>CM053518.1:1257289-1337881 GCA_028646465.1 Rhinoceros unicornis
AGAACATGATGATATTTACTGCTTTTGAGAAGGATTCTCACATGCCTATCAGAAGGCAGTGTTCTGATTCTGGCTTCTCACGGCAGGTCTGGCAACAGATTTGTATAGGATTGGCAATCCAGAGTGGAGCTAGCCATACCATGAATATTTCCCATTCCTGAAAATAACTTCATGCCCCATCACCCTTACTTCCATGTAGTAAGGATCACACAATAACTAAAGAATTTTTGGCACATACTAATGTTTGGGGACTAGAGAAGAAATTGAAGGTTCCTTTGATGAAGCAATTTCTGATTCCATGTTACCAGTTACTCTCTACCAACAAGTTTGCATAGGACTGGCAATGATTCAAAGAGCTGAGCTAAACTTGAAATGACACCAACTCCTGGAAATCACTTCAAAACCCATCTCGCTTACTTCCAGTTAGTAAGTATCACATAATACCTGAAGAGGTTTTGGCACAGCTTAACCTTTGGGGCCTTGAAAAGAAATTGCATGTTCCTTTGAGGAAGCACTCTCTGATTCCAAGTTGCAAGTTGCTTTCTAGCAACAAACTAGTATAGCACTGCCAATGTTTCTGAGTGCTGAGCTAGACTGAGTATGACACAAACTCATGGAAATAACTTCATGCCCCATCTCCCTTACTTCCTGCTATTACAGATATGACAACTAAACCAGGTTTAGAACATGATAATATTTACGACAGTTGAGAAGGAATCTCACATGCTTATATGAAGGAGTTGTTCTGATACTGGCCTCTCAGGACAGGTATGGCCACAGGTTTGTATAGGATTCGTAATCGAGAGTGGAGCTGAGCCAAACCATGAATATTACCCATTCCTTAAAAAAACTTCATGTCCCATCTCCATTACATACAGCTAGTAAAGTTCACACATCTAAACCGGGTTTAGAACATGATGATATTTACAGCAGTTGAGATGGACTCTAACATTGCTTTAAGAAGACAGTTTTCTGACACTTGCTTCTCAGGGCAGGTCTGACCACAGGTTTGTATAGAATTGTGAATACAGAACCTAGCTTAGCCAAAGTGTGAATATTACCCATTCCTGTAATTAACTTCATAACCCTTCTCCCTTAATTCCAGCTAGTAAGGATCACATAATAACTAAACTTCTTTTGGCACAGAACCCATTTTGAGGTCTTAAAGTGAAATAGCACGTTCCTTTGAGGAAGCAATTTCTGGTTCCAAGTTGCATGTTGTTGTCTGGCAACAGGTTTATATAGGAGTGGCAATGAGTCCCAGAACTCAGTTAAACTGGGCTGACACCCATTCCTGAAAATAACTTCATGCCCAATATCCCTTACTTTCAGGTTGCAAGTTGCTGTCTAGCAACAAGTTTGTATAGGATTGGCAATGATTTCAGAGGTGAGCGAAATGGGGTATTACACCAATTCCTGGAAATAATTTCATGCCCCATCTCCCTTATTCCCAGCTATTAAGGATCTCACACCTAAACCAGGCTTAGAACATGATGATATTTACGGCCGTTGAGAAGGAATCTCACATGTTCCTAAGAAGGCAGTGTTCTGATCCTACCTTCTTAGGGCATGTCTGACCAAAGTTTTGTATAGGTTTGGCAATTCAGAGTGGAGCTGAACCAAACCATCCATATTACACATTGCTGAAAAAATTTTCATGCCCCATCTCCCTTACTTCCAGATAGTAAGGATCACATAGTATCTAAACAAGATTTGGCACAGATTCCCATATTGTGGCCTTGAGAAGAAATAGCACGTTGCTTTGAGGAAGCACATTCTTATTATAAATTTCAAGTTGCTGTCCAGTATCAAGTTTGCATAGGTTTGGCAATGATACCCAGAGCTGAGCTAAACTGTGTATGACACCAACTCCAGGAAACGGCTTTATGCCCCATCTCCCTTACATCCAGCTATTAAGGATCTCACACCTAAACCAGGTTTAGAACATGATGATATTTACGACAGTTGAGGAGGAATCTCACATGCGTATAAGAAGTCAGTGTTCTGATCCTGGATTCTCATGGCATGTCTGGCCACAGGTTTTCATAGGATTGCCAATCCAGAGAGGAGCTGAACCAAACCTAGAATGTTACTAATTCCTGAAAATAACTTCTTACCCTAACTCATTTACTTCTAGCTAGTAAGCACAACATACTACATAAACAAGTTTTGGCACTGATTCCCATTTTGGGGCATTGAGAAGAGATTGTACATTCATTTGAGGAATCATTTCCAGATTCCACGTTGCAAGTTAATGTCTAGCAACAACCTTTTATGGGACTGGCAATGTTCCAAACTGAGCAAAACAGGGTATGACAGCAACAGCTGGAAATATCTTCATGTCCCATCTCCCTTACATCCACCTAGTAAAGATCACATAATACCTAAACAATTTTTGGCACAGATTAATGTTTGGGGCCTTGCAAAGAAATTGCAAGTTGCTTTGAGGAAGGACTTTCTGATTCCAAGTTTCAAGTTGCAGTCTAGCAACATGTTTATATACTAATGGCAATGATGCCCAGAGCTTAGCAAAACTTGAAATGTCATCAACTCCTGGAAATAATTTACTGTCCCATCACACTTACTTCTAGCTAGTAAGGATCACATAATACATAAACAAGTTTTGGCACAGACTAATGTTTGGGGCCTTGAGAAGTAATGGCTCAATCATTTGAGGAAACACTTTCTGATTCGAAGTTGCTGTCTAGCAACAAGTTTGTATAGGACGTAAAGGCAATGACTTCCACAGATGAGCGAAACTAGGCATGACACCAATTCCTGGAAACAAATTCATGCCCCATCTCCCTTACTTCCAGATAGTAAGGATCAGATAATACCTAAACAAGTTTTGGCACAATTCCTCTTTTGGGGCCTGGAGAAGAAATCACAGGTTCCTTTGTGGAAGTATTTTCTTATTCCAAGTTGCAAGATGCTGCCTAGAAAAAATTTAGTATAGGACTTTCAATCATCCCTGGTGCTGTGCTAAGCCGTGTATGAGAGCAACTCCTGGAAATAACTACATGCCTCATCTCCCTTCCTTCCTGCTAGTAAGGATCACATAATTACTAAACAAGATTTAGCACAGATTCCCTTTTTGAGTCCTTGAGAAGAAAGCACATGTTCCTTTATGGAAGCACTTTAATTTTATTTTTTTTTATTTTTTCCCCCAAAGCCCCAGTAGATAGTTGTACGTCATAGTTGCACACCCTTCTAGTTGCGGTATGTGGGATGCGGCCTCAGCAGGACCAGAGAAGCGGTGCCTCGGTGCGCGCCTGGGATCTGAACCGGGCCGCCAGCAGCCGAGTTCACGCAGTTTAACCACTAAGTTTAACCGCTAAGCCACGGGGCTGGCCCCTATGGAAGCACTTTCTTATTCCAAGTTGCCATTTGCTCTCCAGCAAAAATTTTGTATAGGACTGGCAATCATGCCTAGGCCTGAGCTAAACTGGGTAAGATATCCCATCCCTGGAAAAACTTTGGGCTTGATCCCTTTCACTTCAGTCTCCTAATGATCATACTCCTAAACCAGGTTTAGAACATGAGTATATTTATGGCCTTTGAGAAGGAATCTCAAATGCCTTTCATAAGGCAGTGTTTTGAGCACACCTTGTCAGGGCAGGTCTCTCAACAGGTTTGTAGGGGACTGGCAATATCCAGAGTAGAGCTGAGCCAAACCAAGTAGAGCACCCATTCATAAAAATGGCTTCATGCACCATCTCCATTCCTTCCAGCTAGTAAGTATCCCATAATAACAAAAGAAGGTTTTGCAGAGATTCCCGTTTTGGGCATTCATAATGAATTGCACGTTCTTGTGAGCGGGAACTTTATGGTGCAAAGTTGTAGGTGACTTTGTAGCAACATGTTTGTTTAGGAATAGCAATCATACCTAGAGCTGAGCTAAACTCGGTATGACACCACCTTCTGGAAATAACTTCATGCCCCCTGTCTCTTCCTTCCAGCTAGTAAGGATCACATAATACCTAAACAAGTTTTGGCACAGACTCCCATTTTGGGGCCTTGAGAATAAATTGCACGTTCTCTTGAGGAAGCAATTTCTTGTACCATGTTGCAAGTTGTTGTCTAGCAACAATTTTGTATATGCCTGGCAATCATATATAACACTGTGCTAAACTGCGTATGATACCCATTCCTGGAAAAACCTTCCTGCCCGATCCCATTCCCTTCCATTTCGTAAGAATTGCACTCCTAAACATGTTTTACAACATGATTCCATTTACAGCCCTTGACAGTGATTCTCTCATGCCTTTCAGAAGAAAGTGTGTTGCAGCCGGATTGTCAGTGCATGACTGGAATTAGGTTTGTATCGTACTGGCAATCAAGTGTGGAGCTGTGCCAACACCAGGTATAGCATCCTTTCCTGGAAATAAATTCATGCCCCATCTCCATTCGTTCCAGCTACTAAGGATCACATAATACATAAATAAGATTTGGCACAGGGTCCCACTTAGGTCCTTCAGAAGGAATCACACCTTCCTTTGGGAAGGCAATTTCTGATGCCATTTTCCAAGTAGTTGTCTAACAGAAAGTTTCTATAGGAGTGGAAATAATAACTAGAGCTGAGCTAAACTGGGTATGTTACCAACTCCTGGAAATAACTTCATGCCGCATCTCCTTTCTTTCCAGCTAGTAAGAATCACATAACACCTAAAGAAGTTTTGGCACAAATTTCTGTTTGAGGCCTTGAGAAGAAATTGCACGTTCCTTGAGAAAGCACTTTCTGATTCCATGCTGCTTGCTGCTGACTAGCAACAAGTTTGTATAGGACGGGCAATGATTCCTAGAGCTGATCTAAACTGGGTATGACACCAACTCCTGCAAATAACTTCATGCCCCATCTCCATTCCATCCAGCTAGTAAGGATCATATAATACCTAAACAGGTATTGGCACAGATTCCCATTTTGGACCTTCACAAGGAATCTCTTGTTCCTTTGATAAGGCACTTTATGATTCCAAGCTCGAAGTTGGTGTCTAGAAAGAAGTTTCTATAGGACTGGCAATATCACCTAGAGCTGAGCTAAAATGGGCATGACGCCCATTCCCAGAAATAATTATCTGCCTATCTCTCTCCCTTCCATCTCGTAAGGATCACACACCTACACCTGGTTTAGAACATGATGATATTTACGGCCATTGAGAAGGATTCTCACCTGCATTTCGACAGGTAGTGTTCTGATTCTGGCTTCTCAGGGCAGGTCAGGCAAAAGGTTTGTATATTATTGGCAATTCAGAGCAGAGCTGAGGCAAAACTGGTATATCATCCATTCCAGGAAATAACTTCATGCTCCATCTCACTTCCTTCCAGTTAAAATTTGTCAAATAATACCTAAACAAGTTTTGGCATACATTTCTATTTTGGGATTTCAGAAGGAATCACACCTTTCTTTGAGAAGGCAATCTCTGATTCCATGTTCCAAGTAGCAAGTCTCTATGGGAGTGCCAATCATACCTAGAGCAGAGCTAAACTGGGCATGACATCAACTCCTGGAAATAACTTCATGCTCCATCTCCCTTCCCTCCAGCTAGTAAGGATCACATACTACCTAAATAAGTTTTGGCACACATTCCCATTATGGGTCCTGGAGAGGAAATCGCATGTTTCTTTGAGAAAGCACTTTCTTATTCCAAGTTGCAAGTGCTGTCTAGCAACAATTTCTATAGGACAGGCAATCATACCTAGCGCTGAGCTAAACAGGGTATGACAGCCTTTCCTGGAAAACAATTTGTGCCTGATCCCTGTCCTTTCCCCTTCGTAAGGATCACACATCTAAACAACTTATACAAGATTTTGCCATTTATGGCCCATGAGAATGATTCTCTCATGCCTTGCAGAAGGCAGTGTGCTGTAGCTGGCTTATCAGTGCATGTCTCGGACTAGGTTTGTATAGGACTGGCAATCCAGAGTGCAGTTGAGTCAGCCCACATATAACACCCGTGGATGGGACCTTCACAAGCATTCTCATGTACCTTTGATAAGACACTTTCTCATTCCATTTTCCAAGTCGGTGTCCACAAAGAAGGCTCTATAGGACTGGTTTTCATACCTTCAACCGAGGTAAACTGGGTATGACACCCATTCCTGGAAATATCTTTCTTCCTGGTCTCTCACACATTCATCTCATAAGGATCACACATCTAAACTAGATTCAGAAGGCAGTGTTCTTTTCCTGGTTAGTCAGGGCAGGTATATCAACAAGTTTGTATAGGACTGGCAGTCCAGAGTGGAGCTGAGCCAAATAAGTATAGCAGTCATTTCTGAAAATGGATTAATGCCCCATCTCACTTCCTTCCAGCTAGTATGGATGACATAATACTTAAACAAGTTTTCCACAGATTTCCTTTTCGGGCCTTCAGAAGGAATCACAACTTCCATTGGGAAGGCAATTTCTGATTCCATGTTACAAGTACCTGTCTAACAGCAAGATTCTATAGGGGTGTCAATCAATCATACCTAGAGCTGAGCGAAACTGGATATGACACTAACTCCTGGAAATAACTTCATGCCACCTCTCCCTTCTTTTCTGATAGTAAGCATCACATAATACCTAAGGAAGTTCTGGCACAGATTCCTGTTTTGGGACTTGAGAAGAAATTGCACGTTCCTTTGAGGAAGCACTTTCGGATTCCAAGATGGAAGTTGCTGTCTAACAACAAGTTTATACAGGACTGGCAGTGATTCCCAGAGCTGAGCTAAACTGGGTATGACAACAACTCCTCGAAATAACTTCATCCCAAATCTACCTTCCTTCTAGCTAGTAAGGATCACATAAAACCTAAACAAGTTTTGGCACAGATTCCCATTTGGGCTTTCAGAAGTAATCACACCTGCCTTTGAGAAGGCAATTTCTGATTCCATGTTCCAAGTAGCTGTATAACAGCAAGTTTCTATAGGAGTGGAAATCATACCTAGAGCTCAGCTAAACTGGGTATGACACCAACTCTTGGAAATAACTTCATGCCCATTTCCCATCCTTCCAGCAATTAAGGATCACATACTACCTAAACAAGTTTTAAAACAGATTCACATTTTGGGGCCTTTAGAAGAAATCGCCCGTTCCTTTGAGAAAACAATTTCTTATTCCAATTTGCAAGTTGCTGTCTAGCATTTATTTTGTATAGAACTGGCAATCATACCTAGCACAGAGTTAAACTGGTTTTGAAACCCATTCCTGGAGAAAATATTGTGCCTGATTACTCTCCCTTCCATCTTGTTAGGATGACACACCAAAAGCAGGTTTAGAACGTGACACCATTTATGGCCCTTGAGAAGGATTGTCTCATGTATTTCAGAAGACCTTGTTCTGATGCCAGCTTGCCAGTGAATGTCTGGGACGAGGATTGTATAAGACAGACAATCCAGAGTGGAGCAGAGCCAAACAATGTATAGCACCCAAACCTAGAAATGACTCCATGCCCCATCATCCATCCTTCCATCAATTTAGGATCAAATAATACCAAAGAAATTTTGGCACAGATTCCCTTTTTTGACATTCACAAGGAATAGCACGTTCCTTTGGTAAGGCACTTTCTGATTACATGTTCCAACTTCCATCTTGGTGTCTAGAAAGCAGTGTTTATAAGACTGGCATTCATCACTAGATCCGAAGTAAACTGGGTATGACACCCATTCATGGAAATAACTTTCTGCCTTCTCTCTCTCTCCCTTCCAGCTCATAAGGATCACATACCTAAACCAGGTTTAGAACATGATGATATTTACTGCCATTGAGCAGGAATCTCACATGCATTTCAGAAGGACATGTTCTGATCCTGTCTTCTGAGGGCAGGTCGGGCAACAGGTTTGTATAGGATTGGCAATCCAGAGTGGAACTGAGCCAAACCATATATAGGACCCATTCCTGAAAGTAACTTCATGCCCCAACTCCATTCCTACCAGCGAGTATGGATCATATAATACCTAAACAAGTTTGGCACAGGTTCCCATTTTTGGGCCTTGAGAAGAAATCACACGTTCCTTTGAGGAAGCACTTTCTTATTCCAAGTTGGAAGTTGCTCTCTAGCATCACTTTTGTAAAGGACTGGCAATCATACCTAGCGCTGAGCTAAACTGGGTATGACTCCCCTTCCTGGATATATCTTTGTGCCTTCTCCCTCTCACTTCCATCTCGTAAGGATCACACACCTAACCCATGTTTGGAAGCAGATGCCATTTCCTGCACTTGAGAAGGATTCTTTCCTGCCTTTCAGATGGCAGTGATCTGATGCCTACTTTCAGTGCATGTCTGGGACTAGGTTGCGATAGGACTGGCAATCCAGATTGGAGCTGAGCCAAGCCATGTATAGCTCACATTCCTGGAAATAACTTCATGCCCGTGTTCCCTTCCTTGCAGCTAGTAACAATCACATATTACCTAAACAAGTTTTGGCAAAGATATCTGTTTGGGGCCTTTGAAAGAAATTGCACATTCCTCTGAGGAAGCACTTTCGGATTCCAAGTTGCAACTTGCTGTCTAGCAACAGGTTTTTATAGGGCTGGCAGTGATTCTTAGAGCTAATCTAAACTAGTATGACACCAGCTCCTGGAAATAACTTCATGCAACATCTGCCTTCTTTCTAGCTAGTAAGGATCACATACTACATAAAGACGTTTTGACACAGGTTTCTGTTTCGGCTCTGGAGAAGAAATTGCACGTTCCTTTGAGGAAGCACTTTCTTCTTCCAAGTTGCGAGTTGCTGTCCAGCAACAAATTTGTATAGGACTGGCAATCATAACTAGCACTGAGCTAAACTGGTTATGACACCCATTCCTTGAAAAAACTTTGGCATTATCCTTCCTTCCAACTCGTAAGGATGACACACTTAAATCAGTTTTAGAAATTCATGCAATTTATGGCCGGTGAGATGGATTCTCTCATGTCTTTCAGAAGGCAGTGTTCTGATGCTGGCTTGTCAGTGCATGTCTGGGTGTACGTTTGTATAGAACTGGCAATACAGAGTTGAGCTGAGCCAAAAAATATATAGCACACATGCCTGGAAATAATTTCATGCCCTACCTCCCTTCATTCCAGCTAGTTAGGATCACATAATACCTAAACAAGTATAGGCACTGATTCTGCTTTTGGGCCTTCAGAACGAATCGCATGTTCCTATGAGCAGGCACGTTCAGATTCCAAGCCGCAAGTCGCTGTGTAGCAAAAAGTTTGTCTAGGAATGGCAATCACACCAAGAGGTGAGCTAAACAGGGTATGGCACCAACTCCTGGAAATATTTTCATGCCATATCTCCCTTCTTCCCAGATAGCAAATATCACACAATACCTAAAAAAGTTTTGACACAGATTTCTGCTTTAGGCCTTGAGAAGATATTGCATGTTCCATTGAGGAAGAACTTTCTGATTCCAAGTTGCAAGTTGCTGTCTAGCAACAAATGTGTAGAGGACTGGCAATGATTCCTACATCTGAGGTAAACATTTATGACACCAACTCATAGTAATATCTGCATGCCACATCTCCCTTCCATCCCGCTAGTAAGGATCACATAATACATAAACTAGATTTGGAACAGATTCCCATTTTGGGCTTTCAGAAGGATTCACACCATATTTTGAGAAGGCAATTTGTGATTCCATGTTCTAAGTAGCTGTCTAGCAGCAAGTTTCTATAAGAGTGGCAAACATACCTAGAGCTGAGCTAAACTGGGTATGACACCGATTCCAGGAAATATACATGTGCCTGACCTCTCTCCCTTCCATCTCGTTAGGATCAAACACATAAACCAGGATAAGAACATGATGCCATTTTGGGCCATTGAGAAGGAATCACACATGCCTTTCAGAAGGCCGTGTTCTGATCCCGGCTAGTCAGGGCAAGTATATAAACGGGTTTGTATAGGACTGGCAAGCCAGAGTGTAACTGAGTCAAACAAGTATAGAACCCATTCCAGAAAATGGCCTCATGCACCATCTCCCTTCTTTCCAATGAGTAGGGAGCACAAAATACCAAAAAAATCTTGACACATGTTCCCGTTTTGGGTCTACAGAAGGAATAGGACATTCCTTTGAGCAGACATTTTCTGATTCCAGGTACCAAGTAGATGTCTAACAGCAAGTTTCTATAGGACTGGCAATCATAGCTAGAGCTGAGATAAACTGGCTATGACACCAACTCATGGAAATAACTCTATGCCCCATCTGCCTACATTCAAGCTAGTAAGGATCACATTATACCTAAAAAACATTTGGCACAGATTCCCCTTTTGGTACTTCAGAAGGAATCACACCTTCCTTTGAGCAGGCACTTTCTGATTCCAAGATGCAAGCAATGTGTAACAACAAGATTGTATAGGAATGGCAATCATACCTATAGCTGAGCTAAACTGGGTATGACACCAACTCCTGGAAATAACTTCATGCCACATCTCCATTCTTTCCAGCTATTAAGGAACACATAATACCTAAAGAAGCTTTGACACAGATATCTGTTTGGGTCCTCGAGAAGAAATTGCACGGTCCTTTGAGGAAGCATTTTCTGATTCCATGTTGCAATTCACTGTTTGGCAACATTTTTGTGTAGGACGGGTGACAATTCCTAGAGCTGAACTAAACTGGGCATGACACAAACTACTGGAAATAACTTGATGCCCAATCTCCCTTCCTTGCAACTAGTAAGGATCACATAATACCTAAACATGTTTTGGCACAGATTCTCATTTTGGGGCATTGAGAAGAAATCTCACGTTTCTTTGAGGAAGCACTTTTCTTATTCCATGTTGCAAGTTGCAGTCTAGCAACAATTTTGGATAGGACTGGCAATCATACTTATCTGTGTGCTAAACAGTGTATGACAAACAATCGTGGAAAATACATTTTTCCTGATCCCTCTCGCTTCCATCTCAAAGGATCACACACCTAAACCAGGTTAAGTACATGATGCCATTTAGGTCCCTTAAGAAGGATTCTCACATGACTTTCAGAAGGCAGTGCTCTTATCCCGGCTTCTCAGTGCAGTTCTATCAACAGCTGTGTATAGGACTGGCATTCTAGAGTGGAGTTGAGAAAAACCAAGCATAGCACACGTTCCAGAAAATGGCTTCATACCCACTATCATTTCCTCTCAGCTAGTAAGTATCACATAATACAAAAACAAGTTTTGGCAAAGATTTAGGTTTGGGGCCTAAGGAAGATATTGCACGATCCTTTGAAGAAGCACTTTCTGCTTCCAAGTTGCAAGGTTCTGTGTAGCAACAAGTTTGTATTGGACTGGTAATGATTCCTAGATCTCAACAAAACTGCGTATGACACCAACTCCTGGAAATAACTTCATGCCCCATCTTCCCTCCTTCCACCTAGTAAAGATCACATAATATCTAAACAAATTTTGGCACAGATTCCCATTTTCGGGCCTGGAGAATAAGTCACACCTTCCTATGATGAAGTACTTTCCTAGTCCAAGTTGCAGGTTGTCTCTAGCAACAATTTTGTACAGGACTGGCCAGCATACGTAGCGCTGAGCTAAACTGGGAATGACACCCATTCCTGGAAAAATCTTTGCACTTGATCACACTCCATTCCATCTCGTAAGGATCTCACATCTAAACCAGGTTAAGAACATGATGCCATTTACGGCCCTTGAGAAGGATTCTCTCATGACTTTCAGTTGGCAGTGATGTGATGCTGGCTTGTCAGTGCATGTCTGGGACCTGGTTTGTAAAAACGTGGCAATCCAGAGTCTAGCTGAGGCAAACCAAGTATAGCACCCATTCCTGAAAATGGCTTCATTCACCATCTCCCTTCCCTCCAGCTAGTAAGGATCACATAATACCAAAAATGTTTTGGCACACATTCCCATTATGGGCTCAGAATGAGTCACACATTCCTTTGAGTAGGCACAGATTCCCGTTTTGGACCTTCACAAGGAATCTCATGTTCTGTTGATCAGGCGCTTTCTGATTCCAAGTTGCAAATTGCTGTGTAGCAAAAGTTCGTATAGGAATGGCAAATATACCTAGAGCTGTGCTAAACTGGGTTTGACACCAACCCCTGGAAATAACTTCCTGCCACATCTCTCCTCTTACCAGATAGTAAGATTCACAGAATTCCTGAAGAAGTTTTGGCACAGACATCTCTTTGGGGCCTTGAGAAGAGTTTGCACGTTCCTTGAGGAAGCACTTTCGTATTCCAAGTTTCAAGTTGATGTCTATCAACAATTTTGTATAGGACTGGCAATCACACCTACTGCTGAGCTAAAATGGGTTTGACACCCATTTCTGGAATAATTGGTGCATGATCCCTGTCTCTTACAACTCGTAATGATCAAACACCTAATCAAGGTTTAGAACATGATGCCATTTACGGCCCTTGAGAAGAATTCTCTCATGCCTTTCAGAAGGCAGTGTTCCGATCCTGGCTTCTCAGGCAAGTCTGGCAACAGGATTGTATAGGATTGCCAATCCAGAGGGGAGCTGAGCAAAACACAGTATAGCGCCCATTCCTGAAAATTTCTTCATGCGTCATCTCCCTTCATTCCAGCTAGTAAGGATCAAAATATACTAAAACAGTTTTGGCACAGATTCCCGTTTTGGGCCATGAGAAGAAATCTCACGTTCCTTTGAGCAGGCACTCTCTGATTCCAAGATGCAAATCTCTGTGTAGCAACAAGTTTGCATAGGAATGGCAATCATACCTGGAGCTGAGCAAAACTGTGTATGACACCAACTCCTGGAAGTAAATTTGTGCCACATCTCCCTTCTTTCCAGCTAGTAAGGATCAGAGAAAACCTAAAGAAGACTTGGTATAGATTTCTGTTTGGGTCCTTGAGACGAATTTGCACGTTCCCTTGAAGAAGCACTTTGTGATTGGAAGTTGCAAGTTGCTGTCTAGCAACAAGTTTGTGTAGGACTGGCAATGATTTCTAGAGCTGAGCTAATCTGGTATGGCACCAACTCATGGAAATAACTTCATGCCCTTTCTCCCTTCCTTCCAGCTAGTAAGCATCACATAATACCAAAACAAGTTTTGGCACAGATTCCCCTTTTGGCCATTCAGAAGTAATCGTACATTCCTTTGAGCAGGCACTTTATGATTTCAAGATGCAAGTCGCTGTGTAGCCACAAGTTTGTATAGGAATGGCAATCATACCTAGAGCTGAGCTAAACTGGGTGTGACACCAACTCCTGGAATTAACTTCATGCCCCATCTCCCTTCCTTCCAGCTATTAAAGTTCGCATAATACCTAAACATGTTTTGGCACGGATTCCCATTGAGTGGCCTTGAGAAGAAATTGCACATTCCAGTGAGGAAGCACTTTGTTATTAATAGTTGCAAGTTGCTGGAACAACAAAAGAACCCTAAAAGCTACAGGAATCCTGAGAAAAAGAACAAAGCTGGAGGTATCACACTCCCTGATTTCAAAATATACTACAAAGCTATAGTAACCAAAACAGCATGGTACTGGCACAAAAACAGACACACAGATCAATGGATTAGAAGCAAAATCCCAAAAATAAACCCACACATCTATGGGCAGCTAATCTTTGACAAAGGAGCCAAGAACATACAATGAAGAAAAGAGTGTCTCTTCAACAAATGGTGTTGGGAAAACTGGACAACCACATGCAAAAATGAAAGTAGTCCCCTAACTTACACCATACACAAAAACTAACTCAAAATGGATTAAAAACTTGAATGTAAGACCTGAAACTGTGAAACTTCTAGAAGAAAACCTAGGCAGTACGCTCTTCTACGTCAGTCTTTGCAACATATTTTCAAGCACCATGTCTGACCGGACAAGAGAAACAATAGAAAAAATAAACAAATGGGACAATATCAAACTAAAAAGCTTCTGCACAGCAAAGGAAACCATCAACAAAATGAAAAGACAACCTAACAATTGGGAGAAGAAATTTGCCAACCATACATCTGATAAGGGCTTAATCTCTAATATATACAAAGAAATGATGCATCTCAACAACAAAAAAGCTAAGAACCCAATTAACAATTGGGCAAAAGACCTGAACAGACAGACATTTCTCCAAAGAAGATATACAGATGGCCAACAGGCACATGAAAAGATGTTCAAAATCACTAACTATCAGGGAAATGCAAATCAAAACTACAATGAGATATCACCTAACGCCAGTCAGAATGTCTATAATTAACAAGACAGGAAACAACATGTGTTGGAGAGGATGTGGAGAGAAGGGAACTCTCATACACTGCTGGTGGGAGAGCAAACTGATGCAGCCACTATGGAAAACAGTATGGAGATTCCTCAAAAAATCAAGGATAGAACTACCATATGATCCAGATATTCCACTGCTGGGTATTTATCCAAAGAACTTGAAAGCACCAATGCATAAAGATACATGCACCCCTGTGTTCATTGCAGCTTTATTCACTACAGCCAAGACGTGGAAGGAATCTAAGGGCCCATCAAGGGATGAATGGATAAAGAAGATGTGGTATATATAGACAATAGAATACTACTCAGCCATAAGAAATGATGAAATCCATCATTTGTGACAACATGGATGGACATTGACGGTATTATGCAAAGTGAAATATGACAGAGGGAAAAGGTCAAATACCATATGATTTCCTTCATTATGTAGTAGATAATAAAATAATAAACAAACAAGTAGAGACAGAGAATGGATTGGTAGTTACCAGAGGTGAAGGGGGGAGGGAGGAGGATGAAAGTGATAATTTGGCACATGTGTGTGGTGATGGGTTGTAATTTGTATTTGGGTGGTGAACATGATGTAATCTATGCAGAAATAGAAGTATAATGATGTACACCTGAAATTTATACAATGTTATAAACCAATATTACTGCAATAAACAAAAAATTAAAAAAAATTGAAACAAAACTGAAGCAATAAAAAAATATTAATGGAAGAAAAAGAAATTCTTGTCAACGTTTAGATCTGAAAATCGTACCCAGGAATATTGAACTTGGTAGAAATAATGACCACAAAAGAAAACTCACAATAATAGAAAGGAATCAAAAAAAGTTGATATGACAAAATGCTTATTGGGGAACGAATTATAATTTTATAACTTGAACGGAAAATAAGTAATGTGGCTATGATAAACTCAGATAAAAAAGAAAATTGAAAAAAATTATTGAAAATTGTTACTTTACTATTTTGATCAAGGAAATAATTTGGCTTAGTGGTATTTGCACTGGGAACTAATTTCTTCATGAAAATTTTATCAATACTGGCCTAATCTGATTAAAATGTTTGTCTTATAATCATCCTTAGGGTCAAAATTTCCTCAGAAGCAAACATAGCTGTCTCAAAATGGTGGAATTGAAATGTCCTATAAATATTATTTCATCTGATTTTTATATAACAAATTATTTTGTAGAATATATCATGTCATTAAATATTTTTTTCTTTAATAAAAAAAAAAGTTGGAAGTTGCTTTCTAGCAACAATTTTATATAAGAATGGCAATCATACTTAGCGCTGAGCTAAACTGGCTATGACAGTTATTCCTGGAAAAAAATTTTTCCCTGATCCCTCTCCCTTCCATCTCATAAGGATCACTCACCTAAACCTGCTTTAGAACATGATGCCATTTACAGCCATCGAGAAGTATTATCTCATGCCTTTCAGAAGTCAGAGTTCTGATGCTGGCTTGTCTGTGCATTTCTGGGACTAGGTTTTTATAGGACTGGCAATCCTGAGTGGATCTGAGCCAAACCATGTATAGCACCCATTCCTGGATATCACGACATGCTCCATTTCCCATCCTTCCATCTTCTTAGGATCACATAATACCTAAACAGGTTTTGGCACAGATTCTCTTTTTGGACCTTCACCAGGAATCTCATGTTCTTTTGATTAGGCAATTTCTGATTTTATGTTCCTCGTCGGTGTCTAGATAGAAGTTTATATAGACATGGCAATCGTACCTAGAGCCGAGCTAAACTCTGTATGACACCCACTCCTGGAAATAACTTTCTACCTGATCTCTCTCCCTTCCATCTCATAAGGATAACACACCTACAGCAGGTTTAGAGCATGATGATATTTATAGCCACTGAGAAGGAATCTCACATAACTTTCAGAAGGCAGTGTTCTAATCCCGGCTTCTCAGGGCATGTCTGGAAAAGGTTTGTTTAGGATTAGCAATCCAGAGTGGAGCCGATCAAAACCATGTATAGCACCCATTCCTGAAAATAACTTCATGCCCTATCTCACTTCCTTCCAGCTAGTAAGGATCCCATACTACCTAAACAGGTTTTGGCAGAGATTCCCATTTTGGGCCTTCAGAAGTATTCACACCTTCCTTTGAGAAGGCAATATCTGATTCCTTGTTCCAAGTAGCTGTGTAACAGCAAGTTTCTATAGGAGTGACAATCATACCTAGAGCCCAGCTCAACTGGGTATGACACATATTCCTGGAAAAAACTTTCTGCCTGACCTCTCTCCCTTCCACCTCATAAGGATCACACTCCTAAACCAGCTTTAGTACATGATGATAATTACGGACATTGTGAAGGAATCTCACATGCTTTTCAGAAGGCAGTGTTCTGATCCTGGCTTCTCAGGGCAGTTCTGGCAACAGGTTTGTATAGGACTGGCAATCCAGTGTGGAGCTGGGCCAAAGCATGTATAGCACTCATTTCTAAAAATAACATCATGCCCCATCTCCATTCCTTCCAGCTAGTAATGTTCACATAATACCTAAACATGATTGAGAACATATTCCCATTTTGGGCTTTCAGAAATAATCACACTTTCCTTTGAGAAGGAAATTTCTGATTCCATATTCCAAGTAGCTGTCTAGCAGCAAGTTTCTATAGGAGTGGCAATCATACCTAGAGCTGTGCTAAACTGGGTATGACACCCATTCCTGGAAATACCTTTGTGCTTGACCTCTCTCCATTCCATTTCTTAAGGATTGCACACCTAAGCTAGGTTAAGAACATGGTGCCATTTAGACCTATTGAGAAGGAATCTCACATGCCTTTCAGAAGGTAGTGCTCTGATCCCAGATTCTGCGGGCAGGTCTATCAACAGGTTTGTATAGGACTGGTGATCCTGAGTGAAACTGAGGCAAACCATGTATTGCACGTATTCCTCGAAATGGCTTCATGCCCCGTCTCCCTCCTTCCAGCTAGTTGGGATCATATAATACCTACACAAGTTTTGATACAGATTCCCGTTTTAGACCATCACAAAGATTCTCATGTTCATTTGGTAAGGCACTTTCTGATTCCAAGTTACCTGTTGGTGTCTAGAAAGAAGTTTCTATAGGACTGGCAATCATAACTAGAGCTGAGTTAAAGAGGGTATGACACCCATTCCTGGAAATAACTTTCTCCCTGATCTCTCTCCCTTCCATCTCGTAAGGTTCACACACCTAAATCAGGTTTAGAACAAGGTGATATTTATGGCCATTGAGAAGCATTCTCTCATGACTTTCAGAAGGCTGTGTTCTTCTTTTGGCTTGTTAGTGTATGTCTGTGACTAGGTTTGTATAGGACTGGCAATCAAGAGCATAGCTGAGACAAACCATCTATAGCACCCATGATCACGCTCCTTTCCAACTTGTAAGGATCACACAAGAATACCAGGTTAAGAACCTGATTACATTTAGGGCCATTGAGAGGGAATCTCACATTCCTTTCTAAAGGCAGTATTCTGATCTCGACTTGTGAGGGCAGGTCTATCAACAGCTTTGTTTAGAACTGGCAATCCAGTGTGGAGCTGAGCCAAACCAATTATTGCACCTATTCCTCTAAAGGCTTCATGCCCCATATCGCTTCCTTCCAGCTATATAGGATCACATAATAACTAAACAAATTTTGGCAGAGGTTCCCATTTTTGGCTTTCACAAGAAATCACACTTTCCTTTGAGAAGGCAATTTCTGATTCGATGTACCCAGTAGCTGTCTACCAGCAAGTTTCTACAGGTGAAGCAATCAAACCTAGAGCTGATCTAAACTGTTTATGACAACAACTCCTGGAAACAACTTCACGATACATATCCCTTCTTTCAACTAGCAAGGATCACATAATGCCTAAAGAAGTTTGGCAATGATTTCTGTTCGGGGTCTTCAGAAGAAATTGCACGTTCCTTTGACTAAGCACTTTCTGCTTCCAAGTTGCAAGTCGTTGTGTAGCAACACGGTTGTATAGGACTGGCAATGATTCCTAGACCTGAGTTAAACTAGGTATGACACAACTCCTGGATATAACTTCATGACAAATCTGCCTTTCTTCTAGCTCTTTACGATCATATAATACCTGAACAAGTTTTGGCACAGATGCCCGTTTTCTAACTTCACAAGGAATCCCATGTTACTTTGATAAGGTACATTCTGATTCCATGTTCCAAGTTGGTGTCTAGAAAGAAGTTTCTATAAGTCTGGCAATCATACCCACAGCCGAGCTGAACTGGAATCTCACAGGCCATTCAGATGCAGTGTTATGATCCTGGCTTGTCAGGGCAGGTCTATGAACTAGTTTTTATAGGACTGGTAATCCAGTGTGGAACTGAGCCAAACCATGTATAGCACCAATTCATGAAAGTAACTTCATGACCCATCTCCCTTCCTTACAGTTAGTAAGGATCACATAATACCTAAACAGGTTTTGGCAGAGATTCCCATTTTGGGACTTCAGAAGGAATCACACCTACCATTGAGGCGGCAATTTCTGATTCCATGTTCCAAGCACCTGCGTAACAGCACGATTCTATACATGTGGCAATCAGACCTAGAACTGAGCTAAACTGGGTATGACAACCATTCCTGGAAATAACTTTGTGCCTGACGTCTCTCCCTTACATATCTTAAGGATCACACACCTAAACCAGGTCAAAAACATGAAGCAATTTAGCGCCGTTGAGCTGGAGTCTCTCATGCCTTTCATAAGGCAGTGTTATGATCCCGGATTGTCAGGGCAGGTCTACCAACAGGTTTATTTAGGACTGCCTACCCTGAGTGGAGCTGAGCCAAACCAAGTATAGCACCCATTCCTGAAACTGTCTTCACGCCACATCTCCTTTCCTTCCATATGTTAAGGATGGCACACCTAAACCAGGTTTTGAACATGTGCATATTTACAGCCATTGAGAAGGAATCTCACATGCCTTTCAGAATGCAGTGTTCTGATCCCAGATTCTCAGGGCAGGTCTGGCAACAGGTTTGCATATGATTGGCAATGCAGAGTGGAGCTGAGCAATACCATGTATAACACCCATTTCTGACAAAAACTTCATGCCCCATCATGCTTCTTTCTAGCTAGTAAGGTTCAAATAATACCGAAAGAAGTTTTGCCACAGATTCCCATTTTAAGCCTTCAGAGGAATCACGTATTGTTTTGAGCAGGCACTTCCTGGTTCCAAGTTGCAAGTCGCTCTGTAGCAAAAGTTTGTATGGGTATGGCAATCATACCTAGAGCTGAGCTAAACTGCTGATGACAGCCACTCCTGGAAAAAACTTCATGCCACATCTCCCTCCTTTTCAGCTCGTAAGGACCACGTAATACCTAAAGAAATTTTGGAACAGATTTCTGTTTGGGGCCTTGAGAAGAATTTGCACATTCCTTTGAGGTAGCACTTTCTGATTCCAAGTTCCAAGTTGATGTCTAGCAACAAGATTGTATGGCACTGGCAATGATTCCTAGAACAGAGCTAAATTGGGTATAACACGAACTCCCAGAAATAAATTCATGCCACATATCCCTTCTTTCCAGATATTAAGGATCACATAATACCTAAAATGTTTTGGCACAGATTCCCATTATGGGCTTTCAGAAGGAATCACACTTTCCTTTGAGAAGTCAATGTCTGATTTCATGTTCCATGTAGCTGTCTAACAACAAGTTTCTATAGGACTGGCAATCACAATTAGAGGTGAGTAAAACTTGGTGTGACACCAACTCCTGGATGATCCTTCATGCCCCAATCCCTTCCTTCAAGCTAGTAAGGATCACGTAATACTTAAACATGTTTTGGCCAAAATTGCCCTTTTTGGGTCTTGAGAAGAAATTGCATGTTCCTTTGAGGAAGCACTTTCTGATTCCAAGATGCAAGTTTCTGTCTAGAAACAATTCTGTATAGGACTGGTAATCATACATTGCACTGAGCTAAAATGAGTATGACACCCATTCCTGGAAATACCATTCTGCCTGACCTCTCTCCCTTCCATCTCATAAGGATCACAAACCTAAACCAAGTTTAGAACAAGATGCCATTTAGGGCCGTTGTGAAGAAATATCACATGTCTTTCAGAAGGCAGTATTCTCTTCCTGGCTTCTCAGGTCAGGTCTATCAACAGGTTTGTATAGGACTGGCTATCCAGATTGGAGCTGAGCCAAACCAAGTATAGCATCCATTCCTGAAAATGGCTTTATGTCACATCTCCCTTCTTTCCAGCTAGTAAGGATCACATAATACCTAAACAAGTTTTGGCACAGATTCCCATTTTGGCCTTTCAGAAGGAATCACACCTTCCTTTGAGAAGGCAATTTCTGATTCCATGTTCCAAGTAGCTGTTTAACAGCATGTTTCTATAGAAGTGGCGATCATACATAGAGCTGAGTTACACTGGGTATGACACCCATTCGTGGAAATATCTTTGTGTCTGACGTCTCTCCCTTCCATCCCATAAGGATCACAGACATAAACCTGGTAAAGAACATGATGCCATTTAGGGTCATTTAGAAGGAATCTCACGTGTCTTTCAGAAGGCAGTGTTCTGATCCCAGCTTGTCAGTGCAGGTCTATAAACAGTTTTGTATAGGACTGGAAATCCAGAGGGGAGCTGAGCCAAACCAAATATAAAACCCATTTCTGAATACGGCTTCATGCCCTATCTCACATCTTTCCAGCTAGTAAGGATCACCTAATAACTAAATATGTTTTGTCACAGAATTCCATTTGGGGGTTTTGAGAAGAAATCACACGTTCCTTTGAGGAAGCACTTATGCCATGTTGCAATTTGCTGTCTAGCAACAAGTTTGTATAAGACTGGCAATCATACCTAGCGCTGAGCTAAAATGGGTATGACACCTGATGGTTCTCAGGGCAAGCCACCCCAGGAGGCACCACTCTTGTATGTGGATTATTTCGAACAGAAGACAATAAGGACCCAAAGGACTCAGGAAGAATATTTGAGTTTCCCCTCCCAAACTGCCTAAAGAATTTAAAACAAAATATCTGTTTCAGGAAGGAGTTATCATCAAGATGGCTGTAAAGATAATGTGGGATGTAGCTTACAATAGGAAAAGCACCAAGCCCCTTTTATGAAAAAACTCTGTCTCTCCCTGACCACATTATCTATAGATGACCCTGAAAAGAATTGTATTCTTGTCTTCTGAAGTCCCAGACCACTAGCCACCCCCAACACCTTCTTCATCTTTCGCCAAAATAGTTGAGCAAGCAGCTTAGACAGAGAGATGAGTTGCTCATTTCTGAGTTTCTCCCATGTATACATGTTATTAAACATCATATTATTTTCTTCTGCTACCTTGTCATGATAATTTTTTGGCCAGCCATAAGAACCTTAAGGAAAAGGGCAGAGGGAGATTCTCCCTCTTTCTCGACACACCCATTCCAGGAAAAATCTTTGTACCTGATCCCTCTTCCATCCATCTCGTATCCATCCCACACCTAAACCGGTTTTAAAACATGATGCCATTTACGGCCTTTGAGAAGGATTCTCTGATGCCTTTCAGAAGGCAGTGTTCTGATGCCGGCTTGTCAGTGCATGTCTGGGAATAGGTTTGAAGAGGAATGGCAATCCAGTATGGAGTAAACAAACCATGTGTTGCAACAATTCCTGGAAATAACTTCATGCCCCATATACCTTCCTTCCAGCTAGTCGGATCCCATAGTAACTAAACAAGCTTTGCACAGATTTCCATTTTGGGTCTTCAGAAGGAATCACATCTTCCTTTGAGAAGGGAATTTCTGATTTCGTGATCCAAGTAGTTGTCTAGTAGTAAGTTTCTATAGGAGTGGTATCATACCTAGATCTGAGCTAAATTGGGGATGACACCAACTCTGGAATATAACATCATGCCCCATCTCCCTTCCTTCCAGCTAGTTAGGATCACATAATACCTAAACAAGATTTCACACAGATTACTGTTTTGGACCTTCACAAGGAATCTCATGTGTCATTTATAAGGCACTTTCTGATTCCAAGTTCCTAGTCGGTGTCTAGAAAGAAGTTTCTATAAGACTGGGAACCATACCTAGAGCCAAGCTAAACTGGATATGACACATATTCCTGCAAATATCTTTCTGCCTGAACTCTCTGCCATCTCGTAAGGATCACACCCCTAAACCAGGCTAAGAATATGAGGCCATTTAGGGCTGTTGAGAAGATATCTCACATGCCTTTCAGAAGGCAGTGTTCTGATCCCGGCTTCTCAGGGCAGGTCTATCAACAGGTTTGTCTAGGACTCGCAATCCATAATGGAACCGAGCAAATCCAAGTATCGCACCCATTCCTTAAAATCACTTCATGTTCCATCCGCTTCCTTCCAGACAGTAAGGTTCACATAATACCTAGACAAGATTTGGCACAGATTCCCATTTTGGGTTTTCAGAAGCAATCACACCTTCCTTTGAGAAGGCAATTTCTGATTACATGTTCCAAGTAGCTGTCTAGCAGCAAGTTTCTATAGGAGTGGTGATCATACCTAGAGCTGAGTGAAACTGGGTATGACATCCATTCCTGGAAATAACTTTGTGCCAGACATTTCTCCCTTCCATGTTATAAGGATCACACACCTAAACCAGGTCAAGAACAGGATGGAATTTAGCGCCGTAGAGAATGAATCTCACATGCCTTTCAGAAGGCTGTGTTTTGATCCTTGCATGTCAGGGCAGGTTTGTCAAGAGATTTGTATAGGATTGGCAATCCAGAGTGGAGCTAAGCCAAACCAAGTATAGCACCCAGTCCTGAAAATGGCTTCCTGTCACATCTCCCTTCCTTCCAGCTAGTAAGGATCACATAATACCAAAATAAGTTTTGGCACAGATCCTCGTTTTTGGCCTTCAGAAGTAATCACACGGTCCTTTGAGCAGGCACTTTCTGATTCCAAGTTGCAAGTCGCTGTAGTGCTACATGTTTGTATAGGAAAAGCAATCATACCAAGATCCAAGCTAACCTGGGTGTGACACCAACACTTGGAAATTACTTCATGACACATCTTATTCCACGTTCCAAGTTGTTGTCTAGCAACAATTTTGTATAGCACTGGCAATCATACCTAGCACTGACAATCATACCTAGCACTGACCTAATCTGGGTATGAAACCCATTCCTGGAAAAGTCTTTATACCTGATCCCTCTCCCTTCCATATCATAAGGATTACAAACCTAAACCAAGTTTAGAACTTGGTGTCATTTACGAACCTTGAGATGCAGTCTCTCATGACTTTCTGAAGGCAGTGATCTGATGCCGGGTTCTCAGTGCACGTCTAGAACTGGTTTTGTATAGGTATGGCAATCCAGAATGGATCTGAGATAAACCATGGGTAGGACCCATTTCTGCAAATAACTTCATAGCACAACTCCATTCCTGCCAGGTAGTTAGGATCACATAACACCTAAACAAGTTTTGGCTCAGATTCCCGTTTTGGACCTTCACAGGATTCTCATGTTCCTTTGATCAGGCACTTTCTGATTCCAAGTTCCAAGACAGTGTCTAAAAAGAAATTTCTATAGGATGGCGATTTCACATGGAGCTGAGCTAAACTGGGTATGACTCGCAGTCCTGGAAACAGCTTTCTGCCTGATCTCTCTCCCCACCAACTCATAAGGATCACAGACCTAAACCAGATTTAGAACACGATGATATTTAAGGCCATTGAGAAGGAACCTCAGATGCCTTTCAGAAGGCAGAGTTCTGATCCCGGATTTAAGTGCAGATCTATCAACAGGTTTGTATACTAGTGGCAATCGAGAGTGGAGCTAAGGCAAACCAAGTAGAGCACCCATTCCTGAAAATGGTTTTATGCCACATCTCCCTTCCTACCAGCTAGTAAGGATCACATAATACCAAAACAAGTTTTGGCACAGATTCTCATTTTGGCCTTCAGAAGATCTTCATTCCTTTGAGCAGTTGCAAGTCGCTGTGTAGCAACAAGTTTGTATAGGAACGGCCATCAAACTTAGAGCTGAGCTAAACTCGATATGACACCAACACTTCAAAATAAATTCATGCCACATCTTCCTTCTTTCTAGCTAGAAATGATGACAAAATACCTAAAGTAGTATTGGCACAGATTTCTCTTTGTAGCCTGGCGAATAAATTGCACGTTCCTTTGAGCAGTCACTTCCTGATCCCACGTTGCAAGTTGCTGTCTTCAACAATTTTGTATAGGTCTGGCAATCATACCTAGTGCTGAGCTAAACTGGGTATGACACCCATTCCCGGAAATAAATTTGTGCATGGTCCCTCTCCCTTTAATCTCGTAAGGATGACACACCTAAACCAGGTTTAAAACATGATGCCATTTACAGACATTTAGAAGGATACACTCATGCATTTCAGAAGGCAGTGTTCTTATACCGGCTTATAAGTGCATGTCTGGGACTAGGTTTGTATAGGACTGGCAATCCAGAGTGGACCCAAGCCAAACCATGTATAGCACACATTAATGAAAATAACTTCATGCCACCTTTTCCTTCTTTCAAGCCAGTAATGTTCACATAATACCCAAAGAATTTTTGGCAAAGTTTTCTGTTTGGGGCCTAGAGAAGAAATAGCACGTTCCTTTGAGGAAGCACTTTCTGATTCCAAGGTGTAAGTTGTTGTGTAACAACAACTTTGTATAGGACTGGCAGTGATTACTAGAGCTGAGGTAAACAGTGTGTGACACCAACTCCACGAAATACCTTCATGCCCCAACACCCTTCCTTCCAGCTAGTAAGGATCGCATTATACCTAAACAAGTTTTGGCACAGATGCCCAATTTCGGTTTTCAGAAGGCATCGCCCCTTCCCTTGAGAAGGGAATTTCTGATTCCATGTTCCAAGTAGCAGTTTAACAGCAAGTCTCTATAGGAGTGGCAGTCATACCTGGAGCTAAACCGGGTATGAGAACCATTAGTGGAAATAACTTTGTGCCTGACCTCTCTCCATTCCATCACATAAGAATCACACACCCAAACCAGGTTAAGTACATGATGCCATTTAGGGCCCTAGAGAAGGAATATCACATGCCTTTCAGAAGGCAGTGTTCTAATCCCAGTGTGTCAGGGCAGGTCTATCAACAGGTTTGTATAAGATTGTCAATCCAGATTGTAGCTGAACAAAACCATGTACAGCACCCATTCCTGAAAATGTGTTCATGCCCCATCTCCCTTCCTTCCAACTAGTAATGATCACATAATACCAAAACATATTTGGCTCTTATTCCGGTTTTGGACATTCAGAGGTAATGCATGTTACTTTGAGCAGGCACTTTCTGATTCCAAGTTTCAAGTCGCTGTGTAGCAACAAGTTTTACAGGAATGGCAATCACACCTAGAGCTGAGCTACTCTGGGTATGACACCAACTCCTAGAAATAACTTCTTGCCCCATCTCCCTTCCTTCCAGCTACTAAGGATCACATGATACCTAAACCAGTTTCAGCACAGATTCCCATTTGGGGCCAGCAGAAGAAATCGCACTTTCCTTTGAGCAGGCACTTTCTGATTCCAAGTTGCAAGTTTCTGTCTAGCAGCAACTTTGTTTAGGACTTGCAATCATACCTAGTGCTGAGGTAAACTGGGCATGACACCCATTAGAGGAAAAAACTTTGTGCCTGATCCCTCTCCCTTCCATCTCATAAGGATCAGACACCTAAACCAGGTTTACAACATGATGATATTTAAGGCCTTTGAGAAGGAATCTCACACGCATTGAAGAAGACAGTGATCTGATCCCGGCTTCTCAGAGCAGGTGTGGCAACAGGTTTGTATAGGATTGGCAATCCAAATGGAACAGAGCCAAACCATGAATTCCACCAATTCTTAAAAATAACTTCATACCCCATCTCGCTTTCTTCCAGCTAGTAATGATCACATGATACCTAAAAAATATGTGTCACAGATTCCCATCTTGGGCCTTCAGCAGGAATCACACCTTCCTTTGAGAAAGCAATTGCTGATTCCATGTTCCAATTAGCTTTCTTGCAGCAAGTTTCTATAGGAGTGGCAATCATAGGTAGAGCTGAGCTAAACTGAGTATGAAGTTCATTCCCGGAAATAACTTTGTGCCTGACATATCTCCCTTCCATCTCATAAGGAACACACACCTAAACCAGCTTAAGACCATGTGGTCATTTAGGGCCATTGAGAAGGAATCTCACATGCCTTTCAGAGGGCAGTGTTCTGATCCTGGCTTATCAGGGTAAGTCTATCAACAAGTTTGTATATAACTGGCAATCCAGACTGGAGGTGAGCCAAACCAAGTAGCACCCATTCCTGAAAATCGCTTCATGCCCCATCTCCCTTCCTTCCAGCTAGTAAGGATCACATAATACAAAAATATTTTGACAAGGATTCCCCTTTTGGGCATTCAGAAGGCATCACATGTTCATTTGAGCAGGGACTTTCTGAGTCCAAGTTGCTAGTCGCTGTGTAGCAATAAGTTTGTATATTAATGGCAATCATACCTAGAGCTGAGCTAAACTGGGTATGACACCAACTCCTGGAAATAACTTCATGCCTCACCCCCTTCCTTCCAGCTAGGTAGGATCACATATTATCTAAACAAGTTTTGGCACAGATTCATCTTTTGGGGCCTTGAGAAGAAATCACACGTTCCTTTGACTAAGCACTTTCTCATCTTAAGTTGCAAGTTGTTGTCTAGAAACAATTTTGTATAGGACTGGCAATCAAACCTAGCTCTGAGCTAAACAGTGTAAGCCACCCATTCCTGTAAAATTCTTTGTTTCTGATCGCTCTTCCTTCCATCTTGTAAGGATCACACACATAAAAAGGTATAGAACATGATGCCATTTATGGCCCTTGAGAAGATATCTCACATGCCTTTATGAAGGCATCGTCCTGATCACGGCTTCTCAGGGGAGGTCTAGCAACAGGATTTTATAGTATTGGCAATCCAGAGAAGAGATGAGCCATCCATGCATAGCACTCATTCTTGAAATTAACTTCATGTCCCATGTCTCTTCATTCTAGCTAGTAAGGATCACATAAAACCTAAACAATTTTTGCCACAGATACTCATTTTGTGCCTTCAGAATAAAGCACACATTCATTGAGAAGGCAATTTCTGATTCCATGTTCCAAGTAACCGTCTAGCAGCAAGTTTCTATAAGAGTAGCAATCATACCTAGAGCTGAGCTAAACTTGGTATGACACACATTCATGGAAATAACATTGTGCCTGAATGCTCTCCCTTCCATCTCGTAAGGATCACACACCTAAACCGGGTTAAAAACATGACGCCATTTAGGACGGTTGAGAAGGAATCTTACATGACTTTCAGAAGGCAGTGTTCTGATTTTGGCTTCTCAGGGCAGGTCTATCAACAGCTTTGTATAGGAGTGTCAATCTTGAGTGGAGCTTAGCCAAACCAAGTATAGCGCCCATTCCTGAAAATGCCTTCATGCGCCATCACCCTTCCTACCAGCTAGTGAGGATCACAAAATACCTAAACACCTTTTGGCACAACTTCCAGTTTTGGGCCATCAGAATGAATCACATGTTCTTTGAGCAGGCACTCTGATTCCAAGTTGCTTGTCGTTGTGTAGCAACAAGTTTGTATAGGAATGGGAATCGCACCCAGAGCTGAGCTAAACTGGGCTTGACACCAACTCCTGGAAATAAGTTCATGCCACATCTGCCTTCTTTCCAGCTAGTAAGGATCACATAATAGCTGAAAACGTTTTGGTGCAGATTTCTGTTTGGGTCCTTGAGAAGAAATTGCCTGTTCCTTTGAGGAAGCACTTTCTGATTTCAAGATGCAAGTTGCTGTCTAGGAACAATTTTGTATATGTCTGGCAATGATTCAAAGAGTTCAGCTACTCTGGCTATGACACCAACTCCTGATAATATCTTCATGCCACATGTCCCTTCTTTTCATCAGTTAAGGGTGACATAATACCTAAACAAGATTTGGCACAGATTCTCATTTTGTGCCTTCAGAAGGAATCGAACATTCCTTTGAGCAGTTACTTTCTGATTCCATGTTGCAAGTCACTGTGTAGAAACAAGTTTGTATGCAAAAGGCAATCATACCTAGAGTTGAGCTAAACGTGGTATGACACCAACTCATGGAAATAACTTTGTGCCTGATCCTTCTCCCTTCAATATCATAAGGATCACACACCTACACCCGGTTTTAACATGATGACATTTATGGCCTTTGAGAAGGATTTTCTCATGACTTTCAAAAGGCAGTCTTCTTATACCTGCTTCTCAGTGCATGTCTGGGAGTTGGTTTGTATAGGAATTGTATGCCAGAGTGGAGCTGGCCAAACCATGTATAGCACCCGTTCCTGTATATAACTTCCTGCCACATCTGACTTCCTTACAGGTAGTTAGGGTCACATAATACCTAAATAAGTTTTGGCACAGGTTCCCATTATGGACCTTCACAAGGATTCTCATGTTCCTTTGATAAGGCACTTTCTGATTCCAAGTTCCATGTCAGTGTCTAGAAAGAAGTTTCTATAAGATGGGCAATCATACCTAAGGGCTGCTAAATTATGTATGACCCCCATTCCTGGAAATAACTTTCTGCCTGACCTTTCTCGCTACCATCTCATAAGTTTTACACACTTAATAAAGGTTAAGAACATGAAGATATTTACGGCCATGGAGAATGAATCTCACATGCCTTTCAGAAGGCAGTGTTCTGATCCCGGCTTCACAGGGCAGGTAGGGCAACAGGTTTGCATAGGATTGGCAATCCAGAGTGGAGCTGAGCCAAACCATGTATAGCACACTTTCCTGAAAATAACTTCATGCACAATCTCCCTTCCTTCCAGCTAGTAGGGTTCACATAACACCTAAACAAGTTTTGGCACAGACTCCCATTTTGGGCTTTTAGAAGGAATTGCACGTTCCTTTGAGCAGGCACTTTCTGATTCCAAGTTGCAAGTTGCAGAATAGCAACATGTTTCTATAGGAATAGCAACAATACTAAGAGCTGGGCTAATCCGGGCATGACATCAACCCCTGGATATTACTTCACATCACATCTCCCTTCTTTCCAGCTAGGAAAGTTCACATACTACTTAAAGAATTTTTTGCAAAGACTTCTGTTTGTGGCCTTGAGAAGAAATTGCAAGTTACTTTGAGGAAGTACTTTCTGATCCCAAGATACAATTTGCTGTCTAACAGCAAGTTTCTATTGGCATGGCAAAGATTCCTAGAGCTGAGCTAAACTAGGTATGACTCCAACTCCTGAAAATAACTTCATGCCCCATCTCACTTCCTTCCATCTAGGTAAGAACACATAATACCTAAACAAGATATGGCACAGATTCCAATTTTGGGGACTTGAGAAGACATCACATGTTCCTTTGAGGAAACACTTTCTCATTCTAAGTTGCAAGTTGATGTCTAGCAAGAAATCTGTTTAGGACTGGCAATCATACCTAGTGCTGAGATAAAGTGGGTGACACACCCATTCCTGGAAAAACTTTGTGCGTGATCCTTCTCACATCCATCTCGTCAGGATCACACACCTAAAACAGGTTTAGAATATGATATCATTTAAGGCCTTTGAGTAGTATTCTCTCATGCCTTTCAGAAGGCAGTGTTCTGATTCCTGTTTGTCAAGCATGCCTGGGAGTAGGTTTCTATAGTACTTGCATTCAGAGTGGAGTTAAGCCAATCCATGTATAGAACACATCCCTGGAAATAACTTCATTCCGCATCTCATTTCCTTCCAGCTAGGAAGGATCACATAATATCTAAAGAAATTTTGGCAAAGATTACCATTTTCATTTTTCAGAAGGAGTCACACCTTCTTTTGAGAAGGCAATTTCTGATTCCATGTTCCGAGTCGCTGTATAGCAGGAAGTTTCTACAGGAGTGGCAATCAGATCTAGAGCTGAGATAAACTGGGTATGACACCCATTCCTGGAAATACCTTTGGCTTGAAATCTCTCCCTTACTTCTCGTAAGGATCACACACCTAAAACATTTTAAGAACAGGGTGCCATTTGTGGCTGTTGAGAAGGAATCTCACATGGCTTTCAGAAGGTAGTGTTCTGATCCAGGCTTGTCAAGACAGGTCAAAAAACAGGTTTGTATAGGACTGGCAATCAAGTGTGGAGCTGAGACAAACCAAGTATAGCACCCATTTCTGAAAATTGCTTCATAACACATCTCCTTTCCTGCCAGCTAGAAAGGATCACATAATACCAAATCATATTTTGGCACAGATTCCCATTTTGGGCCTTCAGAAGTAATGCCCTGTTCCTTTGAGCAGGCACTTTCTGATTCAAAGTTGCAAGTCACTTTGTTGCAACAAGATTGTGTAGGAATGGCAATCATACCTAGAGCTGAGTTAAACTGGGTGTAACAAAAATACCTGGATATAGCTTCATGCCAGATCTCCCCTCTTTCCAGCTAGCAAGTATCACATATTACCTAAAGATGTTATGGCACAAATTTCTGTTTGGGGCCTTGAGAAGAAATTGTACGTGCTTTTGATGAAGCTCTTTATGATTCTAAATTGCATATTGCTGTCTAGCAACAAGTTTGTATAGGAATGGCAATGATTACTAGCGCTGAGCAAAACTGGGTTTGACACCAACTCCTGGAAATAACTTCATGACCCATCTTCTTTCTTTCCAGCTAGTAAGGATCATTTAGTAACTACACAAGTTTTGGCACAGATTTCTCTTTGTGGCCTTGTGAAGAAATCGCACGTTCCTTTGAGAAGACACTTTCTTATTCCAAGTTGCAACTTGCTGTCTAGCAACACTGTTGTATAGGACTGGCAGTCATATGTAGCGCTGAGCTAAACTGTTATGAGCCCATTCCCGGAAAAAACTTTGTGCCTGATCCCTCTCCCTTCCATCTCATAAGGATCACACACCTAAACCAGGTTTAGAACATGATGCCATTCATGGCCCCGAGAAGGATTCTCTCATGCCTATCAGAAGGCAGTGTTCTGATTCTGGCTTCTCAGGGCATGTCTGGGAAGAGATATGTATAAGACTTGCAATCCAGTGTCGATCTGAACCATCTGTGTACTGCACCCATTCCTGGAAATATCTTCATTCCCCATCTCTCTTCCTTCCCGCTTGTAAGAATCACATAATAGCTAAACATCATTTTGCACAGATTCGCGTTTTGGACCTTCACAATAATCACACGTTTCTTTGATAGGGTTCGGTCTGATTCCAAGTTCCTAGTCGGTGTCTAGAAAGAAGTTTCTATAGGACTGGCAATCATACCTAGAGCCGTGCTAAACTGGCTATGACATCCATCCCTGGAAATAACTTTCTGCCTGAACTCTCTCCCTTCAATCTTATAAAGATCACACTCCTAAACCAGGTTTAGAGCATTATAATATTTATGGCCATTGAGAAGGAATCTCACATGCCTTTCATGTGCTGATCCTGGCTTCTCAGAGGAGGTCTGGGAACAGGTCTGTATAGGATTGGCAATCCAGAATGGAGCTGAGCCATACATATATAGCACCACTTCCAGAATATAAATTCATTTCCCATCTCCCTTCCTAACAGCTAGTTAGGATCACCTTATACCTAAACCAGTTTTGTCACAGATTCCCATTTTGGGCCATCAGAAGGAATCACACCTTCCTTTGAGAAGGTAATTTCTGATCCCATGTTCCAAGTAGCTGTCTAGAAGCAAGTTTCTATAGGAGTGGCCATCATACCTAGAGCTGAGCTACTCTGTGTATGACACCCATTCCTGGACATAACTTTGTGCCTGACCTCTCTCCCTTCCATCTTGAAGGATCACGCACGTAATCCAGGTTAAGAACATGATGCCGTTTAGGGCCGTTGAGAAGTAATCTCACATTCCTTTCAGAAGGCATTGTTCTTATAAGACCCATTCCTGGAAACGACTTGGTTCCCAATCTCCCTTTCTTCCAATTCCTAAGGATTGCCTTCCCATAGAAAGTTGTGCACAGCACCATGTAGTGCCTTGCGACAGAATCGCACTCAAATTCCTTAGAGAAGGCATTTTCTTATCCCGGCTTGTGATAAGATGGTAAGAAACATCTTGGTATCTGAGGGGCAATCATTTCTACAGCTGAGTTAAACAATGGTTAACACTCATTCCTGGAAGTAACTACATGCCCCATCTCCCTTCCTTCCACCTGCTAATGATCACCTTCTGAAAGGAGGTTTGGAAACAGGGCCGTGGAATTTCTAGACACAGAAACACTCTCAAATTCCTTAGAGAAGGAACTCTCTTCCCTCGGTTTCTAAGTTGACTGAAAGAAACACATTTGTATCCGAGTGTGAATCATTACTAGCTTTTGGCTTAAGGTTAGTGTTAGGTTTTGGGTTAGGGATCGGGTTAGCTTTAGGTTTAGGATTGTGGTTCGGGTTCCGGTTAATGTTAGGGTTAAGGTTAGGCTTAGGGTTCAGGTTAGGGTTTGTGTGTGGCTTTGGTTTAGCTTTAGGGTTAGGGTTCGTGTTAGGGTCTGGGTTATGTTTATGGTTAGGCTTAGGGTTAGGGCTAGGGTTAGGGTTAGGGTCAGAGTTAGGTTTAGGGTTAGCTTTAGGGTTCAGGTTCTGGTTACTGTTAGGGTTACTGTTAGGGTTAGTTGTAGGGTTATGTTTTGGTTCCGGTTAGGGTTAGGGTTAGGATTCAGGCTTGTCATAGTTAGGGTTACATTTAGGTTGGAATTAAGGTTAGGTTTAGTGTTCTGGTCAGTGTTAATGTCTGGTTAGGCTTCAGGTGAGTGTTAGAGTTAGGGTTCAGGTTTGTGTTATTGTTAGGCTAAGGGTTAGTCTTACTGTTAGAGTTAGAATTAGGGTTGTCATTGCCTTCCCATTAATGTTAGTGTTAGGGTTCTGGTTACGGTTATGGTTTGGCTTAGGGTAATGGTTAGGGTTCAGGTTAGAGTTAGGGTTAGTGTTAGGGTTGGGGTTAGGGTTATGGTTAAGGTTCTGTTTAGGGTTAGTGTTAGGGTTCGTGTACAGGTCCTTTTAGTTATAGGGTTAGGGTTAGCCTTCAGGTCAGTGCTCGAGTTAGCTTTAGTTTAAAGTCAGTGTTAGGGTTCGTGTTAAGGTTAGGGTTAGATTTAGTGGTCGCTTTAGATTTAGGATTCGGGTTTGCCTTCTGGGTAGGGTTGTGTTATGGTAGTTTCACGCTTCTGGTTAGGGTTAGTGTTAGGGTTAGGGATCATTATAGTGTATGGGTTAAGGTTTGTGTTGGAGTCCGTGTTAGGTTTGGGTTAGGGCTAGTGTTTGTGTTATGTTTAGGGTTAGGTTTACTGGCAGGGTTGGGTTCGTATTTGGGTTAGGTGTAGGGTTTGGGTTAGGGTTAGGAGTCTGCTTCGGTTTAGGTTTAGATTTTGGGCTAGGGTTAGGGGTACAGTTGGCTTCCATTTAGGGTTAAGATTGCGTTTATGTATAGAGTTATGTTTAGTGTTCGGATTATTGTTAAGATTCGGTTTCAGTTTCCATTTAGGGTTAGAGTTAGCTTTAGGGTTCGAGTTAGGGTTAGAGTTAGTTCTAGCGTTGGGGTTAGTGTTGGGTTCGGATTAGGGTTAGGGTTAGTGTTCGGGTTTGGTTTAGGTTTAGGGTTTGCATTAAGGCTGGAATTAAGGTTATGTTTTGGGGAAGGGTTAGGTTAAGTTTAGGTTAATGGCTCTGTTTAGGTTAAGGTTTAGGTTTAGTGTTAGGGTTAGTGTTCGGGTTAGTGTTAGGTTTAGAGTTCAGCTTCTAGATCACATTAGGGTTAGTTTTATTGTTGGGCTAAGATTCAGGTTAAGGTTAGATTTCGTTTCAGGTTACTTTTAGGTCTGGGGTTCGGGTTAGGTTTAGGGCTCAAGTTCTTGTTCAGGTTAGCATTAGTGATAGGTTTTGGGTCAAGATTATGGTTACATTATTGCTAGTGTTACGTTTAGGGAGAGGGTGTTTGGATTAGGGTTAGGGTTAGGGTTCGGGTTCGGGTTCTGGATCAGTTTAGGGTTTGTGTTATTGTAGGGTTAAGCTTCATGTTAGGCTTAGTTTTAAGGTTCAGTGTAGTCTAACGGTTAGGTTGAGATTTAAGTTTAGGTTTCGGTTTCGGGTTACTATTAGGGTTCAGGTTAGGGTTAGGCTTCACGTTAGTGCTAGGGTTAGGATTAGGATTGCGTTGAGTTACTGTTAGAGTTAGTGTTAGGGTTAGGGTTAGCACTGTACTAGGGTTAGTTTTCGGGTTAGGATTAGCGTTAATGTTATGGTTTGGGTTAGGGTTAGGCTTTGGGTTAGGGATAGGGTTAGGGTTAGGATTGGACTGGGTTATGGATAGCATTAGCATTCAAGTTTGGCTTAGCTTTAGGATTCATATTACGGTTAGGGCTGGAGTTAGGCTTACACTTCAGGTTCGGGTTAAGGTTAGTGTTGCTGTTAGAGTTCGAGTTATCATTAAAGTTAGGCTTACGGCTAGTTTTAGTGTTAGTCTTTGGTTAGGTTAGATTTAGGGTTAGAGTTCAGGTTACAGTTCGTGTCATGGCTAGGTTTCATGTTTGGGTTAACTTTAGAATTAGCGATAGTGTTCAGGATAGTGTTAGTGTGAGGGTTAGGTTTAGGTTTGGTTTCGGGTTCGGATTAGTTTTATTGTTAGCGTTAGTGTTATGTTTCTTGTTAGGATTAGGATTAGGGTTAAGTTTACAGTTAGGGTTAGTCTTAGCGTAAGGGTATAGGTTAGGTTTATGGTTACAGGTCGAGTTAGAGTAAGAGTTAGGGTTTGTGTTATTATTCGACTTCAGGTTAGGTTTCGTGTTAGGGTATGTGTTACGGTTTGGGATATGTTTAGGTTTACCATTAGGTTTAATTTTAGGATTAATGTTTGCATTAGGGTGAGGGTTAGGTTTTAGGTTATGGGTTGTTTATGGTTAGTGTTAGGGTCTGGTTAGGCTTCGGGTTAGGTTTAGGCTTAGGGTACAGGTTAGGGTTAGGGTTAGTGTTCGAGTTCAGGTTAGTGTTATGGTTAGGCCTAGGGTTCAGTACAGGTTTATTTTATGTGTAGGGTTAGGGTTACAGTTTAGGGTTAGTGTCAGGGTTAGGTTTACGTTCAGTGGTCGGGTTAGTTTAGTGTTAGGGTTAGGTTTAGAGTTTGCATTAGAGTTAGGGTTAGTTTTATGTTTAGTGTTAGTGTGAGTATTCGTAATAGACATGGGGTTAGGGTTAGGGTTCGGTTTCGGTATAGGTTTAAGCTTAGGGTTAGGGTCGGGTTAGGCTTCCATTTAGTGTTAAGGTTTGGGTTCTGGTTAGGGTTCTTGTTAAGGTTAGGATTCAGTTTAGGGTTAAGATGAGTGTTAGGCGTAGGTTTAGGGTTCAGGTTCCAGTTAGGGTTACAATTAGTGTTGGTGTCAAGGTAAGGGTTAGGGTTAGGTTTAGGATTAGCATTGGTGTTCGGATTAGGAATATGGTTAGTTTTCGAGTTCGGCAAAGGCTTAGCTTCAGCGTTAGGGTTCTTGTTATGTTTCAGTTTAGAGTTAGGTCTAGGGTTAAGTTTAGGGTTAGTGTTGGGTTTGGTTTATGGTTATGGTTAGGTTTAGGATTAGGGGTATTGTTCGGATTCGGGTTTGGGTTAGGGTTAGTGTTAGGGTTGGGGTTTGTGTTAGTGTTATGGTTATGGTTAGGTTGTGTGTTCACCTTAGGGTTAGGGTTAAAATTAGGGGTAGGTTGGCATTCTGATTTGGGTTAGGGCTATGGTTCAGTTTAGGGTTAGGGTTCAGTTTCTTGTTTGGCTTAGGGTTTTGGTTAGGTTTCAGGTTGGGGTTATGGTTAGGATTACTGTTAGGTTTATGGTTAGGTTTACTGTGAGCTTTGCGTTCGGATTAGGGTTAGGGTTCGGGTTCTGGATTCAATTAGGTTTAGGGTTAGTGTAGTTTTAGGCTTCAGATCAGGGTTAGGTTTCCTGTTGAGATTAGGGCTTGTCTTAGGGTTAGGCTTATGGTTAGGCCTAGGTTTAAGATTAATATTGCGTTGGGTTAGGGTTACTCTTAGTGTTCATGTTAGGGTTTGAGTTAGGTTTAGTGTTAGAATTAGTGTTCGGATTAGGTTCAGGGTTAGATTTCAGGTTCACTTTAGGGTTAGGATTAGTGGTTGGGTTCGGGCTAGTTTTAGGATTAGGTTTCGGGTTAGTGTTGGGTTTGACTTAGGGTTACGGTTAGATTTCGGGTGAAGTTTAGGTTTAGTGTTAGGGTTGGCTTTATGGTTAGGTTTAGGGTACGGTTCACTTTCAAGTTCAAGATCGGTTTAGAGTTATGGTTAGGGTCAGGTTAGGCTTCGGGTCAAGGTTAGTTTCAGGGTTCCGGTTAGGGTTAGAATTGTGTTAGGGTTAGGGTTCGAGTTAGTGTCAGATTTAGCTTTAGCGTTAGGCTTTGGGTTAGGGTTTGGCTTAGGGTTATTGCTAGGGTTAGAGTTAGGATTGGGTTGGTTAGGTTTAGGGTTAGGGTTAGGGTTAGGGTTCATCTTAGCATTAAGGTTAGCGTTAGGCTTAGAGTTATTGTTCAGATTAGAGTTAGGTTTCGGGTTCAGGTTATTGTTAGGATTAGCGCTTGTGTTCATTTTAGGGTTATTGCTAGGGTTCAGTTTAGGTTTGGGTTTTGGTTAGCGTAGGGTTAGGCTTAGGCTAGGGTTAGGGTTCTGGTGAGTATTAGGGTTAGTGTTAGTGTTAGGGTTAGGATTATGCTTATGTTTGGGTTCCAGTTAGGTTTATGGTTAGAGTTCGTGTTAGGGTTCAGTTTAATGTTAGTGTTAGTGTTAAGGTTAGAGTTCAGGTTAGGGTTAGCTTTCGGGTTTGCGTTAGGCTTAGACTTATTTTGGGGTTGGGGTTAGGTCTATGGCTAGGAATCTGGTTAGAGTTAGAGTTAGAGTTTGTGGACCAGATTTGTTTAGGCTTATGGTTAGTGTTAGGGTTTCGGTTTAGGGTTAGGGTTAGTGTTCACGATAATTTTTGTGTTAGGGTTAAGGTTATGGTTAGGGTTCACGTTGGGGTTAGTGTTAGATTTAGACTTAGTCTTAGTGTTTGGTTTAGGGTTGGGTTGGGTTCGTTTTCAGGATCAGGTAAGTGTTAGGTTTGGGGTTTGGGGTTTGGGTTCTGGTTAATGTTAGGGTTACGTCTCTGGTTTGGGTTATGGTTAGGCTAAGGTTTATGGCTAAGTTTAGAATTCGGTCTGGGTTAGGTTAGGGTGAGGGTTATGGTTCGGGTTTGGGTTAGGGTTAGGGTTAATTTTAGTTTTCAGGCAATCGTTTGGGTGAGTGTCATTGTTAGGGATATGGTAGGCTGATGTTTGTGTTCCCGTTAGGTTTAAGTTTGGGGTTTGAGTTAGTTTTTGGTTTGGTGTTAGGGTTAGGGTTAGGATTGTGGCTCGTGTTATGGTTAGCGTTTGGTTTAGGATTAGTGTTAGTGTTAGTGTTTGGGTTAGTTTTTGTGTTAGGGTTCGTGTTCGCTAACGTGTAAGGTTATGGGTTAGGGTCGGGTTAGTATTCATGTTAGGTTTAGGTTGAGGGTTCGGGTTAGGTTTTCTTTTAGGTTTATGGTTAATACTGGGTTTAGGGTGAGTGTTAGTTTTAGTGTTATGTTTGGGTTCGGTTTAGGGGTAGGGCTAGAGTTAGTCTTATGCTTCATGTTCAGCTTAGGGTTCTGGTTAGGGTTTGGGTTCAGTTAAGGTTTACAGTCAGGGTTATGGTTAAAGTTATGTTTCCTGATAGGGCTGGGTTTGGGTTAGAGTTAGGGTTTGGGTTTGGATTAGGGTTAGGTTCATGTTAGGGTTTGTGTTAGTGTTATGTTCTCTGGTGCTGATTAGTTTTAGGTTTGGGGTTAGTGTTAGGGTTAGTGTTGGGATTAGGTTTCCGGTTTGAGTTAGGTTTTGGGTTAGGGTTAAGATTTAGGTTCGGTTTATGATTCAGGTTAGTGTTAGGTTTCGATTCAGCTTGGGGTTCGGCTTAATCTTAGGGGTATTGTTGGTGTGTGTGTTCCAGTAAGGTTTAGGGATAAGTTAGGGATAGGTTTAATGTTGGTTTTTGCATTCAGATTAGCGTTACTGTTAGGTTTAGTGTTTGTTTTAGGTTTAGGGTTTGGGTTCACGTTAGTGCTAGTGGTAGGGTTATGGTTATGGTTAGGGTTAGGGTTCTGGTTATGGTTAGAGGTAGTCTTAAGGTTAGGGTTCGGTTTAGGCTTAAGATTAGGTTTAGGCTTAGAGTTAGCTTTTGGGTTCTGTTTCGAGTTCTGCTTATGTTTAGGGTTAGGGTTAAATTTAGGGTTCGGGTTATGCTTAGGCTTAGTTTTTTGGGTAAGGGTTCTGGTTAGGGGTAGGCTTAGGTTAACTGTTAGATTTAGGGTTCGGGCGATGGTTCAGGTTATGCTTAATGTTAGGACTATGTTTAGGGTTCATGTTATGGTTAGGCTTCAGGTTAGGGTTCAGGTTACTGTTACGGTTTGGGTTAGGGCTAGGCTTCTGGTTAGGTTTAGGGTTATGGTTAGAGTAACTGTTATTGTTAGGGTTCTGGTTAGGGTTCAGGTTAGACATAACGTTAGGGTGAGTGCTTGGATTAGGGTTAGGATCAGGTTTATGGATAGGGTTAGTGTTAGGGGTCGGTTTAGTGTCAGGGTTCATGTTAGGGTTTGGTTTATGGTTAGTGTTAGCTTTCGGGTTAGGGTTATTGTTAGGGTTAGGGTTAGGCTTAGGGCAAGGGTTAGGTTTCGGGTTCGGGTTCGGGTTACGGGTATGGTTAGGTGTGGGATTAGGTTTAGTGTTTGGATTGGGGTTCCAGTTCTGGTTCGGGTTCAGAATTCAGGTTAGAGTTAGGCTTTATGTTCACGTTAGGGTTCATGTTAGGATTCGAGTTACTATTAGGGTTACAATTGGGGATTGGGTTCAGCTGCGTGGTAGGGTTAGCGTTAGGGTGTGGTTATGCTTTGGGTTACTGTTATGATTTGGTTTTGGGTTAGGGTTAGGCTTAGGGTTATGGTGCATGTTATCTTCAGAGTTAGTGTTCTGGTTAGGGTTTTGTTGTGTTAGTGTTAAGGTTTAGTTTAGGTTCAGTGTAAATTTTAGGATTAGGGTAAGGCTTCAGCCTAGGGTTAAGTTAGTGTTAGGGTGCAGGTTCGGGTTAGTATTTGGCTTCGGGTTTGCTTTAAGCTTTAGTTTCAGGTTAGGGTTCAGCTTAGACTTAGGGTATAGGTTATGTTTAGTGTTCACATTAGGGCTAGGGTTAGGGTTCTGGTTCGGGATCCTGTTAGTGTTAGAGTTAACGTTAGACTTCTTGCTAGGGTTAGGGCTAGGGTTCAGGTTAGGTTTTAGTTTTATGGTTATGTTTAGTGTTAGCATTAGGGTAAGTTTTACGGCTCAGTTTATGGATAGGCTTATGATTCACGTTAATGTTATGTGTAGGGTGAGGGTTAGTGTTAGTGTAGGGGTTATGTTTAGGGTTATGTTTATGGTTAGGATTCTGGTTAGGGTTAGGTTTAGGGTTTGGGTACAGGTTCGGGTAGGGTTTCAGATTAGGTTTAGGGTTCAGTTTAATTTTAGGGTTATAAGCAGGTTAGGGTTAGGGTTAGTGTTACTATTGAGATTAGGGTTAGTTTTAGGGTTCTAGTTAGGGAAAGGAATATTATTCCCGTTAGGGTTAGGGTTAGGCTTCACTTTCAGTTTACAGTTGGGATTGCATTCAGTTTAAGTATGAGGGACAGGCTTAGGGTTCGTGGTAACTTTATGGTAAGGGTTCAGATTCTGTTTCAGTTTAGAGTTAGCATTCAGGCTCATGTTAGGTTTAGGGTGTGGGTTAGTTTTTGCGTACAGTTTAGACTTAGTCTTCAAGCTGGGATTAGCATTAGATTTTGGTTTACGAAAATGATGAGTGTTCTGGTAAGGGTTCGGGTCATAATTAGAGTTCTGTGCAGATTAGTTTAAGGGGAGCTTCAAGTCACTGTTAGGTTTAGACCGCAGTTTGGGTTACATTTAGAGTGAGGTTTAGGATTTGGGTTCAGTTTAGATTTAGGTTTTGAGTTCGGTTAGTATGCATTAACATGAGGGAAGAGTTTAGACTTAAGATTAGTATACGGGTTAGTGTTAGTGTTATGTATAGACATAGGGTTAAGGTTTAAGTAATGGAAGGGTTTTGCATTCGGCGTTGGGTTAGGGTTAGGTCTAAGGTTAGGATTAAATATAAAGTTGGGCATATGGAATGCCAGGACTTCAGGACTCAAGAGAAGATTCTTGGACCTGTCAATGGAAGAGATTGCCCAGTGTGGCCCCGGCTCCCTAGACCCGCGACCTGCTGGGGCCACACTCACTGCATGGCCGTATGCCTGTTTCAGACCTTCTGACTCCACAGAGCCTTTCCTCCACGTGGCTGGAGTTGAAATGTGTGGGCGTGAGGGGAGGCCGTGGTTTTGCCTTTCCAGGAAGAAATAAGGCCAGGGACGAAGAAGCTGGCTGAGGCAGAGCCTTGACCTTGCACCCCAGTCCACGTTTGTTGACCTGGTTTAGACCACCACTTCCCAACAAGCGAAGCAGCAGATGAGCTGAGTGGCAGTGGGGGATGGGAGGGAGACAACAGCTGAAGCCAAGCCAAGCACAGCGACGTTCCTTCTTCAGCTGCACTTGGAATGAACTAGAGAGCACCATAGTCGGTCAGAGACTGGCTGGCAGTGGGGGCCTTCACTAAGTACCCCCGAGGCCCACCCTACGCCCCAGCAGCCACACATGTCCTCTTGGCATGAGGGGTTGAACCCAAGACCACAGGGCTCTCGAAGCGGCCAGAGAAAGAAGGTCACATGGGAGAGGAAGGCGAGGTGGGTTGGATGCATCAACCTCCTCTCCTCAGGTCCCTGAGAGATAGAGAGAGAGAAAGACAGAGAGAGAGAGAGATCCCTCACCTCTGAGTCACTGCCACCACCACTGGTGCCAACTCACACACCATCCCACTTCCACCCACCACACCCACGCCAGCCCTGGAGCCAGCCCCACCACAGAGAGGCCAATTCCTTGTCACCTCCGTGCTGTCCCTTCCGGACCTGACCCCAGTGCAGGGGAAATGGTTCGGACTAGCCTTTACACGTCTCTTTCCATGACAATTGTCTTTTTCCCCTCTCACATCCCACATGCCCACCCACAACATCCTCCTTTGTCTTGAGCAGAAGATAGTATTTATTAGGAGAATCTCTGCCATTGTGTTGAGAGACTCATTTTCCAGTGTTTCTCCCATGTACACATGTTCTTAAGCTTAGAATTATTTTCTCCAGCGAAGCTGTATTTTAATAATTTGTCCAGGCATGAGAAATTTAAGGGAAAGGGTGGAGGGGGATTCTCTCTCTGCCCCGACTGCCCTGAGATGGGTGGGCCCCTCAGAGCTAGCCAGGGTCAGCCCATCCCCAGGTGCTCTCTCCCAGGGCATACCAGAAAAGGCCCAGCAAGAGCCCCACCCCACTCACCACTGCCAAGACCATCGTCCTCACTCAGGAGGCCTGGGCAGGGGAGGGACCCGGGTGTGGGAGGTTGCCAGATCCCAGGTCTGTCACACCAGTTGCCAGGTGGCTTCCTCCTCTGACAGGGCCCAGCACAGGCCCCAGAAAACTTGGCGGCAGGCCCCAGGGCTCTTTCCTCCGAACGTCTCATGTTGAAAGATGTCTGGCCCAGGTGTCTAGAGTGCTCGGCCGGCCGGCCGGCCTCCTTTGGACAAAGCAGGCTAATTGATCCACTCTTCCCATTGCCCTAGAGGTGGCACCTGCGCACATCAGTTTGAGGGCGTCACCCGTGCCCTCTATCATGGATTTCTCCCTAGAACCGTGGCCTGGGTAACTGTTAGTGTTAGGTTAGAGTTATGGTTGTTTTCTGCTTACGGTTCAAGTTAAGTTTGGGTTAGGGTTATGTTTAGGGTGAGTGTTGGGGTTAAGTCTACTGTTCAGGTTAGAGATAGGGTTATGATTCATGTTAATGTTATGGTTGGGTTAGGGTTAGTGTTAGGGTTAGTGTTGGGGTGAGGGTTAGGGTTAGAGTTAAGGTTAGGGTTGGTGTTAGGTTTAGGGTTCAGGTCCAGGTTCGGGTTAGGTTTCATGTTAGGCTTAGTGTTCAATTTAGGGTTAGGATTAGGATGATGTTAGGGTTCAGGTTAAAGTTAGTGTTACTGTTGCTATTCTGGCTAGGGTTAGCATAGGCTTAGGGTTCTGTGTAGGGTAGGGTTTTGGTTTGGTAAACGTTTGTTTTACGTATAGGTTTATGGTTAGAGTTTAGGCTTAGTGTTAGGGTCAGGTTAGACTTCAGGTTACGGTTAGGGTTTTGCTTCAGGTTAGGATTCTTGTTAGGTTTAGGATTCAGGTTAGAGTTTGGGTTAATGTTCAGTTTTGGGTTGTTGTTTGTATAAGGGTTATGATTAGGTTTCAGTTTTGTGAAAGGCTTACCTTTAGATTTAGTGTTCTTGTTATGGTTAGGTTTAGTGTTAGGTCTAGACTTAGTGTTAGGGTTAGGGTTGTGTTTTGGGTATGGTTAGTTTTAGGGTTAGAGTTTGTTTTGGTATGAGGGTTACTGTTAGTGCTAGGGCTAGGGCTAGGGTTAGGTTTAGGGTTGGGTTTGCATTAAGATTAGGGTTACGGTTTGGGTTCGGGTTCGGGTTAGGGTTAGAATTATGGTTAGAGTTCGAGTTAGCATTTGGCTCAGCGTTAGGATTTGGGGGAGGGTATGGTTTAAGTTTAGTGTTAGGGTTAGTGTTCGAGTTATGGTTAGGGTTATGGTTCAGTTTTGGTATCAGGGGTCTGTTAGTGTTAGAGTCGATTTAAGATTAGAGTTATGGTTAGGGTTACAGTTCCAGTTAGGGGTGCTTATAGGGTTAGGGTTAATATTCGTGTTAGGTTTAGGGTTAGGTTTAAGGTTAGGGAATCTTTTGGTTAGGGTTACTGCTAGGGTTTGGGTTCGTGTTCCAGTTAGGATTAGGGTTATGTTTTGGTTTACGGTCACGTTTAGGATTAAGGTTTCTGTTAGCACTAGGTTAAGGCTTCAGGAGAGGTTTGTGTTCAGATTAGGTTTAGGCTTAGTGTTTGTGTTCTGAATGGGCTTAGCGTTAGTGTTGGGTTAGGCTTCAAGTTACGGTTAGATTTAGCGTTAGTTTTAAGGTCATTCTTAGAGTCAGGGTTAGGCTTGGGGTTCAGGTTAGAGTTAGGTTTACTGTTAGGTTTCATGTTAAGTTTAGGCTTAGGGTTAGGGCTAGTGTTAAGATTATTTTTGTATTAGGCATAGGGCTGGGTTCAGCTTGCATTTGGGTTTTGGTTAGGGTTAGGTTTAGGATTCAGGTTCGGGTTAGAGTTAGGGTTAGTTTTTGCATTAAGGTTAGCATTATGGTTAAGGTTAGGGTTATAGTTAGTGTTAATGTTAGGGTTAGAGTTAGGTTTAGTGTTAGGGTTGGGTTTCGCATAGTGTTAGGCTTAGCGTTATGTTTAGTCTTAGGATTAGTGATTGGTTTAGGATTAGGGTTAGTGTTCAGTTTCGGTATCAGGTTAGGGTTAGTGTTAGGGTTAGGACTAGGGTTCAGGTTAGGGTTAGGGTTTGGGTGAAGGTTAGGGTTAGTTTTAGTCTTAGCGTTAGTGTTTAGGTTATGTTTAGGATTAGGGTTAGAGTTTGGTTTCTGGTTTAATCTTCTATCAAAGTTAGGCTTAAGGTCTGGTTAGGGTTATAGTTGGGCTTTTTCCTTAGGTTTAGGTTTAGGGGTAGCATTAGGGTTAGGTTTTGGTTTAGTGTTAGGGTTATGGTTAGCATTAAGGTTTGGGTTAGTGTTAGGCTTAGGTCCACGTTTGGGTGGGTTAAAGTTAGGGTTATGTTCATGTTAGTATTAGGGTTAGGGTTAGTTTAGGGTTATACTTAGTGTTCAGATTAGTGTTAGGGTTAGGTTTCAAGTTAGGGTTAGTGTTAGGATTAGCAGTAGAGTTCGTTTTAGGGATATGGCTAGATTTCAAGTTAAGTTTGGGTTTCGGTTAGGGTTAGGCTTAGGATTCGGTAGAGTGGTAGGGTTAGTTTTAGGTTTAGTGTTAGGGTCAGGATTATGTTTATGATTAGGTTTAGGATTCAGTTCAGGTTTAGACTTAAGGTTAAGGCTAGGGGTAGGGTTGAATTTAAAGTTAAGGTGGGGCTTAGTGTTAGGACTAGTGTTTTGTTTAAGGTTAGTGTTAGGGTCAGTGTTAGGGTTCAGGTACGGGTTGTGGCTAGTGTTAGGTTTCATATTTGGTTAAAGGTTAGGGTTAGAATTAAGGTTAGGGCTAGGGTTGGGTTTGGGATTGGGTTGGGTTTGGGTTAGCATTAGGGTTTGATTTAAGGTTCAGTTTAGGTTTAGAGTTTGGGTTAGGGTTCGGGTTCCACTTCAGGTTCGGGTTAGGGTTACTGCTAGGGTTTTCTTGAGGTTAGACTTAGGGTTAGGGCGATGTTTAGGGTTAGGTTAGGGTTGGGTTAGGCTTAGGGTTGGGCTAGGTTTATGGTTAGGTTTAGTGTTAGGTTTAAGGTTATTGTTAGGGTTAGTGTTAGGCTCATATTTGTGTTCCAGTTATGTTTAAGGTTTGTGTTTGGGTTAGGGTTCATTTTAGAGTTAGTGTTAGGTTTAGGGTTCAGGTTACTCTTAGGTTTAGGGTTCAGGTTAGTGTTAGGGTTGGGCTTGGTGTTAGGGCTAGTGTTAGTGTTAGGGTATCAGCACCTGTTTTATTTAGGGTTAGACTTCGTGTTAGAGTTTAGTGTTAGGTTTAGGGTTTGCGTTAGTGTTCAGGTTAGGTTTAGGTTAGGGTAAGAGTTAGGATTCCTGATAGGGTTTGGGTTTGGATTATAGTTGGAGCTCGGGTTCAGGTTAGGGTTAGCTTCTGGTTCAGGTTCGTCTTATGGTATGGGTTAGTGTTATGTTTTGTGGTGTGTGTTAGTTTTAGTCTTACGGTTAGTGTTAGGTTCTGGGTTGGGTTTTGTGGTCGGATTTGAGTTATGTTTTGGGTTAGAGTTTGGGTTCGGGTTCGGGTTAGGGTTTGGTCTGAGTTTAGGTTAGGGTTTGGGTTAGAGTTTGGGTTCGGTTTAGACGTATTGTTGGGGTGTCTATTCGAGTTAGGTTTAGGGTAAAGTTATTGATAGGTTTGTTGTTGGGTTTCGGGCTTGGGTTAGTGTTAGTGTTAGTGTTAGTGTTAGTGTTAGTGTTAGTGTTAGGGTTAGGGTTAGTTTTAGGTTTAGGGTTCAGGTTCACAGTGCTAGTGGTAGGGTTAGGCTTATGTTTATGGTTAGGTTGCAGGTTAGGTTTAGGGGTTGTGTTAAGGTGAGTGTTCTGGTTACTGTTTGTGTTAGGTTTAGGTTTAGAGTTAGCGTTTGAGTTCGGGTTCGCATTCTGCTTATGTTTAGGCTTACGTTTACGTATAAATTTAGGGTTCGGGTTAAGCTTATTGTTAGTTTTCAGGAAAGGGCTCGGGGTAGAGTTCGCGTTATGGTAACTGTTAGTGTTAGTGTTCTGGTGAGGGTTCAGGTTAGGCTTAATGTCAGGGCTCGTGTTATGGTTAGGGTTCAAGTGAGAGTTAAGGTTCGGGTTCAGATTTGGGTTAGGGTTAGGCTTATGGTTAGAGTAATGGTTATTGTTAGGGTTCTGGTTAGTGTTCAAGTAAGGATAAATTTCAGGGCTTGTGTTAGGCCTCAGTTTATGATTAGTGTTAGGTTTTGGGTTAGGGTTAGTGTTAGGGTTAGTGTTAGGGCGAGGGTTCGGGTTCAGGTCCGGTTTTGGGTTAAATTTATGGTTAGGTGTAGGTTTAGGGTTAGTTTTTGGTTTGGGTTTTTGGTTCCAGTTCGGGTTCGTGATTCTGGGTAGGGTTAGAGTTACCATTTGTATTAGGATTAGGGTTAGGTTTAGGTTTTGGGTTTTGATTCGGGTTAGGGTTAGTATTAGTGTGGTGTTATGCTTTGGGTTATGGTTATGATTTGGTTCAGGCTAGGGTTTGGGTTAGGATTAGGCTTAGAGTTAGGGTTCGGGTTAGGGTTAGTGTTAGTGTTCGGGTTAAGGTTTGGTTGGGTTACGCTTAGGGTTTGGTTTAGGTTTAGGGTTAGGGTAAAGTTTCGGTTTCAGGTTAAGTTAGGGTTGGAGTTCGGGTTTGGGTTAGTGTTTGAGTTCGGGTTCAGTTTAGCGTTTGGGTTCGTCTTTGGGTTAGGGTATGAGTTATGGTTAGGGTTATGGCAACAGTTATCATTAGGGATGGACTTAGGGCTAGGTTCCTTTATTACATATATCGCTAGGTTTCTTTTTAGGTTTATGGGTAGATTTATTGTTATAGTTAGGGTTGGGGCTGGGTTTTGTGTGACGGCTAGTGGTAGGATTAGGGTTAGGTCTGATGCTAGAGTTGGGTGTGCCTGAGGTTTGGGGTAATGGAAAGGGTAAGAGTAGTCATAGGGTTTTGGTTTGGGTTAGGACTAGGGTTAGAGTTAGGGTTATGAGAGTGTTAGGGTTACTGTCAGGGCTAGGGTTAGGACTAGGTTTAAAGTTAGGGTTACAGTTGGCTTAGGGTTACAGTTACAGTGAGTGTTAGTGCTGGGCATATGATTATGGTTAGGGCTCAGGCTAGATTTGGGTTTTGGGGTAGGCTTAGTGTTAGAGCTATAGTTGGGTTAGGGTTCATGATACAAACCCCAACCCTAGCCCTAAAACTATTGCTAACATTAATCTGTATGTGAAGCCTAATTCTCACCGTAACTCTAGCCCTGACCATAACCATAACCCAAATCCTAACCATAGCCCTAGATATATCCTTATCCTTATCCCTAACCCTAAATCTAACCCTACACTTACTCCTGCACTTACACTACGCCTACCACTAACATTATACCTGAGTCTTACCTCAACCCAAACCCAGCCCAAACACTAACCTTAACACTAACAATAATCCAAGACCTAGCCCTAAGACTAAGCCTAGTCTTATCCCTAATACTAACCCTAGTCCAAACCTTACCTTAACCCTGACACTAGCCGTGGCCCTAACCCTAACCCTAACTGTAACCCTACCCATAACCCTTGCCCTAGATCTAATGTTAACACAACCCTAGAGCTGAAACTAATCCTTGCCCTAGCGCTAACCTTAAAACCCAGACCTGTCACTAGCCATAACCTTAACCCTAACCCTACCTCTAAACTTAGACCTGGCACAAAGCTTAACCCTAACACTAACCCTATACTAACTCTAGTACAAACACTAAGGCTAACACTAACCCTAATTCTACCCCATACAATAACCTTAACCCTAACACAAATCCAACTCTAACTCTAAACCTAAATGTAAATGAAACCCTTTCCCTATCCCTAACATTAAACCTAAACATAACGTACCCCTAATCCCAATGCTACTCCTCCTTCTCTCCATAAAATTAACTCTAATGCTAACCCAAACCTAACCCTAACCCTACCCTTATCCCTAACACTAATCCAAGCCCTACTCCTACACTCACCCAGACCCTGACACTAACACTAACCCAATCCTAAACCCAACCCTAACCTAACCCTTACCTTAAGCCTAATCAGAAACTAATCCCTAATGATGCCACTAACACTAATCTTAAGAATAATCCTAACCCTAAACCTAGCCCTACTCCCAAACCTATACATATGTCTAACTTTAAACATGACACTAAATCTTAGTCATAATCTATCTTTAAATCTAACCCTAACCCTTACTCTAAAGTTAACCTTAAATTTACGCCCACCCCTACCACTACCCTGATCCCTACTACTAACCCTTAATCTAAAGCAACCGCAATGCTAACCCCAACAATAATCCTAGCCATAACCCTACAGCAAACCCCTACCTTAACCCTAGCCCTAACCCTAAAACCAGCCCTACAGCCAGCCTTAAACCTAACGGCAGACCAAGACAAACCCAAACTCTAACCGTAATTGTACCCCAGACCTGAATCTAACCATAAACCTACCCTTAACCCTAACTGTGGCTCTAGGTCCTAATGCCAACCCTAACACTAGCCGTAAACCTAAACCTAACCCTAACCCTAACCCTAACCCTAAAACTAAAGCTAACCCAATCCCTACAACTACCATTGACCTTAACCCTAACCTTAACCCTAAACCTATCGCTACACCTACTCCTCCCTTAACAATAACGCTAACCCAGACCTCACCCACTTCGTTACCTTAAACCTAACTCAAAAGCAACCCTAAGCCCAACACTACCACTAACCATAAAACTAACCCTAACCCAAACCCAAACTTAACCCCAACACTACCTCTAACTTTAACACTATTCCTAAGCACCAGCCATAATCCTAACTCTAGCCCTACTCCTAAACCTAACCCTAGTCCTAGCCCTAACCTTATCACTAACCCTAACTCTATCCTTACATGTACCGCTCTGCTAAACCTAACCTTAACCCAAGCCTAACACTAACCCTAACCCGAGTCCTAGCACTAAGACAAGCCCTAACCCTAATCCTAACTCTACCCCTACACCTACTCCTCCCCTAATACTAATACAAACCCTACTGCATCCCTAAGCTTAAACCTAACTCTAACACAAGTCTAACCTCAACCCTAACCCTACCGCTAACCATAAAACTAACAATAACCCTGTTCCAAACATAACCTTAAACATTACCCTAACACTAATATGAGTCCTGCATCTACACTAACTCTAAACCTAACCCTAATACAAACTGACCCCTAAATACACCCCAACCCTACCCCTAAACATAATGCTAACTCTAACCCAGCTCTACCCGTAACCCTACCCCTAACGCTAAACCTGACCCATCTGTAACCATAACCTTAATATTAGCCATAGCCCTAAACATAAAACCAACACCAGCCCTAGCCTGAACCCTCACCTAGAACTAACCCAGGCCCTAACCCTAACAATTAATGTAGCACTAACCATAGTCCTGTCCTAACCATTGCACTAACACTTACGCTAACGCTACCCCAAGCCCTAACTTTCACCCTAACACAACCCAAACCCAACCACAAAGCTAAGCATAACCCTAATACTAATCTTAGCCCTATACCTAACCCTATCCCTAGCACAATCGCTCACAGTAACCATAACACTAGCCGTAACCCTAACCCAAGCACTAACAATAGCACTAAACCCAATTGTAACCTTAATGCTAACCATTGCTCTAGACCTAACATTAACCCTGCCCTACACATGAAATTAACGCTAGTCCTAGCCCTAACCCTAAACCCAGGCCTAGACATAGCCCTAAACCTAGACCTATCCCTAACCATAGACTTGGTCCTAAACTTAAGCCTAACATTAAAACTATCCCTAACCCTAGCACAAACACTAATGCTATCCCTGAACTTAAGCATAACACTAAAACAACCCATCCACATAACCATAAGAGTAACCTTACCCTTAACCCTAAAGCTAACCATAACCGTGCTACTACACTACACCTAACTGTAAACCAAACTCTTACCTTACCATAACCCCTAACCTTAACCGTAGCCGTAGTTGTACACTAAAGCTAATGCTAGACCTAACAATAACCCTAACACTAGCCCTAAATCTATCTCTAGCCCTAGCCCTAACTCTAAACCTAACCCTATTCCTAACACTAGTACTAACCTTAACCCAAATCCTAACCCTACACTAAGGAAACTCCTACCCCTAAACCTGACTCTAACACTAACCCTAACACTAACCTTCAATGTTAGCCCTAAGCCAACACAAATCCTAGCCCTAGATCTGACCCTAAACTTAGCCTTAGCCCTAGCCTTAACTCTAACCCTAACATTACCCCTAGCTCTAATCCTAACCCTAACCCTAACCATAAATCTGAAATAGCCCTAGCACTAACACTAACTCTAACGCTATACATAGCCCTGGTTCTAAACATAATCCTAACACTAGCCCTATCACTAACCCTAACCCTAAAAATACGCCTAAACCTAACCCTAAACCATCCCTATACCCAACACTACCCATTCCCCTTAGCCTAACATTCATTCTAACTCTAACTCAGCCTTATGCTAACCCTGACACTAACCCTTTATTCTAGTCTGAGCCACAACCCTAAACCTAGTTTGATCCTTAACACTAACCGTAACTCTATCCCTAAACCTAACCTTGCACCGGCCATTGCCCTAACCATACCCCTAACCTAAACTTACCTCTAACCATAACCCTACCACTAAAAGTAAACCTAACTCTATCTCTAGGACAAACCCTAAACCTAAAACTTATCCTAACTCTAACTCTAGCCCCAGGCAAAACCCAAACCCTAACCCTAGAGATGACCCTAATGCTAACCATAAACATAACCCAACAATAACCCAAACCCTAATGTTAACACTGACGTAATCTTAGCCATAGCACTAATGCCAATACTAGCCCATGTCCAATCCCTAACTCTAACCCTAGTCCTAATGTTACTCCTAACTATGACACTAGCCCTAAACCCGACCCCAAACCTAAAACTATACCTAAACCAAACCCTAACCCTAACCCTAAACGTAACCATAACCTAACACTAACTCTAGCTGTAGCCCTAAAACTTCCCCTACCCATAATATTAACTGTAACCCTAACTTTAGCCCTACTCTTTACCCTACCCATAATGCTAGGCCTAAACCTAGCCCTAAACCTAACTCTAACCCTAACGCTGACTCCAATGCTACCAACAGACCTAAAGCTCACCGTAACTCTAACCCTAACCCAACCCTCACCATACCCCTAAACATACCACTCCTCTAACCCTAACCCTAACCCAAATCCTAACACTGTCACTAGCCCTAACACCAGCCCAAACCTTACCCTAATCGTAAACCTACCCCTAACATTAATCGGAAGCTAAATAAGCCCTAACCATAACCATAACACTAATCCTAACCGCAGCCTTAATACTAAGCATAGCCGTAGCCATAACACTATTCCTAACTTAGTTGTAACCCTAACAACATCCCTAGCTCTAGCTCTAGCCCTAACCCTAGGACTAAATCTAAGCCTAATCCTATTACTAGCCATAAACCTAATCGTATGCCTAAAACTAGCACTAACCTTAACCATAACCATAACCCTGGCACTAAGGCTAGCTCTAACAGTAACTCTAACCATAATACAAATACTAACACTAACCCTATCCCTAGCCCTAATGCTAAACCTAACACTAACCCTAGCCTAAGCCTAACCCAAGACCTAACCCAAACCCTAGCCCTCACCATAACCCTAAACCTAGCCCTAGACATAACACTAGCCACAAGCCTAACCCTAGCCAAGCCCTAAACCTAACCCTAGCACTAGCCATAACCCTACCCTTAAACCTAATGCTAACCCTAGCCTTAGCCTTAGTCCTAAACCTAAACCTAACCCTTGCGCTAGCCCTAACCATAAACCTAACCAAAACTCTAAAGCTAACACTAACACTAACACTAACCCACACACAATTGGTTTGATGTCAACATGTGGGAATGTTGTCACACACAATAGGTTTGAAGTCATACATAAAAATATGAATTATGTCACAAAAATGGTGAATGATGTCACACATGGCAATGGGTGTGTTTTCACACTCAAATGTGAGGCTTTTCACACATACACCCTTGGTGTGATGTCATACACACACTGAGTGATGTCAGACACACAATGTGTGTGAAGGCACACACCAACCTAGTGAAGTCACAGAAAATGGGGGTTGTGTCTCTCACGACAATGGGTGTGAATTCACACATAATGACAGTTTCACCACACATACACGTGGCATATAAGTCAGAGTGAATTGGGAGATATTTCACAGAAACCTGTGTGCTACTTTGTACATAAGAGCTGATGTCATATCATGGTGAATGATATGACTGCTGTCACACACAATGGGTGTGACATCACACAATTTGAGAGATGTGACTGTCTATGCTAGTGTTATCACAATCAAGGTTTGTGATGTCCAAAAATGGGTGTGATGTCACACATAATGATTGCAGTGATGTTGCAAAGAAAATGTGAATGATGTCACAAGCACAACATTGGAGTGATGTCAAATACACTATCAGAGTGAAGCCAGACTCAATTGGTGTTATGTCATACATAAACTGGGAATGACACCAACATAACAATATTTAGGATATTATATGCTTATGAAGGTTGATGTCACACACAATTGATGTGATGAGACACACAAGGAGGATGTTGTCACACACAAAATTGGTGTGATGTCACCCATAACCATGTGTGTCATGTCACGCAGAATGATGGGAGTGATATCACACGCACACAGTGGGAGTGATGTCACACTGCAAAATGTAAGTTATGTCAAAGTGGGCACAACTATGTCACACATAAGAGTGGGAGTGTTGTCACACAATTCATACGCTATCACACATCATGGGAGTGATGACACAGAAACATGTGAGTGATAAAACGAAGAACACGTGACAGATGTCACACACGTGTGAAAGATGTCACACTTTTGGTGTGATGTCATAAACACAATGAGCATGTTATCACAACAGTGATGTCACCCCAAATATATGAGTGAAGTCACAGAAACACCATGTGAGTGATGTCACAGCAATAGTAGATTCATGTCATTCAGAATTTGTGTGACATCACATGGAATATTGGGAGTGACATAACACGTAACAATAGAGATTTCAAACCCTAAATGGCATTCAAGTCACACGCAATTGGTGTGATGTCAACATCTGTGCATGTTGTCAGGATCGCAAAATGTCTGATATCATACATAAAGGTTTCAGTGATGTCACACACAAAATGTGAGCAATGTCACACACTATTGGAGGGATGACAAATATACTATCAGAAAGATGTCATGCACAATGAGTATGATGTCCTACATAATATTGGGTGTGACACCACACACAGTAAATGTTTTATATCATATGAAATTTAAGCTTGACGTCACTCACAATTGATGTGATGTGACACACAAGGAGAGTGTTGTCAGAGACACAAGGAGTGCAATCTCATTCATAAATTAGTGTGTCACATCACTAATAAAATGGGTGTGATATCACATGCACACAATGGGAGTGATGTCCAAAGTTACAAGTCACTGACATCGCAGATAGCAGTGGAAGTGGTCACATTATTGATACGATGTCACTCATAAGAATGGGAATGGTGTCACACATTGTGGAGGCCAAAAACGGGACTATGTTCCAAAGTTGTTTGGTATTATGTGATCCTTACTGGATGGAAGGGAGAGAGATCAGGCACAATGTTATTGCCAGGAATGTGAGTCATACCCAATTTAGCTCAGCTCTATGTAGGAGAGCCAGTCCCATACAAACTTGTTGCCAGAGGGCGACTTAAATCTTGGAATCAGAAAGTGCCATCTCAAAGGAACTTGTGATTCCTTCTGAAGGCCCAAAACTGGCTCGGTTTCAAACCTTGTTTAGGTGTTATGCAATCCTTAGTAGCTGGAAGAAAGGGAGATGGGGCATGAAGTCATTTCTATGAATGGGTGTTAAACAACTTGTGGCTCAGCTCTACGCTGGATTCCCAGTCCTATACTCATCTCTTCCCAACCTGCCCTAACAGGCAAGGATCAGAACACTGCATTGTGAAAGACATGTGAGAATCCCTCTCAATGGCCCAAAATGGCATAGTATTTTAAACCTGGTTTAGTTGTGTGATCCTTACGTGATGAAAGGGCGAGAGATCAGGCACACAGTTATTTCTAGGTATAGGTGTCATACTCAGTTTACCTCAGCTCTAAGTATGATTGCCAGTCCTATAGAAACTTGTTGCTATAGAGCGAAAAGCAAAAGGAATCATAAAGTGCCTCCTAGAAGGAGAGTGTGATGCCTTCTAAAGGACGCAATCAGAAATCTATGCCAAAACCTGTTTAGCTATTCTGTGATCCTTACTAACTGGAAGGAAGGGAATTGGGGCATGAATTGATTTCCGGAAATGGGTGCTGGACATGGTTTGGCTCAAGTTTACACTGGATATCCACTGTTATACAAACCTGTTCCCTGGCCTGAGGTGACAAGCCGGAATCAGAAAACTGCCTTCTGAAAGGCGTGTGAGATTTCTTCTCAAGAGCCATAAATGACATCATGTTCTAAACCTGGTTTGGGTGTGTGATCCTTACGAGATGGAAAGGAAAGAGATCATGCACAATGTTATTTCCAGGAATGGGTGTTGTGGTAAATCAAGATTTGGCCACCATGAAATCTATCTCTTTACCTTGGTTGATTTCTCTGAGGACATTTGAACTCCCCCACTAACTGCCTAAAGAATTTGACATGGTGGCTACTTCCTGGAACAGATCTTCTATCATGATGGCTGTAAAGATAATGTAGGATAGAGGTTACAATAGGAAAGGCACAAAGCCTCTTTTATCAAAAACTCTGTCTCTCCCTGACCACATTATCTATAGATGACCCTGAAAAGAATTGTCTTCCTGCCCTCTGAAGTCCCAGGGCACTACCCGCCCCCAACACCGTCCTCTCCTTTAGCTGCAATACTTAAGCAAGCAGCTTAGACAGAGGGACAAGTTGCTCATTTCTGAGTTTCTACTATGTATACATGTTATTAAACTTGGTATTATTTTCTGCCGCTAACCTGTCTTGTTAATTATTTGGCCAGCAATAAGAACCTTAAGAGAAAGGGCAGAGGTAGATTCCTACTCTTCCCCTGATATTGTCATACCCTGTTTAGCTCAACTCTAGGCATGATTGCCTGTCCTATACAAACCTGCTACTAGACAGCTACTTGCAACTTGGAATCAGAATTTGACTTCTCACAGGAAGGTGTGAACTCTTCTGAAGAGCCAAAACGTGAATCTGTGGAAAAACTTGTTTCCGTATTTTGAGATCCTTACTAGGTGGTAGGGAGGGAGATGGGGGATGAAGTTATTTCCATGATCTCCAGAGAGATCAGGCAAAATGTTAATAACAGGAATGGGTGTCATTCCTTGTTTAGCTCAACTCTAGGTATGATTGCCAGTCCTATACAAACTTGTTGCTATGCGGTGAATTGAATCTTGCAATCAGAAAGTGCCTGCTCAAAGAAACGTGTGAATCCTTCTGAAGGTTCAAGAAATTCAATTTAAGGAATCTGTGCCAAAAGTTGTTTAGGTATTATGTGCTCATTACTATCTGGAAGTAAGGGAGATGGGGCATGAAGTTATTTCCAGGAATGGATGCTAGACAGGGTTTGGCTCATCTCCAATCTGGATTTCCAGTCCTATACAAACCTGTCACCAGAACGGCCATGAGAAGCCGGGACAAGAACACTGCCTTCTGAAACGGATGTGAGATTCCTTCTCAATGGCCGTAAATGTCATCATTTTCTAAACTTTGTTTAGGTGTTTGATCCTTACGAGATGGAAGGGAGAGTGATGAGGCACAAAGTTTTTTCAACAATAGATGTCACACCCAGTTTACCTCATCTCTAGGTATGATTCCCACTCCTATAGAAACTTGTTGCTAGACAGCGACTTGGAACATGGAATTAGAAATTGCCTTCTTAAAGTAAGGTGTGCTTCCTTCTGAAGACCCAAAACGGGCATCTGTACCAAAACTTCTTTAGGTAACTTCATCAGGGGAATAGGGAGAGAAACTTTGTTGCATTGGGACATTAGAATACTACTTGGCAATAAAAAGGATAAACTCTGGTTTCACACAACAACATGGATGAATCTTGGCTGCATTTCTCTATGTGAAGGAAGCCAGATTCAAAAGGCTGTACAGTCTAGGATTTCATTTATTTGACTTTCTATAAATGTCAGACTAACAGAGATGGAAAATGATCAGTGTTTGCCAAGGGATGGAATGGGGGAACGGGTTGACTACAAAGGGATAGTTTGAGAGCATTTTTTTTGGGGGGTGAAAAATAAAGCTCTGTATGGTACTGTGGAGGTGGATATCCGACCATAAATTTTTCAAAACCCATAGAACTGTACACCACAAAGAGTGAATTTTACTTGGCAAATTTTAAAAATCAATCAGGATGCTGGGGAACTCAGATGGAATGCAGTGATTAATGAATCTCACTGAATTACAAGCATGTGACATAACAACACAGAAGGCATGGGGATGAAAGGTCCTGACCTATGTTACTTTGGAAGACAGTGTTCTGATGGGATACTGTAAAACTAAAGTACTGGACACAAACATTTTACTCTAGGTGGCAAATGTGTTTTTCATAAGGGTATGGATTAGCAATTCTGAAACTAGTTGACACATTAGTAAATATATTGTAGCTAACTGGAGTTGAGTTTCTCACTGTTGGTGAAAGAAGTTAAAAATAAACAAAAGGAGAATGCTAGAATAAACTCTGGACTGGAGTTGGAATTATCAGTATGGATACCTGTCTCTTCTAATCTATCTATCCAGATAGATGGATAGATTGATAGATTGATAAATGAATAGATAGATCTGCATACCTGAGTTTATATTCACACATACATTTCCAGTCTCTGCTGAGAGGGTCTAGAAGCAATGACACCATAGTATCAATGAGCACACCTAACTCCAAGATCGTGGATTCTAAATATCATTCTGTAACAAAAAGAACCAGGCCTTCTTGGAGAAATGGCTAATTCCAGGGCTGGAGATTGAAACTACAAGATGAGCATGGGTCATCTTGTAGTGCTAGAAAGTGGGAAAGTGCTTTAAATGAAACACAGCAAATGATGAGGTGTGTCAAATGGAATCAATCTGAAAGACTTCCCCATGGCTCAAGCTAGAAAACTGTGTGCAACAAAATAAATAATGGTAGCTTTAGATTATTATCCAGAGAATAAAATAAATATCCATGAGTCTATACTAATACAAAATAGATTAAATAAGAAAGGAGGAAAGAAAGAGGAATACAAAAGGATGAGAAAAAGAGAGAAAGAAAGGAAGAAGGGAGGGGGAGGGAGGGAATCTTCCACACAGAATTCCAAATAATAATTGCTGCTGGATAGCATGAAATACAAAATCGGCACTAGAACACCACAGTAATAATTATTGTGGGTAAGACTGACTGATGAATGTGAAAACTGTGGGTGAAACTTAAAGAAGAATCAGTACATTTACAGAGCTTCAAATAATCTGTCTCCAAATACTTAAGTTTTTTCTCTTAATTTATTTAAAAAACCTATGACTATTTAAAGCAAAAATTATAACAGTGTGTTCTGGGATTTATAACATGGGAAGATGTAAAATTTATGACAACAATATCACAAAGGACAGACAGAGGTAAATTGAACTGTTCTGTAGCAAGTCTTCCATATTTTACATTGATTGAATTGGTGCAGTATTATGCCTAGTTAGGCTGTGATATGTTAAAGATGCATATTGTAATCTGGACCAACCACTAAAAAATGGAAATGTGTGTCACTTAAATGTTAATAAAAGAATTAAATAGCATAACAAAGGGTTTGTACAAAAATGTTAACAGGAGATGACCTGCACGTTCCCAGGAGGAAGATGGGCACACTACGTGGCGTCCACAGAGCAGAACGCCCTCAGTCATGCCGTGGAGCAAATGCTGACACACACATGCTGGGTGAGTCTCATCAACCTCGTACCAAGGGAGGCAAGCTGGACATAAAACAATACACGTGTGATGATTTCAGCCAAGGTGAACCTATGGTGCAAATCCAGAACAGCGGTTGCCTTGGGGAGTGGAGAAAATTGCCTAGGAAGGAGTTTTCTGTGGGTGATGGAAATATCCTATTCTTAAAGAGGTGAAGGTTATATGGGCATGTTTATTTGCCCAAACTGTATGGTTGAGATTTGTGCCTTTTAGTGTACATACATCTTACCCCACCCCCAGACACAAAGGACTAAAAGAATAATAAAGTGAGGTGGCAATGGGATAGAGTGTGGATGAAACAAAAATGGCAGATGATCACTAGCTGTTGAATCTGGGTGACGGGTCTACTATGCTATTTTGTTTATTTTGTACATTGTTTAAATTTTTCTGTTATCAAACACTTGTATAAGAAGACAAACTGGATAAACAGTGTTTGCTGGTAACATATCAGTTATCTTTGGGGAGAAAGTAGGGAGAAAGTGGTTGTTGGGGCCTGAGTGATGCTGGTGCTAGTTCTTGGTCACACAAGTGTGTTCACTTTGTAATAATTCTTTGAGGTTTACATGGATGACCTCTGCATATATTTCTGTATGCATGTTATACATCAATAAACATTTTAAATCCTGCATATTTGCACAAAGATCCTAACTCAATATCTCAGAATCACAGCGGTGTTTTGTTTTAAAGTGGAACACGTTCACTCATGACATCACCAGATTGATTTTAATACTATCAAGTATCTATTAATGCCCTCACGTTTGTGAGGCCTGCTTGGGTCGTCGCATTTTAGCCGCAATTTGGAAAGTGGCATGGCTTTGAGTTTTTATGATGGGTATAGGCCCTTCAGGTGGGTGGGTTCCAAGGGGAGGATCTCCACAGGGAGCCTGACGATGGGGTCCAGAGGCAGGATCATGGTAGGCTGGAGGTATGGAAGGCATGGTAGGACAGTTGGCCTTGAAAAGGCAAATTCCAGGATCCAGGGACCCGGTATTTCCATTTTAGATACTGAATTGACATTTCAAATACTGACCAGGGTGCTTCCACCAGGGCTGCAAGCATCCTCATCAATAGCCAGGCTGGTGAGCCCAACACCTACCTGAGTACTGGTCTCAAAGGATGCAGCCCAACCACACTGCACAAACTCACGTGGGTGGGTAGGGCATGGAGAGTTGGCGTGGTATAAAGAAGAGGCGGGATAGAAGGTGGGGTGTAGAAGCAGAGGGGCATTGGCCAGGGGTGGAGGGACAGGTGGGAGTTGGGTCCCCTAGCTGTGCATACTGGGAACATTTGTCTCTTAACCTTTCCTGGCTGGGAGCTTGCAGGACTGCAGGACTACAACCCCCAGGATGCTCTGGGCACCAGGCGGTGCCTAGCTCTGGGGCGAGGAGGAAGGCAGTGAAGGTTTGCCCGAGGGTCAAACCGCCATTGACTCAGGACACTGGTCCTGCACCCGCTCCACGTGGACTGAGTCCCAGAGGGATGTGCCAGGACCAGAGGGACCAGGGAGTTAGGAGGTTGTGGCGGCTGCATGGACAGCCAAGGGCCTGCAGCGTGCAATTGCTTTTGTCCAAAATTGAAGCCGGACTTGTGCCTCTTCTCCACCGCCTCCCTCTGTTGCTTGATTCCTCCTCCCACCTGCGTGTCTGTGGGTCTTTCCACAGCCTCATGCCTAGTCCAGGACCAGGTGTTCCTTTAAACTGCTTATGGGAACTGGTTTGACATCCCAGAATCTTTCTATTTTGCCTGCTTCATTCTGCCTTCTCCAGCCAATGTGCCATCATTTCATCAGTTTTTGGGAGATATTCGCCCTTGTGGCCCCTGTTGCGAGCACAACATAGGAACTTTGCACGGTGGTAACATGGCTGTCGCTTACCTGTTTCACAGCTGTAGAAGTTGAGGCATATGTGAGGTTAATCACTGGGTTCCTCAGGATCCGCCTAAGTGCAGAGGAGAAGAAACCAATTCCCAGGCAAGTGTCTAGTAGGCCGTTTTCACTAACACATTCCAGTGCAGAGGCCTCTGAAACAGAACCCTTAAGATGAGAATAGCCTAAGCATTTTACCCTTTAGATTGATAGCCTAATCTCAGCTCACGCCTGAGTGGCCAGTCTCTCAGGGACACGGGTGGTGACTCTGATCTCTCAGGAAGAGACTGGTGGTCCAGCTTTGGGAGAAGGATATTCATGGTAGACATCACTTGGGCAGCATTTGAAACCCGTCAGCTTTAACATCTCTGCTTTGGATTCAGGCAAGGTTCCCGGATAAACACGACTAGGGATAGTTAGATGTACCGTATTCCTTAAAAATTGATTAGAGTGGTAAAAAGAACAGAACATAAAATATCCTGCTTATGTGCAAAAGATAAAATGCAAGCAAAACTTTCTTGTTAATTTTTTTCTGCTCATTCTCTTGGCTGTACTGTACGCTTGAATGCAGAAAAAAAAAAAACTTGAATTGCCAAATTCTCTTTTCCTGAGATTGGTAAATTAACTTAAAAATCTTATTGAAACCTGTGGAGGTCTGCATAGCAGATTTCATGATTTATGTCCTCCCTAAAAATCTGGGCATTGATCTAAATGAAAAAAAGTCGTTGCTTATATTGCACATCCCATTAGGTTACATTTCTGGTTCCTGAAAGTGGGATACTATCAAAACAACTGAAAAACCTGGTCATGGAAATTGGACCCTGTCACATTGTCAAGAGTTTGCTTCTTTATGAATTAAAGACACATGAATTCTTTAACATTTTTGTAAAGAAGTTATGAGAAACTCTGTAGTGTCTCTGAATGTGGCAAGACAGGGAAGTCTCGTTAGACCACATCCTTGGGTTCTTCTCGCGTGTTCAATAGGCCCAGGTGATACTCCGTGTGGTAAGGTGCAGCGCTGCTAGCCCATCCCCCAGTGTTCCATTCTACTCCGGCCTGTGACCTCTTCATGAGATTCGCATGGCACTCATCCACAGGTGTTTGAAGGAGACATTGTAACATGAGGATATACAGCATCTTGAAACAAGGATTAATGGAGAGGAAATTCTTGGGGTCTGTGTGCTCCGATGCACTGCTGTTGGGACCATTGTGCTCCAAGCAGTCCCCACAATGGCTGCCTCAGATGTTTGATCTCCTGGTGCAACCACAGCAGCTGTTGTCTGAGCTGGGTGCTCGTCGTGGTTCAGTGTCTTCTGTCAGGTTTTGTGGCTCTGATCCTCATCTTCTCGCCACTTTCCCATTCCTAACAGCTGTGTTGATTGCTTTGTAGTTGTTTCCTAGGAGCCAATGCATGTAACTGTATTTCACAGTGTCCTTAGGGATGCACCCTCACTACACATGTCATGGTACAACAGACACTTATCTTGATGTAACCCATGTTCATCCTCTCCAGGGTGTCGTGAAGAACCCTGTTTATTCGGAACTCCTCTCATTCTCATGCTGCTGGGGCTGCATATGAAGCTGGGCATGTCGTCTTTGGTCTCATCAACTTTCATCCTTTCATTGATTATTCTGAAGTGGGATACAAGTTTGTTAATAATGTGGACACTGGTTGTCACAGGAACTTTTATGTATCATCCCCAACCCCTCAGTGAAGTAGGACTGTGATCCTCATTTTACAGTGGGAACACTGAGGCTCAGAGAGATCGAGTAGCTTCTTTCACACAGTTTCTTGTGAATTTTGAGTCTCCACCTGGAACTCCGCCACTCAGTTGTGTGCACTTAGCTGGTGTTCCCCTTTGTTTCTCTCTGCCAGCCACCCCAAAGTCACAAGTCTCATCCTGAGTCCATTGTCTGCTTGATGGAAGTCACGCTGCACAGGAGCCCTGTAGGTTTGGGTGCACTCCCTTAGGCCAAGGAAGCATGCATGGCTGGCGAGCGGCCTATGGTGGGCCTAGGGGGTCCCCAGTGGAGGCCCTGCCCAACCGCTGATATCTGACCAGCTGGGGCATCCTTGTGGCACCTGCCAGCTGGATCTGAAGGATCGCCACATTTCTTGAACCGGCTTCAGCTGTTGTCTCCCTCCCCTCCCACATATCCACTCAGCTAGCAGACCACTTCCCTTCCTTGGAAGCGGTGGTCACACCCTGGTGGCCACAGGAGGCCTGGGATGCGAAGTCAAGGCTCTGCATTGGCCTGCTGACTCATCCTGGGCCTCATTTTTTCCTGGAAAGACAAAGACATGGCCTCACACCACGCCTGCACTTTTGACTGCAGCCAGGTGGTGGAAGAGGTCTGTGGAGTCAGAAGGGCCAAGACAGGCATGTAGTCAAGGAGTGAGTGTGGCCACAGCAGGCCACAGGCATAGGAACCCAGGGCCACACTGGGCAAGCCCTTCCATCAACAAGTCCCAGTCTCTTCTCTGGAGTTGTGAAGCCCTGGGCTTCCAAGTGCCCAAGGTTAGGTTTAACCCTAATTTTAACCCAACGCTGAAGGCAAATCTTATCCATAACATAAATCCTAAACCTATGTCTATACCTAACACTAAGACTAAGTCTGATAATAATCTTGATCCTAAACCATACCCTCATCCTAAATCCAACCTAACCAAACCCAATATCAAAATCTAAACAGAACGTGAAACCTAAAATTAACCCTAAATTGTACCCGAAGCGCGGCCTAAACCTAACACTGTCCCAAAGACACCACTAACCCTATTCAGAACCAAAGCTTAATGATGATCCGAACTCTTCCCGGAACCCTCAACTTTAGCATAAGCCAAAGACTAACTCTAATCCCAGCTTGAAAACTAAGTCTAAACCCGTACCCAGAATGTAATCTTCACACTAAGCCGATTCAGAGCCTGAATGCTAATTCTAAACTGAAATAGAAACCAAATCCTGAAAATAATGCTAGCTCAAACACTAAGCCTCTCCCTCATACCTAAACCAAACGCAACCCTAACTTTAATCTGAAAGTGAACCCTAACACTAACCATAACCCTAACCCTATCCGGAATAGTATCTATTACCCTAACCAGAAGCCTGAACCTAACCCTAACCCCAACAGTAACATTCACCCTAACCCTAAATTGATCATAACTCTAACCCCAAACTGAACCCTAAATTTAATCTGAAACCTAAAGAGAAAATGGACCCAAACCCAAACTCTAACCCTAACAAGATCCCTAAACATAAGCATAACCATAACCACAACCCCAACACTAAATTTAACACTAACACTAACCCTCACACTAAACATAACATTAACATGAATCATAACCCTATCCATAAGCTAAGCCACAAACCTAACCCTAACACTAAGCCTAAACCAAATCATAAAACTAAAACTTAACCTGAACCCTAGCCCTAACCCTAGCAAGAAACTGAATCCTAACCCTAACCCTAACCCTAAGCTGAACCAAACCCTAGGCATAACCTGAACTCAAAGCCTGAAACTAAAATTAACCTAACACAAAACCGAACCCTAATCCTAACCCTAACCCTATCCCTAACCTGATCCCTAAACCTAAGTCTAAACCGAACCCTAACCGTAATCCTAACAATAAAATTAACCTGAATGATAACGCTAAACCCAGACCTAACACTAAAACTAAACCTAACCATAACACTAACAAGAACTCTAACCCTAAATCAGCTGAATGATAACCCTAATCCTAAACATAACCATAAACCTAACACTAACTCGAATCTTTACCCGAACCCTAACCCTAAAAGTAACCCGCAAGATCACCCTAATCCTAAAGCATATCCTAACACTAAACTGAACTCTAACCCGAAACATAACCCTAAACTGACCCAGAACGTAAATACTAACCCAAACCCGAACCCTAATCTTAAACTCATCCTAACCCCAACAATTACCCTAACCCTAAATCTAACCATAAACCTAAACCAAACACTAGCCATAACCCAACCAAACCCTAACAGGAACAGTACACCTACACTTAAGCAGAAGCCTAGACCTAACCCAAACCAAATGGAAACCATAACCCCACCCTAACGCTAATCCTAACGCTAACCCAAACCCTAAACCAAACACTAACACTAATCCTAATGCAATTCCTAACCCTAACCCGAAGCTTAATCCTACCCTAACCCTAACCTGATTCCCGAACCCAAACCAGAACCAGAACCCCAATCAGAACACTAACTCTAATCCTAGAGCTAACCATAACCCTAACCCAAAACTGAGGCCTAACCCTTGCTCTAACACTAACCCTAAGCCTAACACTAGCTATAACCCGAACACTAAACTTAATAGTACTCCTAAACCTAACCAAAATCTTAACCCTAACCATAACCCTAACCCTACCACTAGCACTAATGTGAACCTGAACCCTAAACCTAAAACTAACCATAACCATAACAGTAACCATAACCTAAACCTGAGCCCCAAGAATAAACCTATCACTAACTTAACCTTAATCCTAACTTGAATACCCACCCCAACAATACCCCTAACTTAACCCAAACTCTAACCCAAAACCTAACCTGAACTCAAACCAAACCCTAACCCAAACCATAAATCGAACCTGAACACTAACTCTAACCGAAAACCTAACTCTAACCATAACACTAACCCTAAGCATAAACTAATGCACACCCCCAAAACATAACACTAACCCAAACCATACCACGAACCCTAACCCGAACCTAACCCTAAACTGAACACGAACCATAACTCTAACCCAATCCCGAGACCTATCAGGAACACTAAGCCTAAGCGTAACCCTTAACTGAACCCGAACCCTAACACTAGCACAAGCCCTACCACTAAACAGAGGCCAAATCTAACCCTAAACCTAACCCTAATCCTAAGCCAAATATTAATGCTAACCCTAAGAGAAAACCTAACTCTAACCCTCAACCTAAACCTAACCTGAATACTAACCTGACCCTAAAATTAAACCCTACCTGATCCCGAACACTAACCCCAACCTTAACCCGAACGCTAACCCTAACACTAATCCTAAACCGAAACCTCATCCTAACGCGAACCCTAAGCCAACCCCGAACACTGACACTAACCCTAATGTTAAACCCTAACACTAACCCTAAGCCTAAACAAAAGCAGTGCCCCAACCTTAAGCTAAAACTAAAAAGACGTATAACCATAGCCCTAACACCAACCCCAACCAGAACCCTAAGCTTAAAGCTAACGGGAAAACAAACATAAGCATAAAACTAACCATAAGAGTAACCCTAACTCTAACGCCAGCCTGAAACCTAACACTAATCCTAACCATAACCCGAGCACTAACCTTAACAATAAACAAAACCCAATAGAAGCATAACCCTAAACCTAGCGCCAACCCTAAGCTTAACCATAACCCAAGCCATAGCAGTAACCCTAACACAAACCCGAACCCCAAACCTAACTCTAAACATAACCCAAACCTGAAACCTAACCCTAATCCTAACCCAAACCCAAACCCTAACATGAACCCTAACCCAACCCAATCCTAACCCTAACCCTAATACGGGCCGTAACCCTAATTTTACCCTAACATGAAACATAAGGCTAACCATAAACCGTATGCGAACACTAACCCTAACCCTAACCCTAAGCCTAACAAGAACACTACCTACCACAAAGCCACAGCCTAACCCTAATCCGAACCCTAAGCCTAGCCCTAAGCCTAAACCTAAAACTAACACTAACACGAACACTAACCCTAATCTTAACCATAATCCCGACACTAACCCTATCCCTCACCACAACACTAATGCTCACCTGGACCCTAAATCTGACCCGAACACTAACCCTAACCCTAACCTAAAACTTAACCATAACCCACCTGAACCCTAACACCAATCCTAACCAAAACCCTAAAGGAAATCCTAACTCGAACCCTAACCTGAAACCTAAAGCTAACCCTAAGTGGAACCCAACGACAACTCTAACCCTAACGCTAACATTACCCTAAATATAACCCTAACGATAAAACGGACCCTAATATTAACCCTCACCCGAACCTGAAACCTAAAACTAACACCTACCAGAACCCAATCCTAACCCTAACTCTAGCCATAACACAAACCCTAACACTAATCTGAACCCTAATATTAACCTTGACCGAACCCGAATTCAACCCAAAACCCTATTCAGAAAACCTGTAACGCTAAACCTAACCATAACCCTAATCCTAACGTGAACCCTAACACTCCACCTAACACAAAATTGAACCCTAACTCCAACCCGAAACCGAAACCTAACCCTAACACGAACCCTAACCCTAACACTAATCCGCACCATAACCCTAACCCTAACCTACACCCTAAGCCTAATCGGAACCATAACCTGAAACTTAACCCTAAAGCAAAACCAAACCCAAATACTAACCCGAACCCGAACCCTAAACCTAACCTAAACTTAACCCAAAACCTTAGCCTAATCCTAAAACTAACCCTAAACCTAAACTAATCCTTAGCCCTAACACAAAAAATCCCAAACCAGAACACTATCCCTAAACATAACATGAACCTTAAGCCTAAGCCTAACCCTAACACGAACCAAATCACAACCGTAACCCAAAGCATAACCCCAAAATAAGGCTAACTCTAAGCCAAACCTGAAGCAGAACCACAACTCTAACCCTAACACTAAGCCTAAACGTAACGAACCCTAACACTAACATGAAGCCTAACCTGAACGTGAAGTTGGAACCCAAACTGTAAGCGTAATGCCAATGCGAACACTAAAACTAATTCTACACCTAACCATAACTCTAACCCTAAACAAAGCCATAAACTTTGCCCTAATGCTAACCCTAGCAATAACAGTAACCCTAACCCTAACACTAACCTTAACCCGAAACCTAACACTAACCATAAACTGAATCCTAACACGAATCCTCACTCAAAACTGACCCCTAACGCTAACCCTAACTGTAACCCCAATCCTAACCCTAACATGAACCATAACATTAACCCTAATATTAGGTCTAAACTGAAACCTAAACAGAACCCTAACAATAACAGTTACTCTAATCATAACCCTAAACTGAACCAGAACCCTAACCCCAAACATAACAGTAAAAGTAACCTGAACTCTAACCTGAACCTTAACTATAACACTAACCCTAACCCTAACATTAAGCATAACCTGAACCCTCACCGGAACCCTAACACTAACAGTTATGCTAAGCTGAACCCTAACCCAAAACCTTACATGAAAACTAACCCTAAGCGTAACCAGAATCCTAAATTTAACCCTAACTCTAAACATTAGCAGAATGCGAACCAGAACCCAAATGCTAACTGTAAGTCTAAATCTAACCCTAACCCTAAACTGAACACCAACGTTAACACTAACCCTAAACCTAACCAGAACCTTAACAATGACCATAACACTAACTCTACCACGAACAGTAACGTGAACTCGAACCCTAAACCTAAAACTCACCTTAACCCTAACGCTAACCCTAACCTGAACACAAACTCCAACATTAAACCTATCTCTAACTTAACCCTAAACCTTACTCGAAAACACAACCCAACAATAACACTAAACCTAACCCGAACCCTAAGCTGAATCCAAACCAAACACTAACCCGAACTATAAACCGAAACTGAACCCTAACCCTAACAAAAACCTAACTCAAACACGAAACCTAACCACAACACTAACCCTAACACTAAACCTATTCCGAAAACTAACCAGCATCACAGAACATAACACTAACAAAAACCCTAACACGAACCCAAACATGAAACTAACCCTAACCCGAACTCAAACCCTAACTTTATCCCAATCCCGAGCCCCATCGTGAAAACTAAACCTAATCCTAACCCTGACTGTAACCCTTAGCTGAACCCGAACCCTACCCAGAACCCTAAGCTGAACTCGAACCCTAACTCTAACCCTAGCCCTACCCCGAAACAGAACCCAAACATAACCCTAAATCTAACGCTAACCCTAAAGCAAACATTAGCCCTAAACCTAACAGAAAACCTAACCCGAATGCTCAATCTAAACCTACACCGAATACTACTCCGACTCTAACCCTAAACCTTACCTGATGCAAAACACGAACCCTAAGCCATACCCTACCTCAAACACTAACACTCATATTAATCCTAAACCAAACCCTAAAAATAACATGAACCCTAATCCTAACCTGACCCTGAACACTAACCTTAACCCTAAACCCTAAAACAAACCCTAAACCTAACACTAACCATACCCCTAACCCTAGCCCTAACACAACCCCAACTCTAAACCTAACCTGAACACTAAACCTAACCTAAACCTGAACCCCAACCCTAAACTAAACACTAACCCGAACCCTAACTTTAAACCTAACTGGAACCCAAACATCAGCCTAACCATAACCCTAACAAAAACTTGAACAATAAAGCTTGCTTGAAAACTAACACAAATCCTAACCCTAACCCAAACATGAACCATAACTCTAACACTAACTAACTAACTAATCCTAATGCTAAACTTAACCCTAAATGTTAGCCTAACCATAACCCAATCCAAGACGCAACCCTAACATTAACCGGAACCAAAAACCCAACCCTAACTCTAACCTTTACCTGATCTCGAAAACAAGCCTTAACCCCAACCCTAACCCAAACACTAACTCTAACAGTAATTCTAAACCTAACTCTAACCCTCATGTGAACCCCAAACCTAACCCTAGCCCTAACCCAAAGCCTAACCCTCACCCAAACACTAACACTAATCCTAATCCTAACCAGAACCCAAACCCGAACCCAAACACTAACCCTAACCCAGCCCTAAGCCTAACCCTAACACAAAGCCTAACACTAACCCAAAGCAACCCTCACAATAACCCTAGCACTAGCCCAAAGCCTAACTCTAACCTGAACCTTAACAGTAACCCGAAACCGAACCCTAACCTTCACTCTCACCCTAACTGTTACACTAAACTGAACCTTAACCTAACCCTAACACGAAGATTAACCTAACAATAAAACAAAACCTAAACCGATCCTGAACAAGCACCATAATCCTAACCCTAATCCAAACAATAAGCTCTCCATAATCATAGCACTAACACTAACTGTAACCCTAATCCTAACCCTAAACATAAACCGAACCTAACCCTACCCAAAATAAGAACTTGAACCCAAACCTAACCAGAAAAACAACTTAACCCTAACCCGAACCAAACTCTAACCATATACCTAACCATAACAATCACATGAATATTAACCCGAACACTATAAGAAACCCTAACACAAACCGAACTCTCACCCTATACCTAACCATAATCCTAACACTAATATTAACCCGAACACTATCAGAAACCTAGCCTGAACTGTAACCCTAACTGTAACCCTACTCCTAGCCCGACACTAACCCTAAACCTAATGTGAACTCGAAGCTGAACCCTAAACCTAACAATAACCAGAACACTAACCCTAACACTATACCTAACCCTTACCCTAACCAGAACCCTTAACCTAACCTTAACCCTAACTCTACCCCAAAATGTAACCTTAATTCTAGCCCTAATGTTAACCCTAACACTAACCATAAAGAACCATAACCCTAACTCTAACTCTAATCTGAACCCAACACTAAACCTAACACAAGCACTAACCCTAACTCTAACCCGACCCCTAAACTAACTCTAACTCTAAACAAAACCGAAACCTAATCCAAACATTAATCCGAACACTAAACATAACTGGAATCATAACCTCAAACTGAAGCCAACTGTAACCCTAACCTTAACCCTAACCATAAAATGAACCCTAAAGCTAAACCTAACCCAAACCCGACACTTAACCCTAACCCGAACTCTATTCCTAACCTGAACACGAACCCAATCCTGCCCCTAAACCTAAACCTAAACCTAACCCAAACACTAAACCTAACCCTAACCCGGACTCAAACCCTAACACTAATCCCTAACCTAAATAGATCCCTAATCCTAACCCTAACACTAACCCGAAGCCTGAACCGACCCTAAACCTAACCCTAACCTGGTACCAAACCCTAATCCTAATCCTACCCTGACCACGAAACCTAACCCTAACCATAACCCGAACCTTAACACTAACCTTAAACTAAAGTTAACCCTAGTACTGACCCGAAGTCAAACTCTAACCCTAAAATTTAACCAAACCAGTACACGTACACTAACATCAACCCTAACGAGAAACTTAACCATAACCGTAACCCCAAACCTAACCTTAACATTAACCCTAATCTAAAGCCGAAACTGAACCATAACCCTAACCTGAACCTGAAACCTAACCATTACCCTAACCCAAACCCTAACCGTAACCCGAAACTTAACCTGAACCCTAACTCAAAGCCTAACCCTAAACCTAACGGGAAAGTGACGACAACCTTAATTCTAAGACTAACATTAACACTAACCCTGAGGCTACTCTGAACCCAAACCTGCACCATAACTCTAACTCTCACCTGAACCCTAACCTGACACTAACACTGACCAGAACACTAAACCTAACCTTACCCCCAATCCTAAATGTCACCTTAACCATAACTAGCCTGAACCCTAACCCTAACCCTAACTGGAACCCAACAATAACTCTAACACTAACCCTAACCAGAACCTGAACCTGAAACCTAAGCCTAAACCTAATCCTGACACTAACCCTTACCCTAGCACTAAACCTAACCATAAATCTAAACAAAGCCCATACAGAAACACTCAACCGAACCCTAAGCCTAACCTTAACCCTAACACTAACCCAGAACCGAACACTAATCTTACCCCTAAACCTAACCCGATCCCTAACACAAACTCTAACACGAACCTTAACCCGAAAGATAGTAGTGATTCACACTCAGATACAAAGATGTTTCTTTCTGTCAACTTTCAAACCGAGAGAAGAAAGTGTGTTCTCTAAGAGATTTGAGAGTACTCCTGTCTCTAGGAACTCCACGGCCCTGTTTCCAAACCTCCTTTCGGAAGGTGATCATTAGCAGGTGGAAGGAAGAGACATGGGGCATGAAGTTACTTCCAGGAATGGGTGTTACCCATTGTTTAACTCAGCTGTGGTAGTGATTGCCCCTCAGATACCAAGATGTTTCTTACCATCTTCTCACAAGCCAGGATAAGAAAATGCATTCTCTAAGGAGTTTGCGTGAGATTCTGTCTCAAGGTCTTACATGGTGCTGTGCACAACTTTCCTTGGGAAGGCAATCCTTAGGAGCTGGAAGGAAGGGAGATTGGGCATGAAGTTACTTCCAGGAATGGCTGGTATCCATCGTTTCACTCACCTCTAATAGTGATTGCCACAAAGATAGAAAGATGTATCATAACATCTACTTACTTTCCAGGATAACAAAGAGCCTTCTCTAAGGCATGTGAGAGAGATTCTCTCTGAAGGACCTATGTAGGCCTGTGCAAAACCATTTTGGGAAGGCAATCCTTAGGAGTGGGAAGGAAGAGAGACGGGGCATGACGTTACTTCCATGAATGGGTGTCAACCATAATTTTACTCAGCTCTATAAGTGATTGTTGCAAAGACAGACAGATGTTTCTTACCATGTACTTACAAGCCCGGACAGGAATGTTATTTCTCCAAGGAATGTGACTGAGATTCTCTCTGAAGGCTCTGTATGCACCTGTGCAAAACCTTCTTTGGGAAGGAGATTCTTAGGAGGTGGAATGATGGGAGATTTTGCAAGAAGTTACTTCCAGATATAGGTGTTATACATCATGAAATTCAGCTATAGTAATGACTGCCACTCAGATAAAAAGATGTTACTTATCATCTACTTACATGCTGAGAGTAGAAAGTGTGTTGTCTGAGGCATTTGAGAGTGGTCCTGTCTCAAGGCCCTACACGGCCCAGTTTCAAAACCTGTTTTATGTAGGTGGTCATTAGGAGCTGGAAGGGTGGGAGACTGGGCACAATGTCATTTCCAGGAATGGGTGTTATACTTTGTTTAGCTCAGCTGTAGCAATTCTTGCCACTCAGATACAAATATGTTCTTAACCATCTACTTAGAATTAGCTGTCAGTTATTGTGTTCTCTATGGCTTGTGAGTGAGATTGTCTCAAGCCACTACGTGGTCCTCATTCCATACCTGCTTTAGGAAGGTAATCCTTATGTGCTGGAAGAAAGGGATATTGGGCATGAAATTCGTTCCAGGAACTGGTGTTATCCATAGTTTAACTCAGCTGTAGTAGTGATGCCACTCAGAGAATGATGTTTCTTACCATCTACCAATAAGCAGGGATAAGAAAGTGCCTTCTCTAAGGCATGTGCATGAGATTCTCTCTCAAGGCCCTACATGGCCCTGTACAAAACCTGCTATGGGAATGTGATCCTTAGGAGCAGGGAGGAAGACAGTTTGGGCATGAATTTACTATCAGGAATGGTTGTAAAACAGGGCTAAACTCAGCTGTAGTAATGAACGCCTGTCAGATACAACGGTGTTTCATACCGTCTACCTTCAAACTGGGAGAAGAATTGTGTTTTCCAAGGCATTTGAGAGTGATCCTGCCTCAAGACTCTAGATGACCCTGTTTATAAACCTGTTTTGTGGAGGAGATGTGTAGCAGCTGGAAGGACGGGAGATTGGGCACGAAGTTTTGTCCAGGAACAAGTGCTATACACAGCTTATCTCAGCTGTAGTAATGATTGCCACTCATATCGATACTTATTCCTAGATATTTACCTACAAGGGGGTTCAGAAAGTGCCTTATCAAAGGAGTACGAGATTCGTTCTCAGGGCTAAATATCATTATGCTCTAAATCTGGTCCAGGTTTTTCACCATTACAAGAAGGAAAGAAGAGAGGTTAAGCATAAATTTATTTCAAAGAATGGGCCTTACATATACTTTTGCTAAGATGTAGGAATGATTGCCAGTCATACACAAACTTGTTCATGGACTTCTACTTAGAAATCTGCATCAGAAATTTCCTTCTCAAAGGAATGTGAGATTAATTCTCTGGTCCAGAAACGGCATTATGTCCCAAAGCTTGTTGAGGAAGGTGATCCTTACAACATGGGAGGAAGAGAGATTATGTACAAAGTTATTTCCAGGATGAGGTGTTTTACATGGTTTAAGTCTGCTTTAATTATGATTGTCACTCATATACAAACTTGTTTGTGCATATCCACATATAGGCCGGGATTCAAAAGTGCCTTCTCATACGAGTGTGAGATACCTTCTCAGGGTCCGAAATGATAATATGTTCCAAAGCTGGTTTAGGTTGGTGATACTTACCAGATGGAAAGAAGAGAGAATGGACACCAAGTTATTTTCAGGTATAGGTGATATATATTTCATCTCCGCTGTAGTAATGATTGCCACTCATATTCAAACTTACTCCTAGACATTTACTTACAAGACAGGATCAGAAATTGCCTTCCCAAAGAAATGTGAGATTCGTTCTCAATGGCTGAATTGGCATTATTTACTATACCTGGTCTCGGGTTGTGATCTTACGTGATTGACGGAAGCGAGATAAGGCAGAAAGTTATTTCCAGGAATGAGTGTTATACATCATGTAGCTCACCTGTACTAATGATTGAAACTCATACACCAACTTTTTCTTAGACATCTATTTAGAAGTCAGCATTAGAAAGTGCCTTCTCAAGGGAATGTGCGATTTGTTCTCAAGGTGCAAAATGACAATATGTTCGAAATCTGGTTTAGGTTTGTGATTTTTACGAGATGGAAGGAAGAGAGATTAGAAACAAAGTTACTTCCAAGAATGGGTGTCATATGAACTTTACCTCAACTGTAGTAATGATTGCCAATCATATACAAACTTGTTCCTAGTCATCAACTTAAACGCCAGGATCAGAACGTTCCTTCTCAAAGCAATGTGAGACTCCATCTTGAGGACAGAAATGGCATTATGGTCCAAATCTGATTTAGGTTTGTGATCCTTACGAGATGGAAGGAAGAGAGATTAGGCACAAAGTGATTTTCAGGAATGGGTGTTATACCTAGTTTGTCAGCTGTAGTAATGACTCTCACGCCTAAACAAACTTGTTCCTAAATATCTACTTAGAAGCCCGTATCACAGAGTGCATTCTCAACAGAATGTGTGATTCCTTCTAAAGGCCTGAAAGGGCACTATGTTCTAAACCTGGTAGATGGAGGTGGTCCTTACCAGGTGGAATGAAGAGAGTTTGGGTTCAGCTGTAGTAATGATTGCCAATCATAAACAAACTTGTTCTCAGACTTCTACTTAGAAGCTGGGATAAAAAGTTACCTTCTGAAAGGAATATGAGGTTCCTTCTGTCTCTTTTTTTTTGTGAGCAAGATCAGCCCTGAGCTAATGTCTATGCCAATCCTCATCTCTTTGCTATGGAAGGCTGGCCGTAGAGCTAACATCCATCCCAATCTTCCTCCACTTTCTGTGAGGTGCCACCACTGCATGGCCTGACAAGCAGTACATTGGTGTGTGCCTGGGATCCAAACGTGGGCCACCAGCAGCGGAGCATGTGCACTTAAATGCTATGCCGTGGGGCTGGACACCCTGAGGTTTCTTCTCAAGGCCCAAATAGCATGATGTTCCAAAAATGGTTGAGCATGCTTATCCTGATGTGATGAAGGAAGAGAGATTAGGCACAAAGTGATTTCCACAATGGCTGTTATACATGCTTTAGCTCCTGTAGTCATGATTGCCACTCGTATGAAAACTTGTTCATAGAAATCTACATACAGGCTGGGAACACAAATGGACTTCACAAAGGAATGTGACATTCTTTCTCAGGGCCCCAAATGGAAATATGTTCCAAACCTGGCTTATGTTTGTGATCCTTACTGGCTGCAAGGAAGATAAATTGGGCACAATCATATTTTCATTAATGGATTTTATACATAGAGTAACTCAGGTATAGTAATGATTGCCACTCATATACAAACTTGTTCCTAGACATCTACATAACCCCAGGATCAGAAAGTGACTTCTCAAAGGAATGTGATTTTCCATCTCAAGGCCTGAAACAGCAATATGTTCCATACTTGCTCAAGGAAGGTGGTACTTACAAGTTGGAAGTAAGAGAGATTGAGCATGAAGCTTTTTTCCAGGAATTGATGTTATTCATAGAATAGCTCAGTTATACTAACGATTGCCACTTATATAGAATCTTTTTCCTGGACATATACTTAGAAGCAGGTATCAGAAAATGCCTTCAAAGAAGGGTGTGATTAGTTCTCAAGGCCCTAAATGGCCTGATGTATGAAACCTGGTTTATGTTTGTGATCCATATGAGATTGAAAGAGGAGAGATGAGGCAAAAAGTATTTCCTGCAATTGTTGTTGTACATAGTTTAGCTGAGATCTAGTAATGGTTACCACACATACACAAACTTATTCCAAGACTTCAACATTCTGGACAGGATCAGAAAGTGCCTTTTCAAAGGAATGTGAGATTCCATCTCAAGTCGTGAAATGGCAATATGTTCGAAACCAGGTTTAATATTGTTATCCTTATGAGTTGGAAGGAAGAGAGATGAGGCATACAGTTATTTCCAGGAATAGGTTTTATAAGTAGCTTAGTTCAGCTGTATTAATGCTTGCCACTCATATGCAAACTGGTTCCTAGCTATCTACTTAGACTCTGGGATCAGAAAGGGCCTTCTCAAATGAATGAGAGATTCTTTTCAAGCCCCAACATTGTAATATGGTCCAAAACAAATTTAGTTTAGTGATGTTTAGTGCTAGAAGGAAGAGAGCTTTTGCATGACGTTATTTTGAGGAATGGGTATTATAAATAATTTTACTCAGCTGTAGTACTGATTGATGCTCCAATATAAACCTGTTCCTAGACATCTACTTGAGATAGTTATCAGTAAGTGTCTTCACAGAGGATTGTGAGATTTATTCTCAATGACTGAAATATCATTATGTTCTAAACCTGGTTTAGGAAGGTTATTCTCATGAGCTGAAAGAAAGAACAAGTGAGCACAAAGACACTCCCAGGAATGGGTATTTTATACAGTTGAGCTCAGCTGTAGTGATGATTGCCACTCATATACTAACTTGTTCCTAGACTTATAAGCTGGGATGAAAAAGTGCCTTCTCAAAGGAGTGTGATGTTCCTTCCTAAGGCTCGAAACTGCAATATGTTCAAAACCTGTTTTAGGAATGTCAAGCTTCAGAGCTGGAAGGTGGCGTGATTGGGCATGAAAATATTTCCAGAAATGGGTGTTATCCATAGTTTAGCTCAGCTGAAGTAACGATTGCCACACATATGGAAAGTCGTTCCTAGACATTTACTTACAAGCCTTGGTCAGAAAGTGCCCTCTCAAATACATTTGTCATTCAATCTCAAGGCCCGAAACGGCATTCTCTTACATACCTGTTTTAGGTTTCTTATCCTTACGATATGGAAGGAAGTGAGATTTGGCATGAAGTTATTTCCAGCAATGGGTGTTATACATAGTTTAGCTATGTTCTAGTAATCATTGAAACTCATTTACTAACTTGTTCCTAGAGCTCTACTTAGAACCCGGGATGAGAAAGTGCCTTCTCAAAGGAACGTGATATTCCTTCTCAAGGCCCAAAATGGCAATATGTCCCAAACTTGGTTAAGGATGGCGGACATCATTTGCTGGAAGGAAGACAGACAGAGCACAAAGTTATTGCCATCCTTGCTAGTGGCAAAAGTGGTTGAGCAGTGGTATTATGTCTTTTCATTGGGAAGACAGCCTCAGTGCAGACAAGGAACCAAAAAAAGGAAAAGGCACTTTCCATTATGATCCTCAAAAATTAAAAGGAAATGTTTTTCTCTACAGAGTACGTTCATTAGATGGATACTATAAATATTCTCTCCCATCTGCAGTGGAAAGTTTAAAAGCTCTCAGAGGAAAGTTCTCCTTAAAGATACTTCCATCTGACTTGGGAAAGAGAGTATGGGTTAAGGTCTTTACTGCAATGTTGGAAAAGGCAATTTTCAGAATAGTCCTATACAAATACATGCAAAAGATTTTCTCCACACATGAATTTCAATTTGCGGATGTTCTCGATACCCTTTCCCAGCTGTATTGACCTTTGAAAGTCTCTCATATGAAGATGTTACTTACAGATATTGGCCAACTGTGATAAGAAATACTGTTCGTCATGATACGTTGCTGAGAACCTGAATGCAGAATGAACTGCTGTGTAGTAAAAGTATCTTCTCAAGGCAATCCCAAACAGCTACAAACAGAGTGACTCTGAAGAGTCCATTTTCATTGAATGGAGGGTAATGATAATCTGCACCACATGTAGTGATAGTTTGAAATCTCTCCTTAGAATGTTTCAAACTGCTACTGGTAAACTGACAAGTGGTGTTTTGTCTTTCCTTTGGGAAGGAAGCCTCAGTGAAGGACATGAACGACAAAAAAGGAAAAAGCACTTTAATATATGATCCAAAAAACTAAAAGACTTTTACACCACACAGTATGTTCATGGAATAGATGTTATAGATATTCTCTCCCAGCTGCAATGGAAAGTTTAAAATCTCTCAGAGGAAGGTGCTCCTTAAAGATACTTGCAAGCTGAGTTCAGCAAACATTTTCTTGCATGTCATGGGAGAGAGAGCCTGAGTGAAGGTCGTTAACCGCAAAGAGGAAAAAGGAAATTTGCAAGGTGATCCTATAGAGATACCAGGAAGAGATTTTCTCCACATTTGACTTTCATTTTATGGATGTTATAGATACTCTGCCCTAGCTGCAATGAGACTCAAAAACCTCTCATATAAAGATATAATCTACGGATATGGGCCACCAGTGTTACTCGATAGTGTTCGTCATGATATGCTACTCACACCCAGAGGGCAGATGGAACTGCAGTAATTAAACGACTCTTCTCAAGGTGATCCTAAACACCTAAAAACAGGATTTGCTCTGAACAGTCAACTTTCGTTGAATGGATGGTAGTGATAATCTGCACCACCTGTAGTGATATTTGGAAAACTGTCATAGGATGTTGTTCCTAACAGCTACTTTCAAATATGTTTGAGCAGTGGTGATTTGTCTTTCTATTATTAAGGGACCCTCAGTGCAGGCAATGAGCGGCAAAGAGGAAAAGGCACTTTAACATATACTAAAATGCTAACCTTAAGACTTTCTCACCACAGAGTATGTTCATGGAATGGATGTTAGAGAAATACTCACAGCACTGCAGTGGAAGTTTAAAAGCACTCAGAGGCAGATCCTCCTGTAAAGTACTTGCAAGCAGAGTTCAGCAAGAGCTTTCTTGCTTTACATGGGAAAGAAATCCTGATTAAATGTCGTTAACTGCAATGTTGGTAAAAGCAATTATCAGGATAGTCGTATACAGATAGAAGGAAGAAATTTTATACATACTGCATTTTCGTTTTATGGATGTTGTAGATACCCTTTTCCAGTTGTACTGAAATTTGAAAGCCTCTCATATGAAGATGTTACTAACAGATATTGGCAAGCTGTGTCAAGCCATACTAGTCATCGTGATATGCTAGTGAGACCCTGAATGCAGATTGAACTGCAGTGTATGTAAAGCCACTTAAGAAGATGATCATAAACACTTAGAAGAGGAGGTTTTCTTCACAGTGTACATTCATTGTATGGATGTGATACAGCTTCTTTCTGAGCTGTGATGAAAAATCGAAACTCTGCTAGGAAGGTGATCCTAACAGCTACTGGCAAAGTAGGTTTAGCAGGGATGTTTTCTTTTATATCAGGAAGGAATTCTGAGTGCATGCAATGAACTGCAAAGATGAAAAGGCACTTTACAATATGATCCTAAAAAGATAAGAGGATGTGTTTTCCTCCACAGAGAACTTACATGGAATGGATGTTACAGATAATCTCTTGCAGCTGCAGTGCAGGTTTATGAGCTCTCAAAGGAGGATCCTGCTTAAAGCTCCTTGCCAGGTGAGTTCAGCAAGTACTTTCTTGCATTACATAGGTGAGGGAGCCAGAGTGACGATCACTAACTACAATGATGAAAAAGGCAATTTGCAGGGGGATCCTATACAAATACCAGCCGGAGTTTTTCTCCACACTTGACTTCCATTTTAGGGATGTTACAGATACTCTCTCCCAGCTGTAGTGACAAATTTAAAAGCCCTCCAAGGAAGAGCTGACTTACAGCTACAGGGCTGTTGAGTTCAGAACGAGTGTTCTTTCATTATATTTTAGGGAAAGCCAGAGTGCAGGCCATGAAGATCAATGATTGAAAAGTTCACTCATCAAGATGATACTCAACATGGTAAATGAATTTTTCCACCATGTATATTATTTCAATGGATGTTACAGATATTTTCTCCCAGCAGTGGTGAAATGTTTAAAAGCTCTCATGGGAAGATCTTATAGCTAATGGCAACCTTTGCTCAGTAAGAACATTCTTTCATTTAATGTGAGAGAGAGCCTGAATAAATGTCGTGAGCTGCTGTTTGAAAAAGTACTTTTCGGTGCAGATGCTCAACAGGTACAAGCAAGTGTTTTTCTCCACACTGTGCTTGTCATAAATGGATATTATAGATAGTCTCTTCCTTGTGTAGTGAAAAGTTGAAACCCACTCAGAGGAAGATGCTTCCTAACAACAAATGGCAAACCAAGATCAACCAGCACATTTTTCCTTTCCATGTAAGAGAAAGCCTGAATGAAAGACGTGAACTGCAAACTTTGAAAAGGGACTTTTCCAGACTATCTTAAACATAAGAAAAAGGAGTTCTTCTTGACACTGTGATTTCATTTGTGATTGGATGTTACAGATCATCTGTACCAGTTGTAGTGAAAAGTATAAAATGTCTCATTAGAGTATGTTCCCTGTAGCTACTGGCAAGCTGAGTTCAGCTGAAGTACTCTTTCAATACAATGGATAAAAACTTGAGTCTAGACTCTTAACTGCTTGTGTTTGATATCAGTCATGTGTCCTTTGTGACATTACTCATATATTTATGTGACATCACTCCCATTGTTATGAGTGACATCACATCAATAGTGCAAAATCACTCCCAGTGCTATCTGTGAAATCAGTGACATGTAAATGGTGACATCACTCTCATTGTGTGCATGTGATATCACACCATATGTTATGCGTGATGTGACACACTTGGTTATGGGTGACATTGCACACTTGTGTGTGTGTGACAATGACTCAATGCGTGTCACATCTCATCAATTGTGAGTGACATCAACCTTAATTATCATATGATATAAAACCACTTTTATGTGTGGTGTCACTCTCAGTATTATGTATGACATCACATCAGTTGAGTGTGACATCACTCTGATGGTGTGTTTGACATCACTCCATCGGTGTGTGACATTGCTCACATTTTGTGTGTGATGACACACAAATCATAATGTGTGACATCACACCCATTTTTGGGACCTCACACACTTTGAACAGGATAAAACTAGGTTAGCCTGTCACATCTCTCATATTGTGTCATATCACTCACATTGTGTGACAGAAGTCATATTGTTAACTTTGATGTGACATCCACAGTTTTGTATGAAATCACTCCCAGGTTTCAGTGAAGACTATCATATTTTATTCTGACTTATAACCCTATTGTGTTTTGTGTAACTCTCATTGTTATGTGTGAATTCACACTCATTTTCCTTAGAGACACCACTCCCAATGTCCATGACATCACCAGGTTGGTGTGTGCCTTCACACACATTGTGTGTCTGACATCATCTATGTCTGTGTGACAACACACCAATGGTTTATGTTTGATAGTGTTCACATTTGTGTGTGACAACACACCAATTGATATGTCTGACACCATTCACATTTTTTGTGACATAACTCACATTATATATAAGACATCACACTTATTGTGTGTGTGACAACATTCACATATTTTGACATCATACAGATTGTGTGACCTCACTGGAATTTACTATATGAATTTGCTATTGATAAGTGTCAGATCACTCCCAATACTATGTGTCATGTCACATTAATTCTCGAGGACATCACTCTACTAGTGTTGCGACATCACTCCCATGGTGTTTCTGTGACTTCACTCATATTTTGGGTGACATCATTTTGTTATGTGTGATATCATGCCTGTTTTGTTGTATGACATCAGACCAGTAGTGTGACCACTCCCACATATGTGTGACATCAGTC
>CM053518.1:1338381-1350471 GCA_028646465.1 Rhinoceros unicornis
TTCCAGCTCCTAAGGATTGCCTTCCCAAAGCAGGTTTGGAAACAAAACTGTGTAGAGCCTTAAAAGAGAATCTCATTCACATGCTTTAGATAAGGCACTTTCTAGTCTCAGCTTGTAAGTATATGGTAAGCACTATCTTTCTGAGTGGCAATCGCTACTACAGTTGAGTGAAACTATAGATAACACACATTCCTGGAAGTAACTTCATGACCAATCATGTTTCCCTCTAACCTCTAATTATCACCTTCCAAGAGCAGGTTGGGAAACAATAACAAGTAGTGCGTTGAGACAGACTCTCACTCCCAAGAAACAGAGAATGCACTTCCTGATACCAAGTATAAGTATATGGTTAGGAACATGTTTTTGTCTGGTGGCAAGCGTTACTAGAGCTGAGGTAAACTACGTATAACGCCCATTTTGTATCTACCTTCATGTGCAATCTCCATTCCTTTCTGTTCCTAGAATTGTCTTCCTTATGAACGTCTGGAATCAGGGTCTTGTGGAGCCTTGGGACAGGAACACTCTCAAATGCCTTAGAGACCACACTTTCTTATCCTGGGTTATAAGTACATAGATAGAAACATCTTTGTTTCTGCATGGCAATCATTACTACAGCTGACTTAAACTATATATAAGACCCATTCCTGGAAAAAACATTGTGCCCAAACACACTTTCTTCCAGCTGCTAAGGATTGATTTCACAAACAATGTATTACACAGGGCCATGTTGGTCCATTAGAGATATTCTTACACAAATGCCTTAGAACAGGGTCTTTCTTATCCCGGCTTGTAAGCAGATGGTAAGAAACTTCTTTCTATCTGAATGGCAATCACCAGTACAGCTGAGTTAAACTATGATTAACACACAATACTGGAAGTAACTTCATGCCCACTCTCCCTTCCTTCCAGCTCTGAAGGAAAGCCTCCCCAAAGCAGGTTTTGCACATGTCCTGCAAGGGCCATTAGAGAGAATCTCACTCACATGCCTTAAGGAAGTCACAAATGTATCCTGGCTTGTACGTAGATGAGAAGAAACATCTTTTTATCTGAGAGGCAATCACTAATAGGGCTGAATTAAACTATATATAACACCCATTCTTGGAAGTAACTTCGTTCTCAATCTCCCGTCCTTAGTGCTCCTAAGGATAGCCTCCACAAAGAAGGTTTGGTAACAGCACAGTGTAGTGCCTTTAGAGAGAATGTCACTCACATGACTTAGAGAAGGCACCTTCTTAACTCAGCTTGTAAGTTGATAGAAAATTCTTTTTATCTGAGTAGCAATCCCCACTACAGTTGAGTTAAACTAAGGATAACATCCATTTCTGGAAGTAACTTCATGACCAATCATCTTATCTTCCAGCACCTAATTATTGGCTTCTCAAAGCATGTTTGGAGACATTACTGAATAGTCCCTTGAGACAGAATTCTGCTCCAAAGAAACACCCAACACACTTTCTGATACTGAGTCTAAGTAGATGGTTAGGAACATGTTTGTATCTGAGTGGCAAGCATTACTACAGCTGAGTTTAACTAAGTATGACACACATTCATGTAAATTACTTCATGCCCTATCACCCTTCCTTCCATCTCCTAAGGATCAGCTTCCTAAAGCAGGTTTGGAAATAGGGCCGTGTAAGGACCTGAGACAGGACCACTCTCAAATGCCTTGGAGAACATACTTTATTATCCTGGGTTGTAACTAGATAGATAGAATCAATTTTGTTTCTGGGTGGCAAGCATTACTAATGCTGAGTTAAACTATGTGTAAAACTCATCCCCGGACATAACTTCATGCGAATTCTCCCATCCTTCCACCTCCAAATGATTCTTTTCCAAACCAGGTTTTGCCCTGGGCCATGTAGGTCCTTGAGAGAGAATATCACTCACATGCCTTAGAGAAGCCACTTTCTTATCCTGTCTTTTATGTAGATGGTATAAAACTTGTTTCTACCTGGGTGGCAATCACTAGTACAGATGAGTCACACTATGGATACCACCAATTTCTGGAAGAAACCTCCTGCCCAATCTGCCTTCCTTCCAGCTACTAAGTAATGCTATCGCAAAGCAAGTTTAAAGACAGGATGAGTAGTGCCTTGAGACAGAATCTGTCTAACGAGCCATAAAGAATTCATTTCTGATACCGGAATCTAAGTAGATGGTTAGGAAAATGTTTGTATGTGATTGGCAGCATTACTACAGCTGATGTTAAACTAAGCATAACACCCATTTTTCGAAATACCTTTTGGCTCAATCTCCCTTCCTTCGAGCTCCTAAGGATTGCCTTCCTAAATCAGGTTGCAAAAGAGGACCGTGTATGGCCTTGTGACAGGACCACTCTCAAAACCCTCCGAGAATACATTTTCTTATCCCAGGTTGTAAGTAGATGGCTAGAACCCTCTTTGCTTCTGAGTGGAAATCATTAGTACAGCTGAGTAAAACTGTGTATAAGACCCATTCCTGGATGTAACGTCATGATCAATCACTCTTCCTTCCAGTTTCTAATTATCACCTTTTCAAAGAGGTTTGAAAACAGGACTGAGTAGTGCCTTGAGGCAGATCTCGCTCCAAGAAATAGAGAATGCACTTTCTGATACCAGGTCTAAGTATATGGTTAGAAACATGTTTGTATCTGTGTGGCAAGCACTACGACAGCTGAACTTAATTAAGTATAACACCCATTCTTGGGAATAACATTGTACCCTATCTCCCTTCCTTCAAACTCCTAAGGCTTGCCATCATAAAGCAGATTTGAATCAGGGCCTGGTAGGGTCTTGAGACAGGACCACTATGAAATGCCTTAGAGAACACGTTTTCTCTCCTGATTTGTAAGTAGATGGTAAGAAACAACTTTGTATTTGAGTGGCAATCATTACTGCAGCTAAATTAAACTATATATAACATCCATTCCTGGAATTATCTTCATGTCTAATCTCCCTTGCTTCCAACTCCTAAGGGTCCCCTTCCCAAAGTGGGTTTTGCAAGGGCCATGTAGTGCCTTGAGAGAGGATTGAACTCACATGCATCAGAGATGGTTGGTTATTATCCCAGGTTGTAAGTAGATGATAAGAAACATATATCCATCTAAGTGGCAATCACTACTACATCAGAGTTAAATTATTTATAAGACACCTTCTTGGGAACAACTTGTTTCCCAATCTCCCTTCTTTCCAGTTCCTAAGGATCGACTCCAAATCAGATATGGAAACATGGCCTTGAAGGGTCTTGCGACATAATCACTCTCAAATGCATTAGAGAACACAAACTCTTCTCCCAGCTAGGAAATAAAGTGTAAGAAACATGTTTGTATCTGAGTCGCAAACACGACTACAGGTGAGCAAAACTGTGTGTAACATATATTTCTGGATGTAAAATCATGCCCTGTCTCCCTTCCTTCTTGAACCTAAGGATCACCCTCCCAAAGCAGGTTGGGATACATGGCCATGTATGGACTTGAGAGAGATTCTCACTCACATGCCTTAAAGAAGGGACATGCTTATTCTGGCTTGCAAGTATATGAGAAGAAACATCTTTCTATCTGAATGTCAGTCACTACTACAACAGAGTTCAACTATGTATAACACTCATTCATTTAAGTAACCTCATGAGCAATCATCCTTCTTTCCAGCTCCTAAGGATTGCCTTACCAATGCATGTTGGGAAACAGGACCGTGTATGACCTTGAGACAAGACCACTTTCAAATGCCTTAGAGTACACAGTTCCTTCTCTAGGATTGTTAGTAGATGGTAAGAAATATCTTTGTACCTGTGTGGTTTTCACTACTACAGCTGAGTTAAACTATGTATAACATCCATTCCTGGAAGTATCTTCATGCCCAATCCCCCTTAATTCCAGCTCCTAAGGATTTCCATCTCAACACAGCTTTAGAGCAGGGTAATGTAGTACTTTGAGAGCGATCACACTCATACCTTAGAGGAGGCACTTTCTTCTCCTGTGATGTCAGACGATGATTAAGAACATGTTAGTACCTGAGTCCCAATCATGACCGCAGCAGAGCAAAATAATGTATAATACCCCTTCCTCAAAATAAAGTCATGGCCAATCTCCTTTCCTTCCAGGAGCTATTGATCACCTTCCTAAAGCAGGTATGGAACAGGGCTTATGAGGGCCTTGACAATGATTCTCACTCACTTTCCAGAGAGAACGCACTTTCTGACCCCGGATTCTAATTAGATGATTAGGAACATGTTTGTTTCTGAGTAGCACACATTACCAAATCTGAGGTAAACTCAGTATCACAGCCATTCCTGGAAATAAGATCGTGCCCAATCTCCTTTCCTTCCAGCTCCTAAAAATCACCTTGCCAAAGAAGTTTCAGAAACATAGCCATGTAGAGCCTTGGGACAGGACTTCTAGCAAATGCTTTAGACAACACATTTTCTGATCTTGCGTTGTAAGTAGATGGTAAGAATCATCTTTCTATCTGAGTGGCTATCACTACTACAGCTCGTTAAAGTAAGTATAACACCCATTCCTGGAAATAAATTTGTGCCCAACCTCCCTTCCTTAGAGCTCTTAAGGATAGCTTTCATGCAGCATGTTTGGAAACAGGGCTGTGGAGGGTCTTGAGACAGGACTACTATCAAACCCTTAGAGAGCATACTGTCCTCTCATAGCTTGAAGTAGAAGGTAAGAAACATCTTTACATGTGAGGACCAATCACTACTACAGCTGAGATCAACTATGTATAACATCCATTCCTGCAATGACATTCATGCTCAAACTTCCTTCCTTCCACCTCCTCAGTATCGAACTCTCAAAGCATTGTAGAGACAGGGTGATCAACGTCCTTGAGAGAGAATCTCACTCTCCTTCCTGAGAGAACACAATTTGTCGTACCACATTCTGAGTGGTCCGTTAGGAACACGTTTGTTTCTGAGTGCCAAACATTACTACAGTTGAGCTAAACTCAATATAAGATCAATACCTGGAAACTTTTTGGCCAAACACCCATCCGTCCAGATCCTAAGGTTCACCTCGCCAAAACAATTATTACACAAGACGTTGTATGATCTTAAGTGATAATCACACTCTCATGCCTTAGAGAAAGGTCTTTCTTATGCAGTCCTTTAAGGAGATGGTTAGGTACATGTCTGTATGAGTGGAAATCACTAGTACAGCTGAGATAAACTATGTATAATAACCATTTCTGGAAATAACTTCATGGCCAAAACCCCTTCCTTCCAGCTGCCATGGATCACCTTCCCAAAGAGTGTATGGAATTGGGCTGAGTAGGGTCTTGGGACAGGACCAGACTGAAATGACTTAGAGAATATAGTTTCTTCTCCCAGCTTGTAAGTACAAGTAAGAAACATCTATGAACGTGGCTGGCAATCTTTTCTATTTATTTATTTATTTTTTAACAGTTTTATTTATTTATTTATTTATTTATTTATTTATTTATTTATTTACTTTGTGAGGAAGATCTGCTCTCAGCTAATATCCATGATACTCCTCATCTTTTTCCTGGGAAAGACTGGCTCTGAGCTAAATTCTATCGCCAATCCTCCTCCATTTTTTTGCCCCAAAGCCCCAGTAGACAGCTGTATGTCATAGTTGCACATCCTTCTAGTTGTTCTATGTGGCATGTGGCCTCAGCATGGCCGGAGAAGTGGTGTGTCAGTGCGCATCCAGGATCCAATCCCAGGGTGCCAGTAGCAGAGAGTGTGCACTTAACTGATAATCCATGGGGCCGTCCCATGACTGGCAATCTTTTCTACAGATCAGTTGACCTATGTATAGCACAAATACATGGAGGTGTATTCATGCCCAATCACCCTTCCGTCCAGCTCCAAGGGATCGCCTTCCAATATAGACTTCTTCACACAGCCAAGTCGGGCCTTGAGAGAGAATCAGACTCAAATGCCTTAGACAAGTCTCTTTCTTATCTCTGCTTGTAAGGAGAAGGTAAGAAACACGTTTGTCTGTGAGTGGCAATCACTAATACAGCTGAGTAAAACTAAGTATCATACCCATTCTGGAAGTAACTTGATGACCAATCTCACTTCCTTCTTGATCCTAACAAATTTTTCCTAAAGCAGGTTTGGAAACTGGGCTGTGTAGTACCTTGAGACAGAATTTCACTCACAAGCCGTAGAGAACACACTTTCTGATACAAGATTCTACATAGATGTTTACGAACATGTATGTATCTGTGTGGTAAGCATTACTACGGCTGAACCAAACATTTACACCCATTACAGGCAATAATATTGTGTCCAATCTCCCTTGCTTCCCCCTCCTCGGGACTGCCAGCCCAAAGCAGGTTTGGAAACAGGGTCGTGTAGCGCCTTGCGACACGAACACTCTCAAATGGCTTACAGAACACACTTTCTTCTCCATGCTTGTAAGAGGATGGTAAGAAATATCTTTGCATCTCAGTCACAAGCATTACAATAACTAAGTTAATTGAGTATAACACACAGTCCTGGAAATAACTGTGTTCTCAATCTCCATTTCTTCTAGCACCGAGGGATGTCTTCCCAAAGCAGAATTGCAAACAGGGCTGTGTATAGCCGTGAGATAGGACCACTCTCAAATGACTAAGATAACACACCTTCTTCTCCAGGGTTCTAACTAGACAGTAAGAGACATCTTTTTATCTGAGTAACATTCATTGCTACAGCTGAGTGCAACTATGTATAACACACATTTCTGAAAGTAACATCATGCCCAATTGAACTTCCTTCCACCTCCTAAGGATTGCATTCCCAAAGAAGTTTTTGAAAAAGGATGATGTAGTGCGTTGAGACAGAATCTCAATCACAAGCCATAGACACTGCACTTTGTGATTCCAGACTCCAAGTATATAGTTAGGAACATCTTTGTATCTGAGTGGCAATCATTTCTATAGCTGAGCTAAACTCAATATAACACCCATTCCTGCAGAATATTTCATGCCCAAACTCCCTTCCTTCCAGCTCTTTAGGATGGTCTTGTCAAAGCAAGTTTTGCACAGGGCTATGTGGGACGTTAAGAGGGAATCACATTCACATGCCTTAGAGAAGGCACTCTCTTAATCTGACCTTTAAGTAGATGGTGAGAATCATGTTTGTATCTGAGTGTTTGTATCTACTATTGCTGAAGTAAACTATGTATAACACCCATTCTTTTAAATAACTTCATTGTCAAACTCTCACCTTCCAGCTGCCATGGAGCACAATCCCAAAGCATGTATGGACCTGGGCCGTGAAGCAGCTTGAGACAGGACCAGTCTCAAACGCCTTAGAGAACCTAATTAATTTTTACAGTTGTAAGTAGATGGTAAGAAACATCTTTGTTTGAATGGCAATCAATACTACAGCTGAGTTAAACTGTATATAACACCTGTTAAAGGAAGTAACTTCATGCCCAATCTGCATTCCTTCAAGCTCCTAATGATCGCCTTCACAAAGCAGGTATGGAAAGAGGGCTTTGTAGGTCATTGAGACATGATTTCTCTCATAAGCCATAAACAACTCAAATGTGATACCGGATTCTACATAGATGTTTAGGAACATGTTTGTATCTGAGTGGCAAGGATAACTACAGCTTAACAAAATGAGATATGTCACACATTCCTGAAAATAACACTGTACCCAATTTTCCTTCTCCCACCTCCTGAGAATTGCCTTCCAAAGCAGATTTGGAAGCAGGGCTGGGTAGGGCCTTGAGACAGGACCACTCTCAAATGCCTTAGAGAACACACTTTCTTCTCCAGGCTTGTAAGGAGGCAGTAAGAAACATCAGTGTATCTGAGTGGCAAGCATTACTACAGTTCATGGAAACTATTAACCCAATTCCTGCAAATAATATTGTTCCCAGTCTCCCTTCCTTGTAGCTCCTAATGATTGCCTTCCCAAAGCAAGTGTGGAAACAGGGCTGTGTAGCACTTTGAGATCGACCACTTTCAAATGCCTTAGAGAACATGTTTTCTTTTGCAAGCCTATTTTTAGGCGGTAAGAAAATTCTTTGTATTTGATTTGCAATCATTCCTACAGCTGCTTTCTACTATGTATAATACCCATTCTTGGAGGTAAAGCACTCCTAATCACCCTTCCATCCAATTCCTCAGGAATGCCGACTAAATGCAGAGTTGACACAGGGTCATGTGGCAGCTTGAGACAGAATCTCACCCACTTGTTGAGTGAATGAACTTTCTGATCCGGGATTCTAAGTAGGTAGCTAGTAACTTGTTTGTATTTCAGTGGCTATCATTACCATATGTGAGCTGAACTCTCTGTAACACCCATTCCTCGAAATAACTTTGTGCCCAATCTCCCTGCCTTCCAGCTTCTAAGATTTGCCTTCCCAAGGCAGATTTGAAAACAGAGATAGGACTACAATCTAATGTCTTAGAGAACACAATTACCTCTCCAGGCTCGTAAGAAGATGGTAAGAAACATCTTTGTATCTGAGGCTCAAACATTACTACAGATGTGCTAAACTCAGTATAACACACAATTCTGGAAATAACTTTGCTCCCAATCTTCCATTCTTCTAGCACTGAGGGACACTTATACAAAGCAGGTTTCAAAACAGTCCTGTGTAGGGCCTTGAGACAGAACCACTCACAATGAATAAGTAGCACAAGTTCTTCTCCCAGCTTGTAGAGTGGACGGTAAGAGACATCTTTTCTTCTGAGCGGAAATCATTACTACTGCTGTGTTCGACTATGTGTCCACTAACACCCATTTATGGAAATTACTTCTGACCCCAAATCCCTTCCTTCCAGCTCCTAAGGATCACCTTTCCAAAGCATGCTTGGAACCAGGGTCATGTAGTGACTAGAGAGAGAATCTCAATCTCAAGCTCTCGAGAATGAACATTCTAATACCAAATTCCAATGAGATGTATAAGAACATGTTTTTATCGCAGTGGCAAGTATTACTACAGCTCAGCTAACCTAAGTACAACACCCAATCCTGGAAATATCTTTGTGCCCAATTTCTCTTCCATACACATCCTAAGGATGGCCTGCCCAAAGCATGTTTGGAGAGAGTTACATACAGGGCCTTGAGTCAGGACTTCTCTCAAATGCCCCAGAGAAAACACTTTCTTGTCCCAGGTTGTAAGTAGATGGTAAGAAACATCTTTGTTTCTGCATAGAAAAATCATTAATACAGCTCAGTTATACTATGTATAACACCCATGTCTGGAAGTAACTTGATGCCCAATCTCACTTCCTTCAGCTCCTAAGGGTCGCCCTCCAAAATGAGGTTTTCAACCAGAACTGTGGAATGCCTTGGGACAGAATCTCACTGACAAGCCATAGAGCATGCATTTTCTGCTACCGGATTCTGATTAGATGGTTAAGAAAATGTTTGTATCTGAGTGGCAATTATTACCAGAGCTGAGCTAGTCCGTGTATAACACCTATTCCTTCAAACACTTCATGACCAATCTCCCTTCCTTCCAGCTGCTATGGATCGCCTTCCTTAAGCAGGTATGAGGCAGAGCCTAGTAAGATCTTGAGACAGAATCTCACTCACTTGCCTGTCAGAACACACTTTTGGACCAAAGATTCTAGTAATGGTTTAGAACATGTTTGTATCTGCGTGGAAATCATTACCATAGCTGAGCTAAACTCAGTATCACATCCATTCCCATTAATAACTTCTTGCCCAAACTCCATACCATCCAGTTCCTAAGGATCACCTTCCCAAAGCAGGTTTTGCACAGGCAATGTAGGGCCTTGAGAGAGAATCTGACTTACAGGCCTTAGAGCAGGCACTTTCTTATCCCAGATTGCAAATAGATGCTTAGATAAATCTTCCTATCTGACCAGCAATCAATACTAGAGCTGAATTAAGCTCTGTATAACCCTGATACCTGGAAGTATTTTCATGTCCAACGCCCCCATCAAGCTCTCAGAATTTCCTTCCCTTAGGAGGTTTCAAAATAGGACACTGTAGGGCCTTGAGAGAGGAGCTCTCTCAAATGCCTTAGAGAACACATTTTCTTCTCCTGGCTTTGAAGAAGACAGTAAGAAACATCTTTGTATCTGAGTCCCAAGCATTACTACAGCTGAGATAAACTCTGTATAAAACACAATCCTGGAAATAAATTTGTTACCAATCTCCCTTTCTTCCAACTCCAAGGGACACCTTCCCAAAGCAGGTTTGGAAAGATTATGTGTATGGCATTGAGACTTGATCACCCTGAAATGCCTAACCTTCTTAACACAGGTTGGGAAACTTGACAGGTAATCTCACACATGTGCCAGAGAGAAGGCAATTTCTCACCCCGGGTTGTAAGTAGATGATTAGGAGGGAGAGTCACTCTCAAAGCACTACATGGCCCTGTGCAAAACCTCCTTTGGGAAGGTGATCGTTAGTAGCTGGAAAGATGGGAGATTGGGCACGAAGATACTTAGAGGAATAGGTGCTATCCATAGATTAACTCAAGTTGGTAGTGATTGCCACACAGATAGAAAGATATTTCTTAATATCTACTTACAAACTGGGAAACAAAGTGCCTTTTCTAACGCATGTGTGTGAGATTCGCACTCAATGCCCTTCATGGCCCTGTGCTAATTCAGCTTCAGGAAGGCGATCCTTAAGAGCTGGCAGGAAGGGATATTTGTAAAAAGGTTATCTACAGTATTAACTGTTATGCTTATGTTAGCACAACTGTAGTAATTTTTGGCTCTAAAATAAAAACATATTCTTAACCATCCACTTAGAATCCAGTATCAGAGAGTGTGTTTTCTATGTCTTGTGAGAAACTCTCTCAAGGCACTACACGGTGCTGTTTGCAAACCTGTTTTGAGAAGGCGATCCTTAAGAGTTGGAAGGAAGGGAGATTGTGCATGAAGTTACTTCCAGGAATGGGTGTTATCCATAGTTTAATTTGTCTGCAGTAGTGATTTTCACTCAGATACAAAAATGTTTCTTACCAACTACTTAAAAGCCAGGAGAAGAAAGGGCCTTGTCTAAGGCATATGAGTGAAAATCTCTATCAAGGCACTTCATGACCTTATCCAATACCTGGTTTGAGAAGACGATACTTTGGCATATGTAGAAAGCGAGATCGGGCACAAAATTGATTCCAAGCATAGGTCTTATACATAGCTGAATTCAGCTGTATTAACGATTGCTGTTCAGAAATAAACATGTCTCTAATCATCTACTTAAAATCCTGGATAAGAGAGTGTGTTGTATAAGTTATTTGAGAGTGATCTTTTCAAGACAGTGTCCTACACTGCCCTGTCTTGAAACTTGCCTTAGGAAAACTCTCCTTAGGAGCTAAAAGGAAGGGAGCTTGGAAACAAAGTCATTTCCAGGAATTATTCTCATACTTAGTATAGCTCAACTGTAGTAATGATTGCCAATCAGATACAAACATGTTCCTAACTCTTTACTTAGAATACAGTATCTGAAAGTGTGTTCTCTAGGATTTTGAGTGAGATTCTGTCTCAAGTACTACATCGCACAGTTTCCAAACATGCCTCAAGAAGGTGATCATTAGGAGCTGGAAGATGGGAGATTGGGCATAAAGATACTTCCAGGAATTGGTGTCATTCATAGTTTACTTCAGCTGTAAGAGTGATTGCCACTCAAATACAAAGATGTTTCTTACCATCTACCCACAAGCCAGGACAAGAGTGTGTCTTCTCTAAGTAGGTGAGAGAGGTACTCTCTCAAGACCTTATATAAAATGGTGCAAACTCTTCTTTGGGAATGCTAAGCATATGATATGGAAGGAAGACTGATTGGGCATGAAGTTACTTCCAGGAGTGGGTGTTCTCCATTGTTGAAGTGAGCTGTGGTAGTGATTGCCACACAGATAGAGAGTTGATTCTTATGATCTACTTACCAGCTGTGATAAGAAACTGCCTTCTCTAAGTCATTTGAGTGAGATTCTCTCAGGGCCCTAGATAGCCCTTAGGGCATCATTCTTTGTGGAGGTGGTCCTTAAGAGCTGGAAGGAAGGGAGTTTGGGCACAATGATATTTCCAGCAATGGGTGTAATACCTAGTTTACCTCAGCTGTCGTAATGATTGCCACTGGGAAACAAAGATGTTTCTCACCGTCTACTTACAACTCTGGATATTAAAGTGTGTTCTCTGAGGTATTTGACTGTGGGCATGT
>CM053518.1:1357481-1414677 GCA_028646465.1 Rhinoceros unicornis
CCTGAAGGCAACATATTGTTGGGTCTTGCTTTTTAATCCATCCTGCCACTCTGTATCTTTTGATTGGAGAGTTCAATCCATTTAAATTTAGGGTAATTATTGATATATGAAGGCTTACCCTTGCTGTTTTGTCATTTATTGTCTGGTTCTTTTGCATTTCCTTTGTTTCTTGTCCCATTTGTTTCAGACTGCCAATTCAGTTTGGTTGTCTTGTCTTATGACTCTTCTAGTTTTCTCTTAGTTTATCATATGTGGTTTTGTTTTGATTATTTGTTTAGTGGTCACCTTAAGTTTTGGGCAAAAGATCTTGTGTATGAAATAGTCCATTGTCTGATGGCCTCCTATTTCATTATACTAAGTCAATTCAATCACTTTCCTCTTCCCCTTCTAAGTTTTTCTTTTATAACTTATTCTATCTTGTGTTGTGGCTGTGTGTTTACAGTGATGAGGTTAAATTTATTTTTGGTGAGTTTCTTCCTTTGATTTTTGAATTTAGTATTTAAGTGGTTGCTAACCTATTCTGGTAAAGATCTACTATTTTTCTGAGTTTGTCTACCTACTTTTCTCCTTGCTCCAAGCTTTGTGTTCCCTTTCTCTTCTTTTTTCCAGGCCTGAGGGCTTTCTTGAGTATTTCTTGTAGTGGGAGTCTCGTGGCCATGAACTCCCTTAGCTTTTGTTCATCTAGGAGAGTTACTATTTCTCCATCATACTTGAAGAGTATTTTTGCTGGATATAGTATTCTTGGCTGAAAGTTTTTGTCTTTCAGTATTTTGAATATATCATTCCAGTCTCTCCTAGCCTGTAAGGTTTCTGTTGAGAAATCTACTGAGAGCCTGATGGGAGTTCCTTTGTATATTATTTTTTGTTTTTGTCTAGCTGCCCTTAATATTGTTTCTTTGTCATTGACCCTGACTAGCCTTACCACTAGGTGTCGTGTTGAAGGCCTCTGTCTGTTAATATATATAGGAGTCCTGTTGGCTTTGCTTACTGGTATTTCCTGCTCCTTCCCCAGATTTGGGAAATTCTCAGCTATTATTTCCTTGAATAGGCTCTCTGTTCCTCTTTCCCTCTCTTCTCCCTCAGGAATACCCATAATTCTTATGTTACATTTTCTAATAGAGTCAGATATTTTTCGGAGTCTTTTTCCATTTCTTTTTAGTCTTAGCTCTCTCTCCTCTTCCTTCTGGAGTACATATGTATCCTATCCTCTAAAGTGCTAATACTTTCCTCCATATTGTCAGCTCTGTTCTTTAAAGATTCCAGATTCTCCTTCATCTCCTCCATTGTGTTCTTCATCTCCATCAGCACTGATTGGTTTTTCTTTATGATTTCAATCTCTTTTGTGAAGAAACTCCTAATCTCATTGAATTGTGTGCCTGTGTTGTCTCATATTTCATTGAGTTTTTTTATGATTGCTATTTTGAAATCTCTGTCATTTAGATTATGGATTTCTGTGTCTTTGGGGTTGATTTCTGGGTGCTTCTCATTTTGTTTCTGGTCTGGTGATTTCATAAATTTTTGCATTGTGGTTCCTGTGTTGGCTTTGTTTTTCCTCAACCTGGAAATCTCTGGTTGCAATTTCCATGTGCCACCACTGTCTGGTGGTAAAGGGCTGTGTAGTCTAAGCCCCCTGCACTCTGCCCCAGTTTTTCTGCTGCGATCCACAGTTTTTTGTTTTGTTTTTTGTTGTTTCCCACTGCGATCCACGGATCGGGTCATTTGACCAGGCCTAACCTGGATCCCTGGGTCTGGTCTGGTCGGTTGAGCTGCAGGGTCAGGTTTGCGGGGAAGGAGGAGCTCTCTCTTTTGCCCTCTGTGTCCCTGACGTGGGAGCTTCTCTTTTGCCCCTCTTTATCTGCTCTCTGGGGTGCTCAGATGTTGATGGTAGCCCTGTGGCTCTTTTGAGTCCTCTGCGCGGGAGTTTCCCACTGGCTGAGAGAGCCCGAAGAGCTAAGGTTTCCCTGCAGAGCGCCGCCCCTCCCCCCTCTCTGGGAGCTGCACAGACCGGGATCCCTGCTCTGATGAGGAGGGAGAGGAGTTATCCTTACCTTTCCCCGCTTCCTCTGGGGGCCCAGCACGCTCCACTCGCAGATGTGCGGCAGTGTGGCTCTTTCCGCTGTAGTTTTTCACTGTCTGGGATACCATTGTTGGTCTGTGACTGTTCCTTTTGTTGTATCTTGTCGGTGGAAGAGTTCATGGGAAAGCTCACTCCGCCATGATGCTGACGTCACTCTGAGAGCATGATCATTTGACTCTAACTGAGAGAGATTACCTATACCACCCATTCAATGAAAGGACAGTGTGGAGAAAATACTTTGCCTGTAGGAGTTTCTGATCATCGTGACATTTAATACTCTGAAGTTCAACCTAATTCAGAATCTCCGTAGCATATCATGAATGAAGACAATGACAGACCACAGCTTTTCAGAGGCTGTAACACCTTCCTATGACAGGATTTACAATTTGCAGGACAGCTGGGACAGCATACCTGTATGATCCATTCCATGAGGAATGTTCTGGAGAAGAACTCTTCCTTCATGCTGTTTAAGATTACCTGAAAAATTAACTCGAAAATCATTGCTGTTCATGGACTACACGCAGTGTCTCTCTCACATGTAATGAACTAACGTGCTTGCTGAACTCAGCTTGGAACCAGCTTTTAAGTAACATTTTCCAAAAGGAACTCTACAATTTTCTCTACAGCTGTTACGGAAGATCTATCACATCCATTCTAAGTAAGTAAACTGTGTAAGAAATCCCTTGCTTGTAGCTGTTTAAGGTCTTGAAAATTGCCTTTGAACTTTAGAATTAACTTGCTTCTGCCAGACACCCTATCACGAAAAAGAAAATAATGATCTTGCTGAACCAGCTTGCCAGTAGCTGTAAGGAAAATCTTCCTAGGAGAGCTTTAAATCTTTTTAGTACAGGTGGTGCAGATTCATGTTAAAATCCATTCAATTTAAGTTGAGTGTGGAGAAAACCTCGTGCTTGTAGCTGGAAAGCATCTTCTTGATAAGTGATTCTCATACACTGTCATTCAATCTACATTCAGCATCTCCCTAGCATATCATGAAGGACACCATTGTTTAACACAGGTAGCCAATATCTGTAAGGGATATCATGCTATGAGAGATTTTGAAATTTCCGTAGATTTAGGAGAGAGTATCTATAACATCCATAAAAGGAGAGTACAGTGTAGAGAAAAGCTCTTGCTTGTCTCTGTATGGGGCCACCCTGAAATTTGCCTTTACTGTCATTGCTGTTAACGACCTCGACTCCTGCTCTCTCTACCAGGTAATGCAAGAAAATGTTGCTGAACTCAGCTTGCAAGGCTCTTTAATAAGGATCTTCCTCTGAGAGTGTTTAAACTTTTCACTGCAGCTGGAATAGAATATCTGTAACACTCATGCCATGTAAGTACTTTGTGGAGGAAAACACTTTCTTTGTTCTTTTTAGGATCTTTGAGGTTCGTTGCCTGCACTCAGCCTTCCACACCGATGTAAAGAAAATATACCACTGCTAAACCTACTTTACTAGTAGCTGTTCGGAACACCTCGCTGTGAGGGTTTCCATTTTCCCCAGAACATGGAAAGAAGCTCTATCAAATCCACTTAATGAAAGTACACTGTGATGGAAACCTCTTCTTGTAACTGTTTAGGATCATATTCGTAAGTGACTTAAATACAGTTAAGTTCAAGCAGCATTCAGTGTCTCACTAGCATATCAGGATGACCACTATTGCTTAACACAGGTGTTCATTATGTGCTATAACTTCTTCATATGAGAGGTTTTAAAATTTCAGTACAGCTGGGAATGAGTATCTATAAGATCCATAAAATGAAAGTTCATTGTAGAGAAAATTTCATGCTAAGATGTGTATGGGCCTGTCCTGAAATTTACCTTTCCAACATTGCAGTTTACGACCTTCAATTAGTAATTCTCTCCCTAAGTAATACAAGAGTCCTTGCTGAACTCAGATTGCAAGTAGTTTTCAGCAGATCTGTCACTGAGAGCTTATAAACTGTCCTTTGCCCCTTGGACAGAGTATCTATAATATCATTACTTGAAAATACCTTGTACAGAAAAACTCTTAATGGAGGTTTTTGGGTCATATGGTTCATTGTCTTTTCCACTTTGCTGTTCATTACCTGCACTGAGGCTTTCTTTCCAATGGAATGACAAAACACCACTAATGAACCAAGTTTGCCAGTCTCTTTCTCGAACAAATTTCTATGACAGCTATCACTACAGGTGGTGCAGTTTATCGTTACCATCAATTCAATGAATGTTGACTCTAAAGAGACACTCGTACTTGTAGCTGTTCAGGATCATTTTGAAAATTTGAATACACTGCAGTTCACTCTGCATTCAGCATCTCACTTATCATGACGAATATTTTTGCTTAACACAGGAACCCAATAACTGTAAGTAACATCTCCATATGAGAGGTTTTAAAATTTCAGTACAGCCGTGACAAAGTATCTATTGCCTCTGTAAAATGAAAGTCCAGTGTGGAGAAACAATCTTGCTTGTATCTATAGAGGACTCTCTTGAAAACTGCCTTACACAACATTGCTGTTAATGACATTCACTTAAGAAATATCTCCCCAGGGCCTGCCTTGTGGCACAAGCGGTTGGGTGCACATGCTGCACTTCAGTGGCCTGGGGATTGCAGGTTTCCAACCCCAGGCATGCACCAACAAACTGTTTGCCATGACATATTGTGGTGGAATCACATAAAATAGAGGAAGGCCACAGATATTTAGCTCAGGGCCAATTTTCTCCAGAAATAAAGACGAGGATCAGCATCATTGTTAGCTCCGGGCTGATTTTCCTCAAAAAAAGAAAAAAGTATTTTCTCCCATGTAATGTCAGAAAGTTCTTGGTTTACTCTGCTTGCAGGTAACATTAAGGAGCTTCTACCCCTGAGAGCTTTTAAACTTTCCACTGCAGCTGGGAGAGAATATCTATAAGATCCATCTAATGAACATACTCTGTGGAGGAAAAAATGTAATTTTAGTTTTTGAGGATCATAATGGAAAGTGCCTTTTCTTCTTGTTGGTCCTTTGCCTGAACTGAGCCTGCCTTTACAATGGAAAGACAAGATACCACTGCTCAACCACTTTGGCCAGTAGCAAGGAAGGAAACACCTTTGTGCCCTGTCTCTCTTCCTTCCAGCAAATGAGCTCCACCTTCCTTAACCTGGTTTGGAATATATTGCCATTTCAGGCCTTGAGAAGGAATCTCACATTCCTTTGAGAAGACACTTTCTGATCCCAGATTGTAAGTAAATATCTAGGAACAAATTTGTATATGAGTGGCAAACATTACTACAGCTGAACTAAATTATGTATAAGACACATTCCTAGAAATAACATTGTACCCAAACTGTCTCCCCTAAATCTCATAAAAACCAACTTCCTGAAAACTTTATGGAACATATTGCCGTTTCAGGCCTTGAGAACAAATCTCACCTTCCTTTCTGAAAGCACTTGGAGATCCCAGTTTGTAACTAAATGTCTATGAACAATTTTGTATATGAGTAGCAATCATTAGTGAAGCCGAGCTAAACTGAGTATAACACCCATTCCTTGAAACACCTTCATTCACAATCTGTCTTCTTTCCAGCTCGCTAAGGTCACGTCCTAAACTTTTTTGGAACATAATGCCATTTATGCACTTGGAACAGTTCTCACATTCCTTTCTGAAGGCATTTTTTGATATGAGCTCATAAGTAGATGTCTAGGAACAAGTTTGTATGTCAAAGGGAATCACTGCTACGGCTGAGCTAAACTATGACTAACTCCCTTTCCTGGTAATAACTTCTTGCCCCATCTCTCTTCCTTCCAGCTCATAAGGATCACATGCTAAGCCAGTTTTGGAACATAATGTCATTTTGGGCATGGAGAATAAAACTCACTTTCCTTTGATAAGGCACTTCCTGATCCAGGCTTGTACGTAGATGTCTAGGAACAAGTTTCTATATGAGTGGAATCCTTAGTACAGCTGAACTAAACCCTGTAAATGACCTCTTCCTGGAAAGAACTTCATACACAATCTCTCTTCCTTCCAGCTCCTAAGGATTACCTTCCAAAATCAGGTTGGGAAAATAATGTCATTTCAGGCATTGAGAACCAATCTCACATTCCCTTGAGAAGGCACATTCTCATCCAGACTTCTAAGCAGATTTCTAGGAACAAGTTTGTATATGAGTGTCAACCATTGATACAGCTGAGCTAGACTCAGTATAACACATATTCCTGCACATACCTATGTGCCCCATCTTATTCCACCAGGTTTCGAAAATATTACCATTTCCCACCCTAGGATGGACTCTCACATTCCTTTGAGAAGACATTTTTTCTGATAATGCCTTGTACGTGGAGGTCTAGAAACAAATTTGTATATGAATGGTAGTCATTAATACATCTGAGCTTAACTATATATAACACCAATTCCAGGAAATAACATTGTGCACATTCTTTCTTGATTCGATCTTGGAGGGATCACACACTTAAACCAGGTTTGCAACATCATGTCATTTTGGGCCTTGACAATGAATCTTACATTTATCTGAGAAGGCACATTCTGTTCCCAGGAATTAAGAACATTTCTAGAAATAATCTGCTATATACATGAAAATCATTACTACAGCTGACCTAAAATATGTATAACACCCATTCCTGGAAATAACATCATGCCAAGGGTCTCTTCTTTCTAGCTCTAAAGGATTCTGTCCCTAAACCAGGTTTTGAACCTATTATCTTTTGAAGCCTTGAAAAGAAATCTCACATTCCTTTGTGAAAGCATTTTCTGATCCCGACTTGTAAGTAGATGTAGATCAACCAGTTTCTATATGAATGGGAATCATTACTACAGCTGAGCTAAACTAAGAATAACCCACTTTCTTGGAAATAACTTCATTACCCATCTCTCTTCCTTCCAGCTAGTAAGCATATCTTCCTAAACCAGGTTTGGAACATACTGCCATTTTGAGTGATCAGAATAAATCTCACTTTCCTTTGAGAAGGGATTTTCTGATCTGGGATTGTAAGAAGACGGTATTTGACCTTCTCCTTCTGACTTATTTCACTTTGTGTAATACCCTCAGTGTCCATCCACGTTGTCAAAAAATACCATATGATCTCACTCATTAAGTAGCGGATAATAACAACAACAAACAAACACATAGAGAAAGAGATTAGATTGTTGGTTACCAGAGGGGAAGCCGGGAGGGAGGAGCATGAACTGATAATTAGGCACATGTGTGTGGTGATGGATTGCAATTATTTGGGAGGTTAACATGAGAACATGATGTGATCCATGCAGAAATAGAAGTATAATGAAGTACACCTGAAATTTATACAATGTTACAAACAAATGTTACCAGAATAAATAAAAATGAAAAAGATCTCTAGGGACAAGTTTAAATATGAGTGGAATCATTACTGCAGCTCAGCTAAACCATGTAAATCACCTATCTCTGGAAAGAACTTCATGCCTAATCTCTGTTCTTTCCACCTTGTAAGGATAACCTTCGTAAACTAGGTTTGGAACATAATACCATTTCAGAGGTTGAGAACCAATCTCACATTCCTTGGTGAAGGCACTTTCTGATCCAGACTTCTAAGTAAATATCAAGAACATGTTTGCATAAAATTGGCAATCATTACTAAGGCTGAGCTAAACTATGTATAACACCCATTACTGAAAATAACTTCATGCCCCATATCCCTTCGTTCCATTGCATGAGGACATTCTTTCTGCACCAGGTTTTGAAAATATTGCCATTTCTATCCTTGTAAAGGAATCGCACAGTCCTTTGAGAAGGCACTTTCTGATCCCAGCATCTAAGTAGATGTCTAGGAACAAGTTTCTAAATGACAGTCAATCATTGCACAGCTGAGGTAAACTATGCCGCACACCCATTCCTGGAAATAACTTTGTGCCTAATCTACCTTCTTCCCATCTTGAAAGGATCAGAAACCTACATAATGTTATTTTGCGCCGTGAGAACTCATCTCATATTTCTTTGAGAAGGCACATTGAGATCTTGGCATGTAAGTAAATGTCTAGGAACAAGTTTGTATTTGAGTCACAATCATTACTACAGGTGAACTAAACTGACCATAACAGCCATGCTTTGAAACAACTTTTTTTCCCAACATCTCATCCTTCCATCTCGTAATGATCACATCCTAAACCAGGTTTGTAACAATGCCATTTGTGCGTTGAGAATGATTCTGACATGGCTTGAAGAAGACTCTTTCTGAACCAGAATTCTAAGTAAATGACTAGTAACAAGTTTGCATAAGAGTGGCAATCATTAATACAGCTGAGATGAACTATGTATAACACCCATTCCCAACAATAACTTTGTACCCCATCTCCCTTCCTTCCAGCTCATAAGGACCATGTTTCTACACCAGGTTTTGAAAATATTGCCCTTCGGCAATATTTTGTGAAGGAATCTCACCTTCCTTTGAGAATGCCGTTTCTGATCATGGCAGGTAAGTAGATGTCTAGGAACAAGTGTATATGAGTGACAACCATTACTAGAGCTGAGCTAAACTGACTATAACACCCATTTCAGGAAACAACATCATTCCCAATCTCTCTTCTTTCCAGCTCATAAGGATCACTTCCTAAACCAGGCTTGGAAAAGAATGCCATTTCGGGCATTGAGAAAGATTGTCACATTCCTTTGAGAAGCAAATTTCAGACCTCGGCCTATAAGCAGATGTCTATTAAGCAGTTGGTTTATGAATGGGAATCATTACTACAGCTGAGAAAACTATGAATAACCTCTTTTCCTGGAAATATCATCATGCCAAATCTGAATTCTTTCCCACTTGTAAGGATCACATCCTAAACCAGGTTTGAAACACAATGTCATTTTGGGCATTGAGAACAAACCTTGCTTTCCTTTGAGAAGTTCCATCTGATGTAGGCTTGTAAGAAGATGTTTAGGAACAAGTTTGTATATGAGTGTAATCATTACTACAGCTGAGCCAAACCACGAAAATCACCTATTCCTGGAAAGATATATGTACACAATCACTATTCCTTCCAGCTCATAAGGACAGACTTCCTAAAGCAGGTTTGGAACATAATGCCACTTCTGTCATTGGAAATCAATCTCACATTCCATTGAGAAGGCACTTTCTGATCCTGGCCTGTATGTATATGACTACAAACAAGTTTGTGTAAGAGTGGCAATGATTTCTGCAGCTGAGCTACACTATGGATAAGACAATTCCTGAAAATATGTTAGTACAACAACTCTCTTCCTTACAGCTCTAAAGGATTACATTAAGAAGCAAGGTTTTGAATTTAATACCAAGTTGGGCATTGAGAAGGAATCTCACATTACCTTGAGGCAGAAATTTCTGATCCCAGCTTCTAAGTAGACGCCTAGAAACAAGTTTGTATATGAGTGGGAAACCTTACTAGAGCTGAGTTGGAGTATGAATGACACCTATTCCGGGAAATAACTTCATATTCTGTCTCTCTTCCTTCCAGATCATAAGGCGTAACTTCTTCAAGCATGTTTGGAACATATTGCCATTTCTGGCCTAAAGAATGAGTCTCATATTGTTTTGAGAAGGCACTTTCTGATCCTTGCTTCTAAGTATATATCCAGGAACAAGATTATATATAAGTGGCAACCATTACTAACACTGAGCTATTCTATGAATAACATCAATTCCTGAAAATAACTTCATGTCCAAACTCTCTTACATCCAGCCTGTAAGTACCACCTTGCTAGACCAAGTTTGAAATATGTTGCTGTGTCAGGTCTTTAGAAGGAACATCACATTCCTTAGAGAAGTCACTTTCTGATCCTGGTGTTATATAGATGTCTGGGATCAAGTTTGTATATGAGTGGCAATCATTGTTACACCTGAGTTAATCGATGTATGAAGCCGATTCATGGAAATATCATTCTGCACAATATCTCTTCCTTCTATCCAGAAATGAACACAAACCTAAGCCAGGTTTGGAACATATTGTGATTCTGGGCCCTGAAAAGGAATCTCATACTCCTTTGCAAAGGCATTTTGTGTTCCTGGCCTATATATAGATTAATGTGAAGAAATTTGCATTTGAGTGGCAATCATTGCAATAGCTGACCTAAAGTATGTATAACAGCCATTCCTGGAAATCACTTTGTGCCTAACCTCTCTTCCTTCATCTCATCAAGATCAACTTGCTCGACCATTTTTGGAACATCATGCTATTTTGTGCCTTGGGAAGGAAACTCATAGGGTCCAGCCCCATGGTGTAGTGGTTAACTGTGTGTGCTCCTCTGCTGGTGGCCAGGGTTAAGCTCCCGGGCGTGCACCGACACACCACTTTTCAGGCCACGCTCTGGCAGCATCCCACATAAAGTGGAGGAATACCGGCATGGATGTTAGCTCAGGGACAGTCTTCATCATCTAATAGAACAGGATTGGCATGGTTGTTAGCTTAGGGCTGATCTTCTCCACAAAGGAAAGAAGGAACTTCATAATCCTTTCAGAAGGAACCTTCTTATCCTGTCTTCTAAGTAGAAGTCTAGGAACAAGTTTGTATATGATTGGCAATTATTAGTACAGCTGAGGTAAACTGTGACTAACAGCCATTCCTGGAGATAACTTTATGCTCAAACTCTCTTCCTTCCAGTTAATAGGGACCACCTTCATCAACTAGTTTTGGAATATAGTGCCTTTTCAGGCCTTCAGAAGGAATGTCACATTCTTTTGAGAACACGCTTTCTGATACTGGCTTCTATGTACATATCTAGGAACAAGTTTGTATAGGCATGGCTTACATTACTACAACATACAATCTAGGTATAACACACATTCCTGGAAATAACTTTGTGCCTTATCTCGCTTCCTTCAATCTCGTAAGGATCACAACCCTAAACCAGGTTGGGTAAATAATGAGAACGAATCTCACATTTCTTTGAGAAGGCAAATTCTGATCCTGGCTGGTAAGTAAATGTCTAGCAGCAAGAGTGAATATGAGTAGAAATCATTACTACAGCTGAGATGAAATATATATCACCTAATCCTGAAAATAAGATGATGTCCAATCTCTCTTCCTTCCAGCTTCTAAGCAACACAAATCTAAACCAGTTTTGGGACATATTGTCTCTTCGGACCCTGAGAAGGTATCTCACATTCCTATGAGAAGGCACTTTTGGATTCAGGCATATATGTAGTTATGAAGTAACAATTTTGTAAATGAGTGACAATCATTATTCAAGCAGAGTTAAACTATGCATAACACCTATTCCTGGAAATGACTTTGTTCATAATCTCTCTTCCTTCCATGTCATAAGGATCACCTTCTTCAACCAGGTGTGGAAAATTATGCCATTTCGGGACATGAGAATGAATGTCACATTCCATTGAGAAGGTAATTTCTGATGCAGGTATCTAAGTAGAAGTCCATGAACTAATTTGTATATGAGAAACAATCATTCCTGCATCTTAGCAAAAGTATGTGTAACGCCCATTCCTGGAAATAAATTTGTGCCTAAACTCTCTTCCTTCCATCTTGTAAGGATGAATAACCTGAACCATGTTAAGAGCTATTTTTGCCTTCAGAATGATTCTCCTACTCCAATGATAAGGCACTTTCTGAATGCCCATATAAGTAAAAGTCTAGGAACAAGATTCCATATGAGTGGTAATCATTACTACAGCTGAGCTAATCCATGTATAACACCCAATCCTGGATGTGATTTCCTGCCCAATCTCCCTTGTTTTCAGCTTCTATAGATCTCCTCCAAAAGCAGAATTATAAACAGGGCCTTGTAGGGCCTTTAGACAGGATCACTCTCAAATGCCTTGGAGAACACAATTTCTTCTTCCAGTTTGAAGGCAGACGGTATGAAACATCTTGGTATCTGAGAGGCATTAATTACTACAGCTGAGTTGAAGTATGTATAACAACCATTCCTGATAGTAACTTCATGCCCAAACTTACTTCCTCCCAACTCCTACAGATCACCTTCCCAATGTAGGTTTTGCACAAGGCCATGTAAGAACTTGTGAGAGAATCTCACATCCATGCCTTAGAGAAGGACTTTCTTACCCCGGTTTGTAAGTAGATGGTGAGAAACATCTTTGTTTCCCAGTGGCAATCATTACAACAGCTGAGGTAAACTAGGTATTACACCCATTGCTGGAAATATCATTGTGCCCAAACTCCCTTCCTTCCAGCTCTTAAGGACCACCTCCACAAAGATTGATTTCCTAAAGGTTATCTAAGGACCTGAGAGAATGTCACTCACATGATTTAGTGAAGGCAGTTTCTTATCACAGCTGGTAAGTAGATCATAAGAATCATCTCTCTATCTGTGAGGCAATCACTACCACAACTCACTTCAACAATGGATAACACCCACTCCTGGAAGTAACTTCATGCCCAATCAGTCTTCCTTACAGATCCTATTGTTAGCATTCCCTAAGAAGGGTTTGCACCATTTTAAATAAGGTCTTGAGAGAGTACCTCTCTCACATACTTAGAGAAGACACACTCTTGTCCTGGCTTGTGGGCAGATGGTAAGAAACATCTTTGTATTTGAGTGGCAATCACTCTTACAGCTGAAGTAAACTACATAAGACACCAATTCCTGGAAGTATCTTTATGCCCAGTCTCCCATCTTCCAGCTCCTAATGATCACCTTCCTGAAGCATGTTTGGAACCAGTGCGATGTAGTGACTTGAGACAGAATCTCACTCCAAATCCTAGAGAATGCACTTTCATTTACCGGCTTCTAAGTAAAGATTTAGGAACATATTTGTATCTGATTGGCAATCATTACTACAGTTGAGCTAAACTAAGTATGAGAATAATTCCTGGAAAGAACTTTGTTTCCAAGCTCCCTTCCTTTTAGCTCCTAAGGAGAGTTTTCCTAAGGCAAGTTTCAAGACAGGGCAGTGTAGGGCATTGTCTTGAAAAGATCACTCTCAATTGACTTAGACAACACACTCTCTTATCCAGGATTTTAAGTAGATCATTAGAAACATGTTTATTTCTGAGGAGCAATCATTAATACAGCTGAATTAAGCTATGTATAAGACCTATGCTTGGAATTAATTTTGTGTCCAATCTCGCTTTCTACATATGCCAAAGTATCGCCTTCTCAAACCAGGTATTGGATAAGGTCATGAAGTGCCTTGATAGAGATTTTTCACTCATATGCCTTAGAGAAGCCTCTTTCTTCTCCCAGCTTGTAAGTAGCTTGTAAGAAACATTTTTGTATCTGAGTGAAAATCACTACTGCATATGATTTAAAATATGGATAACACCCATTCCTGAAAGTAACTTCATGAGCAATCTCCCTTCCTTCCAACTCTTAAGGATCACCTTCTCAAAACAGGTTTGCAAACAGCACCGTGTAGTGCCTTGAGAGAGTTTCTCACAAGACATAGAGAACATACTTTCTGATACCGGATTCTAAGTAGATGGTTAAGAATATGTTTTTAATTTAGTGCCAAGAATTACTACAGTTGTGCTAACATAAGCATAACAGTCAATACTGTAGATAACCTTTTTACAAATATCCCTTCCTTCCAGCACTTAAGGATAGCCTTCCTGAAGCACATTTTGTGCAGGGCCATGAAGGGCCTTGAGTGTGAATCTCACACACATGCATTAGAAAAGGCACTTTGTTTCCCGGTTTGTAAGTAGACATTAAGAAATATCTTTCTATCTCTGTGGCAATCACTATCAACTTGAGTTAAACTATGGATAGCACCCATTCTTCTAAGTATCTTCATGCCCAATCTCCCATATTCCCAGCTACTAACGATCACCTTCCCAAAGCAAGTTTTGCACAGGGCCATGTAGTGCTTTGAGAGAGAATCACCCTCCTAACCATATACTTACAACCCAGGGTGAGAAATTGCCTTCTCTCTGGCACATGTGTGAGATTACCTCTCAAGTTTCCCAACCTGTGTTAAGAAGGTTAGGCATTTCAGGGTGATCAAGTCTCAATGCCATACACAGAATCTTTCCAAACCTGCTTTGGGAAGGTGTCCCTTGGAGCTGGAAGAAAGGGAGATTGGTAACAAAGTTATTTCCAGTATTGTGTTTTTTACAGAGTTTATCTCAGCTGTAGTAATGCTTGGGACTCAGATACAAAGATGTTTCTTACTGTCTTCTTAAAAGCCAGGAGAAGAAATTGTGTTCTCTAAGGCATTTGAGAGAGCTCCTCTCTCATGGCCCTACAGTGCCCTATTTTGAAACCTCCTAAGGGAAGGAAATTCTGAGCAGCATATTGGGGTGGGGAATGGACATGAAGATACTTCCAGGTATCAGGGTTATACAGAGTTTAATTCAGCTGTAGTATCGATTGCTGGTCTGATAGGAAGATTTTTCTAAGCATCTATTTGCAAGCTGGAATAAGAAAGTGCCTGCTCTAAGGCCTGTAAGTCAGATTCTCTCTCAAGGCCCTACATTGCCCTGTGCAAAACCTGCTTTGATAAGGTGTTCCTTAGGAACCGGACGGTATGGAGTATGTGCAAGAAGTTATTAATGGGAATGGATGTGATACTGAGTTTAGCTCAGCTAATGATTTCCACGCAGATACAAACATATTCCAAACCATTACTAGAATCTTCGATCAGAAAGTGTGTTCTGACAGGCAAGTGAGTGAGATTATGTCTCAAGATCTTACTAGGCTCTGCCCCATACCTGCTTTTGGAAGGCGATCCATAGCAGCTGGAAGGAAGAGAGATTGTTCATGAAGTGTTTGCAGGAATAGGTGTTATACATGGTCTAGGTGTGCTCTGATAATGATTGCCACTCAAATACAAACATGTTCTTAACAATCTAATCAGAATCCCGTAGCAGAAAGTGCATTCTCTATGGCTTGTCAGTGAGATTCTGTCTCAATGCATCCAGAGTTCTGGTTCAAAACCTGATTTTGGAGGGCTACCCTTAGGAGCTGAAGGAAGTGAGATTGGGCATCAAGTTACTTCCAGATATGGGTGTTACACATAGTATAACTGAGCTGTATTAATGGTTTTTCTATGCAGAAACAAAGATGTTTCTTACCATCTACTTACGACTTGGGATAAGAAAGTGTTTTCTCTGGGGCATTTGACAGAACTCCTGACTCAAGGCCCTGTATGTACCTCTCTCCAAACATGCTTTGGGCAGACCATCCTTAGGATGTGCATGGAAGAGAAATTGGGCCTAAAGGTGTTTTCAGGATTGGGTGTTATACTTAGGTTAGCTGACCTGTAGTAATACTTGCCACTGCGATAAAAACATGTTCCTAAGCATCTCATTGGAATTTGGTATTATAATATTCATTCTCGAGAGCTTGAGATTGAGATTCTCTCTCTAGTCACTACATAATCCTGGTCCCAAGCCTGCTTTGGGAAGGTGATCCTTAGGAGCTGGAAGGAAGGGAGTTTGGGTCTGAAGTAATTTCCATAAATTGGTGTTAGAGGAGACATAGTTGAACACACCAGTAGTAATGATTGCCACTCACAAGAAAAGATGTCTCCTACTGTCCACTCTACAAGCTGGGAGAAAAACTTGTGCTACTTATTCATTGTGAGTGGGTCTGTCTAAAGGCCCTACACGGGACTGTTTTGAAATGTTCTTTGTATGAGTGTCCCTCAGTGTTAGAATAATGGAAGATTGGGAGCAAACTTATTTCCAGAATTGTGTGTTATACTGAGTTTACCTCAGCTGAAGTAATGTTTGAGACTCAGATACAAAGATGTTTCTTACCATCTTCTTACGAGCCTGGAGAGGTAATTGTGTTCTCTAAGGCATTGGAGAGTGGTCCTATCTCTGTTTTCAAATCTGCCTTGGGAAGGAAAATCTTAGAATCTGGAAGGCAGGGAGATTGGGCACAAAGTTATTTCGAGGAATAGGTGTTACAGTGAGTTTAGCTCACATATGGTAATGATTGCAACTGAAATACAAACAAGTTACTAACTACCTTCTTAGAATCCCGGATCAGAAAGTGCATTCATTCAGCAAGTGGGTGAGCTTCTGTCTCAAGCCCCCACATGACCCTGTGTGAACTCTGCATTTAGTGGGCATTCCTGAGGAACTGGATGAAAGGGTGATTGGGAGTGAGTTACCTCCAGGAATGGTTATTATACATAGTAGAAAGCAGCTGTAGGAATGATTGCCAATCAGATACAAATAAGTCTCATACCGCCTAAAAATATGCTTGCAAAAGAAAGCATGTTCTCTAAGGCATTTGAAAGTGGTCGATCTCAAAGCGCTACACAGCCCTGTTTCCACACTTGCTTTGGGAAGCCAATCATTAGGAGCTGGAAGGAAGGGAGACTGGGCACAATATTATTTGCAGGAATTGCAGTAATAGTTTCCATGAACGGTAGTAATGCTTGCCACTCAGATACACAGATGTTTCTTACTGTCTCCTTGCAAGCCAGGAGAAGAAAGTGTGTTCTCAAAGACATTTGAGAATGGTCCTGTCTCAACGCCCTACCCAGCCCTGCTTCCAAATCTGTTTTTGGAAGGCAATTCTCAGGAGATGGAAGAAGGGAGATTGGGTACAATGTTATTTTCAGGAATGGGTGTCATATCTCATTTGGTTCAGCTGTAGTTATGCTTGCCACTCAGATACAAACATCTTCCTAAACATCTATGTAGAATCCGGTATCACAATTGAGTTGTTTATGGCTTGTGAGAGAAATCATGTCTCAATGCCCTACAAGCCCCTCTTTCCATACCTGCTTTGTGAAGGCGATCATTAGGAGCTTGAAGTAATGCAGATTGGGCATGAAGTTACTTCCTTTAACAGGTGTTTTATACAGTTTAACTCAGCTGTAATATTGATGCCATTCAGGTACAAAGATGTTTCTTACCATCTACTTACAACTGTAAAAATTAATTAGGTTCTCTAAGGCATTTGAGACTGGTCCTGTCTCAAGCTCCTTCACGGCCCTGGTCCATACATGCTTTGAGATTGTGCTCCATAGCAGCTGGAAGGAAGGGAGTTTGACAATGAAGTTATTTAAAGGAATGGGTGTTATACATAGTTTACCTCAGCAATAGTAGATACAAACACTCCGATAAAAACATGAGTCTCACCATCTACTTAAAGGTCAGGTAAACAGAATTCCTTCTCTAAGGCATGTGAATGTGTTTCCTTCTTAACGTCCTACATAGCCCTGTGCAAAACTTGCTTTGGCAAGACCATCCTAAAGAGCTGGAAGAAAGGGAGTTTGGGCATGAAATATTCTGCAGGAATGGGTGTTATATTGAGTTTAGCTCAGCTATAGCAATGATTACCACTCAGATACAAAGATGTTCCTAACTATATACTTGGAGTCTGGAATCAAAAATTGCAGTGTCTATGGCTTGTGAGTGAGTATTTGTCTCAACGCACTACATCATCCTTTTTCAAAAACTTTGGGAAAGTAATCCTTAGGAGCTGGAAATAAGTTTGATTGGGCATGATGTTACTTTCAGAAATGTGTGTTATACATAGTTTCACTCATCTGTAGTAATGATTGTTACTCGGATACAAAGATGTCTCTTAGAACCCTGGAGAAGAAGGTGTGTTATCTTAGTCATTTGAGAGTGGTCCTAGCTGATGGCCATACACAGCCCTGCTTGCAATTCTGCTTTGGGAAGGCATCACTCATTGGTAGAAGAAATGGAGATTGAGAACAGAGTTATTTCCAGGACTGTGTTTTATACTCAGTTAACTTAGTTATTGTAATGCTTGTGACTGAGTAGCAAAGATATCTCTTACCATCCTCTTACAAGCATGGATAAGAAAGTATGTTCTCTAAGGTATTTGAGAGTGGTCGTGTTGCCAGGCGCTACACGACCCTGTTTCCAAACCTGCTTTGCACTGGCAGTCCCGAGGAGCTGGAAGCAAGGGAGATTGGGCACAATATTATTGCCTGTAATGGGTGTAAATATGTGGTTCAGCCATAGTAATGCTTGCCAAACAGATACATACATGTTTGTAAACATCTATGTAGAATCCTGTATCAGAAAATGTGTTCTCTATGGCTTGTGAGTGAAATTCTGTCTCAAGGTACTACACAGCCCTGTTTCCAAACACGCTTTGGGAAAAAATTTGTTAGGCGCAAGAAGGAAGTGAGATTGGTCATAAAGTTACTTCTAGAATGGGTGTGATACGTAGTTTTACTCAACTGTAGTAGCGATTTCCACTCAGATACAAATGTGTATATTACCTTCTCATTACAAGCAGAGATAAGAAAGAGACTTGTCTAATGCATTAGAGTGAGATTCTCTCTCAGGGCCCGACATGTCTCTCTGAAGAAGCCTACATTGGAAGGCGATCCCTTAGAGCTGGAAAGAAGGGTGACTGGGCATGAAGATACCTCCATGTATTTGTGCTATACATAGGTCAACTGATCTGTAGCAAAGATTGCCAGTCACTGGCAGGCCCCATGGCTTAGCAGTTAAGAGCACACTCTCTCCTACTAGCACCCCAGGGTTGGATCACGGACGTGCACTGACGCACCACATCTCTGGCCATCCTGAGGCCGCGTCTCACATACGGCAACTAGAAGGATGTGCAACTATGACATACAACTGTCTACTGTGGCTTTGGGGAAAAAAAAAGGAGGAGGATTGGCAATGGAAGTTAGCTCAGAGCCAGTCATTCCCGGGAAAATTAGGAGGAGTAACATGGATATTAGCTCAGAGCTGATCTTCCACACAAAGTAAATAAATAAATAAATAAATGAATGAATAAATAAATAAATGAAATAAAATAAAACTGCTAAAAAATAAATAAATAAATAGATAGATAAATAAATAAATAAATAAATAAATAGAAAAGATTGCCAGCCACGTTCATAGATGTTTCTTACTGTGTACTTACAATCTGGGAGAAGAAACTATGTTCTCTAAGTCCTTTCAGACTGGTCCTGTCCCAAGACTCTACACAGCCCAAGTACATACACACTTTGGGAAGGCGATCCATGGCAGCTGGAATAAAGGGATTTTGGCCATGAAGTTATTTCCAGAAATGGGTATTATACATAGTTTATCTCAGCTATACTAGTGATTGCCACTAATACAGACATGTACCTAACCAACTACTTAAAGGACTGCATAAGAAAGTTCCTTCTCTAAGGCATGTGAGTGTGATTATCTCTTAAGATCCTACATTGTCCTGTGTAATAATTGTTTTGGCAAGGCGAACCTTAGGATATGGACGGATGAGCGTTTGGGCAAAAAGTTTCCAGGCATTGATCTTATATTGAGTTTAGCTCAACTGTAGTAATGTTTGGCACTCAGAAACAAACGTGTTCCTAACGGTCCACTTAGAATCTGGTACCACAAATTGTGTTCTCTCAGGAAGGAAAGTGAGATTCTCTCTCAAGGACGTTGATCACCCTGTCTTTACACTGCATTGAGAGTGCGATCCTGAGGAGGTGGATAGAAGGAAGTTTGAGCATGAAGGTCATTGCAGGAATGGATGTTATACATAGTTGAACTCAGCTGTAGTAGTGATTGTCCCTCACGTGTAAAGATGTTTCTTAGCTTCTACTTCAAGCTGGGAGAGGACAGTGTGCTCTCTAAGAGTTTGATAGTACTCCTGTCTCAAGACCATCCACAGCCCTGTTTCCAAACATGCTGCATGAAAGCTATCCTAAAGAGCTCTAAGGAATGGAGATTGAGCACAAATTTATTTCCAAGAATGGGTGTTATACTTACTTTAACTGAGCTGTAGTAGTGATAGCCACTCAGATAGAATGGTGATTCTTACCATCTACTTACAACGCAGGATCAGAAAATGTGTTGTCTAAAGCATTTGCTAGAAGTCCTGTCCCAATTCTCTACATGGCTGTGTTTCTGAATCTTCTTTAGCAAGGCGATTTTTAGGAGCTGGAAGGAAAGGAGATTGGGCACTATCTTATTTCCAGGAATGACTGTGATACTGAGTTTACCTCAGATTTGGTAATGTGTGCTACTCAGATACAAACATGTTCCTAACCGTCTAGTTAGAAACCAGGATCAGAAAGTGCGTTCTCTCTGGAAATTGAATCAGAATCTGTGTCAAGGCCCTCATAAGCCCTCTTCCATACCTGTTTTAGGAAGACGATCCATAGCTCCTGGAAGGAAAGGAGATTGGCGATGACTTTATTTTGAGGAAGGGGTATTATAAATTATTTTTCTCTGCTGCAATAATGATTGCGAATCAGGTCCTAACATGTTCCTAATCATCTTCTGACATCGCAGGAGAAGAAAGTGCCTCCTCTAAGGTATGAGTGTGATTCACTCTCAAGGTCCTACATTACCCTCTTCCAAAGCTGTGTTGAGATGGAGATCCTTAGGAGCTGGAATTAAGGGGACTTGGGCATGAAGATACTTCCAGGAATGGGTGTTATACATAGTTTAACTCAGCTGTAGTAGTGATAACCACACAGGTGCAAAGATATTTCTTACCATCTACTAACAATCCTAGAGAAGGAACTGTGTACTCTAAGGCATTTGAAAGTGGTCTTGTCTCAAGGTCATACACGGTCCTGTTTCCCAACCTGCATTGGTAAGGCAATCCTTAGGAGCTGGAAAGAAGGATGATTGCTCATGAGGTTACTTCAATGAATGGGTGTTATACATAGTTGAACTCTGTTGTAGTAGTGATTGCCAATTAGATAGAAAGATGTTTCTTCTCATATACTTGCAAGCCAGAATAAGCAAGTCCCCTCTTTAAGGCATGTGAGTGAGAATCTCTCTCAAGTCCATACATGGCCATGTATCCCAACCTGCTTTGGGAGGGTGATCATTAGGTGCAAGAATGAAGGGAGACAGCGCGTAATTTTACATCCAGAAATATGTGTTACACACAGTTTTACTCACCTGTCGTCGTGTTTGCTACTCAGATACAAACATGTTTCTTACTATTTATTTCCAAGCTTGGAGAAGAAGGTGTGTTCTCTAAGACATTTGAGAGTGATTCTGTCACAAGACACTTCAAGGCCATGTTTCCATATCTGCATTTGAAGTCGATCCCTAGGTACTGGAAGGAGGGGAGATTGGGAAACATGTTGTTTCCCAGAAGGTGTCTTATAAATAATTTAACTCTGATGTAGTAGTGATTGCCACTTAAATGGATATATGTTTCTTATCATCTACTTACAACCTGGGATAATAACCAACCTTCTCTGAAGCATGTGATTTAGATCCTCTCTCAAGGCAGTACATTGCCCTTGCAAAACACACTTTGGGAAGGGGAACCTTAGGAGTTGGAAGCAAGGGAGATTAGACATGAAGTTAATTCCAGGAATGGATGTTATATATAGTTTAATTCAGCTGTAGTAATGATTGCCACTCAGATACAAAGTTGTTTCTTACCATCTACTTACAAATCAGGAGAGAAAACGTGTTCTCTAAGGCATTTCATAGTGGTCCTGTCTCAAGACCCTACCAGGCCCTGATTCAAATCTGCTTTATGATGGCAAGCCTTAGGAGTTTGAAGGAAGGGAGATAGGGTACAATGTTATTCCCAAGAATGGGTGTTATACTTAATTTAGTTCAGCTGTAGTAGTGCTTGCCACACAGATACAAACATATATCTATCCATATACTTAGATTCGGTATCAGAAAGTGCATTCTCTATTTCTTGGGAGTGAGATCTGTCTCAAGGAACTACTCAGTCCTGTTTTCAAACCTGCTTTGAAAAGGCAGTAATTAGAAACTGGAAGGAAGAATGATTGGTCATATTGGTACATCCAGGAATGGGTCTTATACACAGTTTTACTCAGCTGTACTAATGATTTCCACTCAGAAGCAAAGAGGTTTCTAGCCATCTACTTACAACCTGGTATAAGAAAATGTATTCTCTGAGGGTTTTGAGAGTGGTCCTGTCACAAGGCCATACACGGTCCTCTTTTGCAACCTCATTTAGGAAGACAATCCTTAGGAGCTCGAAGGAAGGGAGATCGAGCTCAAAGGGATTTCCAAAAATGGGTGTTATGCTTAGTTTAACATCAGCTGTAGTAATGCTGCCAATCACATACAAACATTTTCCTAACCATCTACTTAGAGTCCGGTACCAGAAATGAATTCTTTATGGCTCCTTAGAGAGATTCTGTCTCAAGGCACTACTCATCCTGTTTCAAAACTTGCTTTGAGTTGGCATTACTTAGTAGCTGGAAGGAAGGCAGATTGGGCAGGAGGTTTTTTCCAGAAATGGGTGGTATCCATAGTTTGACTTGTCTGTACTAGTGATTGCCACCCAGGTAGAAAGAAGTTTTATACCATCTACATAAAAGACAGGATAATGAAGTGCCTTCTCTCAGGCATGTGAGTGAGATTCTCTCTCAAGGACCTGCATGGCCCAGGGCAAAACCTGGTTTTGGAAAACAATGATTTGGAGGTGGAAGGATGGAAGAATTCGCATGAAGTTATGTCCGGGGATGAGATTTATACATAGTTTAACTCAGCATTAGTAATGCTCGCAACCCAGAAACAAAGTTGATTCTATCTATCTAGTTACAACCCAGGATAATAAAGTATGTTCTCCAAGGCATTTGAGAGTGGTCCTGTCTCAAGGCCTTACATGGCCCTATTTCCAAACCTGCTTTAGGAAGCTTATCCTTAGGAGATGGAAGGAAGGGTGATAGGGCATGAAGTAATTTCCAAGAATGTGTGTTAAACTTAGTTCAGCTCAGGTGTAGTAATGCTTGCCACTCAGATACAAACATGTTCCTAACCATCTACTTAGACTCAGTATCAGCAAGTGTGTTCTCTGTTTCTTTGGAGTGGCATTCTGTCTCAAGGGACCATTCGGTAATGTCCCCAAACATGCTTTGAAAAGCCAATAATTAGGTGCTGAAAGGTAAGATGATTGGTCATGAAGTTACTTCCAGCAATGGGTGTTATCCATAGTTTACCTCAGCTGCACTAGTCATTTTCACTCAGATATAAAAAGGTTTCTAACCAAGGACATACAAGCTAGGAAAAGAAAGGGACTTCTTTAAGGCAGGTGAGTGACAGTTTCTATCAAGGTCCTTCATGGCCATGTGCAATACCTGGTTTGGGAAGATTATCTACTGGAATATGTAGGAAGAGACATTAGGCTTGAACTTGATTCCAGGAATGGGGCTTATCCATAGTTTAATTCAACTGTACTAATGATTGTTCCTCAGATGAAAAAAAATTGTTTCTAATCATCTACTTAAAATCCGGGATAAGAGAGTGTGTTCTCTAAGTCATTTGGGAGTGATCTTGTCTCAGTGCTCTACACAGCTCTGTTTTGAAACCTGCCTTAGGTAAACTATCCTTAGGAGCTAAAAGAAAGGGAGATTCAGAACAAAGTTCTTTCTAGGAATTGGGCGTATACTTAGTTTAGGTGAGCAGTAGTAATGTTTTCCAATCAGATACATATATGTTTCTCACCCTCTAATAAGGATCCAGTATCCGAAAGTGCATTCTCTAAGCTTTTGAGTGAGATTCTGTCTCAAGTCAATACATGGTCCTGTTTCCAAACATGCTTTGAGAAGGTGATCATTAGGAGTTGGAAGGATGGGAGATTGGGCATGAAGATACTTCCAGGAATGGGTGTTATCCATAGTTTAACTCAACTGTAGTAGTGATTGCCACTCAAATACAAAGATGTTTCTTACCGTCTATCCACAAGCCAGGATAAGAGTATACCCTCACTAAGCATGTGAGAGAGATTCTCTCTCAGGCCCTACAGGGAATGGTGCAAAGCATTCTTTGTGGATGCACACCATAGGAGCTGGAAGGAAGGTTGATTGGGCATGAAGTCACTTCCAGGAATGGGTGTCATCCATTGCTGGACTCAGTTCTAGTAGTGTTTTCCACACACATAGAGAGCCGTGAAAAAAAGACTGCCCTCTCTAAGGCATGTGAGTGAGATTCCCTCAAGGCCCTAGAAGGCCCTTAGGAAAACATGCTTTGTGAAGGTCGTCCTTAAGTGCTGGAAGGAAACGTGGTTGGGCACAAAAATATTTCCATCAATGGGTGAAATACTTAGTTTAACTCAGGTGTGAAAATGATTGGCACAGAGAAACAAAGATGTTTCTAAGCATCTACTTACAACTCAGGATATGAAATTGTGTTCTCTGAGGTATTTGACTGTGGGAATGTCTCAAGGCCCTACATGAACCTGTTTCCAAACCTGCTTTAGGAAGGCAATACTTAGGAACTGGAAGGAAGGGGATGGACATGATGTCACTTCCAGGAGTGGATGTTATACACATTTAACTCAGCTGTAGTAGTCATTGCCTCGCAGATAGGAGGATGTCACTAAACATCTACTTACAAGCCTGGATAAGACAGTGCCTTTTCTAAGGAATGTGCATGAGATTCACTCTGAAGGCCTTACATGGCCCTGTGCAAAACATCCTTTGTAAATGCAAGCCTTAGGAACTGGAAGGAAGTCAGATGGGCATGAAGTAACTATCAGGAATGGTTGTTATACATAGTTAAACTCAGCTGTAGTAATGAACGCCTCTCAGATACAAAGATATTTCATACCATTTACCCTCAAACCGGGAGAAGAAATTGTGTTCTCCAAGGCATTTGAGATTGATCCTGTCTAAAGGAACTACACGCCCCAGTTTATAAACCTGCTTTTGGAAGGAGATATGTAGTAGCTGAAAGGAAGGGAGTTTGGACATGATGTCGTGTCCAGGAATGGTTGTCATACATAGATTAGCTCAACTTTAGTAATGATTACCACTCATTTACAAACTTGTTACTAGACATTTACTTACAAGCCTGGATTAGAAAGTGCCTTCTCAAGGGAATATAACATTCGTTCTCAAGGCCTGAAATGGCAATATGTTCCTAACGTGGTTTAGGTTTGTGATCCTTATGATAGGGAAGGAATACAGAACGGACACATAGTTATTTCCATGAATGGGCTTTAGAGATTGTTTAACTCTGCTGTAGTAATGATTGCCAATAATATACAAACTTATTCCTAAACATCTACTTATAATCTGGTATCAGAACATGCTTTCTGAAAGGAAAGTGAGACCCCTTCCCAAGGCCCGAAATGGCATTATGATCCAAAGCTGGTTGAGATTTGAGATCCTGATGAGTTGGAAGGAAGAGAGATGAGGCACAAAGTGATTTCCAGGAATGAGTATTATACATAGCTTAGCTCTGCCATAGTAATGATCGCCAATCATGTACAAACTTCTTCCTAAACATCTACATACAGGCCTGGACCAGAAAGTGCCTTCTCAAAGGAATGTGAGATTCCTTCTCAAGCCCCGAAACGGCAATATGTTCCATACCTGGTTTAGGTTTGTGATCCTTATGAGCTAGATTGAATAGAGATTAGACATGAAGCTTTTTCCAGGAATGGGCGTTATACATAGATTAGCTCAGCTGTACCACAGATTCCCATTCATATACAAACTTGTTCCTAGACATCTACTTGGAAGCTGGGATCAGAAAGATCCTTCTCAAAGGACTGTGTGATCCCTTCTCAAGGTATGCCACTGTATTATGTTCAAAACCATACTTAGGTATGTAATCATTTAGAGCGGGAATGAAGAGATTTGGGGTACGTAATTATTTACAAGAATGGTTCTTATGCATAGTTTAGGTCATCTGTAGTAATGATTTCCGCTCATATACCAACATGTTCAAAGCCATTTACTTACTAGTGGGATCAGATAGTACCTTCTCAAACGAATGTGAGATTCATGATCAATGCCTGAAAAAGCATTATGTTCCAAACCTGGTTGAGGTTTGTGATGCTTAAGAGCAGGAATGAAGAGTGATGGGGAACGATGTTATGTCCAGGAATGTGTGATATACGTATATTATCTTAGCTGTACTAATGATTGCCACTCATATAGAAACTTGTTACATGGCATCTACTTGGAAACCAGAATCAGAAAGTGGCTTTGCACAGTAATATGAGATTCCTTCTCAAGGCCTGAAACGGCAATATGTTCCAAACCTGGTTATGGAAGGTTTTCCTTACAAGCTGCAAGGAAGAGAGATTGGGCAGGAAGTTATTTCAATGAATACGTGCTATACATAGATTAGCTCAGCTCTAGAAATTGTTGTCACTCATATACAAACTAGTTCCTAGACATTTACTTACAGGCCGTGATCAGAAACAGCCTTATCAATGGAATGTTATATTTGTTATTAAGTCCTTGATATGGTTTATGTTAAAATCTGTTTTAGGGTTGTGATTATTTCAAGCTGGAAGAAAGAGAGATTAGGCTGGAAGTTATTTCCACGAATGTGTGTTATACAGTGTTTAGCTCAGCTGTAGTAATGATTGCCTCTCATATCCAAACTTGTTCCTAGACATCTACTTACAAATCAGCATCATAGGGGTCTTTGGAAAGGAAAGCGAGAATAATTGTCAGTGCCCGAAATGGCGTTATGTTTCAAACATGTTTTAGTAAGTGATCCTTAGGAGTTGGAAGGGAGAGAGATTCAGCGTGAAGTAGTTTCAAGGAATGGGTGTCATAGTCAGTTTAGCTCAGCTGTACTAATGATTGCCACTTATATACAAACTTGGTCTAAAACATTTACTTACAAGCCGGGGTCAGAAAGTGCCCTTCTCAAAGGAAAGTGAGATTTGTTCTCAAGGCCCCAAATCACAATATTTTCCAAACGTGTTTTAAGTTTGCAATCCTTATGAGATGGAAAGAAGAGAGATTGGGCAGGAAGTTATTTTCAGGTGAGTGTTTTGTACATAGATTAACTCAGCTGAAGTCCTGATTGCCACTCATTTACAAACTTGTTCCTAGACGTCTATTTACCAACCAGGATCAGAAATTGCATTCACGAAGGGGTGTGAGTTTGGTTTCCAATGCCAGAAATGGCATTTTCTTCCAAATCTGGTTAAGGAAGTTGATCCTTATGAACCGGAAGGAATAGTGATCGTGTACGATTTTCTTTCCAGGAATAGATGATTTACATGGTTTGGCTCAGCTGTGGTAATGCTTCCACACAAATAGAAACTTTATCCTAAACATCTACTTACAAGCCTATATCAGAATTTCCTTCTCAAATGAAAGTGAGTTTTGTTCTCAACATCCAAATGACATTGTGTTTCAAAGCTGATTTAGGAAATGATCCTTCTATGTCGGAAGGATGACAGAATTGGCATGAAGTTTCTGCCAGGAAAGAGAGTTATTCAGAGTTTGCTCATCTGTAGTAATGATTCACATTCATATGCAAACTGCTTAATAGACATCAGCTTACAAGCTGAAGTCTCAAAGTGCGTTCTCAAAGGAATGTGACAGTCATTCTCAATGCCTGACATGTCAGTCTGTTCCAAACCCAGTTTAGGAAGTGATCATTACGAGCTGGAAGTAAAAGAGATTGGCAATGTCATTATTTGAACGAATGGGTGTTATAGTCAGTTTGGCTCAGCTATAGTATTTGTTGCCACTCATATACAAACTTGTTCTTTGAGATCTACTTACAACTTGTAATCAGAAAGTGCACTCTCAAAGGAAAATGACATTCATTCACAAGGCCCGAAGGGCAATATTTTCAAAATCTGGTGGAGAAAGATGGTCCTTTTGAGCTGAAAGGAAGGGAGATGGGGCACGATATTAATTTCGGGAATGGGTGTTATACATAGTTTAGCTCAGCTGTAGTAATGATTCCAGTCATATACAAACTTGGTCTAGATATCTTCATATGGGTCCTGATCAGAAAGTGCCTTCTCAAAGGAAAGTGAGTTTGTTATCATTGCCCAAAATGGCATTATGTTCCACACCTGATTTAGATGTGCTCCTTACTAGCTGGAAGGAAGAGAGATGAGGAATGGAGTTATTTCCAGGAAAGGGGTTATTCTTCATTTAGCTCAGCTGTAGTTATGATTATCATTCATATAGAAACTGGTTCCTAGACATCTACTTATGAGCCTGGATCAGGAAGTGCCTTCTCATAGGAAAGTGAACTTATTCTCAATGCCCAAAATGATATTATGTTCCCAACCATGTTTAGGATGTGTTTTTTACGAGCTGGAAGGAAGAGAGATGGGGCAAGAAGTTATTTCCAGGAAAGGGTTTAGTCATAGTTTAGCACAGCTGTAACAATGATTCCGTTTGATATACAAACTTGTTCCTAGACATCTACTTACGAGCTGATATCAGCAAGTGCCTTCAGAAAGGAAGGTGAGAACCGTTATCAATGTCCAAAATGGCATTATTTTCTGAAACTAGTTTCGGAACTGATCCTCATGAGCTGGAAGTAAGACACATTGGGAATAAAGTCGTTTCAGGAATGCCTCTTATATTCAGTTTAGCTCACTAATATTTGCAACTCATATATAAACAACTCATTTACTTACAAGCTGAGATCTCTAAGAACCTTGTCAAAGGAATGTGAGATTCGTTCTCAAGGCCCAAATTGGCAATATGTTCCAAAAATATTTCAGGATCTTGGTTCTTATGAGATTTAGGGGAGAGAGTTTGGGTACCAACTTATTTCTAGGAATGTGCGTTATACATAATTTAGTTGAGGTATAGTAATGTTTGCCACTCACATAAAAATTATTCCTAGATTTCTACATACAGGCCCAGATGATAAAATGCCTTCTCAAAGGAATGTGAGATCCCCTCTCAATGCCCGACTCGGCAATATGTTCCAAACCAGTTTTAGCTTTGTGATCATTATGAGCAGGAGAGAAGAGAGATTGGGCAAGATGTTATTTCCTGGAATGGGTGTTATACATAGTTCAACTCAGCTACTGCAATGATTGCCACTCATTTACGAACTTGTTACTAGACATATACTTACAACCACGACCAGCAAGTACTTTCTCTAAGGAATGTAAGATTCCCTCACGAGGCCTAAAATGGCAATACTTTTAAAACCTGGTGCAGGAATATGGTCCTTATGAGCTGGACGGTAAGGAAATGGGGCATGATGTTATAACCAAGAATGGATGTTATACATAGTTTAGTTCAGCTGTAGTAATGATTGTCAAACATATAAAAACTTGTTCCTAGACATCTACTTACAAGCCGTTATCAGAAAGTGCCTTCTCAAAACAATGAGATTTGTGAGTGAGGTTTGTTCTCGAGGCCTAAAATGACATTATGTTTCAAACTGGGTTTAAGTTTGTGACCCTTAAGAGATGGGAGCAAGAAGTATTTGGCACAAAGTTACTTTCAGGAATGGTTTTTATACATAGATTATCTCAGCTGTAGTAATGATTGCCACTCACATAAAAACTATTCCTAGATTTCTACTTACACCCCAGGATGAGAAAGTGCCTTCTCAAAGAATGTGAAATTCCATCTCAAGGACATAAATGGCAATATGTTCCAAAACTAGTTTAGGTTTGTGATTCTTATGGTCTTCAAAAAAGAGAGAATGGGCACAAAGATATTTATAGGAATGAGTGTTAGTCATAGTGTAGTTCAGCTGTAGTCATGCTTGCCACTGATATACAAACTTGTTGCTAGACATCTTCTTACATACTGGGATCAGAGAGTGCCTTCCAAAAGGAATGAAACATTTATTCTGAAGGCCCAGCATGGCAATATTATCCATAACTGGTTTTGGTTTAGTGATGATTAGTGCTAGAAGGAAGAGAGTGTGTACATTAAGTTATTTCATGGAATGTGTGTTATAAATCATTTAACTCAGGTGTAGTAAGATTTGTTCTCAGACTGAAATAGCATTATATTCTAAACCTGGTTTAGGAAGTTGATTCTCATGAGCTGAATGGAAGAGAGATTGAGCACAAAGATACTTCCAGATATGGGTATTTTACACAGCTGCCCTTAGCTGTAGTGATGATTACCACACATATACTAACTTCTTCCGAGACATCTACTTATAATCTGGGATGAGAAAGTACCTTCTCAAAGGAATGTGGTATTCCTTCCAAAGGCTCCAAACAGCAATATGTTCAAAACCTGTTTTAGGAATGTAATCTTTCAGAGTTGGATGGAAGATTGATTGGGCATGAAGAGTCTTCTACATGGTTTAGCTCAGCTGTAGTAAGGATTGCGACTCATATACAAAGTCATATCTCAACATTTGCTTATAAGCCTGGGTCAGAAATTGCCCTCTCAAAGGAATTTGAGATTCTTTCTCAATGCCTGAAATGGCTTTCTGTTACATACCTGTTTTAGGTTTCTGATCCTTACGAGATGGAAGGAAGAGAGATTGGGCATGAAGTTATTTCCAGCAAGGGGTGATATACATACATTAGGTAAGCTCTAGTAATCATTGCCACTCGTATACAAACTTGTTCCTAGAGCTGCACTTGGAACCCAGGATCAGAAAATGGCTTCTCAAAGGAATGTGATATTCCATCTCCAGGCACAAAATGGAAATATATTCCAAACCTGGTTAAGGAATGTGGACCTCAATTGTTGGAAGGAAGAGAGAGAGGAGAAAAAGCTATTTCCTTCCTTGCTACTGGCAAAAGTGGGTGAGCAGTGGTATTTTCTCTTTTCATTGGTAAGGTTGCCTCAGTGCATGCAACAAACCAAAAAGAAGGAAAGGCACTTTCCATTATGGTACTCAACGACTAAAAGGAAATGATATTCTCCACAGAGTACGTTCATTAGATGGATATTATAGATATTCTCTCGCAGCTGCAATGGAAAGTTAAAAAGATCTCAGTGTTAGATCCTCCTTAAAGCTACTTACAAGCAGAGTTAAGCAAGAACTCTCTGGCATTACATGGGAGAGAATTCTATTTTATTCTCTGTGTGGGCAGATAAGAACTGAGGTAACATTCGGTTCTGATCCTCATCTATTTTGCTCTTTATGATTGGCCCTGAGCTAACATTTGTGCCCATTTTCCTCTACTTTATGTGTGATGCCACCACAGCATGTCGTGGTAAGCAGTACGTTATTGCATGCCTGGGGTTGGGAATATGCAAATCCCAGGCCACTGAAGAGGAGCATGCACACCCAAATGCTTGTGCCACCGGGCAGGCCCCAGAGAGAGAATTGTTAAGTGAACGTCATTAACATAAATGTTGGGAAAGGCAATTTTCAGGATAGTCCTCTACAGATGCAAGCAAGAATTTTTCTCCACACTCTCCTTTCATTGAATGGATGTTATAAGTAATGTCTCTCAGTTACAGTCAGAAGATGAAAAACTCTCACAGGATGATAAAATGCACAGCTAATAGCATGCTGACTTCTGGAAAATGATGGTTACATTATATGTGAGAAAGAGCCTGAGTGATGTCCGTAAATGGCAGTCTATGAAAGCCTACTTTTCAACATGATTCTCTAGGGCTGCAAGGAGTGGATTTTCTCCACAGTGAACATTCATTGAATGAGTGTAACAGATATTCTCTCCCACCTATTGTGAAAAGATTAGAGCTCTCATAGGAAGAAGTTATTTACAGCTAATGGCAAGCTTGTTTCTAAATTAATGGTCTTTCATGATATGCTTGTGATCGTCTGTATGATGGATTGAGCTGCAGTCTATTAAAAGACACTTAATAAGAGGATCCTTATCAGCTGCAAGCAGAAGTTTGTCTTCACAGTGTTCTCTCATTGAAGGAATGTTATGGATAATCTGTCACAATTGTTTTCAAAAGTTTAAAAGCTCTCACAGAAATATGTTCCTTACAACTAGTGGCAACCTAGGTTCAGCAGGAGATTTCATTTTTTACATCAGAGAGGAAGCCTGAGTGCAGGCAATGCACTGCAATGTTTCAAAGGGCAGTTTTCAAGTTTATCCTAAACATCTACAAGCCAGAGTTTTTCTCCACGGAGTAATTCCACGGAGTGGATATTATAGAGGTACTATCCCTCGAGTAGTGAAATATATAAAAGTTGTATAGAATGATGTTCACCAACAGTGACTGACAAGCTGACTTCAGCGAAAATACGATTTCTGTATATACAAGAGAGAGCCTGAGTGCACGCCATGAGCAGCATTTTATAGAACTGCACTATTCAAGACGATCCTTGTGGCCAGCCCCGTGGCTCAACGATCAAGTGCATGTGCTCTGCTACTGGTGGCCCGGGTTCGGATCTGTGCATACACCAACACAATGCTTGTCCAGCCATGCTGTGTTGGCATCCCACATAAAGCAACTAGCATGATGTGCAACTATGACATACAAATATATATTGGGAATTTGGGGAGAAATAGGGGGAAAAAAGCAGGAGGATTGACAATAGACGTTAGCTCAGAGCCGGTCTTCCTCAGCAAAAAGAGGGGGATTGGTGTGGATGTTAGCTCAGGGCTGACCTTCCTCAAAATAAATAAATAAATAAGTAAATAAAGATGATCCTAAACTGATAGAGGCAAGAATTTTTCTGTACCCCATACTATCATTCAGTGGATGACCTAACTGTCTCCCCCTGTTGTGAAAAGTTCCAGAACCCTCCTAGGAAGATATGTCCTACATCTGCAGGGCAGTTAAGTTCAGCACAGGCGTTCTTTCATTACCTTTGAGGGAAAGCCTGAGTGTAGGCCACAAACTGCTATGGTTGAAAAGTCACTTATTGTGACAATACTCAAGCACTCAAAGATTTATTATTTAAATCTGTATTCATTCGCTGGCAGTTACAGATCTTCCCTCCAAGCTCTAGTGCAAACCTTAAAACCTCTTGTGGGAAGTTTTCATATACAGCTAAGCGCGAGCTCCCTTTTGTAATCACATTCTTTCATTTAATGTGAGACAGAGCCTGGGTGAAATTGATGAGTTGCAATGTTTCAAAAGGTAATTTTCAGTGAAGATTCTGCACAGCTACAAGCAAGAGTTTTTCTTCACAGTGTGCCTCCAGTACATTGATATTATAGATATTCTTTTCCTCGTGTAATGAAGTTTAAAGCCCTTCATAGGAAGATGTTCCCTATCAGCTACAGGCAAATTGAGTTCAGCAAGAATATTCTTTCATTCCATTTAAGAGAGTGGTTGATTGAAGCACCTGAAAAGCAATGTTTGAAAAGGAATTTCTCAAGATGATCCTAAAGAGATACAAGATGGAGTTTTTCTCCACATTGAACTTTCATTGAAAGAGTCATAGAGATAATCTGTCCAAGTTGCAGTGAAAAGTAGAAAAGCTCTCATCAGGATACGTTCCTTGCAACTACTGGCAAGCTGAGTTCAGCAGGAGCACTCTTTCATTCCATTGGAGAGAAAGCTTGAGTGTAGACCATAAAGTGCAATGCGGGAAACATCACTTATCCAGATGATCCTCAAAAGCTACAAGCAAGAGTTTTTCTCCACTCACCTGTTTTATTGGAGGGATGTTATAGATATTCTTTCATAGCTGCAATTGGAAGTTTAAAAGCTCTCAGAGAAAGATGCTCCTTAAAGACACTTGCAAAATGAGTTCAACATAACTTTGTTGCATCACTGGGAGAAAATTCCTAAGGGAAGTTCATTAACAGCAGTGATGTAAAAGGCAATTTTCAGGATAATCCTATACAGATGAAAACAAGTAATTTTCTCCAAACTGGACTTTCATTTTATAGATGTTATATAGGCTATTTCCAAGCTCTACTGAAATTTTAAAACCTCTCCAATGAGGGTGTTACTAACAGATATTCATCACCTTTGTTAAGCAATAGTGTGCATCATGATATGCTAGACAGACCCTGCATGCAGATTGACTACATTGTATTTGAAGACATTTATGAAGATGATCCTAAACATTTACAAGCAGAAGTTATCTTCACGGTGCACTTTCATTGAATGTATGTTGTTGGAGTGATGTCAAACAATATGAGAGTGATGCCACACAAAATTGCTGTGACATCATACATAATACTGGGAGTGACACCACACACAATAATGGTTGGGATATTCTATGTTAATTAAGGTTGATATCACACACAATTTTTGTGATGTGACACACAATGAGGATGTTGTCACACTTAAAAATTTGATGTGATGTCACCAATAAGCATGTGGTCAAGCCATGCAAATCAGTGGTAGTGATATCACATGCACACAATGGGAGTGATGTCACACATTAAAATGTGACTTATGTAACTAGGGACATGTCAGTGATGTCATACATAGTGGGAGCGATGTCACACTATTGATGTGATGTCACACATAATGAGCGTGATGTGATACAGAAACATGTGGGTAATATCAAAAAGGACATGTGACTGATGTCACACATATGTGGGAGCAGTCACACTACTGGTCTGATGTCATACAACAAAACAGGCGTGATATCACACATAACAGAAATATATCACCCAAAATACAAAAGTGAAGTCACAGAAACACCAGGGGAGTGATGTCTCAACACTAGTAGAGTGATGTCCTCGAGAATTAATGTGACATGACACATAGTATTGGGAGTGATATGACACTTATCAATAGCAAATTCATATAGTTAATTCGAGTGATGTCACACAATCAGTGTGATGTTAAAATATGTGAAAATTGTCCCTCAAACAATAGGTGTGATGTCATATACATAATGAGTTATGTCACAAAAAATGTGAATGGTGTCAGACATATCAATGGGTGTGTTGTCACACACAAATGTGAGCACTGTCACACTTAAACCATGGGTTGTTGTCACACAGACAATGAGTGATGTGAGACACACAATGGGTGTACGGCACACACCAACCTGGTGATGTCATGGAAATTGGGAGACGTGTCTCTAAGGAATATAGTGTGAATTCACACATAACCATGAGAGTTACACAAAACACACAATACGGATATAAGTCAGAATAAAATATGATAGACTTCACTGAAACCTGGGAGTGATTTCATACAAAACTGTGGATGTCACATCAAAGTTAACACTATGACTTCTGTCACACAATAGGAGTGATATCACACAATTTGAGAGATGTGACAGGCTAACCTAGTTTTATCCTGCACAAAGTGTGTGAGGTTCCAAAAGGGGTGTGATGTCACACATAATGATTCGAGTGTGGTCACACACAAAACGTGAGCAATGGCACACACCATTGGATTGATGTCAAACCCAATATCAGTGTAATGTCACACTCAATTGATGTGATGTCACACATAATACTGGGAGTGACACCACACATAAAAATGGTTTTATATCATATGATAATTAAGGTTGATGTCACTCACAATTGATGAGATGTGACACGCAATGAGGCGTTGTCACACACACACAACGGTGCGATGTCACCCATAACCAAGTGTGTCACATCATGCATAACATAGGGTGTGATATCACATGCACACAATGGGAGTGATGTCACAAGTTACATGTCACTGATGTCACACATAGCATTGGGAGTGATTTCACACTATTGATGTGATGTCACTCATAACAATGGGAGTGATGTCACATAAATATATGAGTAATCTCACAAATGACACATGACTGATATCACACCTAAACCGTTAAGAGTCTACACTCAGGTTTTTATCCATTGTATTGAAGGAGCACTTCAGCTGAACTCATCTTGCCAGTAGCTATAGGGAACATACTCTAATGACACATTTTATATTTTTCACTACAATTGGTACAGATGATCTGTAACATCCATTCACAAACGAAAGCACAGTGTGGAGAAAAAATCCTTTTTCTTATGTTTATGATAGTCTTGAAAAGTCCCTTTTCAAAGTTTGTAGTTCACATCTTTCATTCAGACTTTCTCTTACATGGAAAGGAAAAATGTGCTGGTTGAACTCGGTTTGCCAGTAGCTGTTAGGAAGCATCTTCCTATGAGAGGGTTTAAACTTTTCACTACACAAGGAAGAGACTATCTATAATATCCATTTACAAAAAGCACAGTGTGGAGAAAAACCCTTGCTTGTACCTGTTGAGCATCTGCACTGAAAAGTACTTTTTCAAACAGCAGCTCACGACATTTATTCAGGCTCCCTCTCACATTAAATGAAAGAATGTTCTTACTGAGCAAATGTTGCCATTAGCTATAAGATCTTCCCATGAGAGCTTTTAAACTTTTCACCACTGCTGGGAGAAAATATCTGTAACATTCATTGAAATAATATACACGGTGGAAAAATTAATTTACGGTATTGAGAATCATCTTGTTGATTGAACATTTCAATCATTGATATTCATGGCCTGCACTCTGGCTTTCCCTCAAATATAATGAAAGCACACTCGTTCTGAACTCAACAGCCCAGGAGCTGTAAGTCAGCTCTTCCTTGGAGGGCTTTTAAATTTGTCACTACAGCTGGGAGAGAGTATCTGTAACATCCCTAAAATGGAAGTCAAGTGTGGAGAAAATCTCCGGCCGGTATTTGTATAGGATCCCCCTGCAAATTGCCTTTTTCTTCATTGTAGTTAGCGATCGTCGCTCTGGCTCTCTCGCCTATGTAATGCAAGAAAGTACTTGCTGAACTCACCTGACTAGGAGCTTTAAGCAGGATCCCCCTTTGAGAGCTCATAAACCTACACTGCAGCTGCAAGAGATTATCTGTAACATCCATTCCATGTAAGTTCTCTGTGCAGGAAAGCACTTCCTCTTAGCTTTTTAGGATCATATTGTAAAGTGCCTTTTCATAATTGCAGTTCATTGCATGCACTCAGACTTCCTCCCTGATATCAAAGAAAACATCCCTGCTAAACCTACTTTGCCAGTAGCTGTTAGGATCACCTTCCTAGCAGAGTTTCGAATTTTCACCACAGCTCAGAAAGAAGCTGTATCGCATGCATTCAATGAATGTACACTGTGAAGAAAACCTGCTTTTGTAAGTGTTTATGATCATCTTCTTAAGTGGCTTTAAATACACTGCAGTTCCATCTGCATTAAGGGTCTCACTAGCACATCAAGATGACCAGTATTGCTTGACACAGCTTGCCAATGTCTGTTAGTAACATCTTCATATGAGAAGATTTAAAATTTCAGTACAACTAGTAGAAGGTATCTACATCATCCATAAAACGAAAGTCCAGTATGTATAAAATTTCTTGCTTCTATCTGTATACGACTCTCCTGATAATTGCCTTGACCAACATTGCAGTTCACGACCTTTAATCAGGAATTCTTTTCCAGGTAAAGTAAGAAAGCTCTTGCTGAGCTCTGCTTGCAAGTACTTTACAGGAGGATCTGCCTCTGAGAGCTTTTAAACTTCTACTACAGTGGGGCGAGAATTTCTCTAACATCCATTCCATGAACCTACCCTGTGGTGAGAAACTCTTAAGGTTAGCATTTTAGGATATGTTAAAGTGCCTTTTCCTCTTTGTCGCTCATTGCCTGTACTGAGGCTCTCTTCCCAATAGAAAGACAACTCACCACTGCTCAAACAAGTTTGAAAGTAGCTGTTAGGAACAACGTCCTATGACAGTTTTCCAACTATCACTACAGGTGGTGCAGATTATCACTACCATCCATTCAACGAAAGTTGACTGTTCAGAGCAACTCCTGTTTTTAGGTGTTGAGGATCACCTTGAGAAGAGTCTTTTAATTACTGCAGTTCAATCTGCATTCTGGGTCTGAGTTGCATACCATGACGAACACTATTGAGTAACACGGGGTGGCCCATATCCGTAGGTTATATCTTCATATGAGAGGTTTTACAGTTTCATTGCAGCTAGGGCAGAGTATCTATAACATTCATAAAATGAAAGTCAAGTGTGGAGAAAGTCTCCTCCTGATATACTTATAGGATCATCTTGCAAATTTCCTTTTCCCTCTTTGCAATGAACGACCTTCACTCAGGCTCTCTCTCCCAGGACATGCAAGAAAATGTTTGCTGAACTCAGCTTGCAAGTATCTTTAAGGGTTAAGATTAGGGTTCGGGTTTGGGTTAGGTTTCAGTTGAGGGTTTCTGTATGGGTTTGGTTTAGGTTTAGGGTTAGGGTTACTGTTAGGGTTAGTGTTAGAGTTATTGTTGGGTTCCAGTTAGGGCTAGGGTTAGGGTTCAGGCTCGTTATGGTTAGGGTTACATTTAGGATTGGGGGTAAGGTTATGTTTAGTGTTCCGGTCAGTGTTAGTGTCGGGTTAGGCTTCAGGTGAGAGTTAGAGTTATGGTGCTGGTTTGGGTTCGGGTTAGGCTTATGGTTAGTGTTGCTGTTAGTCTTAGAATTAAGGTTGTCTTTGCCTTCCCGTTAGGGTTAGGGTTAGGCTTCGGGTTAGGGTTCAGGTTAAGTTTCGGCTTACGGTTAGGGTTTGGGTTAGGGTAATGGTTAGGGTTCAGTTTGGGTTTAGGGTTATGATTCAGGTTAGGGTTTAGCTTAGGGTTAGTGTTAAGGTTAGGTTTGGGTTTAGGTTTATGGTTAAGTTTCTCTTAGGGTCAATGTTAGGGTTCGTGTACTGGTAAGGTTTAGGGTTAGGGTTTGCCTACAGGTCAGTACTTGGCTTAGCTTTAGTTTAAGGTTAGAGCTAGGGTTCGGGTGATGGTTAGGATTAGGTTTATTGGTCAGGCTAGGATTAGGATTAGGGATTGGTAGCAGGTTAGGATTAGGTTTAGGGTCGGTTCGGGCTTTGGGATAGGGTTAGGGTTAGGATTAATGATCGGTTTAGCTTATGGATTAGTGTTAGGGTTTGAGTCCAGGTTAGGGTTAGGTTCAGTGTTTGGGTTAGGTTTAGGTTTAGGTTTAGGGGCAGGGTTGGGTTCGTGTTCAGGTTAGGGATAGGGGTTGAGTTAGGGTTAGGGGTCGGGTTTGAGTTAGGTTTTTCTTTAGGTTTCTGTTTTGGGTTAGGGTTAAGGTTAGGGTTACCGTTGGCTTCAGTTTAAGTTTATGATTACTGTTATGTTTAATGTTCAGATTAATGTAAGGATTACGTTTCGGTTTAGTTTAGGGTTAGAGTTAGCTTTAGGGTTCGGGTTATGGTTAGGGTTATTGCTAGTGTTAGGGTTACAGTTGGGTTCAGATTAGAGTTCGAGTTAGGGTTAGGGTTCGTTATGGTTAGTGTTAGGGTTATCATTAGGGCTGGAATTAGGTTACATTTTGTGGTAGAGTTAGGGTTAACTTTAGGTTAAGTGTTCTTGTTAGGGTAAGGGTTAGGTGTAGTGTTAATTTTAGTGTTCGGGTTAGTGTTAGGTTTAGGGTTCAGCTTCGAGATCACATTAGGGTTAGGGTTAGTGTCGGGCTAGGAGTAGGGTTATAGTTAGGGTTAGAGTTCAGGTTAGGTTTTCTTATAGTGTTAGGGTCAACATTAGTGTTAGGATTATGGTTAGGTATAGGGTGAGAATTCGGTTTGGGTTAAGGTTTCTTATCGTGTTTGGGTTAATATTCGTGTGAGTGTTATGGTTAGGTATAGCGTTAGAGTTTTGTTCGCGATAGGGTTAAGTCTGGGGTTCGGGTTAGGTTTGGGTTCAAGTTCTTGTTTGGGGTAGGGTTAGGTTTCGGTTTATGTTTAGGGTTAGGATTAGGGTTACAGATAGTGTTAGTGTTACGTTTATGGAAAGTTTAGTGTTTGGATTAGGGTTAGGTTTATGGTGCTTGTTCAGGATCGGGTTAGGTTTTGTGTTATTGTTGGGTTAAGCTTCATGTTAGGGTTATGTTTAGGGTTCAGTTTAGTGTAACAGTTAGGGTGAGAGTTAAGGTTAGTGTTCGGTTTCGGGTTACTGTTAGGGTTCACGTTAGATTTATGTTTTGGACTAGTGCTAGGGTTAGGGTGAGGGTTGTGTTAGGTTAGTGTTATGGTTCGTGTTAGGGTTAGGGTTAGGGCATGGTTACGGTTAGGGTTAGGGTTCGGGTTCAGGTTAGGATTAGGGTTAGTGTTAGGGTTTTGGTGAGGGTTAGGCTTGGGTTAGGGCTAGGGTTAGGTTAAGGGTTCACATTAGGGTTAGAGTTAGGTTTAGAATTAGTGTTAGAGTTACTGTTTGGGTTCGGGTTGTGGTTAAGGCTTGTTTTCAGGATCAGGTAATGGTTAAAGTTAGGGTTGGGTTTTGGGTTCCGGTTAATGTTAGGGTTACATCTTGGATTCAGTTATGTTTAGGCTAACCTTTTGCGCTAAGTTTAGCATTAGGGTTGGGTTAAGTTAGGGTTAGCGCTATGGTTCATTTTTGGCTTAACGTTAGGGTTTGTGTGAGTTTTCAAGCAAGCTTTAGGGTTCAAGTTTTTGTTAGGGTTAGTGTTAGGATGATGTTTGGCTTCCAGTTAGATTTAAGGTTAGGGTTCGGGTTAGTGTTTAGTTTAGGGTTGGGGTTCAGGTGTAGGTTAGGTTTAGTGTTCAGGTTAGGTTTAGAGTTGATGTTGTGGTAGGCCTAGGTTTAGGAGTCTGGTTAGTGTTAGGTTTAGTGTTTGTTTTAGGGTTTAGGTTTAAGGTTAGTGTTCAGGGTCGGCGTAGGTTTGGGGTTCATTTTATTGTTAGGCTTTGGTTTAGGATTAATGTTAGTGTTAGATTTTGACGTAGGGTTTTGTTTAGGGTTCGTGTTTTGGATCAGTTAAGGTTTAGGGTTAGAGTCCGAGTAGTATTCGGTGTAGGTTTAGGTTGAGGGTTCGGGTTAGGTTTTCTGTTAGGGTTAGGGCTAATGTTTGGGTTAGGTTTAGGGTTAGGTTTGTGTTCAGTTTCGGGGTAGGGCTAGGGTTAGTGTTAGGGTTCGAGTTCAACTTAGTGTTCTGGGTAGGGTTCGGGTTCAGCTAAGGGTAACAGTCAGGGTTAGGATTAGGGTTAGGTTTCGTGATGGGGCTCGGGTTTGGGATAAAGTTACGGTTTGAGTTCGGGTTAGGGTTAGGTTCGTGTTAGGGTTTGTGTTAGTGTTATGTTCTGTGATGTTGGTTGGTTTTCGGATTAGGTTTAGTGTTAGAATTTGTGTTGGGGTTAGGTTTCAGTTTTGAGTTATGTTTTTTGTTAGGGTTAGCGTTCAGGTTCGGTTTATGGTTCGGGTTAGTACTTGGTTTGGATTCTGCTTATGGTTCGGGTATGTTTAGGGTTATTGTTTTGGCATCTTTTCGAGTAAGGTTTAAGGTTAAGTTAGAGATAGGTTTAATGTTGGGCTTTCGGTTCAGGTTAGGGTTAATGTTAGGGTTAATGTTAGTTTTAGGTTTAGGGTTCGAGTTCACCTTACTGTTCATGGTAGGGTTAGTGTTATGGTCATGGTTAGGGTTCTTGTTAGGTTTAGGGTTAGTGTTAAGTTTGGGGTTCGGTTAGTGTTAGGGTTAGGTTTAGGCTTAGAGATAGCATTTGGGTCCAGTTTCGCATTCTGCCAATGTTTAGGGTTAGGGTTAAATTTAGGGTTCGGGTTACGCTTAGGGTTAGTTTTCATGTAAGTGTTCGGGTTTGGGTTCAGCTTAGGGTAACTGTTAGAGTTAGGGTTGGGGTGAGGTTTAAGGTTACGTTTAATGTTAGGGCTAGTGTTAGTGTTAGTGTTATGGTTAAGGTTCGGGTTAGAGTTCAGGTTACTCTTACAGTTATGTTTAGGGTTAGGGTTCTGGTTTGGTTTAGGGTTATGATTAGAGTAACTGTTATTGTTAGGGTTCTGGTTAGGGTTCAGGTTAGACTTAATATTAAGGTTAATGTTACGGTTCAGGTTAGTATTAGGATTAGGATTACAGTTAGGGTTAGTGTTAGGGGTCGGTTTTGAGTGTGGATTTGTGTTAGGATTCTGTTTATGGTTAGTGTTAGGTTTCGGGTTAAGGTTTGTGTTAGGATTAGGGTTACTGTTATTGCTAGGTTTAGCATTAGGGCAAAGGTTAGGGCTTTGTTTAAGGTTAGGGTTATGGTTAGGAGTAGAATTGGGGTTAGTGTTCGGATTGGCATTACGCTTCTGGTTTTTGTTCGGAATTCATGTTAAGGTTAGGCTCCGTGTTAGTGTTAGGATTCGTGTTAGGTTTAGGGTTAGTGTTAGGGTTAGGGTTGTGGTTCTGCTTCAGGTTTGGGTTAGGGTTAGCCTTATTTTGGGGTTATGCTTTGGGTTATGGTTGTGATTTGGTTCGTGTTAGGGTTAGGCTTAGGGTTCGGGTTCGTGTTATGTTTAGGGTTAGTGTTCTGGTTAGGGTTTTGTTGGATTAGGGCTAAGGATTACTTTAGGTTTAGGGTTAGTTTTAGGATTAAGCTAAGGTTTTGGGTTAGGTTAGGTTAGGGTTAGGGTTTGGGTTTGGGTTCGGGTTAGTATTTGGGTTTGCTTTTGGTTTAGGGTTAAGTTTCAGGTTAGGGTTCCATTTAGGGTTAGGGTATAGATTAGGGTTAGGGTTATGGTGCAGATTAGTGTTAGGGTTAGATTTCGGGTTCGATTTAGAGTTAGGGTTCAATTTTTTGTTAGGTGAATTGTTAGGGTTCGCGTTAGGATTAGGGTTATGGTTAGGTTTAGCATAGCAGGTTTTTGGAATAGGGTTTCTGTTGGATTTGGGTTTGGTTAACGTTAATGTTAGGGTTCGGATTAGTGTTAGGGTTTGGATTAGGGCTAGATTTATGGCTAAGATTGGGTTCTGGTAAAGGTTAGTTTTAGGTTCCAGCTTCGGTTGTGGGTTAAGGTTAGATTCTGGTTTATCATTAGGGTTATATTTAGGGTAATGTTAGCGTTAGGGTTAGAGTTGTCGTTGGGTTCCACTTAGGGTTAGCTTTAGGGTTCAGGTTAGGGTTCGAGTTAGAGTTTCCTTTAGGGTTTTGGTTAGGATTGGTGTTAGGGTTCAGGTGGGTTATGGTTAAGTTTTAGGTTAGGTTTAGGGTTAGTGTTCGGGTTAGATTTAGGGTTCAGGTGAGCATTAGTGTTATGGTGAGCGATAGGGTTAGTGTTGGGATTATGGTTAAGATTAGGTTTAGCGTTCGTGTTAGTGTTAATTTTAGGCTTAGGCTTAGGGCTATGCTTAGGGTTCTGATTAGTGTTAGGCTGTGGCTTTGTGTTAGGGCTATTGTTCTGGTTAGGCTAAGGGTTAGGGTTAGGGTTAGTATTCGTGTACGGGTTATGGTTAGCCTTAGGTTTCATGTTAGGGTAAAATTAGGGTTAGGGCCAGTATTAGGGTTAGGGTTAGGATTGGGTTGGGTTAGGGTTCATGTTCGGGTTTGGGTTTTGGTTAGGTTTGGGGTTTGGGTTATGTTTATAGTTAGGTTTGGCATTCGTGTTAGTGTTAGGGTTACTGCTAGGATTTGGGTTATGGTTAAGCTTAAGTTTGGTGCTAGGTTTAGGGTTATGTTTGTATTGAGTTTGGCTTATGGTTAGGGTTAGGGCTCAGTTTATGGTTAGCATTAGTGTTAGGTTTTAGGCTAGGGTTAGAGTTACGATTACTGTTATGGTTAGTTTTAGGCTTATGTTTGTGTTCCCGTTAGCTTTAAGGTTAGGGTTCGTGTTAGGGTTTGTTTTAGTGTTAGGGTTAGGGTTCAGGTTAGGGTTCGGGCTGGGGTTGGTGTTACAGCTATGGTTAGGGTTCTCGTTAGTGTTAGGTTCAGGTTTGGACACTGCTTTTGTTTAGGCTTAGGGTTAGTGTTAGGGTTTAGGGTTAGGGTTAGTGTTAGAGTTCAGGGTTGGCTTAGGGTTCACGTTAGGTTGAGGTTTAGGTTTAGGATTAGTGTTAGGGTGAGTATTCGGGTTAATCTTGGGGTTAGTGTTTGTGATCAGGTAGGGTTTAAGTTTAGGGTCGGGTTAGTGTTCAGGTTAGGTTTAGGTTGAAGTTTCGAGTTAGGTTTTCTCTTAGAATTAGGGTTAATGTTTGGCTTATGATTAAGGTTAGGTTTAGGGTTAGATTTGGCCTCTGTTTAGTGGTAGGGCTTGTGTTAGTGTTAGGGTTTGGGTTCAGTCTCCTGTTCAGGTTAGGGTTCGGGTTCAGTTAAGGGTTATGCTTAGGCTTGCTGTTCCTGAAAGGTCTCGGGATTGGGTTAGAGTTATGGTTCGGGTTCACTTTAGGGTTCGTTTTATGGTTTGTGTTAGTGTTATGTTTTGGTGGTGCAGGTTAGTTTATGCTTAGGGTTAGTGTTAGGGTTAGGGTTAGGTTTTCAGTTAGAGTTAGTGTTCAGGTTCAATTTATGGTTTGGGTTAAGGTTTGGTTTGGGTTCAGGTTAGGTTTCAGGTTAGGGTTTGTGTTAGTCAGGGGTATTTTTGGGGTGTGTATGAGTTAGGTTTAAGGTTAAGTGAATGATAGGTTTATTCTTGGGGTTCAGGTTTGGGTTATGCTTACTGTTATGGTTAGGGTTAGTTTTAGGTTTAGGGTTTGGGTTCACATTAGTGCTAGTGGTAGCCTTAGGGTTACGGTTAGAGTTAGGCTTTTGGTTAGGTTTCGGAGTAGTGTTACATTTAGGCTTCTGGTTTTAGTTAGTGCTAGGGTTAGGGTTAGTGTTAGGGCAAGGGTTAGGCCTCAGTTTTGGGTTAGGGTTATGGTTAGCTGTAGGATTAGAGTTAGTGTTCTGATTGGGGTTCTGGTTCTGGTTTGGTTTTGGGAATCGAGTTAGGATTAGGGTAGGATTAGAGTTTGGTTTAGGGTTAGGGTTAAGATTTGCATTAGGATTAGTGTTAGTGTTAGGTTTATGGTTTGGGTTAGGGTTAGGATTAGCGTTAGGGTGAGGTTATGCTTTGGGTTATGGTTTTGATTTGGTTTGGGTTAGGCCTAGGGTTCTGGTTAAGTGTAAGTTTACTGTTCGGGTTAGGGTTTGGTTGGGTTGTGGCTAGTGTTTGATTTAGGTTTAGGGTTAGATTTAGGGTTAGGGTAATGGTTGGGGTTAGGGTGAGGTTAGGGTTAGGGTTTGGGTTTGGGTTAATATTTACATTCTGGTTTGGTTTAGGGTTTGGTTTCGGGTTAAAGTTCAGTTTAGGGTTAGGACTTTTGTTAGGTTTAGGGTGACCTTGCGGGTTAGTGTTAGGGTTAGGGTTCGGGTAAAGATTCAAGTTAGGGTTATGTTTGGATTTGGCTAGGATTAGGGTTATCTTTCAGGTGAGTTAGTGTTAGGGTTCTTGTTAGTGTTATGGTTAGGTTTACTTTTAGCGTTATGTTTGGGTTTAGCATTAGCATTCATGTTAGATTTACTGTTAGGATTAGGGTTAGGGTTGGGGTTAGAGTTAGGTTTAGGGATTGTGTTAGGGTTATGGATAGGGTGAGGGTTAGGATTAGGGTTTGGTTTTGGGTTAGGTTAGTTTTAGTTCCAGGGTTTGAGTTCAGGTTAGGCCTAGTGTTGGTTCAGGTTAGGGTTAAGGTTAGGGTTAGGATTAGGCTTCTTGCTAGGGTTAGGGCTATGGTTCAGGTTAGGTTTTAGTTTTATGATTTGGCTTAAGCTTAGTGTTAGGGTTAGGTTTGTGGCTTACCTTATGGATAGTGTTATATTTCACGTTAATGTTATGTTTAGTGTGAGGGTTATTGTTACTGTTATATTTAGGTTTGGGGTTTTGGTTCCGGTTATGTTTATGTTTAGGGTTCTTGTTAGGGTTAGTGTTTGCGTTTGGGTCCAGTTTCTGTTTAGGTTTCAGATTAAATTGAGGGTTCAGTTTCGGGTTAGGGTTATGATCAGTTTAGGGTTAGGGTGAGTGTTACTGTTGGGGTTAGGGTTAGGTTCATGCTTCTGTTTTGCATAATGGATACAATTCCAGATAGGGTTAGGGTTATGGTTAGGGTTCACTTTCAGTTTAAAGTTAGGGTTCCATTCGGGTTAGGTGTGAGGGACAGGCTTAGTGTTTGAGCTTGCTTTATTTTAAAGTTTTGGTTACTATTTCAGTTTAGAATTAGCGTTCAGGCTCTGTATCAAGTTAGTGTGAGGATTTCATTTTGGGTACAGTTTAGACATAGTTTTCAAGCCGGGATTAGCGTTAGTCTTTGGTTTATGCTAAGGTTGAGGGTTCCAGGAAGAGTTCGGGTCATCGTTAAAGTTCAGTTCAGATTAGGGTTAGTGGTGTCTTTGTGACAGTGTTAGGTTTAGGCCGCACTTCGGGTACTATTTAAGGTTAGGTTTAGGATTCATGTTTGGTTTAGATTCTGATATTGGCTTTGGTTAGGTTGGAATTAGGTTGAGGGTATGTTTTAGGCTTAAGATTATTATAAGCCTTAGTCTCAGTGTTAGGTATAGACATAGGTTTAGGATTTAGGTTATGGATAAGATTTGCATTCAGCGTTGGTTTAAAGTTAAGGTTAAACCTAACCTTGGGCCCTTGGAAGCCCAGGGCTTCACAACTCCAGAGAAAAGACTGGGACCTCTCGATGGAAGGGCTTCCCAGTGTGGCCCTGTGTTCCTATGCCTGCGGCCTGCTGGGGCCACACTCACTGTTTGGCCATATGCCTGTCTTGGCCCTTCTGACTCCACAGAGTCCTTCCACCACCTGGTTGCAGTCAAAAGTGCAGGCATGGGGTGAGGCCATTGCTTTGTTATTCCAGGAACAAATGAGGCACAGGATGAATCAGTTGGTCAAGGCAGAGCCTTGAGTTCGCATCCCAGGCCTCCTGTGGCCACCAGGTCCTGACCACCACTTCCAAGGAAGGAAAGGGGCCTGCGAGCTGAGTGGATGTGGGGGAGGGTAGGGAGACAACAGCTGAAACCAAGTCAAGAAAGGCGGCGATCATTAAGATGCAGCTGGCATGTGCCCCAGCGATGCCCTAGCCAGTCAGATATCCGTGGGTGGGCAGGGCCTTCACTGCAGAACCCCCAGGCATGCCATAGAACCCTCGGTGACCATGGATGTGCCCTTGGCCTGAGGGAGTGTACCCAAACTTGCAGGGCTCCCATGCAGTGTGACTGCCATCAAGCAGACAATGGAATCAGGATGAGACGTGTGCCTGTGGGGCAGCTGGCAGAGAGGCACAAAGTGGAACACCAGCTAAGTGCACACACCTGAGTCATCGAGTTTCAGGTGGAGACTCAAAATGCACCAAGAAACTCTGTGAAGGAAGCTACTCGATCTCTCTGAGCCTCAGTGTTCCCCCTGTAAAATGAGGATCACAGTCCTACTTCACAGAGCCGTTGGGGAAGATACATAAAAGTGCCTGTGACAGCCAGTGTCCACATTATTAACAAACTTGTATCCGACTTCAGAATAATGAATGAAAGGAAGAATGTTGATGAGACCAAAGATGAGATGCCCAGACTCATAAGCAGCCCCGGCAGCATGAGAATGAGAGGAGTTCTGAATAAGCAGTGTTCTTCACAGCCCTCTGTAGAGGATGAACATGGGTTCCATCAAGATACGTGTCTGTTGTACCATGACTTGTGTAGTGAGGGTGGGTCCCTAACCACACTGTGAAATACAGTTGCATGCAGTGGCTCCTAGGAAACAACTACAAAGCAATCAACGCAGCAGTTAGGAATGGGAAGGGGGCAATCAGAGGAAGGTCAGAGCCACAAAATCTGACAGAAGACACTAAACCATGACGAGCACCCAGCTCTGTCACCAGCTGCTGTGGTTGCACCAGGAGATCAAACGACTAAGGCAGCCATTGTGGGGACAGCTGGGAGCACAGTGGTCACTGCAGCCACACCCCAACAGCAGTGCATCTGAGCACACAGACCCCGAGAATTTCCTCTCAATTAATCCTTGTTTCAAGATGATGAATATCCTCATGTTACAATGTCTCCTTACAACACCTGTGGACGAGTGCCATGAGAACCCCATGAAGAGGTCACAGACCAGTTTAGGATAGAACATTGGGGGATAAGTGAGCGGGGCTGCACCTGATCACATGGACTATCACCTGGGCCTATTGAACACGAGAGAAGAACCCAAGGATGTGGTCTAACGAGACTTCCCCATCTTGCCACATTCAGAGACACTACAGAGTTTCTCATACATTCTTTACAAAAATGTTAAAGAATTCACGTGTCTTTAATTCATAAAGAGGCAAATTCTTGACAAAGTGACAGGGTCCAGTTTCCATGACCAGGTTTTTCAATTGTTTTGATAATATCCCTATTTCAGGAATCAGAATTGTAACCTAATGGGATGTGTAATATAAACAAGGACTTTTTTTCATTTAGATCAACACCCAGATTTTTACGGAGGACATAAATCATGAAAGCTGCTAACCATGCCTCCACAGGTTTGAATAAGACTTTTAAGTTAATTTACCAATCTCAGGAAAAGAGAATTTGGCAATTCAAGTTTTTTTTTTTTTCTGCATTCAAGCGTACAGTACAGCCAGGAGAATGAGCAGAAAAAAATCAACAGGAAGGTTTTGCTTGCATTTTACCTTGCACATAATCAGGATATTATATGTTCTGTTATTTCTGCACTCTAATCAATTTTTAAATAATACGGTACATCTAACTATCCCTAGGCGTGTTTATCTGGGAATCTTGCCTGAATCCAAAGCAGAGATATTAAAGCTGACGGGTTTCAAATGCTGCCCAAGTGCTGTCTACCGTGAACATCCCTCTCCCAAAGCAGGACCAACAGTCTCTTCCTGAGGTATCAGAGTCACCACCCGTGTCCCTGAGAGACTGGCCACTTTAAGCGTGAGCTGAGATTAGGCTATCAATTTAAAGGGTAAAATGCTTATGCTATTCTCATTTTAAGGGTGCTGTTTGGGAGGTCTCTGCACTGGAATGGGTTAGTGAAAATGGCCTAGTAGACACTTGCCTGGGAATTGATTTGTTCTCCTCTGCACTTAACGGATCCTGGGGAACTCAGTGATTAACCTCACAAATGCCTCAACTTCCACATCTGCAAAACACTAGTTCCACAGCCAAAACATTGGCTGTGACAGCCAATGTTAACACCCTGCAAAGCTCTTATGTTGTGCTCGCAAGAGGGGCCACAAGAGCGAATATCTCCCAAAAACTGATGAAATGATGGCACTTTGGCTGGAGAAGGAAGAGAGAAGCAGGCAAAGTAGAAAGATTCTGGGATGTCAAACCAGTTCCCATAAGCAGATTAAAGAAATACCTGGTCTTGGCCTAGGTAGGAGGCTGTGGAAAGACCCACAGACACACAGGTGGGAGGAGGAATCAAACAACAGAGGGAGGCGGTGGAGAAGAGGCATGAGTCTGGCTTCAAGTTTGGACAAAAGCAATTGCACGCTGCAGGCCCTCGGCTGCCCATGCAACCCACACACCCTCCTAACTCCCTGGTTCCTCTGGTCCTGGCACCTCCCTCTGGGTCTCAGTCCACGTGGAGTGGGTGCAGGACCAGTGTCCTGAGTCAATGGTGGTTTGACCCTCAGCAAACCTTGACCGCCCTCCTCCTCCCCCCAGAGCTAGGCACTGCCTGGTGCCCAGAGCATCCTTGGGGTTGTAGTCTTGCAGTCCTGCAAGCTCCCAGCCGGGAAATGTTAAGAGACAAAAGTTCCCAGCATTCACAACTAGGGAACCCAACTCCCACCAGTCCCTCCACCCCTGGCCAACACCCCTCTGCTTCTACACCCACCTTCTACCCCGCCTCTTCTTTATACCACACCAACTCTCCAAGCCTTACCCACCACCATGAGTTTGCGCAGTGTGGTTGAGCTGCATCATTTGAGGCCAGTACTCAGGTAGGGGTTGGGCTCACCATCCTGGCTATTGATGAGGATGCTTGCAGCCCTGGTGGAAGCTCCCTGGCCAGGATATGAAATTCAGTACCTATAATTGAAAAACCGGGTACCTGGGATCCTGGAATTTTCCTTTTCAAGGCCACCTGTCCTACCATGCCTTCCATCCCTCCAGCCTACCATGATCCTGCCTCTGGACCCCGTCGTCAGGGTCACTGCAGAGGTCCACCCCTTGATACCCACCCACCTGAAGGGCCTATACCCATCATAAATCTCAAAGCCATGCCACTTGCCAAATTGAGGCAAAAATGGAACGACTCAGGCGAGTCACGATAAGGTGAGGGCATTAATAGATACTTGATCCTATTAAAATCAATCTGATGCTGTCATGAGTGAACGTGTTCCACTTTAAAACAAAACACCGCTGCGATTCTGAGATATTGAGTTAGGATCTTTGTGCAAATATGCGGGATTTAAAATGTTTATTGATGTATAACATGCATACAGAAATATATGCAGAAGTCATCCTTGTAAACCTCAAAGAATTATTACAAAGTGAACACACTTGTGTGACCAAGAACTAGCATCATCTTCATTCATGCCCCAACAATCCCTTTCTCCCTACTTCCTCCCCAATGGTAACTGATATCTTACCAGTGAACACTGTTTATCCAGTTTGTCTTCCTATACAAGTGTTTGATTACAAAACAATTTAAACAATATACAAATTAAACAAAATAGCATAGTAGGCCCATCACCCAGCTTCAACATCTAGTAATCATCTGCCATTTTTGTTTCATCCACACTCCATCCCATTCCCACCTCACTTTATTATTCTTTTAGTCCTTTGTGTCTGGGGGTGGGGTAAGATTTATGCACACTGAAAGGCACAAATCTCAACCGTACACTTTGGGCAAATAAACATGCCCACATATCCTTCACCCCTTTAAGAATAGGGTATTTCCATCACTCTCAGAAAACTCCTTCCTGTTCCTTCCTAGGCAATTTTCTCCATTCCCTGAGGCAACTGCTGTTCTAGTTTTTTCACCATAGGTTCATCTTGGCTGAAATCATCACACGTGTATTGTTTTCTCTCCAGCTTGCCTCTCTTGGTACGAAGCTGATGAGACTCAACCAGCATGTGTGTGTCAACGTTTGCTCCACGGCACGACTGAGAGCGTTCTGCTCTGTGGATGCCCCGCAGTGTGCTCATCTTTCTCCTGGGGACATGCAGGTCATTTCCTGTGAACATTTTGGTACAAACCCTTTTTTATTCTATTTAATTCCTTTATTAGCATTTAAGTGACACACCTTTGCATTTTTTAGTGGTTGGTCCAGATTACACTATGCATCTTTAACATATCACAGCCTACCTAGGCTTAATAGTGCACCAATTTAATCAATGTAAATTATGGAAGACTTGCTACAGAACAGTTCTATTTACCTCTGTCTGTCATTTGTGCTATTGTTGTCATAAATTTTACATCTTCCCATGTTATAAATCCCACAACACAGTTATAATTTTTGCTTTAAATAGTCATTGGTGTTTTAAATAAATTAACAAAAAATACTTAAGTATTTTGAGACAGATGATTTGAGGCTCTGCAAATGCACTGTTTCTTCTTTAAGTTTCACCCACAGTTATCACATTCATCAGTCAGTCTCACCCACTATAATTATTACAGTGGTGTTCTATTGGCGATTTTCTATTTCATGCTATCCAGACGCATTTATTATTTGGAATTCTGTGATGAAGAGTCTCTCCCTCCTCGTCCCTTCCTTCTTCCTTTCTTTCTCTCATTTTTCTCATTCTTTTTATTCCTGTTTCTTTATTTATTATTTAATCTATTTTATATTAGTATAGACTCATTGATATTTATTTTATTCTCTGGGTAATAATCTAGTGCTACCACTATTTATTTTGTTGCTCACAGTTTTCTAGCTTGAGCCATAGGGAAGTCTTTCAGATTGATTCCTTTTGACACACCTCATCATTTGCTTTGTTTTAATTAAAGCACTTTCCTGCTTTCTGGCATTACAAGATGATCCATGCTCATCCTGTATTTTCCATGTCCAGCCCTGGAATTAGCCATTTCTCCAAGAAAACATGGTTCATTTTATTAGAGAATGATATTTAGAATCTAAGATCTGGGAGTTAGGTGTGCTCATTGATACTATGGTGTCATTGCTTCTAGACCCTTTCAGCAGAAATTGGAAATGTATGTGTCAATATAAACTCAGGTATACACATATATCTATGCATTTATCAATCTATCAATCTATCCATCTATCTGGATAGATATATTAGAAGAGACATGGATCCATACTGATAATTCCAATTCAAATCCAGCACCACAGAGTTTATTCTAGCATTCTCCTTTTGTTTAATTTTAACTTTTGACACCAACAGTGAGAAACTCAAATCCAGTTAGTTACATTATATTTACTAAAGTGTCAACTAGTTTCAGAATTGCTAATCCATATCCTTATGAAAAAAAAAATTACCACCTAGAGTACAGTGTTTGTGTCCAGTACTTTAGTTTTACAGTATCCCATCAAAACACTGTCTTTCAATGTAACATAGGTGAGGACCTTTCATCCCCATGCCTTCTGTGTGGTTATGTCACATGCTTGTAATTCAGTGAGATTCATTAGTCACTGCATTCCATCTGAGTTTCCCAGCACCCTGATTGATTTTTAAAATTTGCCGATTAAAATTCACTCTTTCTGGTGTACAGTTCTATGGGTTTTGAAAAATTTATGGGCAGGTATCCACCTCCACAGTACCATACAGAGCTTTATTCTTCACCCCGCCCCAAAATTCTCTCATACTCTCCCTTTGTAGTCAACCCTTTCCCCCATTCAATCCCTTGGCAAACACTGATCACTTTCCATCTACCTTATTCTGACATTTATAGAAAGTCACATAAATGAAATCCTAGACAGTACAGTCTTTTGAATGGGGCTTCCTTCACATAGAGAAATGCAGCCAAGATTCATCCATGTTGTTGTGTGAATCCAGAGTTTATCCTTCTAATTGCCAAGTAGTATTCTAATGTCCCAATGAAACACAGTTTCTTTCCCTATTCACCTGATCAAAGTACCTAAAGAAGTTTTGGAACAGATTCCTGTTGTGGGCCTTCAGAAGGAAGCACACCTTACTTAGAGAAGGCAATTTCTGATTCCAAGTTCCAAGTCGCTGTCCAACAGCAAGTTTCTATAGTTGTGGAATCATACCTAGAGCTCCGAAAAACTGGATATGACACCCATTCTTGGAGACGACATTGTGCCTGATCTCTCTCCTTCCATCTTGTAATGATCACACACCTAAAACAGGTTTAGAACATGATGTCATTTAAAGCCTTTGAGAAAGAATCTCACATGCCTTTAAGAAGGCAGTGTTCTGATACTGGCTTCTCAGGGCAGGTCAATCTACTGGTTTGTATAGGACTGGCAATGCAGAGTGGAGTCGAGCAAAGCATGTATAGAACCCTTTCCTGAAAATAACTTCATGCCCCATCTCCCTTCTTTCCAGCTAGTAAGGACCACATGATACCTAAACAAGTTTTGACACAGATTCCCATTTAGGACCTTCAGAAGGAATCACATCTTTCTTTGAGCAGACAATTTCTGATGCCAAGTTGAAAGTGGCTGTGTAGCAACAAGTTTTCATAGGACTGGCAATCATACCTAGAGCTGAGCTAAACTGCGTGTGACAACTATTCCTGGAAAAAAACTTTGTGCCTGATCACTCTCCCTTCCATCTCATAAGGATCACACACCTAAACAAGGTTTAGAAAATGATGTCGTTTACAGCCATTGAGAAGGAATCTCACATGCGTTTCAGAAGGCAGTGTTCTGGTCCCGGCTTCTGATGGCCGTTCTGGTGACAGATTTGTACAGGACTGGAAATCCAGAGTGGAGATGAGCCAAACCATGTCTACCATCCACTCCTGGGGATAACTTCATGCCACATCTCCCTTACTTCCAGATAGTAATGATCACATAATACCTAACCAAGTTTTGGCACAGATTCCCATTTTGAAACTTAAGAAGGATTCATATGTTCCTTTGAAAAGGCACTTTCTGATTCCATGTTAGAATTCACCGTCTAGCAACAAGTTTGTATAAGACAGGCAATCATACCTAGAAGTTAGCTAAACAAGGAATGACACCCATTCCTGTTATTAAATTTTGCCTGATCTCTCTCACTTCCATCTCATAAGGATCACAAACTGAAACCAGGTTTAGAACATGATGCCATTTATGGCTCTTGAGAAGGATTCTCACATGCCTTTCAGAAGGCAGTGTTCTGATCCTGGATTGTCAGGTCATATCTGGGAAGACGTCAGTATAGGACTGGGAATCCAGAGTAGAGCTGAGCCAAACCATGTATAGCTCCCACTTCTGGAAATAACTTCATGCCCCATCTCCCTTCCTTACACCTAGTATGGATCTCACAAAAGGCAAACATGTTTTCCCACAGATTCCCGTTTTGACTCTTCAGAAGGGATCACCCCTTCCTGTGAGAAGTAAAATTCTGATTCCAAGTTGCAAGTAGCTGTCTAGCAGCAGGTTTGTATAAGACAGGCAATCTTGCCTAGAGCTGAGCTAAACAGGGTATGACACCCATTCCTGGAAATAACATTTTGCATGATCTCTCTCCTTTCCATCTCGTAAGGATCACACACCCAAACCAGGTTTAGAACATGAGGTCATTTAGTGCTCTTGAGAAGAAATCTCACACGCCTTTCAGAAGGCAGTTTTCTGATTCCAGCTTGTCAGCTCAGGCCAGGGAACATGTTTGTGTAACAGTGGAAATCCAGTGTAACCCTGAGCCAAACCATGTCTAGCACCCATTTCTAGAAATCAATTCAAGTCTCGATTCCCTTCCTTCCAGTTTGTAAGGATCACAGAATAGCTAAACAGGTTTTGGCATAGATTTCTGATTGGCTCCTTTAAAAAGAATCACACGATCCTTCTAGGAGGCACTTTATGATATCATTTGCAAGTTGCTGTATAGCAACAAGTTTCTATAGGGTTTGGCAATCATACCTAGATCTGAGGTAAACTGAGTATGACATCTATACCTAGAAATAACTATGTGCCTGATCTCTCTCCCTTTCATCACGTAAGGATCACACAACTAAACCAGGTTTACAATACTATGCCATTTATGGCCATTGAGAGGGATTCTCACATGTCTTTCAGAATGCAGCGTTCTGATCCTGGCCTGTTAAGGCAGGTTGAGAAGATGTGTGTATATGTCCGGCAATCCAGAGTAGAGCTGAGCCACAAGTTGTTTAGCACCCATTTGTAGAAATGACTTCATGTCCCATCTCCCTTTCTTCCAGCTACTAAGGATCACATTACCCCTAAACAAGGTTTGAAACAGACCTGTTTTGGGCCTTCAGAAGGAATCACATGTTCCTTTGAGATGGCACTTTCTCATTCCAAGTTTTAAGTCACCCTCTGGCAACAAATGTGTATAGGACTGGCTCTCCTACATAGAACTGAGCTAAATTGGGTATGACTTACATTGCTGGCAATAATATTGTGCCTGATCTCTCTCCCTTCCATCTCATAAGGAAACACAACTAAACCATGTTTAGAAAATGATGCCATATAACACCTTTGATAAGAATCTCTCATGGCTTTTAGAAAGCAGTTTTCTGATCCATGCTTGTCAGAGCATGTCTGGGAAGAGGTTTCTATAGGACAAGTAATCCAAAGTAGAGCTCAGCCAAGCCATGTATTGTTCCCATTTTGGAAATAACTTCATGGCCTATCTCCCTTCCTTCCAGCAAGTAAGGATCACATAATAACTAAATAGGATTTGGCACTGATGTCTGTTTTGTGCCTTGAGAATGAATCACACTTTCCTTTGAGAAGTAACACTCTGATTCCAAGTTCCAAGTCGCCGACTGGCAACAAGTTTGTATAGGACTGGCAATCATACCGAGAGCTGAGCTAAACTACGTATAACACCCATTCTGGGAACTAATTTTGTGCCTGATCTCTCCTTTACATCTCGTAAGGATCACACACCTAAACCAGGTTTAGTACCTGATGCCATTTAATGACTTTGATAAGAATCTCTCATGGCTTTTAGAAAGCAGTTTTCTGATCCACGCTTGTCAGAGCTTGTCTGGGAAGAGGTTTGTATAGGACAGGTAATCCAGAGTAGAGCTGAGCTAAGCAGTGCATAGCTCCCATTTCTGGAAGTAACTTCATGCCTCATCTCCCTTCCTTCTAGTTAATAAGGATCACATACTACCTAAACATGTTTGGGCACAGATGTCTTTTTGGGGCCTTGAGAAAGAATTCACGTTCCTTTGCGGAGGCACTTTCTGATTCCATGTTCCAAGTCACTGTCGAGCAATAAGTTTGTATAGGGCAGACAATCATACCTAGACCTCAGCTAAACTGAGTATGACACCCATTGTTGGAAATAACATTTTCCCTGATCTCTCTTCCTTCCATTTTGTAAGAATCACACACATAAACCAGGTTTAGAAGATGATGCCATTTAGCATCCTTGAGAATGTATCTCACATGCCTTACAGAATACAGTGTTCTGATACCGACTTGTCAGGGCTGGTGTAGCAACAAGTTTGTATAAGACCTGGGAAGCCAGAGTGGAGCTGAGCTAAACCATATATAGCACCCATTCCTGGAAATAAGTTCATGGCCCATATCCCTTCCTTCCAGCTAGTAAGGATCGCATAATATCTAAACAAGTTTTAGCACAGATTCCTGTTTTGGGCCTTCAGTAAGAACCGCAAGTTCCTTTGAGAATGCACTTTCTGATTCCAAATTCCAAGGTGCTTTCTAGTAGCAAGTTGTATAGAACTGACAATCATACCTGGAGCTGAGCTAAACTGAGTATGACATCCATTACTGTAAATAACATTGTGCCTGATATCTCTCCCTTCCATGTCGTAAAGATCACACAACTAAACCTGCTTTAGAACATGATGCCATTTATGGCCCTTGAGAAGGAATCTCACATGCCTTTCAGAAGACAGTGTTCTGATCCCTGCTTCTCCGAGCAGCTTTGGCAACAGATTTGTATAGGACTGGCAGTCCAGAGTAGAGTTGAGCCAAACCATGTATAACATCCATTCGTGGAAATAACTTCATGCCCCATATCCCTTCCTTTCAGCTTGTAAAGATCACATAATAACTATACCACTTTGTGACAGTATCCCCTTTAAGGCATTGTGAAGAAATTTCATGTTGCTTTGACAAGTCACTTTCTGATTCCAGGGTCCTAGTCGCTTTCTAGCAACAAGTTTGTATAGCACCAGCAATCATACCTAGAGCTGAGGTAAACTGGGTATGACACCCATTCCTGGAAATAACTTTCTGCCTGATCACTCTCCCTTCCATCTTGTAAAGTTCACACGCGGAAACTAGGTTTAGAACACTATGCCATTTAGGGCCCTTGAGAAGGAATCTTACATGTCTTTCAGAAGGCAGTGCTCCGATCCCAGTTTCTCAGGGCTGGTCTGGGAACAGATTTGTATAGGACTGAGAATCTAGAGTAGATCTGAACCAAAACATGTCTAGCCCCCATTCTTGGAAATAACTTTATGTTCCATCTCTCTCCCTTCCATCCAGTAAGGATCACATAATACCAAACAACTTTGGAACATAGTCCCATTTTTGGCCTCCAGAATGTGTGACATCATTCCCCTTCTTATGAGTGACATCGTAGCAATAGTGTGACCACTTCTGCTGCTATCTGCGATGTCAGTGACGTTTAACTTTTGACATCACTGCCATTGTGTGCATGTGATATCACACCCTTTTTTATGAGTGATGTGACACACTTGTTTATGAGTGAGATCGCACTCCTTGTGTCTCTGAAAACACTCTCCTTGTGTGTCACATCTCATCAATTGTGAGTGACGTCAATCTTAAATTTCATATGATATCAAACCATTATTGCGTTTGGTGTCACTTCCAATATTATGTAGGACATCATACTCATTGTGTGTGACATCACTCT
>CM053518.1:1414777-1444577 GCA_028646465.1 Rhinoceros unicornis
ATTGTTGTGACATCACTCACATGGTGTTTCTGTGACTTCAGTCATATATTTGGGGTGACATCACTGTTGTGAAAACATGCTCATTGTGTTTATGACATCACAACAATAGTGTGATATCTTTCTCACGTGTGTGACATCTGTCACGTGTTTTTTGTATTATCACTCACATATTTCTGACAGCACTCCCATGATGTGTGACAGCATATGAATTGTGTGACAACACTCCCACTCTTATGTGTGACATGGTTGTGTCCCCCTGACATAACTTACATTTACAGTGTGACATCACTCCCATTGCGTGTGTGTGATATCACTCCCATCATTATGCATGACATGACACACATGTTTATGGGTGACATCACACCAGTTGTGTGTGTGACAACATCCTCCTTGTGTGTCTCATCATATCAATTGTGTGTGACATCAACCTTCATAAGCATATAACATCCTAAACATTATTATCTTTGTGTCACTCCCAGTATTATGTATAACCTCACACAAATTGGGTGTGGCTTCACTCTGATAATGTGTTTGACATCACTCCAACGTTGTGCTTGTGACATCATTCACATTTTCTTTGCAACATCACTGCAATCATTATGTGTGACATCACACCCATTTTTGGACATCACACACCTTGATTGTGATAACACTAGGATAGACAGTCACATCACTCAAATTGTGTGATGTCACTCCCATTGTGTGTGACTGCATTCATATCATTCACTGTGATGTGACATCTGCCCTTATGTACGAAAAGGCACACAGTTTTCTGTGAAATATCTCACATTTTACTCTGACTTATATGCCACGTGTGTGTATGGTGTAACTCTCATTATGTGTGAATTCACACCCTTTTCGTGAGAGACACAACACCCATTTTCTGTGACTTCACCAGGTTGGTGTGTGCCTCCACACACATGGTGTGTCTGACATTACTCAGTGTGTGTATGACATCACACCAATGTGTATGTGTGAAAAGACTCACATTTGTGTGTGAAAACACTCCCATTGATATGTGTGACATCATTCACCTTTTTTGTGACATAATTCATATTTTTATGTATGACTTCAAACCTATTGTGTGTGACAACATTCACATATGTTGACATCAAACCAATTGTGTGTGGGTTAGGTTTAGTGTTAGCGTGAGCTTTAGAGTTTTTGTTAGGTTTAAGGTTAGGGCTAGGACTAGGGTTAGGGCTAAGGTTAAGGCTAGGGTTTGGGTTCGGTTTAAGCGTAGGGTTATGGCTAGTGCTAGGCTTAGTTTTGGGGCTTAGCTAGGGTCAGGCTTGTGGCTAGGGTTAAGTCTAGTGCTAGGTTTAGGGTTATTGCCAGGGTTATGGTTAGGGCTAGGGTTTGGGTTAGGCCTTGTGTTAGGATTAGACTAGGGTGAGGGTTAGGGTTAGCGTTAGGGCTAGGGTTATGGTTAGGGCTAGGGTTAGGTTTAGGATTTGGGTTATGGTTACAGTTATGGCTAGGGCTAGGCTTAGGGATAGGGTTAAGTTTATGGTTAGGGTTAGTGCTAGTTTTAGGGTTATTATTAGGTTTATGGCTAGTGCTAGTATTAGGCTTCGGTTTAGTCCTAGGGTTAAGGCTAGAGTTAGAGCTAGATCTAGGTGTATTAGGGTTACAACTAAGTTACGGATAGTGTTATGGCTACGGCTATGCTTAGTATTAAGTCTAGGTTTAGGATTAGTGTTATGGTTATGGTTAGGGCTTATTTAGGTTTCTGGTTAAGGTTAGGGGTAGAGGTAGGATTAGAGTAATTGTTGGGCTAGTGTTAGGGCTAGTGACAGTGATAGGAGTTGGGTTCGAGTTAGGCTTAGAGGAGTGGTATGTTTAGTGGTAAGGTGAGGGTTGGGTTAGGGTTAGAGTTACGGTGAGCTTTAGGGCTGGTGGTAGCATTGAAGTTAGCTTTAGGGCTAGAGTTAGCGTTAGGTCAAGGTTTATGCTTAGGGATAGGGTTAGGCCTAGCATTAGGGGTAGGATTAAGAGTAGGGCTAGGGTTAGGGTTACAGTTAATATTGTATGTAAGGGAAGTTTTTCGGTTACAGCTAGAGTTAGTGGTCCGTTATGGTTATGTTTACAGTTAGGGCTTGTGTTAGATATAGGTTTAGGTTTAGGGTCGGGCTTAGTTCTAGTGACATAGTTAGGAGTAGGGTTAGCACTAGGGTTAGGGTTAGCGTTTGGACATGGTCTAGTGTTGGCATTAGGGCTATGGCTAAGATTAGGTCAGTGTTAACATTAGTGTTAGGGTTAGTGTTGGGGTTTTTTTATTGTTAGCTTTAGGGTCATCTCTAGGGATAGGGTTTGGGTTATGCCTTGGCCTAGAGTTAGAGTTTGTATAAGGTTTAGGTTTAGGGTTAGTCCTAGAGCTTGAGTTAGGTTTACTTTTAGTGGTAGGGTTAGGGTTAGATGTAAGTTTAGGTTATTCATAGGGTTAGGGCAATGGCCAGTGATAGGTTAGGGTTAGGGGTAGATTTGCAGTTAGTGTTAGGGATCAAACTAGGGTTAGGGTTGTGGCTCAGACTGGAATAAAGGGTTAGGGTCAAGGTTAGCATAAGGCTGAGTTAGAGTTAGGGTTAATGTTAGGCTAAGGGGACTGGGTATTGGGGTTAAGGATGGTTTAGGGTCAGGTTTAGGGGTAGTTTTAGGGTTAGTGTTAGTGCTAGGGCTAGGTCTACATTTATGGTTAGGGTTAGGGTTAGAGCTAGGATTAATGTTAGGGTTAGAGTTAGGGCTAGGGCTAGGGCTAAGTTTAGAGTCAGATCTACGGTTAGGATTTGTGTTGGCTTAGGGCTAGCATTGAGGCTTAGGGTTAAGGTTAGGTTTAGAGTCAGGTTTAGGGGTAGGGGTTGCCTTAGTGTGGGTTAGGGTTTGGGTTAAGGTTAGTACTAATGTTAGGAATAGGGTTAGATTTAGATTTAGGGCTAGGGCTAGATATACGTTTAGGGTTAGTGTTAGTTTTAGTGTTAGGTCTAGTGTTAGCTCTAGCCCTAGCTTTAGTGTAGTACTAGGGCTAGGGATAAGCTTAGAGGTTATGGTAAGGTAAGGTTTTAGTTTACCGTTAGGAATAGGGAAGTAGCACGGTTAGGTTTAGGTTTAGGGTTTAGGGTAGGGTTAGTGTTAGCGGTATGGGGATGGGTTGTTTTAGTGTTATGGCTATTTTCAGGGTTAACATTAGTGTTTGTGCTAGGCTTAGGGATAGTTTTAATGTTAGGGTTAAGGTTAGGGCCAAGGCTATGGTTAGGGATAGGTCTAGGTTTAGGGCTATGTCTAGGCCTGGGTTTAGGGTTATGTCTAGGACTAGAGTTAATTTCATGTGTAGGGCTGGGTTAATATTAGGCCTATAGCAATCGCTAGCATTAAGTTTACAAATGGGGTTAGTGCTAATGTTAGTGCTAGGGTTACGGTTACAGCTAGGGTTATGGTTACTGAGAGCGATAGTGCTAAGGATAGGGTTAAGTCTATGGCTACGATTAGTACTAGGGTTAGGGTTAGCTTTTTGGTTCGGTTGGGGTTGTGTTAGGGTGAAAGTTATGGCTTGGGGTAGCGTTAGAGTGTTAGTGCAATGGTTAGGGCAGGACTATTGTTAGTGCTACATTAAGTGTAAGGATCAGGGCCTGGGTTACTTCTAGGTTAGTTCATGGCTAGGGCTGGTGTTGGTTTTATGTTTAGGGCTATGCCTAAGATTATGGTTATGGGTACGGATGGGTTAGGGTTAGCGTTAGGGGTAGGGTGAGGGGTAGAGCTGGCTTAGTGTTAGCATTATATTTAGGGGTAGGGGTGGGGGGGTTTAGGGGTCGGTTTGGAGTAGGGTTGGGTTTAGAGTTAGTGTAGGTGCAGGACTCAGATCAGTGTTAGGGTAAGCTTTAGTGTTAAGGTTAGGTTTGGGACAGGGTTATTGTTAATTTTATGGTTAGTGGTGGGGTTAGGTTTGGGGTTAGTCTTGTGTTAGGGTTAAGTTTAAGCTTAGGGATGCGGTAGGGTTTGCATTAGGATTAGGGCAGCAGTAGGTGTAGGGGTAGAGTTAGGCTTAGGGTCAGGGCTTGTCTTAGTGCTAGGACTCGGCTTAGGGTTAGTGTTAGGGTTGGTTTAAGGTTAGGTTTAGAAGAGCGGTACGTGTAGTGATAGTGTTAGAGTTAGGGTTAGTGATAAGGTTAGGGCTAGGACTAGGGTTAGGGTTAGGGGTAGGGCTACAGTTAGTATTATGGCTAGTGCTTAGGAATAGTGTTAGTGTTAGAGGTAGATTTGGGGTTAAGTTTGGGTTTGGGTTAAGGTTAGTTTTATGCTTAGTGGTAGTGTTGGGCTTAGGGTTGCATTCGAGTTAGGTTTAAGGTTACGAAGTGGGTGAGATTTGGGTTAGCCTTATGGTTAGGCGAGGATTAGGTGTAAGGATAGGTTTAGGGTTAGGGTTAGAGTTAAGGTCAGTGGTAGTTTTAGGGATTGTGTTAGGGTTAGTTTTAGGGTTAGGTTTAGGTTTATGTTTACGGCTAGTGTTACAGTTGGCATTAAGACCCAGAGGCACAGTTAGGTTTAAGGTTATCTTTATGGTTAGAGTCAGGTCTGGGGTACAATTACGGTTAGAGTTTGGGTTTGTCTTGGGTTTAGGGTTAGGGTTAAGGCTGGTTCTAGGGCTTGTTTTAGGGTTAGGGCTAGGGTTAGGGCAAGGGTTTGGGTTAGGGTTAGGGCTAGGATTATTGTTGGGGTTAGCGTTGTGGTTGTGTTAGATTAAGGGTTAGTGTTAGGGTTCAGGGCAGTGGTAGGGGTAGGCATAAAGTTAGGGTTCACTTTAGATTTAGGGTTATGGTTAGATTTAATGGTAGGGCTAGACTAACTTTTAGAGTTCTGGTTACAGTTAGACATAGGGTTAGGTTTGGGAGTAGGGGTAGGTTTAGGGTTAGGATTATTCTTAAGATTAGTGTTAGTGTTATCATTAGGGATTGGCTTCTGATTAGGCTTAAGGTAAGGGTTAGGTTTATGGTTGGGTTTAGGGTTGGGTTAGGGTTAGGGTCCATATTACTTTAAGTCTTAGAGTCTGGGTAAAGGCTGTTTTAGGGATAGGGTTAGTGTTACAGTTATGGTTAGGGGTAGTGATACGGTTAGATTTGATAATCGCATTAAGGTTAGCTTTAGGGCCAGGGCTAGAGTTAGGGCTAGGGTTGAGTTTAGGGCTAGGACTTTGTCTAGGGCTAGGTTTAGGGCTTGGGATAGGGTTAGGTTCAGTTCTAATGCTAGGGTTAGTTTCAGATCTAGGACTAGGCATAGGGCTGCTTTTTGTGTTAGTGTTCTTGGTTGGGCTAAGTGTTAGGCCCAGTTTTAGGGTAAGGGTTACAGTTAGCTTTGGGTCTAGGGCTGTACCTCAGGTTAGGATTATGGCTAGCATTATGGTTAGAGTTAAGGTTGGGGATAATGTTACGGGTCAGGTGAGTTTAAGGATTAGGGTTAGGGTTGGGGTTGGCCTTAAGACTAGTTTTAGTGTAAGGCTTAGGTCAAGGTTATGGTTAGGGCTGGTGTTAGAAGTAGATTTAGGTTTAAGGTAAGGGCTATGGTTAGGGTTAGGGTTAGGGTTAGTGCTAGGGTCAGGTTTAGGATTAGATTTATCACTATGGCTAGGGTTAGGGATAGCTTTAGTGTTAGTTTTATTTTCATGGCTATGGTTAGAGTTAGGTCTAGGCCTTTTTTTAGGGTTAGTCATAGCAGTAGGGTTAGGACTAGTTTTCGGATTATGTATAGGGCTTCAGTTAGTTAGCATTAGTTTTAAGATTAGAGGCAGGGGTAGGGATGCGGTGGGGTTGGATTAGGGTTAGGGTTAGTGTTATGGTTAGGTTTTGGGTTAGTGTTTTGGTTAAGGTTAGGGCTATGGATAGGGCTAGGTTTAGGGTTATGACTAGTGTTATGGTTAGTGTTAGAACTAGTGTTAGGGTTAGGATTAGAGCTAGGGCTAGGATTAGTGTTATGGCTAGGATTAGGGTTAAGTTATGATTGGTGTTAGGGGTAGGCGTAGGGGTAGACGTTTGGTTTGGTTTAGGTCTAGAAGAATGGTAGGTGTAGGGGTAGGGTATGGTTAGGTTTGCGTTACCGTTAAGGTTAAAGATAAGGTTAAAACTAGGGCTAGGGTTAGGGTTAGCGCTAAGGCTAGGGTGCGAATTAGGGTTCAGGTTAGGATTAGTGTTAGCATTAGGGTTAGGGTTAACATTAGGTTTAGTTTAGGGTTAGGGTTATGGGTAAGTTTAGGGTTAGTGTTGGATTAGATTTAGGGCTAGGAGTGGTCGTATGGGTAAGTGTTAGGTTAGTGTTTGGGTCAGTGGAGGGGTACGGGTATGCTTAAGGTTGCTGTTAGTGTTTGGGTTAGGGTTAGGAATAGGGTTAGGGTTAGTGTTAGTGCTAGGGCAAAGGTTTGTGTTAGGATTCTCTCTAGCATTAGGGTTAGGCTTAGGGTTAGGGTTATGGTTAGTTTAGAGTAAGAGGTTAGTATTAGGATAAGGTTTAGGGTTATTACTAGGGTCCGGGGTAGTGACAAGGGTTGGCTTAGGGCTAGGTTTAGTGTTTGCATTATGGTACGGCTAGGGTTAGTGTTAGGTTTAGGTATAGGTTTGGTGTTAGGGCCAGAGCTAGAACCAGGGTTAGTGTTAGGGCTAGCATTAGGTCTAGGATAAGCATTATTTTAAGGCCATGGCTAGGATTAGGGTAGGGTTAGGGTTAAGGTTATGGTTAGGCTAAGTGTTTGGTTTAAGTGTAATTGTAGGGATAAGGGCATGGCTAGGGATAGGTTTAGGGTTAAAGTTAGCTATAAAGTTAGGCGTGGTGGAGTTCTGGTTTTAGTGTTGTGATTAATATTAGTGTTTGTGCTAGCTTTAGTGTGCTTCTTAGGGTTAGGGTTAGGGGTAGGGGTAGGATTAAGCTTCGGGTTGGATTAGGGTTAGGGTCAGGGTCTGGGTGAGTGTATGTGTAGGGCTAGGATTAGTTTCAGGTGTAGGTGTAGGGTTGTGTTAGCATTAGATCTAGGGCAAGGGTTATGGGTAGGGTTACAGTTAGGGTTAGGTTTAGGGCTAGGGCTAGTGCCAGGGTTAGGGTAATGCTTGTACTAGGTTTATATTAGGGATAGGGCTAGGCTTAGGCTTAGTGCTAGGTCTTGGATTATTGTTAGTGTTAAGGATTGTGTTTGGGCTGGGTTAGGGCTGAGGTAAGCCTCAAGTATAATGTTAGTGGTAGGTGTAGTATAAGTGTAGGAGTAAGTGTAGGGTTAGATTTAGGGTTAGGGATAAGGATAAGGATATATCTAGGGATATGGATAGGATTAGGGTTATGGTTATGGTTAGGGCTAGAGTTACGGTGAGAATTAGGCTTCACATTGAGATTAATGTTAGCATTTGTTTTAGGGCTAGGGTTGGGGTTTGTATCCGGAACCCTAACCCAACGTTAGCTCCAAGTGTAAGCCTACCCCAAAACTTAAAACTAGCCTGAGCCCTAACCCTGATTGTATGTCTACCACTAACACCCATTGTAACTGTAACACTAAACCAACTCTAACCCTAACTTTAAACTTACTCCTAGCCCTAGCCATAACAGTAACCCTAAGATTGCATAACCCTAACTCTAACCCTAGTCCTAACCCAAACCAAACCCCTATGCCTACTCTTACCCTTTCCATTGCCCTAACACTAAGGCACACCCAACACTAACGTCAGACCTAACCCTAATCCTACCCCTAGCCCTAACACAAAAATCAGCCCAAACCCTAACTATAACAATAAATCTAGCCATAAAAGTAAAAAGAAACCTAACCATATATGTAATAACAGAACCTAGCCCTAAGCCCAGCCCTAATGATAACTGTTGTCATAACACTAAACCTAAGACTACTCCCATCCCTAATCCTCATCCTAACTCTACACAAAATCCAACCCTATCCCTAACCCTAGCCTTAGCCGTAGCCCTAACCCACTACTAACACAAACAATAGCCCTACTCCTAATCCTACCCCTACCGCTCAATCTAAACTGAACTGAAACTCAAACCACCTCTGCTAGCTCTAAACCTAAATATAACACTAATGCTAGCACTAGCTCTAATCATAACCCAGCCTTAGCCCTTACACTAACCCTAATCCTAACCCTAAACCTAGCCTTAAGCAACACTAACACTAACCCCAAGAGTAACTCTCACCCTAACCCTAACCCTAATCCTAACCCTAAACTTAAACCTAACCTTAACCTTCACCTAGTCCTAGACCTGACATTAACACTAACCCTAGCTAAAACTTTAATGCTTGACCAAGCCTTAGACCTAACCAAACGTCAGCATTAACCCTAGCAATGGCCCTAAACCAAACACAAACCCTAACCCCAAACTTAGCCTTAACCAACAATAACCCTAACCCTGCTCATAACCCCAAGCCTACTACTTGCCCTGTACCTAACCCTAAACCAGTCCTAGACCTGACTCTAACCCTGGCACTAGGTCAAAATGTAAACCTTGACCAAGCCATAGACCTAACCCTAACCTTAACGCTAACACTAACAATGACCCTAATTGTAACCATAGCACTAAACATATCTCTAACACTAAACCAAAACCTAACACTAACCCTAACCCTATACCTAACCCTAAAACGAACCCTACTGCTAATCTTAACACGAACCCTAACCTGAAACCTAAGCCAAACCCTAAACTGAACACTAAGTTTAACCCTAAACCTAATCCTGACACTAACACTAACGTGAACAAAACCCTAACCCTAACCCAACACAAACCTAGACCTAAGCCTAAACCTAACCCAAAACTTAATGCGAACCATAACCCTAACACTAATCCAAAACCTAACCCTAATGCTATCCCGAAACCTAACCCTAATACTACCACTAAACGTAACCCTAATGAAAAATCCCAACTCTAACCCTAACCAGAACCTAACCCTAACTTTAATAGAAGATTGAACCCGAAACCAAACTGTAACCCTAATCCTAACCATAACCTCAAGCCTAACACTAAACCTAACACTAAACCTAACCTTCGCTCAAACCCTAACCCTAAACTGACCCTAGTCCTAACCCTAAACCGAACCCTAACACTAACCCTAACCTGATACTGAAACTGAACACTAACCCTAATCCTAAACCAAACACTAATCCTAAGACTAAACATAACGCTAAGCCTAAACTTATGCCAAATTCAACCCTAACCCTAAACATAAATCTTATCCTAAATCTAAAACTAACTCTAACACTAACGCTAACCCTAACACTAATACGAACACTAAACTCTCCTGAAGCCTTAACCTAACGCTAACAGTAACCCTAATGCTAAACGTGACCATAAACCAAAACATAACCCTAATCCTAACTGGAACACAAACCCGATTCTTAGCAGTAACCCTAACCCAAAAGTATCCCTAATCTTAAACCTAACCCTAAACGTTTTTTTCGGGTTTGGGTTATGCTTAGAGTTATAGTTGGGGTGGGGTTAGGTCTATGGCTAGGAGTGGGGTCAGTGTTAGAGTTACACTACGTCAACCGTAACACTAAGTCAAACTCAACACTAACCTGAACCCAAATCCTAACTCTAGCCCAAACCGTGCCACTAATCCTAACCCTAAGGTGAACCTGACATCTAACCCTGACCCTAATCCGAACACTAATTCTAACACTAAACCTAACTCTTACCCTAACATGAACCCTAAAAGTAACCCAACCCAATACTAACCTTAAACCTAGGCCTAACCATAAGCCTAACCCTAAGAAAAGCCCTAATCTGAACAACAAACCCAACCCTGACCTCAAGCCTAATACTACACCAACCCTAAACCTAATTGTATCCAGAACCCGAACCCTAACCCTAACCATAACCCTAATCCGAATGCAAACCTCACAGTAAACCTAACCATAAACCTAACAGTAATCCTAACCCTAACCCTAACCCGAAACCTAACCATAACACTAAGCCAAACACGAAACTGAACCCTAACCCTAAACCAAACCCTAGCCCTAACCCAAATCAGAACCTAACCCTACCCCTAATTTTAAACCTAACCCTAAGGTGAACTCTCAACCTAATCATAACCCTAACACTAACACAAACCGCAACCCTAACCCTAACCTGAACCAGAACACTAATCCAAACCCTAAACCCAACTATAACCGTAAATCAAACCCAACACTAACCCTAGCACTAACTCTAACCCTAAACATAACAAGAACCCTAACGTTAAAGCTAAGCCTTTTCTGAACCCGAAAACTAACCATATTCCTAATCCGAACACCAACGCTAATCCTAAACCTAACCCTAAACCTTACCCTGACACCAACACTAACTGTAACCCTAACAGGAACCTGAACCCTAAACCTACGCCTAACACTCACCTTAATCCTAACCTGAATCCTAACCTTAACAAGAACCCTAGCCCGAACCCAAACCCTAACACTAAATGGAAACCTAACCCGACCCTAACCCTAAGTCTAAAATGAACCCAAAGCCGAACCCTAACCCTAACCCCATCTCTAATACAAATACTCACACTAACTCTAAACATAAAACTAACCCTAACTCTAAACCTAACCCGACCACTGAACCTAATCCTAACCCTAACACTAACCCTAAACTTTAACCCTAAGCCTACAAGTAAAATAAACCTGTACCAAACCTAAACCTTAACTCTAACCAGAACCCTAACCCTAACCCTAACCCTAAACCTAACTTGATCATAACCCTAGCCCTAAACTGAACCCTAAGCCTAACCTGAATCCTAACTCAAACCTGGGCCCAAACCCAAACACTAGCCCTAACCAGAACCCTAAACCTAACCATAACAATAAAAGTAACCTGAATCCTAACCTGAAACATAACTGGAAAAGAAACGTATTCCTAAACCTAACACCAACACTAAGCCTAAACCTAACAGTAACACAAACCCAAACTCAACCCTAACACTAACCACTACTGGAACGAAAACATAACCATAAACCTAACCTTAAGTGTAACCACATCCCTAACCCTAAACCGAACCTGTACCCAACTCCAACATTAACCCTAGCCTAACCATAACACTACCTTGTACTCGAACACTCAACCTAACCCTAACCTGTACCCTAAGATTAACCCTAACCCGAAGCCTAACCAGACCGTACCACTAACCATAAACAACCCCTAACCTGAAATCTAACCCTTACCCTAATACAAACACTAATCTTAAAATTAAACCTAATGCTACACCTAACCCTAACCCAAACCGTAACACTTACCCTAACCCGAACCCTAACCTGAAGTCGAATAATAATACAAACCCTAACTCTTACTCTAACTCAACCTCTAACGATAAACCTAACCTATACCCTAAGCCTAAGACTAACCCTAACAGTAAACTTAACCCTAACCCTAATCCTAACGGGAAACATAACTCTAGAGCTAACCATAAAACTAATACTAACCCTAACCCTAACCCGAAACCAAACCTAAACCTAACCCTGACCCTAACACTAACCTGAACACTATCGCTAATCCTAACCTTAACCCAAACCCGAAACCTAACCACGACACGAACATTAACCTGAACCCTAACCCTAACTTTAACCTAAGCAAAGCCTAACACTAAAACTAGACCTAAGCCTAACTTTAACGATAACTCGAACTCTAACAGCAACCCTAACCCTAACCCGAACCTGAACTGTAACCCTAACTCCAGCCCTAACACTAATATGTACCCTAAAGCTGACCCAAACTTGAAGGCTAATGCTATCCGTAACCCAACCCAATCCTAACCCTAAGCCTATCCCTAACCCAAAGCCTAAGATTAACCCTAATCCCAACCCAAAAACAAACCCTAATCCAGTGCTAACCCTAACCCTAACACTAACCCTAACAGTAACTCAACACAACCCTAACCCTAAACCTAGCACTAAATCGAAGCCTAACTCTAACCTGAACCCTAATAGTAACCCGAAACTGAACCCTAAACTTAACTCTCATCATAACCGTTACACTAAACTGAATCCTAAAGCTAAGCCTAACATGAAGCTTAACCCAACAATAACCCAAACCCTAACCTGATCCAGAACCCGAACTCTAACTATAACACTAATCCAAACACCCTCTCCCTAAACGTAACACTAACACTAACTGTAACCCTAATGTTGACCCAAAATCTATCACTAATGCTAACCTGAACAAGAACTTGAACCCTAAACCTAACTCGAACCCCAAACCTAACCCTAACATGAACCGAAATCCAACCTTAACCTGAATCCTAACCCGACAATAACCCTAATTCTAATGTGACGTCCAAGCTGAACCCCAACCCGAACACAAACCCTAACACTAAACCTAACCCTTACCCTAACCCGAGCCCTTAACCTAAAGTTAAAACTAACCCTACCAGAAAACATATCCTTAATTCCAGCCATAATGCAAACCCAAAACTTAACCTGACCCTGAAACCTAACCCTAACCCTAATCCGAACCAAACACTAACCCTAATGCTAGAACTAACCCTAACCCTAAGTCGAACCCTAAAGCTAACACTAAACCTAAATGGAAACTGAAACTGAATCCTAACATTAATCCGAACACTAAACATGACCCTAAACATAAACGCAATCTTAACCCTAAACAGAAGCCAACTGTAACCATAACCCTAGCACTAAACCTAACCCAAAAGCGAACGCAACTCCTAACCCTAACCCAAACCCTATGCCTAACCCAAATACGAACCCAACCTTGCCACTAAACCTAACCCTAAACCTAACACTAAAAATAGCCATAACGCTAACCCTAACCCGGCTCCAACCCAAACTCTAACCCATACCCTAAACTGATGCCTAACCCTAACCCTAACCCTAACCAGAAGCCTGAAACCACCATAATGCAACCCTAACCTGATACCAAACCCGAACCCTAAATCTAGCCTGACAACTAAACCTAACCCTAACCTTAATACAAAGCCTAACACTAATTTTAAACTAAAGCTAAATCGACCACAGAACTGAAGGCTATCCTTAAACCTATACTTAAACAAAACCAGTACACGAACCCTAACACTAACCCTGCCCTGAACCTTAACCATAACCCTAACACCTAAAACTAACCCTAACTCTGACCTGAACCCTAACCATTACCCTAACCCAAACCCTAACCGTAACAAGAACCCTAACCCTAACCTTAACGGGAAGGCAATGACAACCCTAATTCTAACATTAACAGTAATCCTAACCCTTAGCCTAACAATAACACAAACCTGAACCCTAACGCTAACACTCACCTGAAGCCTAACCCGACATTAACACGGACCAGAACACTAAATCTAACCTTAATTCCAACCTAAATGTAACCCTAACCATGACAAGCCTCAATCCTAACCCTAACCCTAACCGGAACCAAATCATAACCCTGAAACTAACCCTGACAGTAACCCTAACACTAACCTGAACCTGAACCCTAAAGCTAACCCTAAACCTAAGCCTGACCCAAACCCTAACCCTAGCCTAACCTTAAACATAACCCGGACTCTAACCCGAACCCTAACCCTGAACCTAAACCAAACCCATACACAAACCCTAACCCGAACCCTAAGCCTAACCTTAACCCTAACATTAACTGAAACACGAAACATAATCCTAACCCTAAAGCTAACCCGATCCTTAACCCAAAACCTAACACGAACCTTAAGCCGAAAGCTAGTAATGATTCACACTCAGATACAAAGATGTTTCTTTCTGTCAACTTACAAGCCTAGAGAAGAAAGTGTGTTCTCTAAGGAATTTGAGAGTGTTTCTGCCTCTAGAAACTCCACAGAGCTGTTTCCAAACCTCCTTTCGGAAGCGGATCATTAGCAGGTGGAAGGAAGGGAGATGGGGCATGTAGTTACTTCCAGGAATGAGTGTAAACCATAGTTTAACTCAGCTGTAGTAATGATTGCCCCTCAGATACCAAGATGTTTCTTGCCATCTTCTCACAAGCCGGGATAAGAAAGTGTCATCTCCAAGGAACTTGAGTGAGATTCTCTCTCAAGGCCCTACATGGTGCGGTGCACAACTTTCTATGGGAAGGCAATCCTTAGGAGTTGGAAGAAAGGGAGATTGGGACCCAAGTTGTTTCCAGGAATGAGTCTTATGAGAACAATGCCTTCTGAAAGGCATGTGAGATTACTTCTCAACGGCCCTAAATGGCATCATGTTCTTGACCGTGTTTAGGAGTCTGATCCTAAGGAGATGGAAGGGAGAGATGTCAGGCACAAAGTTATTTCCAAGAATGAGTGTTATAACCAGGTTAGCAAAGCTCTAGGTATAGCTCAGCTCCAGGTATGATTGCCAGTCCTATACAAACTTGTTGCTAGACAGCAACTTGCAACTTGGAAGCAGAAAGTGCTTCCTCAAAGGAATGTGCAATATATTATCAAAGCCACAAATGGAAATCTGTGCCAAAACTTCTTTAGGGATTATGTGATCCTTACTAGCTGGAATGAAGGGAGACATGGGATGAAGTTATTATCAGGAGATGGTGTCATACCCAGTTTATCTCAGCTCTTGATATGATTGCAAGTCCTATAAAAACTTCTTTCTAGACACTGACTTGGAACTTGGAATCAGAAAGTGCATTATAAAGGAACATGAGATTCCTTATGAAGGTCCAAAACGGGAATCTGTGCCAAAGTGTGTTTAAGTATTATGTGATCCTAACTAGCTGGAAGGAAGATACATGGGGCATGTGGTTATTTCCAGGAATGAGCACTATACACGCTTTGGCTCAGCTCCAATCTGGTATTGCCAGTCTTATAGAAACCTGCTCCCAGACCTCACCTGAGAAGCCAGGATCAGAACATTGCCTTCTAAAAGGCATGTGAGATTTCTTCTCAATGGCAATAAATATTATGTTGTTCTAAACCTGGTTTAGGATTGTGATCTTTACGAGATGGAAGAGAGAGAGATCTGGCAGAAAGTTATTTCCCAGAATGGATGTCATAGCCAGTTTAGCTCGGCTCTAGGTATGATTGCCAGTCTTATACAAACTTCTTTCTAGACACCGACTAGGAACTTTGAATCAGAAAGAGCCCTATCAAAGAAAAGTGTGATTATTGTGAAGGTCCAAAATTGGGAATCTGTGCAAAATGTTGTTTAGGTATTATGTGATTCTTACAAGCTGGAAGGAAGAGAGATGGGGCATGAACTTATTTCCAGGAATGGGTGCTACACATAGTTGGCTCAGCTCCACACTGGATTGCAAGTATTATACATATCTCTTCCCAGACATGCCCTGAGAAGCCAGCATCAGAACACTGCCTTCTGAAAGGAATGAGGGAATCCTTCTCAGGGCCATGAATGGCATCATGTTCTAAACCTGGTTTATGTGTGTGATCCTTAGGAGATGGAAGGGAGAGGGATCAGGCACAAAGTTTTTTCCAGGAATGGGCTCATACACAGTTTAGCTCAGCGCTAGATATGACTGCCAGTCCTATACAACAGTGTTGCTAGACAGCAAGGTGCAACTTGGAATAAGAATGTGCCTTCTCAAAGGAACGTGCGATTTCTTCACAAGGCCACAAATAGAAATCTGTGCCAAAACTTGTGTAGTTACTAAATAATCCTTACTAGCTGGAAAGAAGGAAGATGGGGCATGAATTTATTTCCAGAGGTTGTATAAAATCCAGTTTAGCTCAGCTCTAGGAATCATTACCACTCTTATACAAAATTGTTGCTAGACAGCAACTTGCAACTTGGAATAAGAACGTGCTTCTTCAATGGAACGTGCGATTTCTTCTCAAGGCCCCAAAATGGAAGTTTATGTCAAATCTTCTTTAGGTATTATGTGATCCTTACTAGATGGAAGGAAGGGAGATGGGGCGTGCAGTAATTCCAGGTTTTGGTGTCATACCCAGTTTCGCTCAGTTCTAGGTATGGTTGCAATTCCTATAGAAACTTGCTGTTAGATAGCTACTTGGAACATGGAATTAGAAACTACTTTCTCAAAGGAAGATTGAATTCCTTCTGAAAGCCCAAAATGGGAAGCTCTGCCAAAACTTGTTTAGGTATTATAGGATCTTTATTGGCTGTAAGGAAGTCAGATCAGGTATGAAGATATTTCCAGGAGTTCGTGTCATACCCAGTTTAGCTGAGTGCTAGTTACGATTGCCAGTCCATAAAAATAACTCCTAGACAGCAACTTCATTGTTGGAATAAGAAAAAGACTTCTCAAAGGAGCATGCGATTTATTCTCAAGGAACTAAATGGGAATCTATGCCAAACTTGTTTGGGTACTGTGTGATCGTTACTAGCTGGAAGGAATGGAGATAGGGCATGAAGTTATGTCCAGGAGTTGCTGTCATACCCAGTTTAGCTCAGCTTTAGTAATCGTTTTCAGTCCTATACAAGCTTCTTGTTAGACAGCAACATGCAATTTGGAATCAGAAAGATCTTCCACAAAGGAATGTGCAATTTCTACTAAAGGCCACAAACAGATAGATGTGCCAAAACTTCTTTAGGTATTATGTGACCCTTACTAGCTGGAAGCAAGGGAGACTCGGCATGATGTTATATCCAGGAGTTGGTGTCACAACCATTTTAGCTCAGCTCCAGGTGTGATTGCCATTCCTATACAAACTTGTTGCTACACAGCAACTTAGAACGTGGAATCAGAATGTGCCTGCTCAAAGGAACCTGCGATTCCTTCTGAAGCTGCAAAACAGCATATGGTGCCAAAACCGGTTTTGGTATTATGTGATCCTTACTAGCTAGAAGTAAGGGAGATGGGACATGAATCCATTTTCAGAAATGGGTGCTATACTTGGTTGGCCTCAGCTCCAGTCTGGATTGCCAGTCCTATACAAACCAGTTGATAGACCTCCCTTAACAAGCTGGGATCAGAACACTACCTTCTGAAAGTCATATGAGATTCCATATCAACGGCCCTAAATTACATCATGTTCTTAACCTGGTTTAGGTGTGTGATCTTTCCGAGGTGGGATGGAGAGTGTCAGACACAAAATTAAATCCAGAAATGGGTGTCATACCCAGTTTAGCTCAGCTCTATTTATGATTGCCACTTCTGTGGAAACTTCCTTCTAGAAGCCTACTTGGAACATGGAATCAGAAATTGCCTTCTAAAAGGAAAGTTTTATTCCTCATGAAGGCCCAAATTGGGAATCTGTCAAAAAACTTGTTTAGATATTCTTTGATCCTTATCAGCTGGAAGGAAGGGAGATGGGACATGAAGTTATTTTCAGGAATGTGTGCTATACGTGGTTTTGCTCAGCTCCAATCTTGATTGCCAATCCTATACAAATTTGTTGCCAGACCTGCACTGAGATGCCGGGATCAAAACACTGCCTTCTTTAATGCATGTGTGGTTCCTTCTCGATGGCCATAAATATCATCATGTTCTAAACCTGGTTTAGGTGTCTGATCCTTACTAGATGGAAAGGAGAGATTCCAGGCACAAAGTTATTTCCAGGAATGGGTGTCATATCCAGTTTAGCTCAGCTGTAGGTATGATTGCCACTCCTATAGAATTTTGCTGTTAGACACCTACTTTGAACATGGAATCAGAAATTGCCTTCTCAAAGAAAGTTGTGATGCCTTCTGAAACCCCAAAATGGAAATCTGTGCCTAAAATTGTTTAGGTATTGTGTGATCCTTACTCGCTGGATGGAAGGGAGTTGGGGTATGAAGGTATTTCTAGGAAATCATGTCATACCCAGTTTTGCTCAGCGCTAGGTATGATTGCCAGTCCTATACAAAATAATTGCCTGACAGCAACATCCAAGTTGGAATAAGAAAGAGATTCCTCAACAGAATGCACAATTTATTCTCAAGGCAACAAAATGTGAATCTGTGCCAATACTTCTTTAGGAAATATGTGATCCTTAGTAGCTGGAAGGAAGGCAGATGGTGCATGAAGTTATTTCCAGGAGTTGCTGTCATACACAGTTTAGCCCAGCTCTACTAATCGTTGCCATTCCTATACAAACTTGTTGCTATACAGCAACATGCAATTTGGAATCAGAAAGAGCTTCATCAAAATCACATACAATTTCATCTCAAGGCCCCAAACAGAAATCTGTGCCATAACTTCTTTAGGTAGTATGTGATCCTTGCTAGCTGGAAAGAAGGGAGATGTGGCATGAAGTTATATCCAGGTACTTTTGTTATACCCAGTTTAGCTCAGCTCTAAGTATGATTGCCATTCCTATACTAACTTGTTACAACAAAGCGACTTGCAACTTTGAATCAGAAAGTGTCTGCTCAAAGGAACGTGGCATTTCTTCTGAAGGCCCAAAACCGGAATCTGTGCCAAAACATGATTTGGTCTTCTGTGATCCTTTCCAGCTGGCAGGAAGGGAGATGTGTTATGAAGCAATTTTCAGAAATGGGTGCTATACTTGGTTTGTCTCAGCTCCACACTGGATTGCCAGTCCTATACAAACCTGTTCTCAGACCTGTCTTGACAATCCTGGATCAGAACACTGCCTTCTGAAAGCCATGTGAGATTCCTTCTCAATGGCCATAAATGGCACCATGTTCTTAAACTGTTTTAGGTGTGTGATCCTTACAAGAAGTAAGGGAGAGAGTTCAAGCACAAAGGTATTTCCAGCAATGGGTGTCATACCTAGATTAGCTCAGGTCTAGATATGATTGTTACTCCTGTAGAAACTTCCTGCTATACAACGACTCGGAACATGGAATCAGAAATTGACTTCTCAAAAGAAGGTTTGACTACTTCTGAAGGACGAAAATGGGAATCTGTGCCAAAACTTGTTTAGGTATTATGTGATCCTTACTAGCTGGAAGGAAATTAGATGTGGAATGAAGTTATTTCCAGGGATACGTGCTATACATGGATTGGCTCAACTCCAGTCTGGATGCAAGTACTATAGAAACCTACTCCGAGGCATTCCTCACAAGTGGGATTCAGAACACTGTCTTTTGAAAGGGATGAGAGAATACTACTCAAGTACCTTAAATGGCATCATGTTCTAAACCTGCTTTAGCTGTGTGACACCGACGACATTGATGTGAGAAGGATCACGAACAAAGTTTTTCCAGGAATGGGTGTGTCACCCACTTTAGCTCAGCACTAGGTATGATTGCCAGTCCTAAACAGATTTCTTGCTAGACATCAACTTGCAACTTGGAATAGGGAAGTGTTTCCTCAAAGGAACACGTGATGTCTTCTCAAGTCCCCGAAATTGGAATCTGTGCCATATCTTGTTTAGGTATTATGTGTTACTACTTAGCTGGAAGAAAGTGAGATGGAGCATGACGTTATTTTCAGGAGTTGGTGTCATACCTAGTTTAGCTCAGCTCCAGGAATCATTGGCTCTCCAATAGAAACTTGCTGTTAGACAGCAACTTTTGTCCTGGGATCAGAAAGTGCTTCCTCAAAGGAACTTGCCATTTCTTCTCAAGGCCACAAACAGAAATCTGTGCCAAAACTTCTTTAGGTATTATGTGATCCTTACTAGCTGGAAAGAAGGGAGATGTGGCGTGAAGTAATTTCCAGGGGTTGATGTCATACCCAGTTTATCCCAGCTCTTAATATGACTGCTTATCCTATACAAACATGTTGCTATTCAAAAACTTGCAACATGGAATCAGAAAGTGCCTGCTCAAAGGAACATGCGATTCCTTCTGAAAGCCCAAAACGGGATTCTGTGCCAAAATTTGTTTAGGTATTATGTGATCCCAACAGACTGGAATGAAGGGAGATTGTGCATGAAGTTATTTTCAGGAAAGTGTGCTGTACATGGTTTGGCTCAGCTCCACTCTGGTTTGCCAATCCTATACAAACCTGTTGCCATACCTGCCCTGTGAAGCCTGGATCAGAACACTGCCTTCTGAAAGGCATGTGAGATACATTCTCAATGGCCGTAAATATTTTCATGTTCTTAAGCTTTATTAAGGGTTTGAAACTTATGAGATGGTAGGGAGAGTTCTCAGGCAGAAAGTTATTTCCAGGAATGGGTGTCATACATAGTTTAGCTGGGCTTTAGGTATGATTGCCAGACTTATAGAAACTTCTTTCTAGACACTGACATGAAACTTTGAATCAGAAAATTCCTTATCAAAGGAACATGAGCTTCCTTGTGCAGGTGCATAACGGGAACCTTTGCCAAAACATATTTAGGTATTATGTGACCCTAACTACATGTAAGAAAGTGTGATGGGGCAGGAAGTTATTTACAGGAATGGGTGCTATATATGATTTGGCCAGCTCCACTCTGGGATACAAGTTGTATACAAACCAACTCCCAGACATGCACTGAGAAGTAGGAATAAGAAGACTGCCTTTTGAAAGGCATGAGAAAATCCTTCTCAAAGGCCATAAATGGCATCATGTTCTAAACCTGCTTTAGGTGTGTGATCCTTATGATATTGAATGGAGAAGAATCAGGCACAAAGTTATTTCCAGGAGTTGGTGTCATAGCCAAATTAGGTGAACTCTTTGAATCATTGCCAGACGTATACAAAATTGTTGCTAGACAGCAACTTGCAACTTGAAATCAGAAAATGCTTCCTCAAAGGAACGTGCAATTTCTTCTCAAGAATCCAAAGAGAAATCTGCACCAAAACTTCTTTAGGTATTATGTGATCCTTACTAGCTGGAAAGAAGGGAGATGGGACATGATCTTATTTCCAGGAGTTGGTGTCAAGCCAAGTTTAGCTCAGCTCTGGGTATGATTCCCATTCCTATACAAACTTGTTGCTACACAATGACAAGTAGCTTGGAATCAGAAAGTGCCTGCTCAAAGAACATGTGATTCTTTCTGATGACCGAAAACTGGTAGCTGTGCCAAAACGTGTTTAGATATTTTGTGATCCTCACTAGCTGGTAGGAAGGGTGATGGGGCATGAAGTTATTTCCAGGATTTGGTGTCACACCCAGTTTAGCTCAGCTCTGGGAAACATTTCCAATCCTATATAAACTTGTTGCAAGGCAGCAACTAGCAGCTTGTAATAAGAAAGTGCTTCCTCAAAGGAAAGTGCTATTTGGTCTCAAGACCCAAATATGGGAATCTGTGCCAAAACTTGTTGAGGTGTTATGAGATCATTACTAGCTGGAATTAAGGGAGATGGGGCATGAAGTTATTTTCACGTATGGGTAATATACTTGGTTTGGCTCAGCTCCATTCTGGATTACCAGTCATATACAATCCTGTTGCCAGACCTGCCCTGAGAAGCCAGGATCAGAGCACGGCCTTCTTAAAGGCATGTGGGATTTCTTCTCAATTGCCTTAAATATCATCATGCTCTAAACCTGGTTTTGGTGTAATATCTTTACTAGGTGGAAGTAAGGGAGATGGCGCTTGAAGTTATTTCCAGGAATGGGTGTCATACCCAGTTTCGCTCAGCTCTGGAAATCATTGGTAGTCCTATAGAACCAGTCCTACACGACAACTTGTAACTTGGATTCAGAAAGCGCTTCCTCAAACAATCGTGCAATTTCTTCTCATGGCCCCAAACGTTAATCTGTACCATACTTGCTTAGGTATTTTGTGATCCTTACTATCTAGATGTAAGGGAGATCGAGCATGGAATTATTTCCAGGAGTTGGTGTCATACTCAGATTAGCTTGGCTCTCGGAATCATTGCCAGACATATGCAAACTTAATGCTAGACACCAATTTGCAACATTTAATAACAAATTGCTTCTTCAAAGCAACATGCTATTACTTTCAAGGCGCCAAAATGAGAATAGGTGCCTAAACATGTTTATGTATTATGTGATCTTAAGTAGATGGAAGTAAGTGAGATGGGGCATGAAGTTATTTTCAGGAATTGGTGTTATACATGGTTTGGCTCAGCTCTACCCTGGAATGCCAATCCTATACAACCCTCTTGCCAGACCTACCCTGAGAAGCCTGGATCAGAACACTGTCTTCTGAAAGGCATGTGTTGTTCCTTCTCATTGGCCATAAATATCATCATGTTCTAAACCTGGTTTAGGTGTGTGATCCTACTAGATGGAAGGGAGAGACATCAGGCAGACTTTTACTTCCAGGAATAGGTGTCATACCAATTTAGCACGTTTCTAGGTATGATTGCCAGTCCTATAGAAAGTTCTTTCCAGACACTGACTAAAATCTTGGAATCAGAAAGTGTCTTATCAAAGGAACATGAGATTACTTGCGAAGGTGCAAAAAGGGAATCCATGCCAAAACTTGTCTAGGTATAATGTAATCCAAACTAGCCGGGTTAAGGGAAATGGCGTATGAAGTTAGTTCCAGGAATGGGTGCTATACATGATTTCGCTCACTCCACTAGGGATTGCCAGGCCTATACAAACCTAGTGAAAGAAATGCACTGACAAGCCAGCATCTGAATAATGCCTTCTGAAAGGCATGAGAGAATCCTACTCAAGTGCTGTAAATGGCATCGAGTTCTAAACCTGGTGTAGGTGTGTGCTCCTTATGAGGGAAGGGAGAGGATCAGGCACAAAGTTTTTTCTATGAAAGATTGTCATACCCAGTTTAGCTCAATGCAAGGTATGATTGTCAGTGATATACAAAATTGCTGCTAGACAGCAACTTGCAACTTGGAATCAGAAAGTGCTCACATAAAGGAAGTTGCAATTTCTTCTCAAGGCCCCAAACGTTAATCTGTGCCAAAACATTTTAGGTATTTTGTGATCCTTACTCTGTGGAAGTAAAGTGAGTTGGGGAATGAAGTTATTTTCAGAAATGGGGAATATTCATGGTTTGGCTGAGCTCCACACTGGATTGCCAATCCTATACAAACCTGTGTCCAGAACTGCTCTGACATGCCAGGATCAGAACACTGCCTTCTTAAAGGCATATGAGATTCCTTCTCAGCTGCCATAAATATCATCATGTTCTAAATCTGGTTTAGTTGTGAGATCCTTACCCGCTGAAAGTAAGGGGGATGCGACATGAAGTTATTTTTAGTAATTTGTAATATTCATGGTTTGGTTCAGCTCCAATCTGGATGGCCAAACCTATACAAACCTGTTGCCAGACCTGCCCTGAGAAGCTAGGATCAGAACACCGCCTTCCCAAAGGAATGTGTGATTCCTCCTCAATAGCAGTAATTATCAACACGTACTAAATGTGGTTTAGGTGTGAGATCCTTACTAGCTGAAAGTAGGGGAGAGGGGATATGAAGCTATTTCCAGGAAGGGGTGTCATACCCAGTTAACTCAGCTCGGCGAATCATTGCCAGTCTTATGCAAGCTTGTTGGCAGACAGCAACTTGCAACTTGGAATCAGAAAGTGCTTCCTCAATGGAACATAGAGATTCTTCTCAAGGCTATAAACATTAATCTGTGCTGAAACTTCTTTAGGCATTATGTGATCCTTAGTAGCTGGAAGTGAGGGAGATGGGGCATGAATTTATTTTCAGGAATGGGAAATACTCATGGTTTGGCTCAACTCCAATTTCGATTGCCAATCCTATAGAAACCTGTTGCCAGACATGCCCTGAGAAACCAGAATCACAACATTGCCTTCTGAATGGCATATGAGATTCTTTCTCAATGGCTGTAAATATCAACATGTTCTAAACCTGGTTTTGGTGTGAGATCCTTACTAGGTTAATGTAAGGGAGATAGGGCGTGAAGATATTTCCAGGAATGGGTGTCAAACCCAATTTAGCTCAGTTCTGGAAATCATTGCCAGTCCTATACAAACTTGTTTCTAGACAGCAACTTGCAAATTGGAATCAGGGAGTGTCTCCAGAAAGGAACGTGCCATTTCTTCTCAAGGCCACAATATGGGATCCTTGCCATAATATGTTTAGTTATCATGTGATCCTTACTAGCTGGAAGTAAGGGAGATGGGGCATGAAATTATTTCCAGGAGCTAGTGTCATACGCCATTTATCTTAACTCTGGGAATCGTTGCCAGTCCTATGCAAACTTGTTGCTAGACAGCAAATTGAACTTGGAATAATAAAGTGCTTCCTCAAAGGAACATGCAATTTCTTCTTTAGGCGCCAAACATTAATCCTTGTCAAAATTTTTTAGGTATTTTGTGATCCATACTAGCAGCAAGTAAGGGAGATGGGTCATGGAGATATTCAGGAATGGTTAATAATCATGGTTAGGCTCATCTCCACACTGGATTGCCAATCCTATACAAGCCTGTGGCCAGAACTACCCTGAGAAGCCAGGATCAGAAAACTGCCTTATGAAGGTCATGTGAGATTCCTACTCAATGGTCATAAATATCATCATTTTCTAAACCTGGTTTAGGTGTGAGATCCTTACTAGCTGAAAGTTAGGAATATGGGGCATGAATTTTTTTCCAGGAATGGGTGTGATTCTCAGATTAGCTCAGATCTGGGATTTATTGCCAGTCCTATACAAACGTTGCTAGACAGCATCGTGAAACTTATAATCAGAAAGTACTTCTTCAAAGGAACATGCTGTTACTTCTCAAGGCTCCAAAATGGGAATCTGTGCCAAAATTGTTTAGGTATTATGTGATCCTGACCAGTTGGAAGTAAGGGAGATGAGGCAAGAACTTATTTTCAGGAGTTGGTGTCATAACCAGTTTAGCTCTGCTCTTGGAATCATTGACAGTCCTAAACAAACTTGTTGCTAGACAGGAACTTGTAACCGGAAACAGAAACTGCTTCCTCAAAGGAACGTGCAATTTCTTCACAAGGACCCAAACATTAATCTGTGCAAAAACTTCTTTAGTTATTATGTGATCCTTACTCCCTGGAAGTAAGGGAGATGGGGCATGAAGTTATTTCCTGGAGTTGGTGTCATACCCAGTTTCGCTCAGCTCTGGAAATCATTGCCATTCCTATGTGAACTTGTTGCTGCACAGCAATTTGCAACTTGGAATCAGAAACTGCTTCTGCCAGCGATCGTGGTATTTCTTCTCAAGGCCCCAAACAGTAATCTGTGCCAATACATGTTTAGGTAATATGTGATAATTACTAGCTGGAAGTCAGGGTGATGGAGCATCAAGTTATTTTCAGGAATGTGTAATATTCATGGTTTGGTTCAGCTCCACTCTGGGTTGTCAATCCCATACAAACCTCTGGCCCAACATGCGATGAGAAGCCAACATCAGAACACGGCCTTCTGAAAGGCATGTGAGATTACTTCTCAATGGCCGGAAATATTATCAAGTTAGAAACCTAGTATAGGTATGAGATTCTTACTAGGTGAAAGTAAGGGAGATGGCTCATGGATTTGTTTCCAGGAAAGGGTGTCATACACAGTTTGCTCAGTTCTGGTAATCATTGCCTGTTTTATGCATACTTGTTACTACACAGCAACTTGCAACATTTAATAAGAAATTGCTTCCTCAAAGCAACGTGCTATTTCATCTCAAGTCCTCAATATGTGAATCTGTCCCTAAACTTGTTTAGGTATTACGTGAACATTACTAGCTGGAAGTAAGAGAGATGTGGAATGAAGTTATTTTCAGGAATGTGTAATATTTATGGTTTGGCTCAGCTCCACTCTGGATTGCCACTCCTATACAAACCTGTTGCAAGACCTACCCTGAGAAGCTAGTATCAGAACACTGCCTTCTGAATGCCATGTGAGATTCCTTCTCAATGGCCATAAATATCATCATGTTCTAAACCTGGTTTAGGTGTGTGTACTACTAGATGGAAGGGAAGGACATCAAGCAGAAAGTTACTTCCAGGAATGGGTGTCATACCAAGTTTCCCTCAGTTCTGGAAATCATTGCCAGTCCTATACAAACTTGTTGCTAGACAGCAACTTGCTTCTTGGAATCAGAAAGTGCCTGCTTGAAGGAAGGGGCGATTCCTTCTAAAGCCCCATAACGGGAATCTGTGCCAAAATATGTTTTGGTATTTTTGATCCTTACTAGCTGGACGGAAGGGAGATGGGGCATGAAGCCATTTTCAGGAATGCCTGCTATATTTGGTTTTGTTCAGCTCCACTCTGGATGCCTGTCTTATACAAACCTGTTGATAGACCTTCCTTGATAAGCTGGGATCATAACACAGCCTTCTGAAAGGCATATGAGATTCCTTCTCAACGCCCCTAAATGGCATCAGGTTTTTAACCTGGTGAAGGTGTGAGATCCTTATGAGATGGAGAGGAGAGAGGACAGACACAAATTAATTTCCATGAATAGGTGTCATATCGAGTTTAGCTCAGCTCGATGCATGATTTCCAATCCTATAAACACTTGCTGCTAGACAAATACTTGGATCATGGAACCAGAAATTGCCTTCTCAAAGGAAGATCTGATTCCTTCTGAAGGACCAAAATGGAAAACGGTGCAAAAACCCGTTTAGTTATTGTGTGGTCCTTACTGGTTTGAAAGAAGGGAGACGGTTCAAGAAGTTATTTTCAGGAATGTGTAATATTCGTGGATTGGATAAGCTTCACTCTGGATTGCCAATCCTATACAACGTTGTTGACAGACAAACCCTGAGAAGCCTGGATCAGAATAATGCCTTCAGAAAGGCATGTGAGAATCCTTCTCAATGGCCGTAAATATCATCATGTTCTAAACCTGGTTTAGGTGTGTGATCCTACTAGATGGAAGGGAAGGACATCAGGCAGAAAGTTACTTCCAGGAATGGGTGTCATACCCAGTTTAGCTAGGCTCTAGTCATGATTTCCTGTCATATAGAAACTTCTTTCTAGACACCGACTAGGATCTTGAAATCAGAGAGTGCATTATCAAAGGGACATGAGATTACGTGTGAAGGTGCAAAACGAGAAGCTGTGCCAAAACTTGTCTAGGTATTATGTGATCCTAACTATCTGGATTTCAGGAGATGTGGCATGAAGTTATTTCAAGGAATGGGTGCTAGTCATGGTATTGCTCACTCCACAATGGATTGCCAATGTTATACAAACCTAGTGAAAGAAAAGCACTGACATGCCGGCATCAGAACAATGTCTTCTGAAAGGCATGAGAGAATCCTTCTCAAGTTCCGAAAATGGCATCATGTTCTAAACCTGTTGTAGGTGTGTGCTCCTTACATGATGGAAGGGAGAAGAATCAGGCACAAAGTATTTGCCATTAATGTGTGTCATAACCAGTTTAGCTCAGCGCTACGTATGATTGCCAGTGGTATACAAAATTGTTGCGAGATAGCAACTTTCAACTTGGAATTAGAAAGTGCTTCCTCAAAAGAAAGTGCAATTCCTACTCAAGGCCCCAAACATTACCCTGTCCCAAAACTTGTTTAGGTATTATGTGATCCTTACTAGCTGGAAGTAAGGGAGATGGGGCATGAAATTTTTTCCAGGAGTTGGTGTCATACCCAGATTAGCTTAGCTCTGTGAATAATTTCCAGTCATTTACAAACTTTCCAAGACAGCAACATGCAACATAGAATGAGAAAATGCTTCCCTATAGGATCGTGCTATTTCTTCTCAGGGCCAAAAACATTAATCTCAGCCAAAACATTTTTAGGTATTATGTGACCCTCACTAGTTAGAAGGAAGGGAGTTGGGGTAAGAAATTATTTCCAGGCGTTGGTGTCATAGCAAATTTATCTCAGCTCTTGGAATCAGTGCAAGTTGCTGTCTAGTAAGAAGTTAGCATAGGACCAGCAATGATTCCCAGATCTGAGCTAAACTGGGTATGATACCAACTCCTGGAAATAACTTCATGCCACATCTCCCTTGCTTCTAGCTAGTGAGGATCACATAATAGATAAACAACTTTTGTCACAGATACCCATTTTGGGGCCTTGAGAATAAATTGCACGTCTCTTGAGGAAGCACTTTCTGGTTCCAAGTTGCAAGATGCAGTCTAACAATAAGTTTCTACAGGACAGGAAATGATTCCCAGAGCTGAGTTAAACTTGATATGACAAGCATTCCTGGAAATATCTTCATGTCCCATCTCCTTTACTTCCAGCTAGTATGGATCACATAATACCTAAACAAGTTTTGACACAGATTCCCATATGCAGCCTGGAGAAGAAATAGGACGTTGCTCTAAGGAAGCACTTTCTTTTTACAAGTTGTGAGTTGCTGTCTAGTACCAAGTTTGCATAGGACTGGCAATGATATCCAGAGTTGAGCTAAACTATGTATGACACCAACTCCGGGAAACAGCTTCATGCCCCAACTCCCTTACTTCCTGCTAGTAAGGATCACATAATACCTAAAGAAATTTTGGCACAGATTAATGAATGGGGCCTGTGAAGAAATAGCACGTTGCTTTGATGAAACACTTTCTTATTACAAGCTGCAAATTGCTTCCTAACAACAAGTTTGCATAGGACAGGCATGATTCCCAGAGCTCACCTAAACTGGGTATGACACAATCTGCTGGATATAACTTCCTGCCACATCTCCCTTACTTACAGCTAGAAAGTACCTCTCAGCTAAACAAATTTTAGAACCTGGTGATATTTATGGCCATTGAGAAAGAATCTCACATGGATTTCAGAAGGCAGTGTTCTGATCCTAGCTTCTCAGGGCAACTCTTGCAACATGTTTGGTTTAGGATTGGCAATCCATAGTGGATCTGAGACAAACCATGAATGTTACCAATTCCAGAAAATAACTTCATTCCCCATCTCTCTTACTTCTAGCTAGTAATGGTCACATAATAACTAAACAAGCTTTGGCTCAGTTTAGTATATTGAGGGCTTGAGATGAAATAACGTTGCTTTGAGGAAGCACTTACTTATTACAAGTTGCAAGCTGCTGTCCAGTAACAAGTATGCATAGGACTGGCAATGATTACCAAAGCTGAGTTAACATGGGTGTGACACTAACTCCTGGTAATAGCTTCATGCTCCTTATCACTTACTTCCAGCTAGTAAGGATCTCATACAATCTAAAAACGTTTAGGCACAGATTTATATTTGGGGCATTGAGAAGAAATTGCACATTCCTTTAAGGAAGCACTTTCTCATTACATTTTAAACATTGATGTCTAGCAACAAGTTTGTATAGGACTGGCAATGATTCACAGAGCAGAGCTAAACTGGGTCTGAGACAAACACCTGGAAATAACTTCATGCCCATTCACCCTTACTTCTAGCTAGTGAGGATCACATAATAGATTAACAAGTTTTGGCACAGAACCCATTTTGTGGCCTTGAGAGGAAATAGCACATTCCTTTGCGGAAGCACCTTCTGGTTCCAAGTTGCATGCTGTTGTCTAGTAATAATTTTGTGTAGGACTGGCAATGATTTCCAGAGATGAGCTAAACTGGGTAGGACACAATCTCCTGGAAATAACTTCATGCCACATCTCCCTTATTTCCAGCTAGTAAGGATCACATAATACCTGAAGATGTTTTGCATTAGATAAATGTTTGGAGCCTAGGAAGAAATTGGACGTTCCTTTGAGGAAGCACTTTCTGAATCAAAGTTGTTTTTTGCTGTCTAGAAACAAGTTTGTATAGGACTGTCAATGATTCCGAGAGCTGAGTTAAACTGGCTATGACACCAACTCCTAAAAACAACTTCGTGCCCCATCTTCCTTACTTCTAGCTAGTAAGGATCACATGATACATAAAGAAGATTTAGCACAGATTAACGTTTGGGCTCTTGAGAAGACATTGCACATTACTTTGAGGAAGCACTTTCTCATACCATGTTTCAAGTTGCTGTCTAGCAACAAGTCTGAATAGTACTGGCAATGATTCCCATAGCTGAGCTAAACTGGGTATGACACCAACTCCGGGAAATAGCTTCATGCTCGATATCCATTAATTCTAGCTAGTAAGGATCACACAAAAGCTAAAAAAGATTTGGCACAGATTAATGTTTTGGGAATTTACCAGAAATTGCACATCACTTTGAGGAAGTAATTTCTTATTACATGTTGAACGTTGCTGTCTAACAACAAGATTGTATAGGACTGACAATGATCCCCAGAGCA
>CM053518.1:1445077-1479361 GCA_028646465.1 Rhinoceros unicornis
CATTTAATGAATTGTTGTATGTGATTTGCTAGTATTTTGTTGAGGATTTTTGCATCGATGTTCATCAGTGATATTATCCTGTAATTTTGTGTGTGTGTGTGTTGTTCTTGTCTGGTTTTGGTATCAGGGTAATGTCGGCTTCATAGAATGAGTTAGGGAGCTTCCTGCCCTCCTCACGTTTTTGGAAGATTTTGAGAAGGATAGCTATTAAGCCTTCTTTGAATGTTTGGTAGAATTCACCAGGGAAATCATCTGGTCCTGGACTTTTATTTTTGGGGATGTTTGTGATTACTGTTTCGATCTCCTTACTAGTGATTGGTCTATTCAAATTCTCTGCTTCTTCTTGATCCAGTTTTGGAAGGTTTTATGATTCTAAGAATTTATCCATTTCTTCCAGATTGTCGAATTTGTTGGCATATAGCTTTTCATAGTATTCTCTTATAATCTTTAGTATTTCTGAGGTGTCAGTTGTAATTTCTCCTATTTCTTTTCTGATTTTACTTATTTGTGCCTTCTCTCTTTTTTTCTTGATGAGTCTAGCTAAAGCTTTATCAATTTTGTTGATCTTTTCAAAGAAACAGCTCTTGGTTTAATTAATTTTTGTATTTTTTTTTAGTCTCTATTTCATTTATTTCTGCTCTAGTTTTTACTATTTCCCTTCTTCTACTGATTTTGGGATTTGTTTGTTCTTCTTTTTCCAGTTCCTTTAGGTGCATTGTTTGATTTTTTATTTGAGATTTCTCTTGTTTGTTGAGATATGCCTGTATCGCTATAAACTTCCCTCTTAGAACTGCTTTTGCTGTCTCCCATAAATTATGGCATGTTGTATTTTCATTTTCATTTGTCTCCAGGTATTTTTTGATTTCTTCTTTGATTTCTTCTTTGACCCTGTCATTGTTCAGTAGAATTTTGTTTAATCTCCACGTATTTGTGGCTTTTCTAATTTTTTCTTCCTATAGTTGATTTCCAATATCATATACTTGTGGTCAGAAAAGATGCTAGGCATTATCTTAATCTTAAATTTATAGAGACTCGTTTTGTGTCCTAATATGTGATCAACCCTGGAGAATGTTCCATGTGCATTTGAGAAGAAAGTTTATTCTTTGGTTTTTGAATGGAATTCTTGGTATATATCTACTAGGTCCATCTGTTTTAGTGTGTCATTTAAGGCCAATGTTTTCCTTATTGTTCTTCTGTTTGGATGATCTATCCTTTGGAGTAAGTGGAGTGTTAAAATACCCTAGTATTATTGTGTTACTGTCTATTTGTCTTTTTATATCTGTTAATAATTGCTTTAAATGTTTAGGTGCCCTTACATTGGGTTTGTCGATATTTACAAGTGTTATATCCTCTTGTTGGATTGTTCCCATGATCATTATGTAATGCCCTTATTTGTCTCTTTTTACAGTTTTTGTTTTAAAGTCTATTTTGTCTGATATGAGTACTGCTACCCCAGCTTTCTTTTCATTGCCATTAGCATGGAGTATCTTTTTCCATCCCTTCACTTTCAGTTTATTAGTGTCTTTAGGTCTGAAGTGTGTCTCTTGTATGCAGCATATATACAGGTCTTGGTGTTTTATGCAATCAGCCACCCTATGCCTTCCACTTGGGGCATTTTGCCCATTGACGTTTAAAGTAGCTATTGATAAGAATGTATTTACTGCCATTTTTAACTTTGTTTTTCTATGTTTTACTAGTCCTTCTCCGTTCCTTTCTCCTTCTATGCAGAATTGATGGTCCCTTTAGTTTGACCTCTGTCTGAAAGCTCTACTCTTCAAATCCCCTCCTCCTTCATTTTATGTTTTTGTTATCATATGTAATCTCTTTTTTATGCATTGGTAGAGATTGCCCTCTTATCATAGGAATAGATAATTTTTTCTATTTGTGGTCCTCTCTTTTCTCCTTAAGTCACTCCCTTTAGCATTTCTTGTAGCACTGATTTCTTCGTGACAAACTCCTTTAATTTTTGCTTTTCTGGGAAATTTTTGATCACTCCTTCCATTTAGAATGATTATCTTGCTGGGTAGAGTATTCTTGGCTGTAAGTTTTTTCCTTTTAACACTTTAAATATATAGTGCCACTCTTTTCTAGCCTGTAAGGTTTCTGCTAGGAAGTCAGCTGATAGCCTTATGGGGTTTCCTTTGTATGTTACTTGTCTTTCTCTGGCAGCTATTCGGATTCTGTCTTTATCTTTAATTCTGGACATTTTGATTATTATGTGTCTTGGTGTGGGCCTCTTTGAGTTTACCTTGGTGGGGCTCTCTGTGCTTCCTGTACCTGGAGGTCTGCTTCTTTCCTTAGGTTACTGAAGTTTTCATCTATTATTTCTTGAGATAGATTCTCTGCACATTTGTTTTGCTCTGCTTCTTCTGGGACACCTATAATTATGATGTTAGTGTGCTTGATGTTGTCCCAGATGTCCCTAAGACTGTCTTCACTCTTTTTCATTCTTTTCTCTTTTACCTGTTCAGCTTGGGTAATTTCTTCTAGTCTTTCGTCCAGCTCACAGATCTGTTCTTCTGTATCCTCTGCTCTGCTTTTGAGTCCCTCTAGCAAATTTTTCATTTCCAGTATTGTATTCTTCATTTCTGATTGGTTCTTTTTAATATCTTCCCATTACTTTGTTGACATTCTCATTGAGATCATCTACTCTTCTCCCCACATCAGTGAGCATCCTTAACACTCTTAGTTTGAACTCTCAGTTGGCTAGGTTTTCCATTTCTGTTTCACTTAGTTCCTTTCCTGGAGTTTTGTCCTGTTCCCTTACTTGGAATGTATTCCTTTGCCATCTCATTTTGCCTCTTTCCTTGTGCTTGTGTCTACATATTAGGTAGGTCTGCTATGTATCCTGCTCTTGGATAGGTGACCTTATATACGTGATGCCTTAGAATTCCTCCAGTGTTCTTCCCTCAGTTCTCAATATTCCAAGGTTGTCCCCTATGTGGGCTAGGGGTGTCCTCCTGTTGTGGCCTGTTTGCTCTCCCTGTATGCACGCAGGTAGGCCGAGTTATATGCCTAGTCACCTGTTGTAATGCTCAGCTGTTTGTAGTAGTTGTGGGCCCTTCAGTCTCTCTATCAGGTGTGGGGAGCCCCAAGACAAGTGGCTGCAAGTTCTAATACCACATTTGTGTTTCAGTATTTCTTGTGAGTAGGCCCCCCAGCGTGGAAGGTTGTTAGGCTCAGGGGATTACAATTGCTATAAGCCTCCAGACTTTAGGTCTCTTGTCAGCTCTTTGAGGATTGCAGCTGGGTGGGGCTGGCCTCAGGCACAGGAGCACCCAATTGTTTCAGACTTTGGAAGGTGGGGCAAACCCCATATGTGGGTCTTTGAGATGCACAAGTCTTCTGCAGCTGACAAGCCCTGCTGCCCACAGGTCACACACACAGTCAACACAGTCCTGCCCCATGTTTGCACCCCAACCTCCCGATGTGGACACAGTCTCTCTATGGTGGGAGCCCCACACACTCCACCACTGGCCCACACTCTCAACCTGCTCCTTGTGCATGCCCTGCCCCACTGAATTTGGCTCAGTTGCCCGACTGAAGACAATCCAGTCATCAATCTGTGCAGGCCCACAAATTCCATGAGGCCTTGTTGTTGAGTGGGGCCAGTCTCTAGGGTGGGCTGCCCGCCCTGGCTGAGCTGGATTAAATCGGTGCTCTAGTTGGTGGGGCAGACCTGGGCTCGCAGGCCCCAGGGAGAACTCCAATGGCATATGTGTCAGCATGCCCACACCAGACCCCAAGCATGGCTGCCACAAATGTCCCAGTCCCTGGAGAGTTCTCACCTTTCAATGAAATGCACTCAGGGCCTATCACTTGAGTCTCTTTTCACCAAAGCACTATGCACCTTTCTTTCTGGTGATTTTAGGATGCTTTCTGAATTGGGTGAGTTTGCACATGGACCATTTAAGAGCTGGTTTTAATTTTTTTGTGACCCAGGATTTCTGGGGGTACTCCACACTGTTTTAATAGCAGGTAAAGTCAGATATGATGTCACTGGTCTCGGTTGTGCTGGGTCCACAAAATGCCTACAGCGGGGGCACTAGCCAGCTCAGGGCACCATGACTCCAGGGAGACCGCATGCCTTTGGGCTGCTCCCAGCCAGCCATGAAGGTGGCGGCTTGTGAAGGCGGTTTTTTTCCTCTCCAGAAGGCAGTTTCTGCTTCTTCCACCTCAGTTAGGATTGTCCTTTGTGGCAGGAGTTCCTCTTATCCAGTTTTCAGTTCTACCTCAGGGGTAATTTTTCCACAAGTAGATGTATATTGGCTGTGTCTGTGAGAGGAGGTGAGTTCAGAGTCTGCCTACGCCGTCATCTTGACGTCTCCCTTGAGAAGGCACTTTCTGATTCCAAGATCCAAGTCGGTGTCTAGTAACAAGTTTCTATAGGACTGGCAATCATACGTAGAGCCGAGCTAAACTGGGTGTGACACCCATTCCTGGAAATAATTTTGCACCTGATCTTTCTTCCTTCCATCTCGTAAAGATCACACACCTAAACCAGGTTTAGAACATGATGCCATTTACAGCCATTGAGAAGGAATCTCACATGCCTTTCAGAAGGCAGTGTTCTGATCCCGGCTTCTCAAGGCATATCAGGCAACAGGTTTGTCTAGGACTGGCAATCCAGAGTAGAGCCAAGCCAAACCGTGTCTAGCACCCATTCCCGGAAATAACTTCATGCCCCACCTCCCTTCCTTCCAGCAAGTAAGGATCACATAATATGTAAAGAAGTTTTGGGACAGATTCCAGTTTTGTGCCTTCAGGGAGAATCACACCTTCCTCTGAAAAGGCAATTTATGATTCCATGTTCCAAGTCACTGTCTAGCAGCAAGTTTGTACAGCAGTGGAAATTATATCTAGAGTTGCGAAAAAATGGTTATGACACCCATTCCTGGAAACAACTTTGTACTGATGTCTCTCCCTTCCATCTCATAAGGATCACACACCAAGACCAGGTTTAGAACATGATGCCACTTAAGGCCCTTGAGAAAGAATCTCACGTGCCTTTCAGTAGGCAGTGTTTTGATCCCAGCTTGTCAGGGCAGGTTTATAAACAGGTCTGTTTAGGACTGGCAATGCAGAGTGGACGCCAGCCAAACCATGTATAGCTCCCATTTATCAAAATAACTTTATGCATCATCTCCTTTCCTTCCAGGAGTCTTACTCCTGGATCACATATTACCTAAACAAGTTTTGGCACAGATTCCTGTTTTGGGCCTTCTCATGGAATCACATGTTCCTTTGAGAAGGGACTTTCTGATTCCAAGTTACAAGTTGCTGTCTGACAACAAGATTGTATAGGACGGACAATCATACCTAGAGCCGAGCTAAACAGGGTACCACACCCATTCCTGAAAACAGCTTTGTGCATGATGTCTCTCCCTCCCATCTTATAAGGATCACACACCTAAACCAGGTTTAGAACATGATGCCATTTAAGGTCTTTGAGAAAGAATCTCACATGTGTTTCAGAGGTCACCCTTCTGATCCCGGCTTTTCAGGGTAAGTATATGAACAGGTTTGTATAGGACTGGCAATGAAGAGTGGAGAAGAGCCAAACCATTTAGAGCACCCATTCCTGAAAATAACTTCATGCCCCATCTCACTTCCTTCCACCTAGTAAGGATCACATACTACCTAAACAAGTTTTGGCACAGATTCCCCTTGTGGCACTTCTCAAGAAATCACACGTTCCTTTGAGAAGGCACCTTCTGATTCTAAGCTCCAGTCTCTGTCTGGTAATGAGTTTGTATAGGACTGACACTCATACCTAGACCTGAGCCAATCTGGGTACGATACCCATTCCTTGAAATAACTTTGTGCATGATCTCTTTCCCTTCCATCTCATAAGGATCACACTCCTGAACCAGTTTTAGAACATGATGTCATTTATGGCCATTGAGAAGGAATATCACATGCCTTTCACAAGGCAGCGTTCTGATCCAGGCCAGTCAGTGCATGTCTGGAAAGAGGTTTTTATAAGACTGGGAATCCAGAGTAGAGCCGAGCTAAACCATGTCTAGCTCCCATTTCTGGAAATAAGTTAAACAATGCACACATGTGGGATGTGTCAGAGTACAATTTGAGAGATTTCACAGAAACCTGGTTGTTATTTTGAACATAAAATCAGATGCCACATCACAGTGAATAACGTAACTGCAGTCACACACAATAGGTGTAATATCACACAATTTGAGAGATATGACTGGCTAACCTAGTGTTATCACAATCATTGGGCATGATGTCCAAAAAATGATGTGATGTCACACATAATGATTGCAGTGATGTCTCATATAAAATGTGAATGATGTCACAACTGCAAATTTGGAGTGATGTCAAACACACTATCAGAATGATACCACACTCAATTGGTGTGATGTCATACATAATACTGGTAGTGACACCAACATAATATCTCTTGGGATATCATATGCTAATTAAGGTTGATTTCACACAAAATTTATGTGTTGTGACACATGATAAGTATGTTGTCACAAACACAAGTGGTGTGATGTCACCCATAACAATGAGTGTTTCATCACATATAACGATGGGTGGGGATATACATGCACACAATGGGAGTGATGTCACACTATGAAATGTGAGTTATGTCAAAAGTGACACAACGATGTCACACATAGCAGTGGGAATGTTGTTACACAATTCATATGATGTCACACATAGTGTGAGTGATGTCACACAGAAACATGTGAGTAATATAGCAAAGGACTTGTGACTGTTGTCACATGTGTGTCAGTGATGTCACAATATTGGTGTGATATCATAAACACAACAGGCATGTTATCTCAAATAACAGAGATATGTCACTCCAAATATATGAGTCAAGTCACAGAAACATCAGGGGAGTGATGTCACAACACTAGTAGAGTGATGGTCTCAAGAATTAATGTGACATCACACACAATATTGGGAGTGACATCACACATAAAAATAACGATTTGATTTGCTAAATTGCATTCATTTCACATGCAATTGGTGTGCGGTCAACATCTGTGAATGTTGTCACGCTCATAATACGTGTGATCTCGTACATAAAAATGTGTCTTTTGTCACCAAATGTGAATGGTGTCACACATATCAATGGGTGTGTTTTCACACACAAATGTGTGCCCTGTCACAAATACAACATTGGTGTGTTGTCACACTCACGTTGAGTGATGTCAGACACACAATGTGTGTGAAGGCTCACACCAACCTAGTGATGTCACAGACAATGGGAGTGGTGTCTCTAAGGAAAATGAATGTATAGTCCCACATAGCAATGAGAGTTACACAACACATACCAGTGTGATATATCAGAGTGAAATGTGAAAGATTTCACAGAAACCTTGAAGTGACTTCATACAAAACAGTGACTGTCACATCACAGTTAAGAATATGACTGCCGTCACACACAATGGGAGTGATATCACACAATTTGAGAGATGTGACCATCTATCCTAGTGTTATCACACTCAAGGTGTGTGATGTCCCACAATGGGTGTGATGTCAGACATAAAATTTGATCCATGTCACATACTGTTGGAATGACGTCAAACAGTATCAGTGTGATGCCACAAACAATTAGTATGACGTCATACATAATACTGGGAGTGAGCCACTGATAATGGTTGGGATATCGTATGGTAATTAAGGTTGATGTCACACATGAGTGTTGTGATGTGACACACAATGAGGATGTTGTCACACTCAAACAACTGATGTGATTTCACCAATAAGCATGTGGTCACGCCATGCAAATCAGTGGTAGTGATATCACATGCACACAATGGGAGTGATGTCACACTTTAAAATGTGAGTTATGTAACTAGCGACATGTCAGTGATGTCATACATAGTGTGAGTGATGTCACTTCTGATGTGATGTCACACATAATGAGAATGATGTGACACAGAAACATGTGAATAATATGAAAAAGGACATGTGACTGATGTCAAACATGTGGGAGCGGTCACACTACTGGTCTGATGTCATACAACAAAACAGGCGTGATATCACACATAACAGAAAGATGTCACCCAAAATACAAGAGTGAAGTCACAGAAAAACCATGGATGTGATGTCACAACAGTAATAGAGTGATGTCCTCAAGAATTAATGTGACATCACACATAGTATTGGGAGTATTATGACTGTTAACAATAGCAAATTCATGTAGTAAATTCCAGTGATGTCACACAATCTGTGTGATGTCAACATATGTGAATGTTGTCACACACACAATAGGATTGATGTCATATATATAATGTGAGTTATGTCACAAAATATGTGAATGGTGTCAGACATATCAATGGGTGTGTTGTCACACACAAATGTGAGCACTATCACACATAAACCATTGGTGTGATGTCACACAGACATTAAGTGATGTGAGACACACAATATGTGTGAAGGCACACACCAACCTGGTGATGTCATGGACATTGGGAGTGGTATCTCTAAGGAAAATGAGTGTGAATTCACAGAAAACAATGAGAGTTACACAAAACACAATGGGGATATAAGTCAGAATAAAATATGATAGACTTCACTGAAACCTGGGAGTGATTTCATACAAAACTGCGGATGTCACATCAAAGTTAACAATATGACTTCTGTCACACAATGGGAGTGATATCACACAATATGAGGGATGTGACAGGCTAACCTAGTTTTATCCTGCTCAAAGTGTGTGAAGTTCCAAAATGGGTGTGATGTCACACAAAATGATTCGACTGTCATCACACACAAAACATGAGCAATGAAACACACCGTTGGAGTGAAGTCAAACACACAATCAGAGTGATGTTACACACAATTGATGTGATGTCATACATAATACTGGGAGTGACACCACACATAAAAATGGTTTCATATCATATGGCAATTAAGGTTGATGTCGCTCACAATTGATGAGAAGCGACACACAATGAGAATGTTGTCACACACACAAGGGTATGATGTCACCCATAGCCAAGTGTGTCACATCACACATAACATAGGGTGTGATATCACATGCACACAATGAGAGTGATGTCACAATTTACATGTCACTGATGTCACAGATAGCATTGGGAGTGATTTCACACTATTGATGTGATGTCACTCATAACAATGGAAATGATGTCACATAAATATATGAGTAATCTCACAAAAGACACATGACTGATATCATACATAATCAGTTAAGGGTCTACACTCAGGTTTTTATCCATTGTATTGAAAGAGCACTTCAGCTGAACTCAGCTTGCCAGTAGCTATAGGGAACATACTCTAATGAGACATTTTATGCTTTTCACTACAACTGGTACAGATGATCCGTAACATCCATTCACAAATGAAAGCACAGTGTGAAGAAAAACTCCTTTTTCTTATGTTTATGATAGTCTTGAAAAGTCCCTTTTCAAAGTTTGCATTTCACGGCTTTCATTCAGGCTTTCTCAAACATGGAAAGGAAAAATGTGCTGGTTGAACTCGGTTTACCAATAGCTGTTAGGAAGCATCTTCCTATGAGAGGGTTTAAACTTTTCACTACACAAGGAAGAGACTATCTATAATATCCATTTATGAAAAGCACAGTGTGGAGAAAAACATTTGCTTGTACCTGTTTAGCCTCTACACTGAAAATTACTTTTTCAAACATTGCAGCTCATGACATTTACTCAGACTGTCTCTCTCAATAAATGAAAGAATGTTCTTACTGAACAAAGGTTGCCATTAGCTGTAAGTAAGATCTTCTCATGAGAGCTTTTAACCTTTTCACTAGTGCTGGGAGAAAATATTTGTGACATCAATGGAAATAATATACACGGTGGAAAAATACAATTACGGTGTTGAGAATGATCTTGATGAGTGAAATTTTCAGTCATTGATCTTCATGGCCTGCATTATGGCTTTCCCTCAAATATAATGAAAGAACACTCATTCTGAACTCAAAAGCCCTATAGCTGTAAGTCAGCTCTTCCTTGGAGGGCTTTTAAACTTGTCACTACAGCTGGGAGAGAGTATCTGTAACATCCATTTCATGTAAGTTCTCTGTGGAGGAAAACATTTCCTCTTAGCTTTTTAGGATCATATTGTAAAGTGCCTTTTCATCTTTGCAGTTCATTGCATGCACTCAGACTTCCTTCCTGATATAAAAGAAAACACCCCTGCTAAACCTACTGTGCCAGTAGCTGTTAGGATCACCTTCCTAGCAGAGTTTCTAATTTTCACCACAGCTCAGAAAGAAGCTGTATCACATTCATTCAATGAATGTACACTGTGAAGAAAACCTCCACTTGTAAGTGTTTATGATCAGCTTCTTAATTGGCTTTAAATACACTGCAGTTCAATCTGCATTCAGGGTCTCACTAGCATATCATGATGACCAGTATTGCTTGACACAGCTTATCAAGATCTGTTAGTAAAATCTTCATATGAGAGGATTTAAAATTTCAGTACAACTGGGAGAGGGTATCTGCAACATCCATAAAACGAAAGTCCAGTACGTATAAAATTACTTGCTTCTATCTGTATACGACTATCCTGATAATTGCCTTTACTAACATTGCAGTTAATGACATTTAATCATGAATTCTTTCCCCTGTAAAGCAAGAAACTTCTTGTTGAACGCTGCTAGCAAGTACTTTACAGGAGGATCTGCCTCTGCGAGCTTTTAAACCTCCACTGCAGCTGGGACAGAATAGCTACACCATAGATTCTATAGAAGTACTCTGTGGAGGAAAATACATCATTTTAGCTTTTTAAGATCATCTCGCAAAGTGCCTTTACTTCTCTGCAGTTCATTGCCTGCACTCAGACAGCCTCCCCAATATAAAGACAAAACACCACTGTAAACCTATTTTGCCAGTTGCTGCTAGGAGCACATTCTTATGAGATGTTAAACTTCTCACGACAGCTGGGAAAGAAACTCTATTACATCCATTCAAGGAAAGTACCATGTGAAGAATACCTATCTTTTTGCTGTTTGGAATCATATTCATGAGTGACATTAAATACATTGTGTTTCATGCAATGTTCAGTCAACCCTCAGGGTCTCACTAGCATATCATTATCAACACTATTGCTTAACACAGGTTGCCAATATCTCTTAGGAACACCTTCATATGAGAGCTTTCAAAATTTCAGGACAGATGGGAGTATCTATTACATCCATAAAATGACAATTCACTGTAGAGAAAATTTGCTAATATCTGTATAAGACAGTCCTGAAAATTGCCTTGCTATCCTTGGAGTTAACAAACTTCACTTAGTAATTCTCTCCCTATGTAATGCAAGGAAGACCTTGCTGAACTCAGATTGCAAGTAGCTTTCACTGGAATCTGCCTCTGAGAGCTTTTAATCTTTCCACTGTTGCTGCGACCTAATATCTATAACATCCAGTACATGAACCTAACCTGTGCTGAAAAAAATCTTCCTTGTAGATTTTTGGATCATGTGCTTAAGTGCCTTTTCCTCTTTGCCGTTCATTGCCTGCACTTAGGTTGTCTTCCAAAGGGAATGACAAAACACCAGTAATCAACCAATTTTGCCATTAACTTTCAAAAAATTTTCCTATGAGTGCTATCACTACAGGTGGTGCAGATTGTGCTTACCATCCATTCAATGAAAGTTGACTCTTCAGAGAAAATCCTCCTTGTAGCTGTTTAGGATCATCTTGAGAATTTGAATACACTGCAGTTCAATCTACATTCCGGGTCTCACTAGCATATCATGAAAAACACTTTGCTTAACACAGGTACCCAGTAATTGTAAGTAACATCTTGATATGAAAGGTTTTAAAATTTCAGTAGAGCTGGAAAACAGTATCTATATCATCTGTAAAAGGAAAGGCCAGTCTGGAGAAAAATTCTTGCTTGTATCTGTAGAGGACAATCCTGAAAATTGCCTTTCCCAAAATTGCTGTAAATGACATTCACTTAAGAATTTTCCCCCCGGGGCCTGGCCAGTGGTGCAAGCAGTTGAGCGTGCATGCTCCACTTTGGTGGCCTGGGGTTTGCAGTTTTCCAACCCCAGGAATGCACCAACACACTACTTGCCATGACATGCTGTTCTGGCATCCACATAAAGTAGTGGAAGATGGACACAGATGTTAGCTCAGGGCCAATCTTTCTCAGTAATAATGAGGATGATCAGAATTTTATGTTGCCTCAGGGCTGATCTTACAAAAATAAATAGAATTCTCTCCCATGTAATGCCAGCAAGTTCTTGCTTACCTCTGCTTTCAAGTAGGTTTAAGGAGGATCTACCCCTGAAAGCTTTTAAACTTTCCACTGCAGATGGGAGAGAATGTCTATAGAATCCTTCTAATGAATGTACTCTGTGGAGAAAAACATTTCCTTTTAGTTATTGTGGCTCATAATGGAAAGTGCCTTTTCCTTTTATTGGTTCATTGCCTGCACTGAGGCTGTCTTCCCAATGGAAAGACAAAATACCACTGCTCAACCACTTTTGCCAGTAGCAAGGAAGGCAATAACATTGTGCTCTGTCTCTCTTCCTCCCTTCAAATGAGGTCCGCCTTCCTTAACCAAGTTTGGGGCATATTGCCATTTCGGGCCTTGAGATGGAATACCACATTCCTTTGAGAAGGCACTTTCTCATCCTGGGTTCTAAGTAGAGCTCTAGGAACACGTTAGTAAATGAGTTTCTATGCTTACTAGAACTTAGCTAAACTATGTATAACACCCATTTCTGGAAATAACTTCATGCCCAATCTAACTTCCTTCCATCTCATAAGGATAAGAAACCTAAAAGAGGTATGTAACAGAATGCCATTTTGGGCCTTGAGAACAAATCGCACATTCCCTTGAGAAGGCACTTTCTAATGCTGGCTTCTAAATATATGTCTAGGAAAAAGTTGGTGTGTGAGTTTCAATCGTTAGTAGAGGTGTGCTATATTATGTATAACACTCATTCCTGGAAATACCTTTCTGCGTTATCTCGCTTCCTTCAATCAGGTAAGGATCACAACCCGAGGCAAAGTATAGAAAATAATACCAACTCAGCCATTGAGAACGAATCTCACATTTCTTTGAGAAGGCAATTTCTGATCCTGTCTTGTAAGTAAATGTCTAGGAGTAAGTTTGAATATGAGTGGCCATCATTACTACAGTGGAGATGAAATATATATCACCTATACCTGAAAATAACTTGGTGCCCATTCTCTCTTCTTTCCATCTGGTAAGCATAGCCAACCTAAACCAGGTTTGGAACATATTGTCATTTCGGACCCTGAGATGGTATATTTGACTCCTATGAGAAGGCACTTTCGCATCCTGGCCTATATGTGGCTTTTCAGGAACAAGTTTGTAAATGAGTGACAATCATTATTAAAGCAGAGTTAAACCATGTATAACACCTCATCCTGGAAATAACTTGTGCACAATCTTTCTTCCTCACATGTTGTAAGGATCACCTTCCTCAACCAGGTTTGGAACATAATGCCATTTCTGGACCCAAGAATTAATCTCACATTCCTTTGAGAAGGAAATTTCTGATGCAGATTTCTAAGTAGAAGTCCATGAACAAGTTTGTGTAGGAGTGGCAATCATTCCTACATCTTAGCAAAATATATGTAAGGCCCAATCTTCGAAATAAATTTGTGCTTAACCTCTCTTCCTTCCATTTTGTAATGGTGAAAAACCTGAATCAGCTTTAGAGCGTAATGATATTTTGTGCCCTGAGAATGAATCTCGTACTCCTTTGATAAGGCACTTTCTGAACCCCCTTGTAGGTGAATATCTAGGAACAAGTATTGATATGAGTGGCAATCGTTACTACAGCTGAGATAAGCTGTGTATAGCACCTGTTCCTGGACATGACTTCATGCTCACTCTCCCTTCCTTCCAGCTGCTCCAGATCTCCTTCCCAAAGCAGGTTTATAAACAGGGTCATCTAGAGTCTTGAGGCAGGATCACTCTCAAATGCCTTGGAAAACACAATTCTTCTCCCAGTTTGAAGTTGGACGGTATGAAACACCGTTGTATCTGACAGGCGTTCATTACTACAGCTGAGTTTAGCCCTGTTTTACAACCATTCCTGATAGTAACTTCATGCCCATACTCTGTGCCTTGCTGCTCCTAAAGATCACATTCCTATAGCAGGTTTTGCACAGGGCCATGTAGGGCCTTGAGAGAGAATCTCACACACATGCCTTAGAGAAGGCACATTCTTTTCCTTGCCTATTGGTAGATGGAAAGAAACATCATTCTTTCTCAGTGGCAACACTACGACAGCTGAGTTAAACTATGGATAACACCAGTTCCTGGAAAGAAGTTCATGCCCAGTATCCCTTTCTTGTGACACATAAGGATTGCCTTCCTAAAGCAGGTATGGAACGAGGACCAAGTAGTGGCTTGAGACAGTCTCACTCACAAGCCCTAGAGAACACACTTATTGATAGCTAATTCTACGTAGATGATTAGGAACATAATTGTATCTGAGTGGCAAGAATTGCTACAGCTGAGCTAAACTAAGTATAACATCCATTCCTGGAAACGAATTTGTGTTCAATCTCCCACCCTTCCAGCTCCTAAGGATCGCCTTCATAAAGCAGGTTTGGAGACAGCGCCATCTCGAGTCTTGAGATAGGACCACTCTCAAATGCCTCAGACAACACACTTCCTACTCCCAGCATGTAAATGGATGATAAGAAACATCTTTTTATCTGAGTGGCAGTCATTACTATAGCTGAATTTCATGATGTATAACACCCATGTCTGGAAGTAACTTCTTACAAAATCTCCCATCATTCCACCTCCTAAGAATCTCCTTCCCAAAGAAGGTTTTGCACAGGTGCATGTAGAGCCCTCAGAGAGAATCTCAGACACATTCCCTGGAGAAAGAACATTCCTCTCCGGGCTTGTAAGTAGAGGGTAAGAAACATCTGTCTGTCTTTACAACAGTCACTAATAGAGCTGAGTAAAATTATGGTTCATACCCATTCGTGGAAGTAACTTCATGCCCCATCTCTCTTCCTTCCCACTCTTAAGGATCGCCTTCCCAAAATGGTTTTGCACAGGCCTACATAGTGCCTTCAGAGAGAATCTCACTCACATGCCTTAGAGAAGGCACTTTCTTATCCTGGAAATTATGTAGATGTTATGAAACATCGTTCTATCTTTGTGGAAACCCCTATTAAAGCTGAGTGAAACGACGGATAGCAGCCATTCCTGGAAGTATCTTCATATCCAGTCTCCCTTCCTTCCAGCTCCTAAGGATTGCCTTCCCAAGGAAAGTTGTGCACAGCGCCATGTAGGTCCTAGAGACAGAATCTCACGCAAACTCCTTAGAGAAGGCACTTTCTTATCCCGGCATGTGAGAAGATGGTAATAAACATCTTGGTATCTGAGGGGCAATTACTACTACAGCTGAGTTAAACAATGGGTAACAGCCATTCCTGGAAGTAACTTCATGCCCCATCTCCCTTCCTTCCACCTGCTAATGATCACCTTCTGAATCAAGGTTTGGAAACAGGGCCGTGGAGTTCCTAGGGACAGAAATACTCTCAAATTTCTTAGAGAACACACTTTCTTCTCTCGGTTTGTAAGTTGACAGAAAGAAACATCTTTGTATCTGAGTGTGAATCATTACTATCTTTTGGGTTAATGTTCGTGTTAGAGTTTGTGTTAGGGATCGGGTTAGGTTTAGGGTTATGATTAGGGTTCGGGTTTGGGTTAGGGTTAGGGTTCAGGTTAGGTTAGGATTTGGTTGAGGGTTTCTGTATGGGTTTGGTTTAGGTTTAGAGTTAGTGTTAGGGCTATGGTTAGGGTTAGATTCAGGCTTAGATTAGGGTTAGGTTTCAGGTTCGGGTTCGAGTTAAGGTTAGTCTTACTGTTAATCTTAGAATTAGGGTTGTTGTTGCCTTCCCATTAGGCTTAGGGTTCAGTTTAAGTTTCAGGTTACAGTTAGGGTTTGGGTTAGGGTAATGGTTAGTGTTCACGTTGGGGTTAGGGTTATGGTTCAGGTTAGGTTTTAGTTTAGGGTTAGTGTTAAGATTAGGTTTGGGGTTAGAGTTATATTTAAGTTTCTGTTTAGGGTTAGTGTTAGGGTTCGTGTACTGCTTTAGGGTTAGGGTTTGCCTTCAGGTCAGTACTCGGTTTAGCTTTAGTTTATGGTTAGTCTTAGGGTTTGGGTTATGGATAGGGTTAGGTTTAGTGGTCAGGGTAGGTTTAGGATTAGGGTTTGGTACCATCTTAAGTTTAGGTTTAGGGTCAGTTCAGGCTTCGGGTTAGGGTTAGTGTTAGGATTAGGGATCCCTTTATGGTATGGATTAGTGTTAGGGTTTGAGTCTGGGTTAGGGTTAGGTTTAGTGTTTGGGTTAGGTTTAGGTTTAGGTTTAAGGGCAGGGTTGGCTTCGTGTTCAGGTTAGGGATAAGGTTCTGGTTAGGGTTAGGGGTCGGGTTTGGGTTAGGTTTAGCTTTAGGTTTCGGTTTAGGGTTATGGTTAATGTTAGGGTTACAGTTGGCTTCAGTTTAAGTTTATGATTACAGTTGTGTTTAGTCTTCGGATTAATGTTAGGATTAGGTTTCGGTTTTGTTTATGCTTAGATTTAGCTTTAGCGTTCTGGTTAGGGTTAAGGTTAGTCTAGTGTTAGGGTTAGTGTTGGGTTCAGATTAGCGTTAGGGTTTGGGTTCATTATGATTAGTGTTATGGTTAGCATTAGTGCTGGAATTAAGGTTACATTTCAGGGTAGAGTTAGGGTTAAATTTAGGTTAAGGGTTCTGGTTAGGGTAAGGGTTAGGTTTAGTGTTAGGGTTAGTGTTCATGTTAGTGTTAGGTTTAAGGTTCAGCTTCGAGATCACATTAGGTTTAGGGTTAGTGTCGGGCTGGGAGTAGGGTTACAGTTAGGGTTACATTTCAGGTTAGGGTTTCTGATAGTGTTAGGGTTAATATTAGTGTTAGGATTATGGTTAGGTATAGGGTGAGAGTTCGGTTTGGGTTAGGGTTTCTTATGGTGTTTGGGTTAATATTCGTGTGAGTATTATGGTTAGGTATAGGGTTAGAATTTGGATCGGGTTAAGGATAAGTCTGGGGTTCGGGTTAGGTTTGGGTTCAAGTTCTTTTTTGGGGTAGGGTTAGGTTTCGGGTTATGTTTAGGGTTAGGATTAGGGTTACAGTTAGTGTTAGTGTTACGTTTATGGAGAGCTTAGTGTTCGGATTAGGGTTAGGTTTAGGGTCCCTGTTCAGGTTTGGGTTAGGTTTTGAGTTATTTTTAGGTTAAGCTTCGTGTTAGGGTTAGGTTTAGGGTTCAGTTATTGTAACAGGGTGAGAGTTATTTTTAGGGTTCGGTTTTGGGTTACTGTTAGGGTTCAGGTTAGATTTAGGCTTTGGGCTAGTGCTGGGTTAGGGTGAGGGTTGCATGGGTTATTGTTAGGGATCGTGTTAGGGTTAGGGTTAGGGCTGGGTTAGGGTTAGGGTTCGGGTTCGGGTTCGTAATATGATTAGGGTTAATGATGGGTTTGGGTGAGGGTTAGGCTTTGGGTTAGGGCGAGGGTTAGGTTTATGGTTGGATTGTGTTACGGATAGCATTACGGTTCAAGTTAGGGTTAGATTTAGGGCTCATGTTAGGTTTAGGGCTGGAGTTAGGCTTATGGTTTGGGTTCGGTTTCGGGTTAGGTTTGCTGTTAGAGTTCGATTTATCATTAGGCTTATGGTTAGGACTAGGTTTAGTCTTAGGATTTGGTTGGGTTAGTGTTAGGGTTAGGGTTCAGGTTAGTTTTTGTGTCATGGTTAGGTATTGGGTTCGTGTTAGGCTTAGGGTTAGCGATATTGTTCAGGTTAGTGTTAGGGCTAGGGTTCAGTTTAGGTTTGGTTTCGGGTTATGGTTAGGGTTAGGCTTAGGGTTCGGATTAGTTTTATGGTTATCATTAGTGTTATGTTTCAAGTTAGAGTTAAGGTTACAGTTAGAGTTACTGTTGTTGTTACGGCACAGGTTAGGTTTATGGTTAGAGTTCGAATTAGAGTAAGAGTTATGGTTTGTGTTATTATTCGACTTCAGGTTAGAGTTCGAGTTAAGTTTCTTATTAGTGTAAGTTTTATGTTTTGGGTTAGGTTTAGTTTTAGTGTTAGTGTTCAGATTAGGGTGAGGGTTAGGTTTCAGGTTAGGGATTCATTATGGTTAGAGTTACAGTCTGGTTAGGCTTCAGGTTAGTGTTAGGCTTAGGGTACATGTTAGAGTCAGGGTTAGTATTCGAGTACAAGTTAGTGTTACGGTTAGGCCTAGGGTTAGTGTTAGTGTTGGGTATGGGTTCGATTTAGAGTCAGGGATAGGGTTACTGTTAGGGTTAGGTTTACGGTTATGGTTCGGTTCCAGTAAGTGTTAGGATTAGGCTTCAGTTTAGGGTTCGAATTAGATTTAGGGTTAGGTTTATGGCTAGGATTAGTGTTAGGGTTGGGTTTGAGTTTGTGTTAGTGTTAGGTTTAAGGTTACTGTTAGTGTTATGTGTAGGGTTATGTTTGGTTTCCGGTTAGGGTTTGGTTTAGGGTTCAGGTTATGTTTAGTGTTATGGTTAAGTTTAGTGTTTGGGTTAGAGTTAACGTTTACAGTTCAGGTTAGGTATAGGGTTATGATTTGCCTTAATGTTATGGTTAGGTTTAGGGTTAGTGCTGGGGTTACGGTTAGTGTTATGAGTAGTGTTAGTGTTCTGGTTAGAGTTTGGGTTTGGGTTTGAGTCCAGGTTTGTGTTAGGTTTCAGGTTAGGGTTAGCCTTCAGTTTAGGTTTACCTTTATGATCAGGTTAGGATTAGGGTTAGGGTTAGCGTTAAGGTTAGGCTTCTGGTTAGGGTTAGGCTTTGGGTTCGGTACAGTTTTGTTATACGTGTAGGGTTAGGGTTAGTGTTTAGGGTTAGGGTTAGGGGTAGGTTCCATGGTCGGGTTAAGTTTAGTGTTAGGGTTAGGTTTAGAGTTAGCATTAGAGTTAGGTTTAGTTTTATGTTTAGTGTGAGTGTTAGTATTTGGGTTAGGGTTGGAGTTATGGTTAGGGTTCAGTTTCAAGATTGGTTATGGTTAGAGTCAGGTTAGGCTTCAGGTTAGGGTCTGGGTTCGTGTTCAGATTAGGGTTCTTGTTAGGGTTAGGATTCAGGTTAGGGTTAGGGTGAGTGTTATGCTTAGGTTTAGTGTTCAGTTTCTGGTTAGTGTTATGGTTAGTGTGCATGTTAGTGTTAGGGTTAGGGTTAGGGTTAGGGTTCGTGTTGGTGTTAGGTTACTATTAGCATTAGTGTTTGGATTAGGGTTATGGATAGGATTCAGGTTCGGGAAAGGCTTAGCTTTAGCATTAAGGTTCTTGTTAGGTTTAGCATTAGAGTTAGGGCTAGGCTTATGTTTAGGGTTAATGTTGGGTTTGGTTTATGGTTATGGTTAGGTTTAGGGTTAGGGTTAGTCTTCAGGTTAGTGTTAGGTCTAGGTATTGGTTTTTGATTATGGTTAGGGTTAGTGTTAGGGTTCAGTTTAGGTTTACGGTTAGGTCTAGGGTTATGGTTAGTGTTGGGTTCGGGTTAGCATTAGTGATGGAATTATGGTTATGGTTCGGGTTAAGTTTAGGGTTAGCGCTAGCGTCCGGGTTTAGCTAAGGTTTAGGTTTAGTGTTAGGATTAGTGTTCAGGTAAGGTTAGGGTTAATTTTCAGGATCTGTTTGGGTTTAGGGTTAAGTTCGGGCTAGGTTTAGGGTTATGGTTAGGGTTACAGTTTGGGTTATGTTTTCTGATAGGTTTAGTGTTAATGTTCTTGTTAAGTTTAGGGTTAGGTTTAAGTCAGGGTTGTTTTTGGGTTAGAGTTATGGCTAGGATTCAGGTTTGTGTTGCAGTTAGGGTTAGGGTTATGTTTTGGTTTATGGTCACGGTTAGGATTAGGGTTTATGTTAGAGTTAGGTTAAGATTTAGTGTGATGTTAGTGTTTGGATGAGCATTAGGGTTTGAGTTCTGGTTGAGTATAGGTTTAAGGTCGGGTTAGGCTTTTGGTTAGGGTTAGTTTTAGAATCAGGGTTAAGGTTAGAGTAAAAGTCAAGGTTAGTCTTGGGGTTCGGATTTTGGTTAAGAGTTAGTTTTAGTGTTAGGATTAGGTTTAGGATTCTGGTTTGTGTTTGTTTTCACGTTAGGGTTAGTGTTATCATTACAGTTTGGCTTCAGTTTAGTGTTAAGGTAGGGTTAGCCTTAGGGATAGCTTTAGGGTTCATCTTAGGTTTAGGTTTAGTGTTAGGGTTAGGATTAGGTTTAGAGTTAGGGTTAAGTTCAGGTTAGGGTTAGTGTTAGCATTAGGTTTAGTGTTAGGATCAGTGTTCGAGTTAGGGTTAGGGTTCTCTTTTGGTATCAGGTTAGGGTTAGTGTTAGGGTTTGGGTTTGTGTTTGGGTCAGGGTTAGGGTTAGATTTCGGGTTCGTGTTAGTGTTAGCGTTATGGTTAGGTTGAGTATTTGCCTTAGGGTTAGGGTTATAATTAGGAGTGGGGTGGGGTTCTTGTTTGGATTAAGGCTAGAGTTCATTTTAGGGTTAAGTTTCAGTTTTGTGTTTGGCTTAGGGTCAGGGTTAGGTTTCAGGTTAGGGTTAGGATTAGGGTTACTCTTAGGTTTAAGTTTAAGTTTAAGGTGAGGTTTGCATTTGGATTAGGGTTAGGGTTAGTGTTCGGGTTTGGGATACGACTAGGGTTAGGGTTATGGTAGGATTAGTCTTCAAGTCAGGGTTAAGTTTGTTGTTTGGATTAGGGTTTGACTTAGGGTTAGGCCTATGATTAGGGCTAGGTTTAGGGTTAATATTGGGTTGGGTTAGGGTTACTGTTTGGGTTCATGTTAGGCTTAGGATTAGGGTTAGTTTTACTGGTAGAATTAGTGTTCGGATTAGTGTCAGGGTTAGATTTCAGGTTCGATTTAGGGTTAGAATTAGTGATAGGTTTCGGATTAGGGTTAGGTCTAGGGTTCAGGTTAGGGTTGGGTTCTGGTTTGGGTTAGGGTTAGGGTTCGGGTGAAGGTAAGAGTTAGTGTTTGTGTTAGGGTTATGTTTGGATTTTGGTTAGGATTAGGGTTAGGGTTGGGTTTCGGGTTTAAGATTGGATTAGAGTTATGGTTAAGGTCAAGTTCGGCTTTGGGTCAGGTTTAGGTTTAGTGTTTGGGTTAGGGTTAGAGTTAGGGTTAGTGTTAGGATTGGTGTTTAAGTTCTGGTTAGGGTTAGTTTTACGGTTTTGGTGAGTGTTAGGCTTAGGGTTAGTGCTAGGGTTAGGGTTAGGATAGGGTTGTTTAGGGTTAGTGTTAGGGTTAATGTTCTTCTTAGCATTAGGGTTAGGGTTAGGGTTAGGGTTAGGGTTAGGGTTAGTGTTCAGATTTGGGTTAGGTTTAGTTTTCCTGTTCAGGTTAGGGTTAGGATTGGCAGTAGATTTCAGCTTAGTGTTATGGCTAGGGTTCAGTTTAGATTTGGGTTCATGTTAGGGTTAGCGTTAGGGTTCAGGTAAGCATTAGTGTTAGTGTTAGGGTAGGGTTAGTGTTAGGTTTATGTCTGGGTTCCAGTTAGGTTTAAGGTTAGGGTTCGGGTCCGGGTTCGGTTTAGTGTTAGGCTTAGGCTTCAGTTTAGGGTTAGGTTTGGGATTCAGGTTAGGCTTACGGTTGAGTTTGGGGTTAGGGCTAGGGTTAGGGTTCTGGTTAGTGTTAGTGTTAGAGTTTTGGCACTGGTTTTGTTTAGGCTTAGTGTTAGTGTTTGGTTTTAGCATTAGGTTTAATGTTAGTGTTCAAGTTAAGGTTTGAGTTAGTGTTAGGTTTAAATTTAGGGTTCATGTTAGGTTTAGAGTTAGGTTTAGAATTAGTGTTAGAGTTAGTGTTTGGGTTAGGGTTGGGGTTAAGGTTTGTTTTCGTGATCAGGTAAAGGTTAGAGTTAGGGTTGGATTTTGGGTTCTGGTTAGTGTTAGAGTTGCATCTTTGATTGGGTTATGGTTAGGCTAACCTTTAGGGCTAAGTTCAGCATTAGGGTTGGGTTAAGTTAGGGTTAGCGTTATGGTTCATGTTTGGGTTAGTGTTAGGGTTTGTGTTAGTTTTCAATCAAGCTTTAGGGTTCAAGTTTTTGTTAGGGTTAGGGTTAGGCTGATGTTTGGGTTCCAGTTAGATTTAAAGTTAGGGTTCCTGTTAGTGTTTAGTTTAGGTTTGGGGTTCAGGTTTGGGTTAGGTTTTGTGTTCAGGTTTGGTTTAGAGTTGGGGTTGTGGTTAGGGCTAGGGTTAGGGGTCTGATTAGTGTTAGGTTTAGGGTTACTTTTAGGGTTTAAGTTTAAGGTTAGTGTTCAGGGTCAGGTGAGGCTTGGGATTCATGTTATTGTTAGGGTTTGCTTTAGGGTTAGGGTTAGGGTTAGGGGTTTGTTTTCAGCTAAGAGTTACAGTCAGGGTTAGGGTTAGGGTTAGTTTTCCTGATGTGGCTCGGGGTTGGGATGAAGTTAGGGTTTGAGTTTGGGTTGGAGTTAGGTTCGTGATAGGGTTCTTGTTATCGTTTATGTTAGTGTTATGTTCTGTGACGCTGGTTAATTTTCTGATTAGGTTTAGTGTTAGGGTTAGTGTTCGGGTTAGGTTTTGGGTTTGAGTTAGGTTTTGGGTTAGGGTTACGGTTCAGTTTCGGTTTATGGTTCGGGTTAGTGTTTGGTTTGGATTCAGCTTAGGGTTCGACTTAGGTTTAGGGTTATTGTTGGTGTGTGTTTTCGAGTAAGGTTTAGGGTTAAGTTTGGGATAGGTTTAATGTTGGGGTTCACGTTCAGGTTAGGGTTAGTGTTAGGGTTTCATTTAGTTTTAGGTTTAGGGTTAGAGTTCACGTTATTGTTAGTGGTAAGGTTAGGGTTATGGTCATGGTTAGGGTTCTGGTTAGGTTTGGGTTAGTGTTATGTTTGGGGTTCAGTTTAAGTTTAGGGTTAGGTTTAGGCTTAGAGTTATCGTTTGTGTTTGGGTTCTCATTCTGCTAATGTTTAGGGTTAGGGTTAAATTTAGGGTTCGGGTTATGCTTAGGGTTAGTTTTCATGTAAGGGTTCATGTTAGGGTTTAGCTTAGGTTAACTTTTAGAGTTACGGTTCAGGTGAGGGTTCCAGTTGCACTTAATGTTAGGGCTAGGGTTAGTGTTAGTGTTATTGTTAAGGTTCGGGTTAGAGTTCAGGTTACTGTTACGGTTAGGTTTAGGGTTAGGGTTCTGGTTCGGTTTAGAATTATGATTAGTGTAACTGTTATTGTTATGGTTCTGGTTAGTGTTCAGTTTAGACTTAATGTTAGGGTTAATGCTACGGTTCTGGTTGCTATTAGGATTAGGGTTACAGTTAGTGTTAGTGTTAAGGGTCGGTTTTGAGTGAGGATTTGTGTTAGGATTCTGCTTATGGTTAGTGTTAGGTTTCGGGTTATTGTTAGTGTTAGTGTTAGGGTTACTGTTATTGCTAGGGTTAGCGTTAGGGCAATGGTTAGTGCTTTGTTTAGGGTTAGGGTTATGGTTAGGTGTAGAATTAGGGTTAGTGTTCGGATTGGCGTTACACTTCTTGTTTTGGTTCGGAATTCATGTTAAGGTTAGGCTTCGTGTTAGTGTTAGAGTTCGTGTTAGGTTTAAGGTTAGTGTTAGTGTTATGGTTGTGGTTCTGGTTCAGGTTTGGGTTAAGTTTAGCCTTAGGGTGGGGTTATGCTTTAGAGTACGGTTATGTTTTGGTCCGTGTTAGGGTTAGGCTTAGGGTTAGGGCTCGTGTAATGTTTAGGGTTAGTGTTCGGGTTAGGATTTTCTTTGGTTAGGGCTAAGGATTAGTTTAGGTTAGGGTTAGTTTTAGGATTAGGCTAAGGTTTTGGGTTAAGGTTAGGTTAGGTTTAGGGTTCGGGTTTGGGTTAGCATTTGGGTTTGGTTTTGGTTTAGGGTTAAGTTTCAGGTTAGGGTTCTGATTAGGGTTAGGGTTATGGTGCGGATTAGTGTTAGGGTTAGAGTTCATGTTATGGTTAGGTTTCTGGTTCGGGTTATAGTTAGGGTTCACTTTTGTGTTAGGTGAAGTGTTAGGCCTCACGTTAGGATTAGGGTTATGGTTAGGTTTAGCGTTACAGGTTTTTGGAATAGGGGTTTTGGTTGGATTTGGGTTCATTTAAGGTTAATAGGTTTTGGGTTAGTGTTAGGGTTTGGATTAGGGCTAGGGCTAGAGTTATGTTTGGGTATGGGTTAGGGTAAGTGTTAGTTTTAGGTTTCAGGTTTGGGTGAGGGTTAAGATTAGGTTCCAGGTTATAGTTAGGGTTGTATTTAGGGTTATTAGCATTAAGATTAGAGTGTGGTTGGGTTCCACTTAGGGTTAGCTTTACGGTTCAGGTTAGGGTTCGAGTTAGGGTTTACTTTTGGGTTTTGGTTAGTATTGGTGTTAGGTTTCAGGTGGGTTATCGTTAAGTTTTACGTTAGGGTTAAATTTAGTGTTTGGGTTAGATTTAGGGTTCAGTTGAACATTAGTGTTATGGTTAGGGATAGCGCTAGTGTCGCGATTATGGTTAAGATTAGGGTTAGTGTTCGTGTTAGTTTTAGGCTTAGGGTTAGGGCTAGACTTAGTGTTCGGATTAGGGTTAGGCTTAGTGTTAGGGCTAATGTTCTGGTTAGGCTAAGGGTTAAGGTTAGGGTTAGTGTTTGGGTATGAACTGTTAGGGTTAGTTTTAGGCTTATGTTTGTGTTGCCATTAGCTTAAGTTTAGGGTTTGGGTTAGTTTTTGGTTTAGTGTTAGGGTTAGGGTTCAGGTTAGGGTTATGTTTAGGGTTCCTGTTAGGGTTCGGGTTGGGGTTGGTGTTAAGGCTATGGTTAGTGGTCTCGTTAGTGTTAGGTTGAGGTTCGGGCACTGCTATTGTTTAGGCTTAGGGTTAGTGTTAAGGTTTAGGGTTATGGTTAATGTTAGTGTTCGGGGTTGGCTTAGAGTTCACATTAGAATGAGGTTTAGTTTTCGGATTAGTGTTAGGGTTAGAGTTCGGGTTAAGGTTAGGGTTAGTGTTCGGGATCAGGTAGGGTTTAAGTTTAGGGTCGGTTTAGTATTTGGGTTAGGTTTAGGTTGAGGTTTCGAGTTAGGTTTTCTGTTAGGGTTAGGGTTAATGTTTGGCTTAGGATTAGCTTTATGTTTATGGTTAGATTTGGCCTCTGTTTTGTGGTAGGACTAGTGTTAGTCTTAGGGTTCGGGTTCAGGCTATGTTCAGGTTAGGCTTCGGGTTCAGTTAAGATTTACGCTTAGGCTTAGTATTCCTGATAGGTCTCACGTTTGGGTTAGAATTATGGTTCGGGTGCGGTTTAAGGTTAAGTTCGGATTAGGGATTGTGTTATGGTTTTGGTTAGTGTTATGTTTGGGGGTGCGGGTTAGTTTATGCTTAGGGTTAGTGTTAGGTTTATGGTTAGGTTTTCCGTTAGAGTTACGGTTCAGGTTCGATTTATGCTTTGGGTTAGTGTTTGGTTTGTGTTCAGGTTAGGTTTCGGGTTAGGGTTTGGGTTAAGTTAGGGGTATTGTTGGAGTGTGTATTCGAGTTAGGTTTAAGGTTAAGTTAGTGATAGGTTTATTCTTGGGGTTCAGGTTCGGGTTATGGTTACTGTTATGGCTTGGGTTAGTTTTAGGTTTAGAGTTCAGGTTCACATTAGTGCTAATGGTAGGGTTAGGGTTATGGTTAGGGTTAGGGTTTTGGTTAGGTTTAGGAGTAGTGTTAAGTTTAGGGTTCTTGTTATAGTTAGTTTTCCAGTTAGGGTTAGTGTTAGGGCAAGAGATAGGACTCAGTTTTGGGTTAGGGTTATGGTTAGCTGTAGGATTAGAGTTAGTGTTCTGATTGGGGTTCTGGTTCTGGTTCGGGTTCTGGAATCAGGTTAGGATTAGTCTTCAGGTTAGGGTTAGGGTTAGGATTTGCATTAGGATCAGGGTTAGTGTTAGGTTTAGCGTTCGGGTTTGGGTTAGGGTTAGGATTAGTGTTAGTGTGGGTTTATGCTTTGGGCTATGTTTTCAATTTGGTTTGTGTTAGGTTTTGGTTTAGGTCCAGGGTTCTGTTTAAATGTAGGGTTACTGTTCGGGTTAGGGTTTGGTTGTGTTATGGCAAGTGTTTGGTTTAGGTTTAGGGTTAGATATAGGGTTAGGGTAATGGTTGGTGTTTGGTGAGCTTAGGCTTTGGGTTTGGGTTTGGGTTAGAATTTTTGTTCTGGTTCAATTTAGGGTTAGGTTTCGGGTTAGAGTTCAGTTTAGGGTTAGGATATGGGTTAAGATTAGGGTGACCTTGCGGGTTAGTGTTAGGGTTAGGGTTCGGGTAAAGATTCGAGTTAGGATTAGGTTTAGGGTTATGGGTAGGATTAGGGTTATCATTCAGGTGAGTTAGGGTTAGAGTTCTTGTTAGTGTTCTTAGGGCTAGGGTTCATGTTAGGTTTAATTTTATGATTTGGTTTAGGCTTAGTGTTAGGGTTAGTTTTGTGGCTTAGCTTATGGATAGGGTTATGATTCACGTTAATGTTATGTTTAGGGTGAGGGTTAGTGTTAGTTTTAAATTTAGGGTTGGGGTTATGGTTCTGGTTCTGGTTATGGTTAGGGTTCTGGTTTGTTAGATTTTGGGTGTGGTTCCAGTTTCTGGTTAGGTTTGAGATTAAATTTAGGGTTCAGTTTTGGGTTAGGGTTATGATCAGTTTAAGGTTATGGTGAGTGTTACTGTTGGGGTTAGGGTTAAGTTCAGTGTTCTGGTTAGGGTATGGGATACTATTCAGGATAGGGTTAGGGTTATGGTAAGGATTAGGGTTCACTTTCAGTTTAACGTTAGGATTGCATTCTGGTAGGGTATGAGGGACAGGCTTAGTGTTTGAGCTAGCTTTATGTTAAGGTTTTGGTTTCTATTTCAGTTTAGAATTAGCGTTCAGGCTCTGTATTGCGTTAGTGTGAGGATTACGTTTTGTGTACTGTTTAAACTTATTTTTCAAGTTGGGATTAGCGTTAGCCTTTGGTGTATGCTAAGGTTGAGACTTCCAGGAAGAGGTCAGGTTATCATTAATTTTCGGTTCAGATTAGGGTTAGTGGTGGCTTTGGGAGAGTGTTAGGTTTAGGCCGCGCTTCGGGTACTATTTAGGGTTAGGTTTAGGTTTCATGTTCGATTTAGATTTTGAAATTGGGTTTGGTTAGGTTGGATTTATGTTGAGCGTATGGTTTAGAATTAAGATTATTATAAACCTAAGACTTAGTGTTAGGTATAGACATAGGTTTAGGATTTAGGTTATGGATAAGATTTGCATTCAGCGTTGGGTTAAAGTTAGAGTTAAATTTAGGGTTAAACCTAACCTTGGGCACTTGGAATTGCATAGGTTCCTATGCCTATGGCCTCCTGGGGCCACACTCACTGCTTGGCCATATGCCTGTTACGGCACTTCTGACTCCAGAGAGCCCTTCCAACTACTGGCTGCCGTCAAAAGTGCAGATGTGGGTTAAGGCCATGGCTTTGTCTTTCCAGGAAAAAATGAGGCCCAGGATGAATCAGCTGGCCGACACAGAGCCTTGACTTAGCATCTCAGTCCTCCTGTGGACACCAGGGCCTGACCACCGCTTCCAAGGAAGGGAATCGGCCTGTGAGCTGAGTGGCTGTGTGGGTGGGGAGGGAGACAACAGCTGAAGCCAAGTCAAGAATGCGGCGATCCTTCAGATGCAGCTGGCAGGTGCCCGAGGGATGCCCCACCCCGTCAGATATTGGCGGGTGTGCAGGGCCTTCACTGAGAACCCTCCAAGCCCACCTTAGGCCCCTCAGCGACCATGCAGGCACCCTTGGCCTGAGGGAGTAGACCCAAACCTGCAGGGTTCCCATGCAGGGTGACTGCCATCAAGCCGACAATGGCCTCAGGATGAGACGTGTGGCTTTGGGGAGGCTGGCAGAGAGGCACAAAGTGGAACACCAGCTAAGTCCACACACCTGAGTGGCAGATTTCCAGAAGGAGACTCAAAATGTACCAAGAAACTGTGTGAAGGAAGCTACTCAATCACTCTGAGCCTCAGTGTTCCCCCTGGAAAATGAGGTTCACAGTCCTACTTCACAGAGCTGTTGGGGAAGATACATAAAAGTGCCTGTGACAGCCAGTGTCCACATTATTAACAAACTTGTATCTGACTTCAGAATAATCAATGAAAGGAAGAATGTTGATGAGACCAAAGACGACATGCCCAGCTTCATAAGCAGCCCCAGCAGCATGAGAACAAGAGGAGTTCTGAATAAACAGTGTTCTTCACAACCCCCTGGAGAGGATGAACATGGGTTCCATCAAGATACGTGTCTGTTGTACCGTGACTTGTGTAGTGACGGTGGGTCCCTAGTGACACTGTGAAATACAGTTACATGCAGTGGCTCCTAGGAAACAACTACAAAACAATAAACACAGCAGTTAGGAATGGGAAAGAGGGGATCAGAGGATGGTCAGAGCCACAAAATCTGACAGAAGACACTGAAACACGACGAGCACCCAGCTCAGTCAACAGCTGCTGTGGTTGCACCAGGAGATCAAACGTCTGAGGCAGCCATTGTGGGGACTGCTGGGAGCACAGTGGTCACTGCAGCCACAACCCAACAGCAGTGCATCGGAGCACACAGACCCAGAGACTTTCCTCTCCATTAATCCTTGTTTCAAGGTGATGAATATCCTCATGTTACAATGGCTCCTTCCAACACCTGTGGATGAGTGCCATGAGAACCCAATGAAGAGGTAACAGGCCAGAGTAGGATGGAACACTGGGGGATAGGGGAACGGGGTTGCACATGACCACACGGAATATCACCTGGGCCTATTGAACATGAGAGAAGAACCCAAGGATGTGGTCTAACAGGACTTCCCTGTCTTGCCATATTCAGAGACACTACAGAGTTTCTCATACATTCTTTACAAAAATGTTAAAGAATTCATGTGTCTTCAATTCATAAAGAGGCAAACTCTTGACAAAGTGACAGGTTCCAATTTCCATGACCAGGTTTTTCAGTTGTTTTGATAATATTCCACTTTCAGGAATTGGAAATGTAATCTAATAGGATGTGTAATATTAACAAGGACTTTTTTTCATTTAGATCAACACTCAGATTTTTAGGGAGGACATAAATCATGAACACTGCTAACCATTCCTCCACAGGTTTCAATAAGACTTTTAAGTTAATTTACCATTCTCAGGAAAAGAGAATTTGGCAATTCAAGTTTATTTTTCCTGCATTCAAGTGTACAGTACAGCAAAGAGAATGAGTAGAAAAAAATTAGTAAGAAGGTTTTGCTTGCATTTTATCTTTCGCTAATAAGCAGGATATTTTATGTTCTGTTCTCTTCACTACTCTAATCAATTTTTAAAGAATAAGGTAGATATAAATGTCCCTTGGCATGTTTATCTGGGAACCTTGCCTGAATGCAAAGCAGAGATGTTAAAGCTGATGGATTTCAAATGCTACCCAAGTACTGTCTACCATGGATATCCCTCTCACAAAGCTGGACCACCAGTCAATTCCTGATGGATCAGAATCACCACCCATGTCCCTGAGAGACTGGCCACTCAGGTCTGAGATGAGATTAGGTGATCAATCTAAAGGGCAAATGCTTAGGCTATTCTCATCTTAAAGGTGCTGTTTCAGAGGGCTCTGCACTGGAATGAGTTAGTGAAAATTGCCTATGAGACACTTGCCTGGGAATTGGTTTGTTCTCCTCTGCACTTAGCGGATCCTGGGGAACCCAGTGATTAACCGCACAAATGCCTCAACTTCCACATCTGCAAAACAGGCAAGCGACAGCCAATGTTACCACCCTGCAAAGCTCTTATGTTGTGCTTGCAAGAGGGGCCACAAGGCCGAATGTCTCCCAAAAGCTGATGAAATGATGGCACTTTGGCTGGAGAAAGCAGAGTGCATCAGGCAAAGTAGAAAGATCCTGGGATGTCAAACCAGTTCCCACAAGCAGTTTAAAGAATCACCTGACCCTGGACTAGGTGTGAGGCTGTAGAAAGACCCACAGACACAGAGGTGGGAGGACGAATCAAGCAACAGAGGGAGCCGGTGGAGAAGAGGCAAGTGTCTGGCTTCAATTTTGGACAACAGCAATTGCACGCTGCAGGCCCCCGCTGCCCATGCAGCCGCCACACCCTCCTAACTCCCTGGTCCCTCTGGTCCTGGCACATCCTTCTGGGACTTAGTCCACGTGGAGCGGGTGCAGGAAAAGTGTCCTGAGTCAATGGCGGTTTGACCCTCGGCAAAACCTTCACCGCCCTCCTCCTCCCCCCAGGGCTAGGCACTGCCTGGTGCCCAGAGCATCCTGGGGGTTGTGGTCCTGCAGTCCTGCAAGCTCCCAGCCAGAAAAGGTTAAGAGACAAATGTTCCCAGCATGCACAGCTAGGGGACCCAACTCCCACCTGTCCCTCCACCCCTGGCCAACGCCCCTCTACTTCAACACCCCACCTTCTACCCCGCCTCTTCTTTATACCACACCAACTCTCCATGCCCTACCCACCCACGTGAGTTTGTGCAGTGTGGTTGGGCTGCATCCTTTGAGGCCAGTACTCAGGTAGGGATTGGGCTCACCAGCCTGGCTATTGATGAGGATGCTTGCAGCCCTGGTGGAAGCTCCCTGGCCAGGATTTGAAATGTCAATTCAGTATCTAAAATGGAAATACCGGGTACCTGGGATCCTGGAATTTGCCTTTTCAAGGCCACCTGTCCTACAATGCCTTCCATCCCTCCAGCCTACCTGCGGAAATCCTCCTCTTGGAACCCATCCAGCTGAAGGGCCTATACCCATCAGAAAAATTCAAAGCCATGCCACTTACCAAATTGAGGCACAAATGGAATGACCCAGGCAGGTCACGCAAGGGTGAGGGCATTAATAGATACTTGATAGTATTAAAATCAATCTGATGATGTCATGAGTGAACGTGTTCCACTTTAAAACAAATTACCGCTGTGATTCTGAGATATTGAGTTAAGATCTTTGTTCAAATATGCAGGATTTAAAATGTTTATTGATGTGTAACATGTATACAGAAATATATGCAGAAGTCATCCATGTAAACCTCAAAGAATTATTATGAAGTGAACACACGTGTGACCAAGAACTAGCGCCAGCTTCACTCAGGACCCAAAAATCCCTTTCTCTAACTTCCTCCCCAAAGATAAATGATATCTTACCAGCGAACACTGTTTATCTAGTTTGTCTTCTTATACAAGTGTTTGATTACAGAACAATTTAAACAATATATAAAATAAACAAAATAGCATAGTAGGCCCATCACCCAGCTTCAACATCTAGTAATCATCTGCCATTTTTGTTTCATCCACACTCCATCCCATTCCCATCTCACTTTATTATTCTTTTAGTCGTTTGTGTCTGAGGGTGGGGTAAGATGGATGCACACTGAAAGGCACAAATCTCAACCGTAGAGTTTGGGGAAGTAAACATGCCCATATAACTTTCACCCCTTTGAGGATAGGATATTTCCATCACCGCTGGAAAACTCCTTCCTGTTCCTTCCTAAGCAATTTTCTCCATTCCCCGAGGCAACCACTGTTCTGGTTTCTTCACCATAGGTTCATCTTGGCTGAAATCCTCACACGTGTATTGTTTTCTGTCCAGCTTGCCTCTCTTGGTACGAGGTTGATGAGACTCACCCAGCATGTGTTTGTCAGAGTTTGCTCCATGGCACGACTGACGGCCTTCTGCTCTGTGGATGCCCCGCAGTGTGCTCATCTTCCTCCTGGGGACGTGCAGGTCATCTCCTGTGAACATTTTAGTACAAACCCTTTTTTATGCTATTTAATTCCTTTATTAGCATTTAAGTGGCACAACTTTGCATTTTTAGTGGTTGGTCCAGATTACACTATGAATCTTTAACATACCACAGCCTACCTAGGCTTAATAGTGCACCAGTTTAATCAACGTAAAATATGGAAGACTTGCTACAGAACAGTTCAATTTACCTTTGTCTGTCCTTTGTGCTATGGTTGTCATAAATTTTACATCTTCCCATGTTATAAATCCCACAACACAGTGTTATAATTTTTGCTTTAAATAGTCATAGGTCTTTTAAATAAATTAACAGAAAAAAGTTAAGTATTTGGAGACAGATGATTTGAGGCTCTGCAAATGTACTATTTCTTCTTTAAGTTTCACCACAGTTTTCACATTCATCAGTCAGTTTTACCCACAATAATTATTACTGTGGTTTTCTAGTGGTGAGTTTCTATTTCATGCTTCCAGCCACATTTATTATTTGGAATTCTGTGAGGAAGACTCCCTCCCTCCCTCTCCCTTCCTTCTTCCTTTCTTTCTCTCTTTTTCGCATACTTTTTTATTCCTCTTTCTTTCTTCCTTTCTTATTTAATCTATTTTATATTAGTATAGACTCATGGATCTTTATTTTAATCTCTGGGTAATAATCTGATGCTACCATTATTTATTATGTTGCTCACAGTTTTACAGCTTGAGCCATGGGGAAGTCTTTCAGATTGATTCCTTTTGACACATCTCATCATTGTCTGTGTTTTTTTTAAAGCACTTTCCTACTTTCTGGCACTACAAGATGACCCATGCTCATCTTGTATTTTCTAGCTCCAGCCATGGAATTAGCCATTTCTCCAAGAAAACCTGATTGTTTTTATGAGAGAATGATATTTAGAAACCAAGATCTTGGAGTTAGGTGTGCTCATTGATACTAGGGTGTCATTGCTTCTAGACCCTCTCAGCAGAGATTGAAATGTATGTGTGAATATAAACTAAGGTATACACATCTATCTATTCATTTATCAATCTATCAATCTACCCATCTATCTGGATAGATATATTAGAAGAGACATGGATCCATACTGATAATTCCAACTCCAATCCAGCACCAGAGTTTATTCTAGCATTGTCCTTTTGTTTATTTTTAACTTCTTTCACCTACAGTGAGAAACTCAACTCCAGTTAGCAACAATATATTTACTAATGTGTCAACTAGTTTCAGAAATGCTAATCCATATGCTTATGAAAAACAAATTTACCACCTACAGTACAGTGTTTGTGTCCAGTACTTTAGTTTTACAGTATCCCATCAAAACACTGTCTTCTAAAGTAACTTAGGTCAGGACATTTCATTCCCATGCCTTCTGTGTGGTTATGTCACATGCTTGTAATTCAGTGAGATTCATTTGTCACTGCATTCCATCTGAGTTCGCCAGCATCCTGATTGATTTGTAGAATTTGCTGAGTAAAATTCACTCTTTGTGGTGTACTGATCTATGGGTTTTGAAAACATTATGGTCGTGTATCCACATTCACAGTACCATAGAGAGCTTTTTTATTCACCCCCCAAAAAATTCTCTCATACTATCCCTTTGTAGTCAACCCGTTCCCCCATTCCAACCCTTGGCAAACACTGATCATATTACATCTCTGTTATTCTGACATTTATAGAAAGTCAAATAAATGAAATCCTAGACTGTACAGCCTTTTGAATCAGACTTCCTTCACATAGAGAAATGCAGCAAAGATTCATCCATCTTGTTGTGTGATTCCAGAGTTCATCCTCTTTATTGACAAGTAGTATTCTAATGTCCCAATGCAACACCATTTCTTTTCCTATTCACCTGATGTAGGTACCTAAAAATATTTTGGAACAGATTCCCATTCTGGGACTTCAGAATCAAGCACACCTTACTTTGAGAAGGCAATTTCTGATTCCATGGTCCAAGTCGCTGTCTAGCAGCAAGTTTCTATAGGAGTGGCAATCATACCTAGACCTAAGAAAAACTGGATATGACACCCATTCTTGGCGACAACTTTGTTCCTGATCTTTCTCTTTCCATCTCGTAAGGATCACACACCTAAAACAGGTTTAGAACATGATGTCATTTAAGGTCTTTGAGAAAGAATCTCACATGCCTTTAAGAAGGCTGTGTTCTGATGCCGGCATGTCAGGGCAGGTCTATCTACTGGTTTGTATAGGACTGGCAATGCAGAGTGGATCCAAGCCAAAGCGTGTATAGAACACTTTCCTGAAAATAAGTTCATGCCACATCTGTCTTCCTCCCAGCTAGTAGGGACCACATGATACCTAAACAAGTTTTGGCACAGATTCTCATTTAGGGCCTTCAGAAGGAATCGCACCTTCCTTTGAGCAGGCACTATCTGATGCCAAGTTGAAAGTCGCTGTGTAGCAACAAGTTTGTATAGGACTGGCAATCATACCTAGAGCTGAGGTAAACCTGTTATGACACCAGCTCCTGGAAATAACTTCATGCCCCATATCCCTTCATTCAAGCTAGTATTGATCACATAGTAACTAAATAAGTTTTGGCAAAAATTTCTGATTCAGGCTTTGAGAAGAAACCACACGTTCCTTTGAG
>CM053518.1:1479461-1513409 GCA_028646465.1 Rhinoceros unicornis
GGCCGGTCTGGTTAAAGGTTTGTATAGGACTGGAAATCCAGAGTGGAGATGAGCCAAACCATGTCTAGCATCCATTCCTGGAAATAATTTCATGCCCCATCCCTTACCTCCAGATAGTAAAGATCACATTATACCTAAACAATTTTTGGTACAGATTCCCATTTTGAACCTTCAGAAGGATTCACACGTTCCTTTGAGAAGGCACTTTCTGATTCCAAGTTACAATTCACTGTTTAGCAACAAGTGTGTGTAGGACTGGCAATCATACCTAGAGCTGAGCTAAACAAGGAATGAGACCCATTCCTCTTATTAACTTTTTGCCTGATCTCTCTCACTTCTATCTCATAAGTATCACACACTGAAACCAGCTTTAGAACATGATGCTATATACAGCCCTTGAGAAGGATTCTCGCATGCCTTTCAGTAGGCAGTGTTTTGATCCTGTATTGTCAGGGCATGTCTCGGAAGAGGTTATTATAGGACTGGGAATCCAGAGTACAGCTGAACCAAACCATGTATAGCTCTCATTTCTGGAAATAACTTTATGTCCCATCTCTCTTCCTTCCACCTACTAAGGATCTCACAATACAGAAACAAGTTTTCCCACAGATTCCTGTTTTGGTTCTTCAGAAGGGATCACACCTTCCTGTGAGAAGTCAAATTCTGATTCCAAGTTCGAAGTAGCTGTCTAGCAGCAGGTTTTTATAGGACAGGCAATCTTGCCTAGAGCTGAGCTAAACAGAATATGACACCCATTCTTGGAAATAACATTGTGCATGATCACTCTCCTTTCCATCTCGTTGGGATCACACACACAAACCAGATTTAGAACAGTATGTCATTTAGGGCTCTTGAGAAGAATTCTCACACGTCTTTCAGAAGGCAGTTTTCTGATTCTGGCTTGTTAGGTTAGGCCAGGTAACAGGTTTGTATAACACTGGAAATCCAGAGTAAACCTGAGACAACCATGTCTAGCACCCATTTCTGGAAATAAATTCATGCCCTAATTCCCTTCCTTCCAGTTAGTAAGGATCACAGAATAGCTAAATAGGTTTTGGCACAGATTTCTGATGGAGTGCTTTAGAAGGAATCACACGCTCCTTCTAGGAGGCACTTTATGATTCCATTTGCAAGTCGCTGTATAGCAACAAGTTTCTATAGGACTGGCAACCATACCTAGAGCTGAGGTAAACTGAGTATGACACCCAAACCTAGAAATAACTGTGTGCCTGATCTTTCTTCCATTCATTGCGTAAGGATCACGCAACAAAACCAGGTTAAAATACTATGGTATTTAGGGCCATTGAGAGGGATTCTCACATGCCTTTCAGAATGCAGTGTTCTGATTCTGTCCTGTTAGGGCAGGTGGGGAAGAGGTGTGTATAGGACTGGCAATCCAGAGTAGATCTGAGCCACAAGTTGTTTAACACCCATTTGTGGAAATGACTTCATTCCCTATCTCCCTTTCTTCCAGCTACTAAGGATTGCATAACACCTAAACAAGGTTTGAAACCGAGCCCGTTTGGGGCCTTCAGAAGGAATCACAAGTTCCTGTGAGATGGCACTTTCTGACTCCAAGATTTAAGTCGCCCTCTGGTAAGAAGTTTGTATAGTACTGGCTCTCCTACATAGAGCTGAGGGAAATTGGGTATGACACACATTGCTGGCAATAACATTGTGCCTGATCTCTCTCCTTTCCATCTCGTAAAGATAACACACCTAAACCATGTTTAGAAAATGATGCCATATAACGCCTTTGATAAGATCTCTTATGCCTTTTAGAAGGCTCTTTTCTGATCCATGCTTGTCAGGGCATGTCTGGGAAGAGGTTTGTATAAGACAGGTAATCCAGAGTAGAGCTGAGTCAAGCCGTGCATAGCTCCCATTTCTGGAAATAACTTCATGCCGCATCTCCCTTCCTTCTAGTTAATAAGGATCACGTACTATCTAAACATGTTTTGGCACAGATGTCTTTTTGGGGTCTTGAGAATGAATCACACGTTCCTTTGTGGAGGCACTTTCTGATTCCAAGTTCCAAGTCTCTCTCAAGCAATAAGTTTGTATAGGGCAGACAATCATACCTAGAGCTCAGCTAAACTGGGCATGACACCCAGCCTTGTAAATAGCTTTTTTCCCTGATTTCTCTTCCTTCCATCTTGTAAGGATCACACACATAAACTAGATTTAGAACATGATGTCATTTAGAGTCCTTGAGATTGTATCTCACATGCCTTACAGAACCCAGTGTTCTGATACAAGCTTGTCAGGGGTGGTGTAGCAAAAAGTTTGTATAAGACCTGGGAATCCAGGGTGGAGCTGAGCCAAATCATGTATAGCACCCATTCCTGGAAATAACTTCATGCCGCATATCCCTTCCTTCCATCTAGTAAGGATCGCATAATATCTAAACAAGTTTTAGCACAGATTCCTGTTTTGGGCCTTCATTAACAATCGCACATTCCTTTGAGAATGCACTATCTGATTCCAAATTCCAAGTTGCTGTCTAGTAGCAAGCTGTATAGGACTGGCAATCGTACCTGGAGCTGAGCTAAACTGGGTATGAGGCCCATTCTTGGAAATAAAATTTTTGCCTTATCTCTCTACCTTCTATCGCTTAAGGATCACACACCTGAACCAGGTGAGAACATGATGCAATTTGCGACCCTTGAGAAGGAATCTCACATGCCTTTTAGAAGACAGTGTTCTGATCCTGGCTTGTTAGAGCAGGTCTCGGAGGAGGTTTTATGGGAATGGCAGTCCAGATTAGACCTGAGCCACCCATTGTCTAGCACCCATTCCTGGGAATATCTTCATGCCCCATCTACATTCTTTCCAGCTAGTAAGGATCTCCTAATATCTATACAAGTTTTCACACAGATTTCTGTTGGTGCATTGAGAAGAAATCACAGTTTCCTTTGTTGAAGCACTTTCTGATTCCAAGTTGCAAGTCGCTGTCTACCACAGTTTTGTATAGGACTGACAATCATACCTAGAGCTGAGGTAAACTGTGTATGACATCCACTCCTGGAAATAATTTCATGACCCATATCCCTTCCTTGTAACCATTAAGGATCACATAATAACTAGACCACCTTTGAGAGAGAATCCCCTTAAGACATTGTGAAGAAATTGCATGTTGCTTTGACAAGTCACTTTCTGATTCCAGGTTCCAAGTCGCTTTCTAGCAACAAGCTTGTATAACACTGGCAATCGTATCTAGAGCTGAGCTAAACTTGATATGACACCCATTCCTGGAAATAACTTTCTGCCTGATCTCTCTCCCTTCCATCTCGTATGGTACACACACCGAAACTAGGTTTAGAACACTATGCCATTTAGGGCCTTTGAGAAGGAATCTTACATGCCTTTCAGAAGGCAGTGTTCTGATCCCAGTTTCTCAGGGCTGGTCGGGTAACAGACTTGTATAGGGCTGAGAATCCAGAGTAGAGCAGAGCCAAACCATGTCTAGCCCCCATTCTTGGAAATAACTTTATGTTCCATCTCTCTCCCTTCCATCAAGTAAGGATCACATAATACCAAACAACGTTGGATCATAGTCCCGTTTTCGGCATAAAGAATGTGTGATATCATTCTCATTCTTATAAGTGGCATCGTATCAATAGTGTGACCACTTCCACTGCTATCTGTGACGTCAGTGACGTGTAACTTGTGACATCACTCCCATTGTGTGCCTGAGATATCACACCCTTTTTTATGAGTGATGTGACACACTTGTTTATGAGATCACACGCCTTGTGTCTCTGACAACACTCTCATTTTGTGTCACATATAAATTCTGAATGACGTCAATCTTAAATCTCATAAGATATCAAACCATTATTGTGAGTAGTGTCACTCCCAATATTATGTAGGACATCATACTCATTGTGTGTGACATCATTCTGATAGTATATTTGTCATCCCTCCAATAGTGTGTGACATTGCTCACATTTTGTGTGTGACATCACTCCAATCATTATGTATGTCATCAGACCTTTTGTGATCTTGGCAACATGCACAGATGTTGACGTGACACCAACTGCATGTGACATGAACGCAATTTAGGGTTTGAAATCTCTATTGTTACGTATGTCACTCCCAATATTCCATGTGATGTCACACAAATTCTTGATGACATGAATCTACTATTGTTGTGACATCACTCACATGGTGTTTCTCTGACTTCACTCATATATTTGGGGTGACATCACTCTGTTGTGATAACATGCTCATTGTGTTTATGACATCACACCAATAGTGTGACATCTTTCACACGTGTGTGACATCTGTCACGTGTTCTGTATCACTCATATGTTTCTGTGACATCGCTCCCATTATTTGTGACAGCATATGAATTGTGTGACAACACTCCCACTCTTATGTGTGACATCCTTGTGCCCCCCTTTGACATAACTTACATTTTACAGTGTGACATCACTCCCATTGTGTACATGTTATATCACTCCCATCATTATGCATGACGTGACACACCAGGTTATGGGTGACATCACACGACTTGTGTGTGTGACAACATCCTCCTTTTGTGTCTCATCACATCAATTGTGTGTGACATCAACCTTCATAAGCATATAATATCCTAAACATTATTATGTTTGTGTCACTCCCAGTATTATGTATGACATCACAATAATTGAGTGTGGCTTCACTCTGATAGTGTGTTTGATATCACTCCAAGGTTGTGCTTGAGACATCATTCACATTTTCTTTGCAACACCACTGCAATCATTATGTGTGACATCACACCCATTTTTGGACTCCACACACCTTGATTGTGATAACACTAGGATAGACAGTCACATCTCTCTAATTGTGTGATATCACTCCCATTGTGTGTGACAGCAGTCATATCATTCACTGTGATGTGACATCTGCTCTTATGTACGAAATATCACACAGGTTTCTGTGAAATATCTCACATTTTACTCTGACATATGCCACGTGGGTGTATGGTGTAACTCTCATTATGTGTGAATTCACACCCATTTTCGTGAAAGACACAAGGCCCATTTTCTGTGACTTCACCAGGTTGGAGTGTGCCTTCACACACATGGTGTGTCTGACACCACTCAGTGTGTATATGACATCACACCAATGGTGTATTTGTTAAAAGCCTGACATTTATGTGTGAAAACACTCCCATTGATATGTGTGACATCATTCACCTTTTTTGTGACATAATTCATATTTTTATGTATGACTTCAAACCTATTGTGTGTGACAACATTCACATATGTTGACATCAAACCAATTGTGTGTGGGTTAGGGTTAGTGTTAGCGTTAGTTTTAGAGTTTTGGTTAGGGTTAATGTTAGTGCTAGGGCTAAAGTTAGGTTTAGGGGTATGGCTAAGGCTAAGGCTAGGGTTAGGGTTAGGTTTAGGGGTAGGGTTATGGCTAGTGCTAGGGTTAGGTTTAGGGCTTGGCTAGGGTTAGGCTTGTGGCTAGGTTTAGGTCTAGGTCTAGGTTTTGGCTTATTGCCAGGGTTATGGTTAGGGCTAGGGTTTGGGTTAGGGTTAGGATTTTGGATATGTTTAAAGTTACTGCTAGGGCTATGCTTAGGGCGAGGGTTAAGCTTATGGTTAGGGTTAGTACCAGTTTTAGGGTCACGATTAGGTTTATGGCTAGGGCTAGGATTAGGCTTAGGTTTATTCCTAGGGTTAGGGCTAGAGCTAGAGCTAGGGCTATTGTTAGGGTTACGACTAAGTTAGGAATAGTTGTATGGCTACGGCCATGCTTAGTATTAAGTCTAGGGTTAGATTTAATGTTATGGTTATGGTTAGGGCTTATTTAGGTTTCCGGTTAAGGTTAGTGGTAGGGTTCGGATTAGGGTAAGTGTTGGGTTAGTGTTAGGGCTGGTGACAGTGGTAGTAGTTGGGTTAGGGTTAGGGTTAGTGGTCTGGTATGTTTAGGGGTATGGTGAGGTTTGACTTAGTGTTAGATTTACAGTAAGCTTTAGGGCTAGTGGTAGCATTGGAGTTAGCATTAGGGCCCGAATTAGGCTTAGGGCTAGGGTTATTCTTAGGGCTAGGTTTAGCCCTGACATTAGGGGAAGGGTTAAGTGTTGGTTTAGGGTTAGGATTATAGTTAATTGTATGGGTAGCAGAAGTTTTAGGACTACAGCTAGTGTTAGTGCTAAGTTATGGTTATGTTTAGGGTTAGGGTTTGGGTTAATTATAGGTTTAGGGTTTGGGTCGGGTTTAGGGCGAGTGTCATAGTTAGGAGTAGCATTATGACTAGGGTTAGGGTTAGGGTTTGGACATGGGCTAGTGTTGGCAGTAGGGCTATGGCTAAGATTAGGTCAGTGTTAATATTAGGATTAGGGTTAGTGTTGGGTTATGGTTGTGGTTAGCATTAGGGTCATCTCTAGGGCTAGGGTTTTGGTATGCCAAGGGCTAAAATTAGAGTTAGGATAAGTTTTAGGTTTAGGGTTGGTCCTAGAGCTAGAGTTAGGTTTACTTTTAGTGGTAGGGTTAGTGTTAGAGGTAAGTTAAGTTAGGGGTAGGGTTAGGGCAATGGCTGGTGATAGGTTAGGGCTAGGGATAGAGTTACAGTTAGTGTTAGGGATCAAACTAGGGTTTGGGTTGTGGCTCAGACTAGAATAAATTGTTAGGGTAAGGGTTAGCATAGGGCTGAGTTAGAGTTAGGATTATTGTTAGGCTGAGGTAAATGGGTAGTGTTGGGCTTAGGGATGGTTTAGTGTTAGGTTTAGGGGTAGTTTTAGGGTTAGGGTTAGTGACAGGGCTATTGTTAGGGTTACGTTTAGAGCCAGGGCTATGGACAGGGTTAGGGTTAGCGTTAATGCTAGGGATAGGTCTAGATTTATGGTTAGGGTTAAGGTTAGAGCTAGGGTTAATGTTATGGTTAGAGTTAGGGCTAGTGCTAGGGCTAAGTTTAGTGTCAGATCTATGGCTAGGATTTGTGTTGGGTTAGGGCTACCATTGAGCGATAGGGTTAGGGTTAGGGTTAAATTCAGGTTTAGGGGTTGGGCCTGGCTTAGTATAGGGTTAGGAATTGGGTTAAGGTTAGTATTATTGTTAGGGAACGGTTTAGGTTTAGAGTTAGTGCTAGGGCTAGAGATAGGCGTAGGTCTAGTGTTAGGGGTAGTGTTAGGTCTAGCGTTAGCTTTAGGTTAGGACTATGGCAAGGGTTAAGGTTAGGGGTTGTTGTAATGTAAGTGTTTGATTTACAGTTAAATGTAGTGTAGTATCAAGGTTAGGGTTAGGTTTAGGGTTAAGGGTAGGTTTAGTGTTAGGGGTATGGGTATGGGTTGTTTTAGTGTTATGGTTAGGTTCAGGGTTAACATTAGTGTTTATGCTAGGGTTAGGGATAGTTTTAACATTAGGGTTAAGGTTAGGGTCAAGGCTATGTTTAAGTATAGGTCTAGGTTTAGGGCTATGTCTAGGCATGGGTTTAGCATTAGGACTAGGACTAGGGTTAATTTCATATATAGGGCTGGGTTCATGTTAGGTCTGGAGCAATGGTTAGCATTAAGGTTACAATTGGGGTTAGTGCTAATGTTAGTGCTAGGGTTAAGGTTACGACTAGGGTTATGGTTCCTGTGAGCAATAGTGCTAGGGATAGTGTTTGATCTACGGCTAAGATTAGTATTAGGGTTAGGGTTAGCTTTGTGGTTGGGTTTGGGTTGTGTTAGGGTAAAAGTTAGGGCTTGGGGTAACTTTAGAGTAAGTGGTAGTGCAATGGTTAGGGCAGGACTGTGGTTAGTGCTACATTAAGTGTTAGGGTTAGAGCCTGGGTTAGTTCTAGGTCAGGGTTAGGGCTAGGGCTGGTGTTGTTTTTATGTTTACAGCTATGGCTAAGATTAAGGTTATGGGTTCAGATGGGTCTGGGTTAGTGTTAGGGGAAGGGTTAGGGGTAGAGCTTTGTTAGAGTTAGCATTATGTTTAGGGGTAGGGGTAGGGGTGGGGTTAGAGGTCGGTTTGGATCAGGGTTAGGTTTAGAGTAAGTGTAGGTGCAGGACTCAGCTTAGTGTTAGGGTAAGGTTTAGGGTTATGGTTAGGTTTGGGACAGGGTTATTGTTAGTTTTATGGTTAGCGGTAGGGTTAGGGTTGGGGTTAGGCTTGCGTTAGGGCTAGGACTAGGGTTAGGGTTAGGGGTAGGGCTAGAGTTAGGATTATGGCTAGTGCTTAGGGATAGTGTTAGTATTAGAAGTAGAGTTGGGGTTAAGTTTGGGTTTGGGTTAGGTTTAGTTTTATGGTTAGTGGTAGTGTTGGGGTTAGGGTTACATTCGAGTTATGTTTAAGGTTACAATGTGGGTGAGGTTTGAGTTAGCGTTATGGTTAGGGGAGGAGTAGGTGTAGGGATAGGTTTAGGGTTAGGGTTAGGGTTAAGGTCAGTGGTAGTTGTAGAGATTGGGTTAGGGTTAGGGTTAGGTTTAGGTTTACGGTTAGTGTTAGAGTTGGCATTAGGACCTAGAGCCACAGTTAGGGTTAAGGGTAGGTTTCTGGTTAGAGTCAGGTCTGGGGTACAATTAAATTTAGAGTTTGGGTTTGTCTTAGGTTTAGGGTTAGGGTTAAGGCTGGCTCTAGGGCTGGTTTTAGGCTTACGTCTAGGGTTAGGGCAAGGGTTTGGGTTAGGTTTAGGGCTAGGATTATTGTTGGGGTTAGGGTTGTGGTTGCATTAGATTAAGGGTTAGAGTTAATGTTCAGGGTAGTGGTTGGGGTAGGCGTAGAGTTAGGGTGTTTAGAGTTAGTGTTAGGGTTAGATTTAATTGTAGAGCTGGACTAAGATTTAGAGTTATGGTTACAGTTAGACATAAGGTTGTGTTTGGGAGTACGGGTAGGTTTAGGGTTAGGATTATGCTTAAGATTAGTGTTAGTGTTATCATTAGGGTGTGGGTTCTGATTAGGATTAAGTTAAGGGTTAGCTTTAGGGTTGGGTTTAAAGTTGGTTCAGGGTTAGGGTCTGTGTTACTTTAAGTCTTAGGCTCTGGGTAAATGCTGTTTTAGGGATAGGGGTACGGTTACAATTAAGATTAGGGCTAGTGATAGGGTTAGATTTGGGAATCGCATTAGGGTTAGCATTAGGGTCAGGGCTAGAGTTAGGACTAGGGTTATGTTTAGGGCTAGGACTTTGTCTAGGGCTAGGCTTAGGGCTTGGGCTAGGATTAGGTTCAGTTCTACTGCTAGGGTTAGTTTCAGATCTAGGAGTAGGCATAGGGATGCTTTTAGTGTTAGTGTTCAGGGTTGGGCTAAGTGTTAGACCGAGTTTTAGGGTAGGGGTTACAGTTAGGTTTGGGTCTAGGCCTGGGGCTCATGTTAGGATTATGGCTAGCATTAGGGTTAGTGTTAAGGTTAGGGATAGTGTTAGGGTTCAGGTGAGGTTAAGGATTAGGATTAGGGTTGGGCTTGGCCTTAGGGCTTGGTTTAGTGTAAGGCTTGGGTCAAAGTTAGGGTTAGGGCTACGGTTAGAAGTAGATTTAGGTTTAAGGTAAGGGCTATAGTTAAGTTTAGATTTAGGGTTAGTGCTAGGGTCAGGTTTAGGATTAGGTTTATGACTATGGCTAGGGTTAGGGATAGTTCTAGTGTTAGTTTTAGGTTCATGGCGGTGGTTAGTGTTAGGCATAGACATTTGTTTACGGTTAGGCACATCAGTGGGGTTAGGGCTAGGTTTCGGGGTACGCATAGGGCTACGCTTAGAGTTTGAATTAGTTTTAAGATTAGAGGTAGGTGTAGGGGTGGGGTGGGGTTGGATTAGGGTTAGGGTTAGGTTTTGGGTTAGTGTAATGATTAAGCTTAGGGCTACTGATAGGGCTAGGTTTAAGGTTATGACTAGTGCTATGGTTAGTGTTAGAACTAGTGTTAGGGTTAGGATTATAGCTATGGCTAGGATTAGTGTTAAGGTTACTATTAGGGTTAGGTTATGCTTGGTGTTAGGGGCAGGGGTAGGGGTAGACCTTTGGTTAGGTTTAGGTCTAGAATAGTGGTAGGTGTAGGGGTAGGGTAGGGTTAGGTTTGTGTTAGGGTTAGGGTTAAAGATAAGTTTAAGGCTAGGGCTAAGGTTAGTGTTAGGGTGCGAATTAGGGATCAGGTTAGGATTAGTGTTAGCATTAGGGTTAGGGTAAACATTAGGTTTAGTTTAGGCTTAGGGTTAGGGGTAGGGTTACGGTTAGTGTTGGGTTAGGTTTAGGGGTAGGGGTAGTCGTATGGGTAGGTGTTGGGTTAGTGTTTGAGTTAAGGGAGGGGTAGGGGTACGGTTAGGGGGTTATGGTGAGAGTTAGGAGTAGGTTTAGTGTTAGGGTTAGGTCTAGAGTTCAGGTTAGCTCTAGGGTTAGGGTTAGAGCTAATGTTAGGCCTAGTTTTATGGATGGGGTTAGGACTAGGGTTAGGGTGGCTTAGTGTTAGGGTTTGGGTTAGGGGTAGTTTTAGGGCTACAGTTAAGTTTATTGCTACGTTAGTGTTACAGTGAATTAGTGTTTGGATTAGCGCTAGGGTTATATTTAGGGCTAGGCTTATGTCTAGGTTAAGGTTATGGTTAGGACTAGGGCTAGGGTGGGGTTTAGGGTTATGGTGAAGGTTAGCCTTAGTGTTAGTGCTAAGTTTAGGGATATTGCTAGTGTTAGAGTTAGCATTAGGGCCAGGGCTATTGAAAAGGCTAGAATTATCGTTAAGGCTAGGCTTAGTTCCATAGTTATTGTTAGGGTTAGAGTTATGGCTAGAGCTAGGGTTAAGGTTAGGCATATGTTTACATCTGGGGCTTAGTTTAGGGTCAGGTCTAGGGCTTGGATTTGTGTTAGGATTAGGGCTTGTGTGGAGTTTTATGGTTAGGTGTAGGGGTAGGTCCAGTGCTAGGGTTTGTGTTAGGGTTAGTGCTAGCATTAAGCTTAGTTTTATGTGTAGGGCTAGCATTTTGGTTAAGCCTAACGTTAGGCTTGCTTAGTAATTGTGTTAAGGCTAGGGCTGATGTTAGGTTTAGGGTTAGGTTTAGGAGTAGGTTATATTGTTAGGGTTACCATTATGTTTAGGGTTTGGGTTTGGCTTAGGGTTAGGAATAGGTTTAGGGTTAGGTTTGGATTAGCATTAAAGTTAGTTTTATGGAGAGAAGGAGGAGTAGCATTGGGGTTAGGGTCACATTAGGCTGAGGTTTAATGTTAGGAATGGGGAAAGGGTTTGGTTTACATTTAGGGGTAGGGTTAAAGTTGGATTAGTGTTAGGGTTAGGGTTACTGTTTGGGTTAGAATTAGGGATAGTGTTAGCCTTAGTTTTTGTACTAGAGTTAGTATAGGGTTAGTGTTAGTGTTAAGCTTTGTGCCAGGTCTTGGTTTAGAGGTAGGGTTACGGTTAAGGTTATGGCTAGTGACATGTCTGGGTTTTAAGGCTAGCGCTAGGGCTAGGATTAGTTTCAGGTGTAGGGTTGTGTTAGCATTAGATCTAGGGCAAAGGTTATGGGTAGGGTTACAGTTAGGGTTAGGGTTAAGGCTAGGGCTGGTGCCAGGGTTAGGGTTAAGTCTTTGACTAGGGTTAGTATTAGGGATAGGGCTAGGCTTAGGCTTAGGCTAGGTCTTGGATTATTGTCAGGGTTAAGGTTAGTGTTTGGACTGGGTTATGGATAAGGTAAGGCTTAGGTATAAGGTTAGTGGTAGGCGTAGTGTTGGTGTAGGAGTAAGTGTAGGGTTAGATTTAGAGTTAGTGATAAAGATAAGGATATATCTAGGGCTATGATTAGGGTTAGGGTTAGGGTTATGGTTAGGGCTAGAGTTAGGGTGAGAATTAGGCTGCATGTTCAGATTAATGTTAGCATTAGTTTGTATCACAAACTCTAACCCAACTTTAGCTCTAACCCTAATCTTACCCCTAAACCTAAAACTAGCCTGAGCCCTAACCCTAATCGTATGCCTACCACTAACAGTCACTGTAACTGTAACCATAAGCCAACTCTAACCATAACTTCTACCTAGTCCTAGACCTAGCCCTAACAGTAACCCTAACACTAGCATAACACTAACTCTAATACTAGTCCTAACCCATAACAAAACCCTATGCCTACTCTTACCCTTTCCATTGCCCCAACTCTAAGGCACACCGAACACTAACGTCAGACCTCACCCTAATCCCACCCCTATCTCTAACTCAAAACCAGCCCCAACCCTAACTATAACAATAAATCTAGCCATAAACCTAAAAAGAAACCTAACCAAATATGTAATAACGGAACCTAGCCCTCAGCCCAGCCCTAATGATAACTGTTGCCATAACACTAACTGTAACAGTACTTCCATCCCTAAACTTAACTGAAACTCGAACCGCCTCTCCAAACTCTAAGCCTAAACATATCACTAATCCTAGCTCCAGCCCTAATCATAACCCAGCCTTAGCCCTTACACTAACCCTAATCCTAACCCTAACCCTAGCCTTAAGCAACACGAACCCTAACCTCAACAGTAACTCTCACACTAACCCTAACCTTAAACTTAAACTTAACCTTCACCTAGTCTTATACCTGACCTTAACATTAGCCCTAGCTCAAACCTTAATGCTTGACCAAGCCTTAGACCTAACCCTAACCTTATCCCTAAACTTTGCAATGGCCCTAACCCTAATACAAACACTAACCCCAACCTTAGCCTTGATAAACAATAACCCTAACCCTACTCATAACACCAAGCCTACTCCTTGCCCTGTACCTAACCCTAAACCGGTCCTAGATCTGACTCTAACCCTGGCCTTAGGTCAAAATGTAAATCTGGACCAAGCCCTAGACCTAACCCTAATCTTAGCACTAACACTAGCAATGGCCCTAATTGTAACCATAACACTAAAAGTACCTGTAACCCTAAACCAAACCATAACCTTAACACTATCCACACCCTATCCCTAAGCTAAACCCTAAGCAGAACTGTAACATTATCACAAACACGAATCCTAACTCTAACCCGAAGCTGAAACCTAACCCTTACCCGAACCCAAACCATAACACTAACCCGCACCATAACCCTAACACTAACTCGTACACTAACCCTAAGCCGAACCCAACCCTAAACGGAACCTGAAACCAAATACTAACCTAAACCCAAACTTCAATCCTAACCTAACCCGAAACCGTAACTTTAAGTTAACCCTAAACCTAAACCAAACCCTGGTCCTAACCCAACCAAACATTAACCCGAACACTAACACTAACCCTAACCCGAACCCTAACTCTAAGCCTAATCCTAACCCAAACTCTAACCTGAACCAAATCATAACCATAACCCAAAGCATAACCCCACACTAATGCTAACTCTAACCCGAATCAAAACCCAAAATCTAACACTAACCATAATCCTAATATGAACCATAACCCTAACCCTACCTGGAATCCCGAACCCGAAATGGAAACATAAACACAATCCGAAAACTAACCCTAAACCTACACCTAACCATAATGTTAACCCGAAACCCAACCCAAACCCTTGCCCTAAACGTAACCCTACAATAACCCTAACCCTAACACTAACCGTAACCCAAAACCTAACACTAATCATAAACCGAGCCCTAACCCAAGCCCTAAAATTAATCCTAAATTGAACACTAAGCAGAACCCTAAAAATAACCATTAATCTAACCATAACCCTAACCCTAACATGAATCTGAACCCGAAACTTTACTCTCACCTGAACCCTAACCATAACACCAACCCTAACATTAAGCCTTACTGGAACCCCCACCTGAACACTAACACTAACAGTTACCATATCACGAACACTAACCTGAACTCTTTCCTGAAAACTAACAATAAGCTTATCCCGAACCCTAAATTTATACATAAACCTAACCGTAAACATAAGCAGAATGTGAATCCGAACTCAAACACTAACTCTAACCCTAAACCTAACCCAAACGCTAACCAGAACCCTAACCTTAACACTACCCCTAAACCTAACCTGAACCCTAACCATAAACATGACCCTAACTTGACCACCAGCATTAACGTGTACCCAAACCTTAAATCTAAAACTAACCCTAACCCTAACACTAACACTAATCCTAACCCAAACCCGAAACCCAACAACAAACATATCAATAACATAACCCTAAACCTAACTCGAATAGACACCCCAACAATACATCTAAACCTAACCCGAACTCTAACCTGAACCCTAGCCTAAACTCAGACCATAACCTAACCCAAAGCCGAACCCAAACTCTAACCCAAAACGTAGCTCAAACCCGACCCCAACACCCAATCCTGAACCTAACACTAACCATAAGACTAAAGCTAACCCTCACCACAAAACATAACACTAACCAAAACCATAACACGAACCCGAAACCAAAGCTAATCCTAACCTGAACCAGAGCTCTAACTCTAATACAACCCCGAACCCTATCAGGAACCCTAACACTTACCCTAATATTAACCCTAACCTGAACACTAACGCGAACCCAAACCTAACACTAACATCTAACACTAAGCCTAAACCTAAATAAAATTGGTGACGGTACTCTAACCCTAACCCTAGCCCTAACACCAACCCCAACCCTAACACTAACCTGAACCCTAACACTAACACTTACACTAAAAGAAACCCTAGCCCAAACACAAATCTTAACATAACTGGAAGACAAATATGAGCCTAACACTAACCCTAACAATAACCTGAAACCTAACACGAGCCTGAAACCTAACACTAAACCTAAACATAACCCTAGCCCAACCCTAACCCTAACCCAACCCAAACATAACCCTAAACATAGCGCTAACCCTAAGTCTAACCATAACCAAATCCTAGCACTAACTCTAACCCAAACCTGAACCTGAACACAAACCCTAACCCAAACTCTAAACCTAACCTGAACCTTAAATCTAACACTAACACTAACACAAACCCAACCCAGTCCTAACCCTAGCCCTAGCCCTAACCCTAATTCTAACCCTAAACTTTACTCAAATATGAAACATAACACTAGCCACAAACCGTACCTGAAACCTAACCCTGACCATAACACTAACCTTAACCAAAACACTAGTCCCAACACTAAGTCCCACCCTAAACTTAAATTCAACACTACCCCTAGTCCTAAACTTAAGTCTAACCCTAACCTGAATCCTAAACCTAATCCCGATCCGAACACTCACCATAACGCTAACCCTAACACTTAACCGAATCCTAAGCTTAACCCTAACCCAAACCCAAACCTAATTTGAAACCTAGCCATATCCCTAAAACGAACCCTACTGCTAATCCTAACACTAACCCTAACCTGAAACCTAACCCTAACCCTAATCTGAACACTAAGTATAACCTTAAAACTAACCCTAACCCTAACACTAACATGAACATAACCCTAACACTAATCCAACCCAATCCTAGACCTAAGCCTAACCCTAACCCAAACCTTAATGCTAACCATAACCCTAATACTAACCCAAAACCTAACCCTAATGCTACCCCTAAACATAACCCTAACAAAAAATACAAAATCTAATGCTAACCAGACACTAATCCTAACTTTAATAAGGGATTGAACCCGAAACCAAACTCTAACCTATCCTAACCATAACCTCAACCCTAACGCTAAGCCTAACACTAACCCTAACCTTTACCCAAACCCTAACCCTAACCTGAACCCTAGTCCTAACCCTAACCCGAACCCTAACACTAACCCTAACCTGATACCAAAACTGAACACTAAACCTAATCCTAAACCAAACACTAATCCTAAGGCTAAACCTAACGCTAAGCCTATCCCTATACCAAATGCAACCCTAACCCTAAACCTAACTCTAATCATAACCCTAACACTAACTCTAACACTAACCCTAATTCTAACCCTAATGTTAACACTAACTCGAACCCTAACCATAACCATAATGCTAACCCTAATGCAAAAAATTATCCTAACTCTAACACTAACCTGAATCCTAAAACTAACCCTAACCCAAACCCAAATGCAAGCTGAACCCAGCCCTATACTTAATCCAAAATTAAACTTAACCCTAGCCCTAACCCTAAGCCTAAACTTAACCCGACCCTTAACAGTAACCCCAACTCTAACCTAAACCTCAACCCTAACCCTGACTCTAAGCCTGACCTTAACCCTAACCCTAACACTAACCATAACCCAAAGCCTGACCCAACACTCATGCTAAGCCCATCCAGAACACAAAACCTAACCCTAACCCTAATCTGAACACTAAGCTCTCCCGAAGCCTTAACCTAATGCTAACAGTAACCCTAATCCTAAACGTGACCATAAACCAAAACATAACGCTAATCCTAACTGGAACACGAGCTCGAACCCTAGCAGTAACCCTAACCGAAAAATATCCCTAACCTTAAACCTAACCCTAAACCTAACACGAAAATTAACCCTGACCCTATCAGCACCCCTAAATAGAACCGTAACCTAAACCATAACTCTAATCCTAGATCGACTCTAACCCTAACAGAAAACCGATACCAATACCGAACCATAACACTAACACTATCTCAAAAACTAACACTAACACTAAACTTAAACCTTACCCTCACCCAAATACTAATGCTAACCCGAACTCTAACCAGAATTCTAACCCTAACCCGAACCCAAACCCTAACCCTAACCCTAATCCAAACCCAACCCTAACCCTAACTCTAGCCCTAGCCCTAGCCCTAACCGTAACCCTAATGCAAAAACAAACCCTAACCCTAAAACTAACCATAACCCAAACACAACCCTAACCCTGACACTAACTCTACATCTAACACTAATGCTAACCATAACAAGAACCCTAAAGCTAAAGCTAAGCCTTTCGCAAACCCGAAACCTAATCATAACCCTTATAAAAACGACAACCCAAAACCGAAATCTAACCCTAACCCGAACTCTAACCTGAATTCTAAACCTAACAAGAACCCTAACCCGTACCCAAACCCTAACCGTAACCTGAAGTCTAACCTGACCCTAAGCCTAAGCCTAAACCGATACTGAAACCCAACCCTAGCAATAACCCTAAACCGAATACTAACACTAAACCTAATCCTCACACTAAGTCTAACCCGAACCCTAACAATAAACCTAACACGAAACCTAACCCAAAGTCTGACCCTAACCCTAACCCTAAACTCTAACCCTAAATCTATATATAAAACAAACCTGTACCGAACCCAAACCCTACCCTACACAGAACACTAAGATTATGCTAACCCTAGACGGAATAGCAACAGTAACACTAACTCCTACCCAAACCCTAACGTCATCCTAACCCTAACCCTAAACTGAAAAATAACCCTAACCTGAAATCAAAGCCGAACCTGGACCTGAACCCTAACCCTAACTAGAACCCTAAACCTAACCCTAACCCTAACCCTAACCCAAACCCTAACTCTAAACCTAACCCTAACCCCAACACTAAACCTAACACTACCCCTAACTCAACCATAACATTAACGTGAATCATAACCCTATCTCTAACCTGAACTGTAAACTTAACCCCAACACTCACCGTAAACCTAACCCTAAACCGAACCTTAACTTGAACCATAAGCGGAAAACAACCATAGCGCTAACCTAACACTAACAGTTTCCCAGACCACGGCTCTGGGAAGAAATCCACATAGAGGGCACAGGTGAGGCCCTCGACCTCAGTGCGCAGGTGCCACACCCAGGACAATCGGAAGGGTGGATCAATTAGCCTGCTTTGTCCAAAGAAGGCCGGATGGCCGGCTGGCCAGCTGAGCAGTACAGCCACCTGGGCCAGACTTCTTTCAACCTGAGAAGTTTGTAGGAAAGAGTCCTGGGGCCTGCAGCCAAGTTTTCTGGGGCCTGTACTGGGCCCCGTCAGAGGAGGAATCTGCCTGGCAACCAGTGTGACAGACCTGGGATCTGGCAGCCTCCCACACCAGGGTCCCTCCCCTGCCCAGGCCTCCTGAGTGAGGACGATGGTCTTGGCAGTGGCGAGTGGGGTGAGGCTCACGCTGAGCCTTTCCTGGGATGACCCGGGAGAGAGCGCCTGGAGATGGGCTGTCCCTGGCTAGGTCTGAGTGACCCACCCAGCTCAGGGCTGTCAGGGGCAGAGAGAGAATACCCCTCAACCCTTTCCCTTAAGGTTCTCATGGCTGGACAAATTATTAAAAGACAGGTTCGCTGGAGAAAATAATACTAAGCATAAGAACATGTGTACATGGGAGAAACACTGGAAAATCAGTCTCCTAACACAATGGCAGAGATTCTCCTATTAAATACTATCTTCAGCTCAAGACAAAGGAGGATGTTGGGGTAGTGCATGTGGGATGTGAGAGGGCAAGAAGACAATTGTCATGGATAGGGACGAGTAAAGGCTTGTCTGAACCATTTCCCTTGCACTGGGGTCAGGTCCGAAAGGGACAGCATGGAGGTGACCAGGAACTGGCCTCTCTGTGGTGGGGCTGGCCCCAGGGCTGGCGTGGGGGCAGTGGGTGGAAGTGGGATGGTGTGTGAGCTGGCACCAGCGGTGGTGGCAGCGACTCAGAGATCAGTGATCTCTGTCTCTCTTTGTCTCTCTCTCTCTCTATCTGTTGGGGACCTGAGGAGAGGAGGTTAACGCGCCATACCCACCTTGCCTACCTCTCCCATGGGCCCTTCTTTGTCTGGCTGCTCTGGGAACCCTACGGTCTTGGGTTCAACCCCTCATGCCAAGGGCACATGCATGGCTGCTGGGACCTAGGCCGGGCCTTGGGGCTCCTTAGTGAAGGCCCCCACTGCCAGCCAGCCAGCCTCTCACCAGCTAGGGCGCTCTCTAGTGCCTGCCAGGTGCAGCTGAAGAAGGAACGCTGCTGTGCTTGACTTGGCTTCAGCTGTTGTCTCCCTCCCATCCACCACTTCGACTCAGCTCGCCTGCTGCTTCCCTTCTTTGGAAGTGGTGGTCTAGACCTGGTGGTCAAAGGCGGACTGGGGTGCCAGGTCAAGGCTCTGCCTTTGCCAGCTTCTTCGTCCCGGGCCTTATTTCTTCCTGGAAAGGCAAAACCACGGCCTCCCCACATGCCCACACATATCAACTCCAGCCAAGTGGAGGAAGTCTCTGCGGAGTCAGAAGGGCTGAAACAGGCATATAGCCATTCAGTGAGTGTGGCCACCAAAGGCCGCAGGTCTAGGGAGCCGGGGCCACACTGGACAATCCCTTCCATTGACAGGTCCCAGAATCTTCACTTGAGTTCTGAAGTCCTGGCATTCCAAGTGCCCAACGTTATGTTTAATCCTAACCTTAGACCTAATTCTAACCCCATACTGAATGGAAACCCCTTCCATAACTTAAACATTAACCCTATGTCTTTACCTAACACTAACACTAACCTGTATACTAATCTTAAGTCTAAAATCTTCCCTCACCATTAATCCAAACTAACTGAACCCAAAACCTAAATCTAAACACATTCCAAACCCTAAACCTAACCCTAAATGTAACCCAAACCGTGGCCCAAACCTAACAGTGACTTGAAGCCACCCGTAAAACTAATCTGCACCAAACTCTAACTATGACCTGAACCCTTAGCAGAACACTCATCATTTTCGTAAACCGAAATCTAATGCTAATCCCAGCTTGAACAATAAGTGTAAACTATACCGAAAAACTAACCCACACCCTAAAACTAGCATGAGCCTGAATGCTAACTCTAAACTGAGACAGAACCTTAACTCTTACCATAAAGTTAACTCGAACCCTAAGCCTGTCCTTCATACCTAACCTGAATGCAATCCTAACTATAAACTGAAAGTGAACTCTAACCTAAATAATATACCTTACCCTAACCAGAACCCTAAATTTAACTCTGACCCCAACAGTAACACTAACCCTAACCCTAACCTGATTATAACCCTAAAATTATACTGAAACCTAAACCTAATCTGAAACCCTACAAGAACCTGGACCCGAACCCTAACCCTAACCCTAACCAGAATCCTAACCATAAACATTACCCTAAATATAACCCCTACACTAACACTAACACTCACCCTAAACATAACATTAACGTGAATCATAACCCTATCCATAAACTGAGTCATAAAACTCACACTAATTCTAACACTAAACATAACCATAAAACTAAAACCTAAACTGAACCCTAGCCCTAAACCTAGAAAGAAGTCTAACCTTAACGCTAACACTAACCAGATCCCGAACCAGAACCCTAATCCTAACCCTAATGTGAACACTAACCATAACCTATATCCTAAGCCTAAACCGAACCTTAACCTGAAAATTAACCCCAAAGCATATCCAAATCCAAATACCAACCTGAACCCGAACCCTAACCCTAACTTAACCCTAGGCCGAAACCTTACCCTAATCCTAAAACTAACACTAAACCTAAATTAAACTTTAGCCCTAACCCAACAAAACCCTAACCAGAACACTAACTCTGAACATAACATGAACGCTAACCCTAAGCCTAACCCTAACCCAAAACCAAATTGTAACAGTAACCCAAGGCATAACCTCAGCCTAATATTAACCCTAACCCGAACCTGAACCCTATCCCCAACACTAACCCTAACAGTAACTCTAATCCTAACACGCACTCTAAAGCTAACAGGAAGCCTAACTCTAACCTGAATTCCGAACCCGAACCAGAACCGGAACCCCAATACAAACACTAACCCTAATCCCACACCTAAACATAACCCGAACCCGAACCCGAACCCTAAACCTTGCCCTAAGCCTAACCCTAACCCTAACAATAACCCTAACAATAACAATAACCTTCAGTGTTAGCTGAACCCGAACCCTAACCAGAACCCTAAACGGAACATGAAGCCTAAGACTAACACTAGCCCTATCACTAAACCAAACACAAACCTGACACTAAAGGTAACACTAACACTAAATCCAGTATTAACACTAACACTAACAGAAAACCTAACCCGAACCCTCGACCTAAACCTAACACGAATACAACCGGACCCTAACCCTAAACCTTACACGATCCCGAACACGAACCCTAAACCAAACCTTAACCCGAACTCTAATACTAACAATAATCCTAAACCAAATGCTAACCCTAACGCTAACCCTAACCCTAACCCTAACCCTAACACGAACCACAATCCTAACCCTAACCCGAATACTAACTGTGAGTCTAAACCCTAACACTAACCCTAACCCTAAACAAAATCTGTTTCTGAACCCTAACCCTAACACTAACCAGAACCGTAACCCTAGCCCTAACCACAACCCCAATTCTAAACCTAACCTGAACCCTAAACCTAACCCTAACCTGAACCCTAACCCTAAAATTAATCCTAACACTAAACAAAACACTAACTCAAACCCTAAACTTAAACCTAACTGGAACCCAAACATCAGCCTACCCTATCCCAAACATTAACCCGAACCCAAATGCTTGCCTGAAAACTAACACTAAGCCTAACCCTAACCGTAACCCAAACCCGAACCATAAACCTCACCCTAACCTAACCCAGCCCTAATGCTAAACTTAGCCATAAACCTTAGCCTAACCATAACCCAAAGCCCAGCAGTAACCCTAACATTAACCAGAACCCAAACCACAAAACTAACCCTAAATCTTACCTGATCCTGAAAATGAACCCACCCCATCCCTAACCCAAACACTAAGCCTAACACTAAGTCCAAACCTAACCCTAACCCTAACGTGAACTCTAACCCTAAACCTAAGCCTAACCCTAAACTTATCGTGAGCACTAACCATAACCCTAAACGGAAAACCTAACACTAACCATAAGCCTAAACAAAACTGGTCCCAAAACTCCAATTCTAACACTAACCAGACTCCTAGCCATAGAACTAACCCCAACTCCAACCCTAACTCTAAGCCTAACCCAAACCTGAAACCTAATCCTAACCTGAACTCTAACCTTAACACTAACACTAACACTAAAATGAACCCTAAGACGAACTCTAAACTTAAACCTAACTGGAACCTAAACATAAGCCTAATCCTAACCCTAACCCTAACAGTAACCTTAATACTCACCAGAACCCTAATCCTACCATAGGCCTAACCCTACCCTAACTCGAACCGAAACCTAACCTGAACCCTAGCAATAACCCTAAAGTGAACCCTAGCGCTAATCCTAACAATAACCTGAACACGAAACCTAACTCTAATCTGAACACTAACAGTAACCATAACCTAACCCTAACCCTAATGCTAACATGAACACTAACCCTAACACTAAACCTAACCAACCCAATCCTAACTCTAACCATAGCAATAACACTAAGGCAAACCATAACGCTAAGGTTAACCTTAACCCTAACTCGAAACCAAACCCTAACACTACCCTAATGCTAACCCGAACCCTAAAACAAACCCTGACCCGAAGCCTAACCTGACACAAAACAAAGCTCTAAACAGATCTTGAACCTGAAACCAAAGCCTACCCTAAACCTAACCATAAAACCAACCCTAACACTAACCCTAACCTTCATCCGAAACCTAACTGTAACCCTAAGTCAAACCTAACCCTAACCCGAACCCTAATCCTAACTCTAGCCCGAACCCTACCACTAATCCTAACCCTAAGGTGAACATGAAATCTAACCCTGACTCTAATCCGAACGCTAATTCTAACGCTAAACCTAACTCTAACCCTAACATGAACCCTAACAGTAACACTAACCAACCCAATACTAACATTAAACTTAGGCCTAAACATAAACCTAACCCTAAGACAAGTCCTAATCGGAACAACAAACCTAACCCTGACCTGAAGCCTAACACTTCGTTAACCCTAAACCTAATTGTATCCAGAACCCGAACCCTAACACTAACCCTAATCCAAACGCAAACCTCAAAGGAAACCTAACCATAAAACTAACAGTAATCCTAACCCTAACCCTAACGCGAAACCTAACCATAACCATAAGCCAAACACGAAACTGAACCCTAACCCTAAACCAAAACCTAGCCCTAACACAAACCAGCACCCCACATTACGCCTAATTTTAACCCTAACCCTAAGGTGAACACGCAACCTAAACCATAACCCTAACACTAGCACAAACCCCAACCCTAACCCTAACCCTAACCTGAACCCGAACACTAACTCTAACTCTAAACCTAACCATAACCATAAACCAAACCCAACACTAACCCTAACACAAACCTTAGCCCTAACTCTAACCCTAAACATAACAAGAACCCTAACGCTAAATCTAAGCCTTTTCCAAACCCGAAAACCAAACATATCCCTAATCCGAATACCAACACTAATCCTAAACATAACCCTAACCCTTACCCTGACACCAACACTAACCGTAACCCTAACTGGAACCTGAACCCTAAACCTATGCCTAACAATCACCTTAAACCTAACCTGAATCCTAACCTTAACAAGAACCCTAACCCGAACCCGACTCCTAACAGTAACCGGAAGCCTAACCTGACCCTAACCCTAAGCCTACACAGATACCGAAACCGAACCCTAACCCTAACCCCATCTCTAATATAAATACTCACACTAACACTAAACATAAAACTAACCCTTACTCTAATACAAACTCTAAACCTAACCCTAACATTGACCTAACCCGACCACTGAACCTAACCCTAACCATAACACTAACCCTAAACTCTAACCCTAACCCAACATGTAAAATAAACCTGTAGCAAAACCAAACCTTAACTCTAACCAGAACCCGAAACCTAATGCTAACCCTCAACCCTAAACGTAACCTGACCATAAGCCTAGCCCTAAAGGGAACCCTAAGCCTAAACTGAAACCTAACCCAAACCTGAACCCAAACCCAAACACTAACCCTAACCATAACACTAAACATAAACTGAATCCTAACCTGAAACCTAACTGGAAACCAAACATAACCCTAAACCTAACACTAACAGTAAGCCTAAACCTAACAGTAACACAAACCCAAACTCAACCCTAACACTAACCCCTACTGGAACCAATGTATAACCATAAACCTACCCTTAAGAGTAACCCTATCCCTAACCCTAAACCGAAACTGTACCCTAAGCCTAACCCTAACCCGAAGCCTAACAAGACCCTAACCCTAACCATAAGCAACCCCTAACCAGAAACCTAACCCTCACCCTAATCCAAACACTAACCCTAAAATTAAACCTAATGCTAAAACTAACCCTAACCCAAACCGTAACACTTACCCTAACCCGAACACTAACCTTAAGTCGAATAATAACACAAAGCCTAACTCTTACTCTAACTTGAACTCTAACCATAAACCTAAACTGTACCCTAACCCTAATGCTAACCGTAACTGTAAACTTAACCCTAACCCTAATCCTAACCCAAAACATAATCTTAACGCTAACCATAAAACTAATCCGAACCCTAACCCTAACCCAAAACCAAACCTAAAACAAACACTGACCCTAACACTAACCTGAACACTATCACTAATCCTAACCTTAACCCAAACCCGAAACCTAACCATGACAAGAACATTAACCTGAACCCTAACGCTAACTCTAACCTAACCAAACACTAACGCTAAAACTAGCCCTAACCCTAACCTTAATGATAAGTCGAACTCTAACAGCAAACTTAAACCAAACCAGAACATGAACTGTAACCTTAACTAGAGCCCTAACCCTAATATGAACCCTAAAGCTAATCCAAGTTTGAATGCTAATGCTATGCGTAACCCAACACAACAGAACTTAACTCTAACCCTATCCCTAACCGAAAGCCTAACCATAACCCAAACCCTAACATTAACACTAATCCTAACCAGAAACTTAACCCTAATCCAGTGCTAACCCTAACCCTAACACTAACCCAAACAGTAACTCAACGCAACCCTAACCCTAGCACTAACCAGAAGCCTAACCTTAATCTGAACCCTAATAGTAACCCGAAACTGAAACCTAAACTTAACTCTCACGCTATGTGTTACACTAAAGTGAACCATAAACCTAAGCCTAACACAAAGCTTAACCCTACAATAACCCAAACCCTAACCTGATCCACAACCCGAACCATAACCGTAACACTAATCCAAACACTATCCACTCCCTAAACGTAACACTAACACTAACTGTAAACTGAATCTTGACACAAAACCTAACAGTAATGCTAACCTGAACAAGAACTTGAACCCTAAACCTAACCCGAACGCCAGACTGGACCCAAATCTGAACCGAAATCTAACATTAACCTGAATCCTAGCCCGACAATAACCCTAACTCTAATGTGATCTCAAAGCTGAACCCTAACCCTAATACTTACCCGAACACGAGCACTAACACTAAACTTAACCCTTAACTTAACCCGAGCCCTTAACCTAAAATAACCCTAACCCTACCCCAAAACATAACCATAATTCCAGCCCTAATGCAAACCCTAAACCTAACCTGAACCTGAACCCTAACCCTAACCCTAACGCTAGAACTAACCCTAACCTTAACTTCAACCCTAAAGATAACTCTAACCCTAAACGGAAACTGAAGCCTAATCCTAACATTAATCCGAACACTAAACATAACCCTATACGTAAATGCAATCTTAAAGCTAAACGGAAAGCAACTGTAACCCTAACCCTACCCCTACACCTAACCCTAAACCAAACCTCACTCCTAACCCTAACCCAAACCCTATCCCTAACCCAAATACGAACCCAAACCTGTCACTAAACCTAACCCTAAACCTAACCCGAACACTAGCCCTAACCATAACCCTAATCCAGATTCAAACACAAAGGCTAATCCATACCCTAAACTGATCACTAACCCTAAAACTAACCCTAACCAGAAGCCTGAAATGACCACAACCCAATCCTAACCTGATACCAAACACGAATCATAAATATAAACTGACCACTAAACCTAACCCTAACCTTAATATGAACCTTAAAACTGATTTTAAACTAAAGCTAACTCGACCACTGACCTGAAGGCTAACCCAAACCCTATACCTAAACAAAACCAGTACACGAACCCTAACACCAACCCTAACAAGAACCTTAACCATAACCCTAACCCCAACCTTGAAACTAACCCTAACTCTAACCTGAACCCTAACCATTACCCTAACACAAAACCTAACCGTAACAAGAACCCTAAACCTAACCTTAACGGAAAGGCAATGACAACCCTAATTCTAACTCTAACAGTAACCCTAACCCTTAGCCTAACAATAACACAAACCTGAACCCTAACTCTAACACTCACCTGAAGCCTAATCCAACATTAAAACTGACCAGAACACTAAGCCTAACTTTAATTCCAACCTAAATGTAACCCTAACCATGACAAGCCTGAAGCCTAACCCTAACCCTAACCGGACCCAAACCATAACCCTAACACTAACCCTAACAGTAACCCTAACACTAACCGGAACCTGAACCCTAACGCTAACCCTAAACCTAAGCCTGACCCTAACTGTAACCATAGCCCTAACCCTAAGCCTAACCATAAACGTAATCCGGACCCTAACCCTAAACCTAAACCAAACCCATACACAAACCCTAACCCGAACCCTAAGCATAATGTTAACCCTAACACTAACCGGAAACCAAACCATAATACTAACACTAAAGCTAACCCGACCCCTGCCCAAAACCTAACATGAACCTTAAGCCAAAAGCTAGTAATGATTCACACTCGGATACAAAGATGTTTCATTCTGTCAACTTACAAACCGGGAGAAGATGTTGTGTTCTCTAAGGAAGTTGAGAGTGTTTCTGTCTCTAGAATCTCCACAGCCCTGTATCCAAACCTCCTTTCGGAAGGTGATCATTAGCAGGTGGAAGGAAGGGAGATGGGGCATGTAGTTACTTCCAGGAATGAGTGTTAACCATAGTTTAACTCAGCTGTAGTAATGATTGCCCCTCAGATACCAAGATGTTTCTTGCCATCTTCTCACAAGCCGGGATAAGAAAGTGCCTTCTCTAAGGAATTTGAGTGAGCTTCTGTCTCAAGGCACTACATGGTGCTGTGCACAACCATCTATGGCAAGGCAATCCTTAGGAGTTGGAAGAAAGGGAGATTGGGAACCAAGTTGTTTCCAGGAATGGGTCTTATAAGAACAATGACTTGTGAAAGGCATGTGAGATTACTTCACAACAGCCCTAAATGGCATCATGTTCTTGACCGTGTTTAGGTGTCTGATCCTTACGAGATGAAAAGGAGAGAGGTGAGGCACAAAGTTATTTCCAGGAATGGTTGTCATACCCAGGTTAGCTCAGCTCTAGGTATAGCTCAGCTCTAGGTACGATTGCGAGTCCTATACAAACTTGTTGCTAGACAGCAATGTGCAACTTGGAATCAGAAAGTGCTTCCTCAAAGGAACGTGCAATTTATTATCAAGGCCCCAAACAGAAATCTGTGCCAAAACATCTTTAGGGATTATGTGATCCTTACTAGCTGGAATGAAGGGAGATGTGGCATGAAGTTATTTCCCAGTTTATCTCATCTCTTGGTATGATTGCAAGTCCTAAAGAAACTTCTTTGTAGACGCTAACTTGGAACCTGGAACCAGAAAGTGCATTATAAAGGAACATGAGATTCCTTGTGAAGGTTCAAAACGGGAATCTCTGGCAAAATGTGTTTAGGTATTATGTGATCCCAAATAGCTGGAAGGAAGATAGATGGGGCATGAGGTTATTTCCAGGAATGAGCACTATACATGCTTTGGCTCAGCTCCATCCTTGTATTGCCAGTCCTATACAAACCTGTTGATAGACCTGCACTGACAAGCCGGGATCAGAACAATGCCTTCTGAAAGGCATGTGAAATACCTTCTCAATGGCCATAAATGGCATCATGTTCTTAACCTGGATTACGTGTGTGATCCTTACCAGATGGAGGTGAGAGAGGTCAGGCACAAAGTTATGTCCAGGAATGGGCTCATACACAGTTTAGCTCAGCGCTAGGTATGACTGTCATTCATATACAAAAGTGTTGCTGGACAGCAAGTTGCAACTTGGAACAAGAATGTGCCTTCTCAAAGGACCATGTGACTTCTTCACAAGGGCACAAAGAGAAATCTGTGCCAAAATTTGTTTAGTTACTAGATGTACCTTATTAGCTGGAAAGAGGGAAGATGGGGCATGAAGATATTTCCAGGAGTTGGTGTGAAACCCAGTTTATCTCAGCTCTAGGAATCATTTCCAGTCCTATACAAAATTGTTGCTAGAGAGCAACTTGCTACTTGGAATAAGAAAGTGCTTCCTCAATGGAACGTGCAATTTCTTCTCAATGTCCCAAAATGGGAATCTGTGTCAAAACATCTTTAGGTACTATGTGATCCTTACTAGATGGAAGGAAGTGAGATGAGGCGTGAAGTTACTCCAGGAGTTGGTGTCATACCCAGTTTCGTTCAGCTCTAGGTATGGTTGCAATTCCTATAGAAACTTGCTGTTAGACAGCTACTTGGAACATGGAATCAGAAATGAATTCCTCAGAGGAAGGTGTGATTCCTTCTGAAAGCCCAAAATGGGAATCTGTGCCAAAACTTGTTTAAGTATTATGAGATCCTTACTGGCTGGAAGGAAGTCAGATTGGGTATGAAGGTATTTCCAGGAGTTCGTGTCATACCCAGTTTAGCTGAGTGCTAGTTATGATTGCCAGTCCTATACATATAATTGCTAGACAGCAACGTCATTGTTGGAATAACAAAGAGACTTCTCAAAGGAGCGTGCGATTTATTCTCAAGGAACTAAAATGGGAATCTGTGCAAAAACTTGTTTAGGAACTATGTGATGCTTACTAGCTGGAAGGAAGGGATATAGGGCATGAAGTTATTTCCAAGAGTTGCTGTCATACCCAGTTTAGCTCAGATCTAGTAATTGTTTTCAGTCCTATACAATCTTGTTGTTAGACAGCAACATGCAATTTGGAATCAGAAAGATCTTCCACAAAAGAACGTGCAATTTCTTCTCAAGGCCCCAAACAGAAATATGTGCCAAACCTTCTTTAGGTATTCTGTCATCTTTACTAGCTGGAAAGAAGGGAGACGAGGCATGATGTTGTATCCAGGAGTTGGTGTCATAACCATTTTAGCTCAGCTCCAGGTATGATTGACATTCCTATACAAACTTGTTGCTACACAGCGACTTGGAACGTGGAATTAGAATGTGCCTGCTCAGAGGAACCTGCGATGCCTTCTGAAGGTCCAAAACGGGATTCGGTGCCAAAACTTGTTTTGGTATTATGTGATCCTTACTAGCTAGAAGTAAGGGAGATGGGACATGAATCCATTTTCAGAAATGGGTGCTATACTTGGTTTGTTTCAGCTCCACTCTGGATTGCCAGTCCTACACAATCCAGTTGATAGACCTGCCCTGTCAAGCTGGGATCAGAACACTATCTTCTGTAAGGCATATGAGATCCCTTATCAATGGCCCTAAATGACATCATGTTCTTAACCTGGTTTAGGTGTGTGACCTTTACGAGGTGTAATGGAGAGTGGTCAGACACAAAATTAATTCCAGGAATGGGTGTCATACGCAGTTTAGCTCAGCCCTATGTATGATTGCCACACCTGTATAAACTTCCTGCTAGAAAGCTACTTGGAACATTGAATCAAAAATTGCCTTCTAAAAGGAATGTTTGATTCCCGATGAAGGCCCAAAATGGGAATATATGAAAAAAACTTGTTTAGATATTCTTTGATGCTTATCAGCTGGAAGGAAGGAAGATGGGGCATGAAGTTATTTCCAGGGATGTGTGCTATACATGGATTGGCTCAACACCTCTCTGGATGGAAGTACTATAGAGACCTACTCCCAGGCATGCCTAAGAAGCTGGGATCAGAACACTGCCTTCTGAATGGCATGAGAGAATACTACTCCAGGGCCTTAAATGGCATCATGTTCTACCCTGCTTTAGATGTGTGATCCTGACGAGATGGATGTGAGAAGGATCAGGCACAATGTTTTTTCCAGTAATAGGTGTGTCATCCAGTTTACCTCAGTGCTAGGTATGATTGCCAGTCCTACACAGATTTGTTGCTAGACATCAACTTGCAACTTGGAATAAGAAAGTGTTTCCTCAAAGGAACATGTGATGTCTTCTCAAGGCCCCAAAATTGGAATCTGTGCCATATCTTGTTTAGGTATTATGTGATCCTACCTAGCTGGAAGGAAGTGAGATGGGGCATGAAGATATTTTCAGGAGTTTGTGTCATACCTAGTTTAGCTCAGCTCTAGGAATCATTACCACTCCAATAGGAACTTGCTCTTAGACAGTAACATGTATCTTGGGATCAGAAAGTGTTTCCCCAAAGGAACTTGCCATTTCTTCTCAAGGTCACAAACAGAAATCTGTGCCAAAACTCTTTAGGTATTATGTGATCCTTACTAGCTGGAAAGAAGGGAGATGTGGCATGAAGTAATTTCCAGGGATTGATGACATACCCAGTTTAGCTCAGCTTTAGTATGATAGCTATTCGTATAGAAACGTGTTGCTATTCAGCAACTTGCAACTTGGAATCAGAAAGTACCTGCTCAAAGGAAGGTGTGATTCCTTCTGAAAGCCCAAAACGGGAATCTGTGCCAAAACTTGTTTAGGTATTATGTGATCCCTACTAGCTGGAAGGAAGGGAGATTGGGCATGAAGTTATTTTCAGGAAAGTGTGCTATATATGGTTTGGCACAGCTCCATTCTGATTGCCAATCCTATACAAACCTGTTCCCATACATGCCCTGTGAAGCCTGGATCAGAAGCCTGCCTTCTGAAAGTCATGTGAGATTCATTCTCAATGGCCGTAAATATCTTCATGTTTTTAACCTTTATTAAGTGTGTGAAACTTATGAGATGGTAGGGAGAGAGGTCAGGCAGAAAGTTATTTCCAGGAATGGGTCTTATACATAGTTTAGCTCAGCTCCAGATATGATTGCCACTCTTATAGAAACTTGCTGCTAGACGGGTACTTGGAACATGGAATCAGAAATTGCCTTCTCAATGAAGGTGTGATTCATTCTGAAGGCACAAAATGAGTATCTGTGGCAAAAATTGTTTAGGTTTTCTGTGATCCTTACTAGCTGTAAGGAAAGGACACGGGGCCGGAAGTTAATTTCAGGAATGAGTGCTATACATGGTTGGCTCAGCTCTACTCTGGATTGCCAATACTATACAAACCTGTTCCTAGAGCTGCCCTGAGAAGCCGTGATCAGAACACTGCCTTCATAAAGGCATGTAAGATTCTTTCTCAATGGCCTTAAATATCATCATTTTCTAAACCTGGTTTAGATTTGTGATCCTTACGAGATGCAAGGGAGAGATATCAGGCACGAAGTTGTTTCCAGGAATGGGTGTCAAACCCAGTTTAGCTAGGCTCTACGTTTCATTGCCAATCCTATAGAAACTTCTTTGTAGACACCGACTTGGAACTTGGAATCAGAAAGTGCCTTGTCAAAGAACATTGAGACTCCTGGTGAAGGTTCAAAAGGTGAATCTGTGCCAAAAATTGTTCAGGAAATATATGATCCTATCTAGCCAGAAGAAATGGAGATGTGACATTAAGTTATTTACAGAAATGTGTGCTATACATTGTTTGTCTCAGCTCCACTCTGGACTGCCATTCCTCTACAAACAGAGTCCCAGACATGCACTGACAAGGCGACATCAGAACACTGCCTTCTCAAAGACATGAGAGAATCCTTCTCAAGGGCCATAAATGGCATCATGTTCTATACCTGGTTTAGGTGTGTGATCCTTATGAGATGGAAGGGAGAAGGATCAGACACAAAGTTTTTTCCAGGAATGGGTGGCTTACCCTGTTTAGCTCAGAGCTAGGATTGATTACCAGTCCTATACAAAATTGTTGCTAGACAAAAACTTGCAACTTAAGGTGAGAAAGTGCTTACTCAAAGGAATGTGCGATTTCTTCACAAGGCCCCAAAAGGTGAATCTGTGCCAAAAATTTTTTAGATATTTTGTGATCCTACTTAGCTGGAAGGAAGGGAAGTGGTGCATAAAGTTATTTCCAGTAGTTGGTGTTATACCCAGTTTAGCTCAGCTCTGTGAATCATTGCCAGTCCTATACAAACTTGTTGCTACACAGTGATTAGAAACTTAGAGTCAGCAAGTCCCTGATCAAATAAACATGCGATTCCTTCTGAAGGTCCAAAATGGGAATCCGTGCCAAAACTTTTTTTTGTATTATGTGACCCTTACTAGCTGGAAGGAAGGGAGATGGGGTATGAAGCCATTTACAGGAATGGGTGCTGTACATGATATTGTTCAGATACAATCTGGTTGGCAATCTTATACAAACCTGTTGGTAGACCTTCCCTGACACACCGGGATCAGATCACTCACTGCCTTCTGAAAGGCATGTGAGATTCCTTCTCTAGGGCTCTAAATGGCATCATGTACTTAACCTGGTTTAGGTGTGTGATCCTTACGTGATGGAATGGAGAGAGGTCAGGCACAAAGTGGTTTCCACAAATTGGTCTCATAACCAGTTTAGCTCAGCTGTAGGTATGATTTCCACTCCTATAGAAACTTGCTGTTAAACTGCTACTTGGAACATGGAATCAGAAATTGCCTTCTCAACTGAAGGTGCGATGCCTTCTGAACACTGAAATTGGGAACCAATGCCAAAACTTGTTTAGGTATTATGCGATCCTTACTAGCTGGAAGGAAAGGAGGTCGGTCATGATGGTATTTCGAGGAGTTGGTGTCATACACAGTTTACCTCAGCTCTAGGAATCATTGCCAGTCCTATACAAACTTGTTGCTAGACAACGAATTGCAACTTGGTATCAGAAATTGCTTTCTCAAAGTAATGTGCAATTTCTTCTCAAGGCCCCAAACTGAGTTCTGTGCCAAATCTTCTTTAGGTACTATGTGATAATTTCTACCTGGTAATAAGGGAGATGTGGCATGAAGTTATTTCCAGGATTGTTGTCATATCCAGGTTACCTCAGCTATAGTAATCACTGCTAGTCCTATACAAACTTGTTGTTAGACAACAACTTACACCTTGGAATCAGAAAGTGCTTCCTCAAAGGAATGTGCTATTTCTTCTCAAGGCTCCAAACAGAAATCTTTGCCAAAACTTCTTTAGGAATTATGTGAACATTACTGGCTTGAAAGAAGGAAAGGGTGGCATGAAGTTATTTTCATTAATTTGTGCTATACATTGTTGGCTCGGCTCCACTCTGGATTGCCAGTCCTATACAAACCTAGTCCCAGACATGCACTTATAAGCCAGTATCAGAACACTGTCTTCTGAAAGGCATGTGTATCCTTCTCAAGGTCCATAAATGGCATCATGTTCTAAACCTGGTTTAGGTGTGTGATCCTTACGAGATTAAAGGGAGAGGGACCATGCACAAAGTTATTTCCAGGAATGGGTGTCATACCCAGTTTAGCTCAGCACTAGGTATGATTGCCAGACCTATACAAATTGTTGCTGGACAGCAACTTGCAACTTGGGATCAGAAAGTGCCTGCTCGAAGAAACGTGCAATTTATTCTCAAGGCTGCAAAGAGAAATCTGTGCCAATACAACTTGAAGTTTTTGTCATCATTTCTAGTTAGAAAGAAGGGAGACCTGTCATGAATTTATATTCAAGTTTTGGTGTCATATCGAGTTTAGCTCAGCTCTAGGTTTGATGGCCATTCCTATACAAACTTGTTGCTACACAGTGACTTGCAACTTGGAATCAGAAAGTGCCTGCTCAAATGAACGTGTGATTCCTTCTGAAGGCCAAAAATGAGAATCTGTGCCAAAACTTGTTTAGGTCTTATGTGATCCTTACTAGCTGGAAGGAAGGGAGATTGGACATGAAGTTATTTGCAGGAATGTGTGCTATACATGGTTTGGATTATCTCCTATCTGGATTGCGAATACTATACAAACCTGATGCCAGACCTGCCCTGTGAAGCCAGTAGGCGAACACTGCCTTCTGAAAGGCATGTGAGATTCCTTCTCAATGGCTGTAAATATCATCATGTTCTAAACCTGGTTTAGGTGTGTGATCCTTATGAGATGGAAAGGAGAGGGATCAGGCACAAAGTGTTTTCCAGGAATGGGGGTCATACCCAGTTTAGCTCAGCTTT
>CM053518.1:1513909-1529464 GCA_028646465.1 Rhinoceros unicornis
CCTGTGAAGCCAGTAGGCGAACACTGCCTTCTGAAAGGCATGTGAGATTCCTTCTCAATGGCTGTAAATATCATCATGTTCTAAACCTGGTTTAGGTGTGTGATCCTTATGAGATGGAAAGGAGAGGGATCAGGCACAAAGTGTTTTCCAGGAATGGGGGTCATACCCAGTTTAGCTCAGCTTTGGGAATCATTGACAGTCCTATACAAACATGCTGCTAGGCAGAAACTTGAATCTTGGAATCAGAAAGTGCTTCGACAAGGGATGTTGCAATTTCTTCTCAAGTCCTTAAGTAGAAATCTGTGCCAAAACTTCTTTAGGTATTATGTGATCCTTACTAGCTGGAAACAAGCAAGACATGTTATGACGTTATTTCCAGGAGTTTGTGTCATACCCATTTGAGCTCAGCTCTAAGTATGATTGCCACACTTATAGAATCTTGCTGCTAGACATCTACTTGAAAGATGAAATCAGAAATTGCTTTCTCAAAGGAAAGTGGGAATCCTTCTGAAGGCCAAAAACGTGAATCCGTCCCAAAACATGTTTAGGTAATATGTAATCCTTACTAGCTGGAAGAAAGGGAGATTTGTCACGAAGTTATATTCAGGAAGGGGTGCTACACATGTTTTTTCTCAGCACCCCTCTGGATTGTCAGTCCTATACAAACCTGTTGATAGACCTCTCCTGAGAAGGCGGCATCAGAACAGTGCCTTCTGAAAGACCTGTGAGATTCCTTCATAATGGCCGTAAATATCATCATGTTTTAAACTTGCTGTAGGAGTGTGATCTTTACGAGATGGAAGGGAGAGTGATCAGGCAGAATGTTATTTAAAGGCATGGGTGTCATACCCAGTTGAGCTCAGCTCTAGGTATGAATGCCAGTCCTATAGAAACTTCTTTCTAGACCCCGAATTGGAACTTGGAATGGGAAAGTGCCTTATCAAAGGAACATGACATTCCTGGTGCAGGTCCAAAGTCGTAATCTGCGCCAAAACTTGTTTAGGTACTATATGATCTTAATTACCTGGAAGGAATTGTGATAGGGCATGAAGATATTTTCAGGAAAGGGTGCTATACATGGTTTGGTTCAGTACCACTCTTGATTGCCATCCTATACAAACCTGTTTGTAGACCTGCCCTGAGAAGCCAAGATCAGAACACGTAACCTCTGAAAGGAATCTGAGATTCCTTCTCAATGGCCGTAAATATCGTCATGTTCTTAATCTACTTTAGGTGTGTGATCCTTACGAGATGGCAGGCAGAGAGATCACGTAGAGTTTTATTTCCAGGAATGGGTGTCATACTCAGTTATCTCGGCTCTAGGTATGATTGCCAGTCCTATAGAAACTACTTTCTTGACTTCGCCTTGGAACTTGGAATCTGAAAGTGCCTTATCAAAGGAACTTGTGGTTCCTTGTGGAGATCCAAAACGGGAATATGTGCCAAACCTTGTTTAGGTATTATGTGATCCTAGCGAGCTGAAAGGAAGTGAGATGGGGCAAGAAGATATTTCCAGGGATAGCTGCTACACATGGGTTGGGTCAGCTCAACTCAGGATTGCCAGAACTATACAAACCTACTGATAGACCTGTTTTGACAAGCCGGGATCATAATACTCCCTTCTGAAATGCATGTGAGATTCCTCCTCCATGGCCCTAAATGGAATCATGTTCTTCACCTGGTTTATGTGCATGTCCTTACGAGATTGAAGGGAGAAAGGTAAGGCACCAGATTACTTCCATGAATGGGTGTCATACTCAGTCTATCTCAGTGCTAGGTATGATTGCCTGTCCTATACAAAATTGTTGCCAGACAGGAACTTGCAACATGGAATCAGAAACTGCCTGCTCAAAGGAACGTGCGATTCTTTCTGATGACAAAAAATGGGAATCTGTGCCAAAACTGGTTTTGGTATTATGTGATCCTTACTAGCTGGCAGGAGGGTGGATGGTGTATGAAGCCATTTTCAGAAATGGTTGCTATACTTGGTTTGGCTCAGCTACACTATGGTTTGCCAGTCCTACTCCAACCTGTAGTTAGATCTGCCCTGCCATGCTGGGATGAGAACTCTGCCCTCTGAAAGGCATGTGAGATTCCTTCTCAATGGCCCTACATGGCATCATGTTTTTAACCTGGCTTAGGTGTTTGATCCTTACGAGATGGACATGAGATAGGTCAGGCACAAATTTATTTCCAGGAATGGATGTCATACCCAGTTTAGCTCAGCACTACTACGATTGTCACTCCTATAAAATCTTGCTATTAGTCAGCTTCTTGGAAAATGGAATCAGTAATTTCCTTCTTAGAGGAAGGTGTGATTATTTCTGAAAGCCCAAAGTGGGAATCTGTGCCAAAACTTGTTTAGGTACTATGTGAATCTTAGTAGCTGGATGGAAGTGAGATGAGGAATGAAGCTATTTCTAGGAGTTGGTGTCATAACAAGTTTAGCATAGCTCTAGGAATCATTGCCAGTTCTCTACAAATTTTTTGCTAGACAGCAACTTGTGACTTGGAATCAGAAAGTGCTTCCTTAAGGAACGTGCAATATCTTCTCAAGGCCCAAACAGGAATCTGTGCCAAAACTTTTTAGGGATTATGTGATCCTTACTAGCTGGAAAGAAGAGAGATATGTCATGATGTTATTTCCAGGAGTTGTTGTCATACCCAGTTTAGCTCAGCTCTAGGTATGATAGTCTTTCCTACACAAACTTGTTGCTACACAGCGACTTACAACTTGGAAACATAAAATGCCTGCTCAACGTATGTGCCATTCCTTCTGAGGCCCCAAAACGGAAATCACTGTCAAAATTTGTTTTGATATTATGTGATCCTTATTAGCTGGAAGGAAGAGAGATGCGGCATGATGTCATTTTCAGGAATCAGTGCTATACATGTGTTGGCTCAGCTCCACTTTGGGTAATGAGTCCTACACAAACACGTTGATAGTACTGCCTTGACAAGCCGGGATAAAACACTGCCTTCTGAAAGGCATGTGTGATTTCTTCTCAATGGCCCTAATGGCATCATATTCTTAACCTGTTTTTGGTGTGATATCCTTACGATACTGAAGGGAGAGACGTCAGGCACAATGTTATTTCAAGGAATGGATGTCATACCCAGTTTAGTTCAGTTCTAGGTATGATTGCCAGGCCTATAGAAATTTCTTTCTACACACCGACTTAGAACTTTAAATCAGAAAGTGCCATATCAAAGCAACTTGTGATACCTTGTCAAGTTGCAAAACAGGAATGTGTGTCAAAACTTGTTTAGGTATTATGTGAACCTTACCAGCTGGAAGGAAGGAAAATGGGTCATGAAGTTTGTTCCAGGAGTTGGTGTCATACAGTTTAGCTCACCTCTAGGTATGATTGCCACTCCTATAGAAACTTGCATTTAGACAGCTACTTGGATGATGGAATCAGATATTGCCTTCTCAAAGGAAGGTGTGATTGCTTCTGAAAGCCCAAAATGTGAATCTATGCTAAAACTTGTTTAGGTAATATGTGATCTTTATTAGCTGGAACGAAGGGAGGTGGGGCATGAACTTAACTCCAGGAGTTGGTGTCACACCCAGACCAGCTCAGCTCTAGAAATCATTGCCAGTCCTATACAAAATTGTTGCTAGACATCAAATTGCAACTTGGAATCAGAAAGTCCCTCCTCAAAGGAATGTGCAATTCCTTCTGAAGGCAAAAAAAGGGAATCTGTGTCAAATCTTGATTTGGTCCTATGAGATCCTTACCAGCTGGAAGGAAGTGATATGTGGCATGAAACCATTTTCAGAAAATGGTGCTATACTTTTTTGGCTCACCTCCATTCTTATTTTCCAGTCCTATTCAAAACAGTTGATAGACCTGCACTGACATGCTGGGATCAAAACACTGCTTTCTGAAAGGCATGTGACATTCCTTTTGAACGGCCCTAAATAGCATCATGTTCTTAAACTTGTTTAGCTGTGTGATCCTTATGAGATGGACGGGAGAGTGGCCAGGCACAAAGTTATTTCCAGGAATTGGTGTCATACCCAGTTTATCTCACCTCTAGAATGATTGTCACTCCTATGGAAACTTGTTTTTAGTCAGCTACTGGAACATGGAATCAGAAATTGCCTTCTCAAAGAAAGGTGTGCATTCGTCTGAAGGCCCAAAACGGAAATCTGTGCCAAAACTTGTTTTGGTATTATGTGATCCTTACTAGGTGAAAGGGAGGAAGATGGGGCATGAAGCCATTTTCAGGAATGGGTGCTATACTTGGTTTGGCTCAGCTCCACTCTGGATTTCAAGAATTATGCAAACCTATTGATAGACATGCCCTGACAAGCTGGGATCATAACACTGCCTTCTAAAAGTCATGTGAGATTCCTTCCCAACGGCCCTAAATGGCATCATGTTCTTAACCTGGTTTAGGTGTGCGATCCTTATGAAATGGACGGGAGAGATGTCAGGCACAAAGTTATTTCCAGGAATGGGTGGCATACCCAGTTTAACTCAGGTCTAGGTATGTTTACACTCCTATTGAAACTTACTGACAGACAGCGACTTGGAACGTGGAATCAGAAATTGCCTTATCAAAGGAAGGTGTGATTCCTTTTTAAAGCCAAAAATGGGAATCTGTGCCAAAACTTGTTTTGGTATAATGTGATCCTTACTAGCTGGAAGGATAGGAGAAGTGAGATGAAGTTATTTCCAGAAGTTGCGGTCATACCCAGTTTAGCTCAGCTCTAGGAATCATTGCCAGTCCTATAAAAACTTGTTGCTAGACGGCAACTTGCAACTTAGAATCAGAAAGTGCTTCTTCAAAGAAACGTGCAATTCTCAAGGCCCCAAACAGAAATCTGTGCCAAAACTTATTTAGATAGTATGTGGTCCTTAATAGATGGAAAGAAGCAAGATGTTTGATGAAGTTATTTCCAGGAGTTGGTGTCATACACAGTTTAGCTCTGCTCTAGCTATTATTGCCATTCCTATACAAACTTCTTGCTACACAGGATTTTGCAACTTGAAGTGACCAACTGCCTGCTCAAAGGAACGTCCAATTGCTTCTGAAGTCCCAAATTGGGAATCTGTGCCAAAACTTGTTTTGGTATTACTTGACCATTATTGGCTTGAAGGAAGTGAGATGGGGCATGAAGCCATTTGCTGGAATGGGTGCTATACTTGGTTTACCTCAGCTCCACTCTGGATTGCCAATCCTTTACAAACCTGTTGATAGACCTGCCCTGACAAGAAAGGATCAGATCACTGCCTTCTGATATGCATGTGATATTCCTTCTCAATGGCCCTAAATGGCACCATCTTCTTAACCTGGTTTATGTGTATGATCCTTACCAGATGTAAGGGAGAGAGGTCAGGCACAAAGGTACTTCCAGGAACGCGTGTCATACCCAGTTTAGCTCAGGTCTAGGTAGGATTGCGCCTCGAATACAAACATGCTGCTAGACAGCTACTTGGAACATGGAATGAGAAATTCCCATCTCAAAGAAAAGTGTGATTCCTTCTGAAGGACCAAAATCATAATCTGTCCCAAAATCTTGTTTAGGTTTTATGTGATCCTTCCCAGCTGGAAGGAAGGGATTTGGGGCATGAAGCTATTTCCAGGAGTTGGTGTCATACCCAGTTTAGCACAGCTCAAGGTATGATTGCCACACCTATCGAATCATGCTGTTAGACAGCTACTTGGGACATGGAATCAGAAATTGCCTTCTCAATCACAGGTGTGAGTCCTTCTGAAAGCCCAAAATAGGAATCTGTGCCAAATCTTGTTAAGGTAAAATGTGACCCTTACTAGCTAGATGGAAGTGAGATGGGGCATGAAGCTAATTCTAAGAGATTTTGTCATAACAAGTTCAGTTCAGCTCTAGGAATCATTGCCAGTTCTCTACAATTTTTTTTGCTAGACAGCAACATGCAACTTGGAATCAGAAAGTGCTTCCTCTAATGAACATGCCATTTCTTCTCAAGGCCCCAAAGAGAAATCTGTGCCAAAAATTCTTACCGATTATGTGATCCTTACTAGGTGTAAAGAACAGAGATGTGGCATGAATTTATTTCCAGGAGTTCGTTTCCTTCCCAGTTTAGCTCAGCTCTAGGTATGATTACCATTCCTATACAAAATTGTTGCTACACAGCAACTTACAAATTGGAATCATCAAATGTCTGCTCCAGGTATGTGTGATTCCTTCTGAGGTCCCAAACCAGAAATCGGTTCCAAAACTCGTTTTGATATTATGTTATCCTTACTAGCTGGAGGGAACGGAGATGGGCCATGAAGCCATTTTCAGGAATCAGTGCTATACTTGGTTTGGCTCAGCTCCACACTGGGTACCCAGTCCTACACAAACATGTTGATAGACCTGCCCTGACAAGCAGGGATCAGAACACTGTCTTCTGTAAGGCATGTGAGATTACTTCTCAATGGCTTGAATGGCTTAGTTTTCTTAACATGTTTCAGGCTTGTGATCCTTACGATTTGGAAGGGAGAGAGATCAGGCAGAAAGTTATTTCCAGGAATGGGTGTCATACCCACTTTATCTGGGCTCTAGGTATGATTGCCAGTCATATAGAACATTCTTTCTAGACACCGACTTGGATCTTGGAATCAGAAAGTGCCTTCTCAAAGGAACATGAGATTCCTGGTGAAGGTCCAAAATGGGAATGTGTGCCAAAACTTCTTAGGTATTATGTGATCCTTACCAAGTGGAAGTAAGGGAAATAGGGCATGAAGTTATTTCCAAGAGTTGGTGTCATACCTCATTTAGCTCAGCTCCAGGAATCATTGCCAGTACTATAGAAACTTGTTGCTAGACAGCAACTTACACCTTGGAATCAGAATGTGCTTCCACAAAGGAATGTGCAATTTCTTCTGAAGACCCCAAACAGAAATCTGTGCCAAAACTTCTTGCTATACATGGTTTGCATCAGCTCCACACTGGATTGCCTATCCTATAGATACCAGTTGCAGGACCTGACTTGAGAAGCCATGATAAGAACAGTGCCTTCTGAAAGGCGTGTGAGACTCCTTCTCAAAGGCCCTAAATGGTATTATGTTCTTAAGCTGCTTTAGGTGTGAGATCTTTATGAGATGTAAGAGAGAGACGTCAGGCATAAATTTATTTCCAGGAATGGTTGTCATACACCATTTAGCTCAGCTCTAGCTATGATTGCCACTCCTATAGAATCTTGCTGTTAGACAGCTACTTCAGACATGGAATCAGAAATGTCCTTTAAAAGGAAGGTGTGATTCCTTCTGAAAGCCCAAAATGGTAATCTGTGCCAAAATTTATTTAGGTATTATGTGATGCTTACTAGCTAGAAGGAAGTGAGATGATGCATTAAGTTATTTTCAGGAATACACGTTTTGGCTCAGTTACACACTGGATTGCCAATCCTATACAAACCTGTTGCCAGAAGTGCCCTGAGAAGCTGAGATCCGAACACTGCCTTCTGAAAGTCATGTGAAATTCCTTCTCAAGAGCCATAATTATCATCGTGTTCTAAACCTGATTTAGGAGTGTGGTCCTTATGAGATGGAAGGGAGAGGAAACAGTCGGAAAGTTATTTCCAGGAATGGATGTCATACCCAATTTAGCTCTGCTCTACGTATGACTGTCAGTCCTATAGAAACTTCTATCTAGACACAGTCTTTAAACTTGGAATCACAAACTGTCTTATCAAAGGAACAAGAGATTCCTGGGGAAGGTCCAAAATGGTGATCTGTACCAATCTTGTTTAGTTATAATTTGATCCTAAGTGCTGGAAGGAATGAAGATGGGGCATGAAGTAATTACCAGGAGTTAGTGTAATACCCTGTTTAGCTCAGCTCAAGGAATCATTGCCAGTCCTATAGAAACTTTTTGTTAGACAGAAACTTGCAATTTGGAATCAGAAAGTGCATCCTCAAATGAAAGTGCAATTTCTTCTCAAGGCGCCAAACAGAAAACTGTCCCAAAATTCTTTAGGTATTATGTGAACCTTACTACCCAGAAACAAGGGAGATGTTTCATGATGTTATTTCCTGGAATGCATGCTATACATGTTTTGGCTCAGCTCCACTCTGGATTGCCAGTCCTATACAAACCTAGTCTGAGACATGCACTGGCAAGCCAGCATCAGAACACTGCCGTCTGAAAGGCATAAGAGAATCCTTCTCAAGGGTCTTAAATGGCATGGTGTTCTAAACCTGGTTTAGTTGATTGATCCTTACGAGATGGAAGGGAGAGGGATCAGGCACAATGTTTTTTCCAGAAATGGGTGTCATACCCAGTTTAGCTCAGTGCTAGGTATGCTTAGCAGTCCTATTCAAAATAGTTGCTAGACAGCAACTTGCAACTCGGAATAAGAAAGTGCTTCCTCAAAGGATCATGTGATTTCTTCTCAAGGCCCCAAAATGGGAATCTGTGCCAAAACTTGTTTTCGTATTATGTGATCCTTACTAGGTGGAAGGAGGAGAGATGGGGCATGAAGTTATTTCCAGGAGTTGGTGTCATAACCAGTTTAGCTCAGCTCTAGGTATTATTGCCACACCTATAGATACTTGCTCTTAGACAGCTACTTGGAACATGCAATCAGAAATTTCCCTCTCAAATGAAGGTGTGATTCCTTCTGAAAGCCAAAAATTGGAATCCATGCCAAACTTCTTTAGGTATTATGTGATCCTTAGTAGCTGTAAAGAAGGGAGATGTGGCATCAAGTTATTTCCAGGACTTGGTGTCATACCCAGTGTAGCTTAGCCCTAGTTATGATTGCCATTCCTATACAATTTCTTTTTGCTACAAAGTGACTTGCAACTTGGAATCACAAAGTGCCTGCTCAAAGGAAAATGCAATTCCTTCTGAAGGCCCAAAATGGGAATCTGTCACAAAACTACTTTTGCTTTTATGTGATCCTTATTAGCTGGAAGGAAGAGAGATGTGGCATGAAGTTATTTCCAGGAATGGGTGCTATAATTGGTTTTGCTCAGCTCCAATCTGTATTGCCAACCCTATAGAAACCAAGTCCCAGACATGCACTGACTAGCTGGCATAAGAACACTGCCTTCTGAAAGGCATGATAGAATCCTTCCCAAGGAACGTAAATGACATGATCTTCTAAACCTGGTGTAGTTGTTTGATCATTACGAGATGGAAGGGTGAATAATCAAGCAAAACGATTTTTCCATGAATGGATGTCATACCCAGGTTAGCTCAGCTCTAGGTATGATTGCCCCAAGAATAGAAACTTGCTGCTAGTTAGCCCTTGGAACATGGTATACCAAATTGCTTTCTCAAAGGAATTTGTGATTCCTTCTGAAGACACAAAATGGGAATTTGTGCCAAAACTTGTTTAGGTATTATGTGATCCTTACTAGCTGGAAAGAAATGAGATGGGGTCTGCAGTTATTTCCAGGAAGGAGTGCTATAAATTATTTAGCTCAGCTCCACCCTGGATGCCAGTCTTATACAAACCAAGTCCCAGACATTCATTGAGAAGCTGGCATCAGATATCTGCCTTCGGAAAGGCATGAGAGAATCCTTCTGAAGGGCCGTAAATGGCATCATGTTCTAAACCTATTTTAGGTGTGTGATCCTAACGAGATGGAAGGGAGAAGGAATAGAATTAGAGTTTTTTCCAGGAATGGGTGCCATACCGAATATAGCTCAGCTTTAGTTATGATTGCCAGTCCTATACAAAATAGTTCGTAGACAGCAACTTGCAACTTGGAATAAGAAAATGCTTCCTCAAAGGAATGTGCCATTGCTCCTCAAGGCCACAAAATGGGTTCTGTGCCAAATTTGTTTAAGTATTATGTGATCCTTACTAGCTGGAAGGAAGGGAGATGGGGAATGAAGTTATTTTCTGAATTGGGTGCTATATTTGTTTGGCTCAGCTCCATCTTGACTACCAAAACTATACAAATATGTTGCCAGAGCTGCCCTAGGAATCTGCAATCAGAACAATGTCTTCTGAAATGCATGTGAGTTTCCTTCTCAATGGCTGTAAATATCATCATGTTCTAAACTTGGTTTAGGTGTATGATCCTCACTAGATGGAAGGGAGAGTATTAAGGCAGAAAGTTATTTAAAGAAAGGATGTCATACCCTGTTTAGCTCGACTCTAGGTATGATTGCCAGTCCTATAGAAACTTCTTTCTAGACACCGACTTGGAAATTTGAATCAGAAAGTACCTTATCAAAGGAACATGTGATTCCTTGTGAAGTTCCAAAAAGGGTATGTGGGCCAAAGCTTGTTTAGGTATTATGTGGTCCTTACCAGCTAGCAGCAAGGGAGATGGGGCATGAAGTTATTTCCAGGAATGGGTGCCATACATGGTTTGACTCAGCTCTACGCTGGAATGCCAGTCAAATTGAAACTTGTTGATAGTTGAAGCCTGACCAGCCAGGGTCAGAACACTGCCTTCTGAAAGGCAGGTGAGTTTCCTCCTCAATGGCCCTAAATGACATCATGTTGTTAACCTTGTTTCATTGTGGGACCCTTATGAGATGGAAGGGAGAGAGGTCAGGCACAGAGTAATTTCCAGGAATGGTAGTAATACCCAGTTTATCTCAGCACTAGGCATGATTGCCACTCCTGTAGAAACTTGCTGCTAGAAAACTACTAGGATCATGGAATCAGAAAGTGCTTTCTCAATGGAAGCTGTGATTCCTTCTGAAAGCCCAAAATGGGAATCTGTGCCAAAACTTGTTTAGGAATTATGTGATGCTTACTAGCTGGCAGGAAGGGAGATGGGGCATGAAGCTATTTCCAGGGGTTGGTGTCATATCCAGTTTAGCTCAGCTCTAGGAATCATTGTCAGCCTTATAAAAACTTGTTGCTAGACAGCAACTTCCAACTTGGACTCAGAAACTGCCTCCTCAAAGGAACGTGCAATTACTTCTCAAGTCCCAAAACAGAAATCTGTGCCAAATATTCTTTAGGAATTATGTGATCCTTACTAGTAGGAAAGAAGGGAGATGTTTTTGGTGTGTGATAATTATGAGATGGAAAGGAGAGAGGTCAGGCACAAAGTTATTTCCAGGAGTGGATGTCATAACCAGTTTAGCTCAGCTCTAGGTATGATTGCCCCTCGAATAGAAACTTGCTGCTAGACAGCTACTTGGAACAGGGTATCAGAAATTGCCTTGTCAAAGGAAGGTGTGATACCTTCTGAAGGCCCAAAATGGGATCTGTGCCAAATCTTGTTTAGGTATTATGTGATCCTTACAAGCTGAAAGGAAGGGAGATGGGGCATGAAGCTATTTTCAGGAATGTTTGATATACATGGTTTGGCCCAGCTCCACTCTGGATTGCCAATCCTATACAAACTTCTTGCCAGGCATGCCCTGAGAGGTCAGGATCCAAACACTGACTTCTGAAACGCATGTGAGCTTCCTTCTCAAGGGCTGTAAATAGCATCATGTTCTAAACCTGGGTTAGGTGTGTGATCCTTATGACATGGTGTGGATAGAGACCAGGCAGAAATTTATTTTCAGGAATGGGTGTCAAACCCAATCTAGCTCGGGTCTAGGTATGATTGCCTGTCCTATAGAAACTTCTTTCTTGACACCGACTAGGAACTTGGAATCAGAAAGTGCCTTATCAAAGGAACATGAGATTCCTTGTGAAGGTCCAAATTTGGAATCTGTGCCAAATATTGTTTAGATATTATGGGATCTTAACTAGTTGGAAGAAAGGGACATGCGGCATGAAATTATTTCCAGGAATGGGTGCTATACATGGTTTTGCTAGCTCGACTCTGGCTTGCCAGTCCTCTACAAACCTAGTCCGAGACATGTATTGACAAGCTGGCATCAGAACACTGCCTTCTGAAAAGCGTGAGAGAATCCTATCTCAAGGGCCATAAATGGCATCACGTTCTATACCTGGTTTACGTGTGTGATCCTTATGAGGTGGAAGGGAAAGTGATCAGGCACAAAGATTTTTCCGGGAATGGATGTGCTGGGAGAGAGGGAGAATATCCCTCTTCCCTTTTCCCTAAGGTTCTTATGGCTGGCCAAATAATTAACAAGAAATGTTAGCACGAGAAAATAATACCCAGTTTAATAACATGTATACATGGCAGAAACTCAGAAATGAGCAACTCGTCCCTCTGTCTAAGCCGCTTGCTTGAATATTGTAGCGAAAGTCAAGGAAAGAGTTGGTGTTGGGTAGTGGTCTGTGAATTCAGAAGGCAAGAAGACAATTCTTTTCATGGTCATCTATAGATACTGTGGTCAACGAGAAAGAGTTTTTTTGATAAAAGGCACTTGGTGCATTTCCTATTGTAACCTCCATCCCACGCTATCTTTACTGTCATCATGATAATAACTCCTTCCTGAAACAGATCTTTCTTTTTAATTCTTTAGGCAGTTTGGGATGGGAAACTCAAATATTCTTCCTGAGTTCTCTGAGTCCTTATTGTCTTCTGCTCGAAATAATCTGCATACCAGAATGGTGCCTCCTGGGGTAGCTTGCCCTGAGCACCATCAGTTCCCTCCTCTGAATCATCCCTAGAAGTTTCACGTCCTTTTGAAACTTAAAGAAATTTCATGGTCTAGAAGCTGAGTTGGTAGATTGTTTCATCTCACTGAACACATTTCTTAGTCCTGATAGCAGATCAGTTCAATTAAGTTCATTTTAGAAGGTAGTGATTCACGTGGGCTCTCAATGTTATGCCTTTATTTTGGAAGCAAGCAATCAAGTAATTAATGGAAGCATTTCTATGTAAATGAACGAAAAACAATTTTAATGGTTGGAGCAAGTAGTAAAGCAGTTTCTGACTTAGAAGACAGCCTGTTAAGAAGACTTTTAGATGTTAGCGTCAAAGCATCTTTTGCAGTTTAATAGGTCTCTGATGATGTCATTGGGTAATCTCTTAAGTTGATATCATGTCCATTGGCTTCAGTTTGTAAGGCTTCAGCATAAAGGGCAGGTTTAGTTCTCAGTTATTCCAAATGAAAATGTTGGAAAAAATGAAAAACATTAGTTTGGAGATCTGTAGCCAAACATTTTAGGAGACCAGGAGAGATCAGCATCCAGTCCAGTAAACAGATATAAAACAAAAACCTCAAAAGCCAGTTAACAAAACTAGGATCTAATATCCGCAAATGTATACTATAGTTTTTACTGAAATATAGTTTTTTGTCTAAAATCACCCTCATTTTTATCAAAGATAGCCAAATTAAAACTAACTAATTTGCAAAATAAGTCTAGTTCCAAAAGAGTTGGCCCAATTATTTACGTAAGTACAGCAAGAAGTAGCAATTGATCACCTAGGTTCTTTTAAATCTGCTTTGCTGGGACTTTTTATAAGGAATCTCAGATTGAAGTGCAAAGGCCTCTTGAGGCCAAGGAAAGCCAAGCCAAGGATTTTGTCATCAGAATTCGCCTGTAATACCTACAGATTTGGGTAAATTCCTCTTTTCCAAGGTTCCCCCCAAATATTTTGAGGTTCCTTGTACCTGCCAGATAAGTAACATTCTTTACTTATCTTGGTAAGTGCTGCTTGGAACATAAGGTACCAGGCCAATATTTCCATGTGACTTTATTCCATAAAGTTCAATCTTCATTCCTCAAAAGCTGTATGGTTATATCGCAAATATGATGTTCCAGTCACAACCTTGGTAATATAACCAGTGTTTCCAATTGTGTCCTGGTATAAGGAGAACAGATTCTTATTGAACTTATGAAAATAACTATATTGCCATGAAAACAACAATATTCACTTACAAAGACTTTCCAAATCCTGGAGGGATCATGTAAAGAGAAAAAGATAAATATTTCAATTTTACTTACAGAAGTATCATTTACCAAATTGCTATAAGTCAAAGGTAGCTCAGGAGAAAAGAGAAAAAGTTTTCCTTTAATCTGAAAAACAGAATATTAAAAATTCAGCAATGCCTCAAATGAAAAATTATAATCATCCTTATCAGTTCATTCAGTCCTGTATAATCCATTCTTCATCCAACTATTTTTGTTAGCAGTTTCACGAAGTTATCAATCTCTCCATTGGATTTCTGTAATATTTTTACCAAGTTCAGATTTATGATCAGAAACTTTGTCAGAAACCTGTGTTCCAGTGTAAATGGCAGAGTGCTTTCTATGAATTTTTTTGAAGCTGAAACATATTTTGCAAAAACATTAGAGCCAAGAAATCAGTCTGTAAACAAGACCTGAAAAAGGGCAATTGACAAAGAAATTTGCTTAATTCTGTGACATACACCACGTTAAAATAATAACAATAATTATGACCCATGACCAGGACAGATCAGAATTTCAGTAATGTTCTACAATTTTAAAACACCTATATCAATAACATTTACCCACATAACACCACCTAAGCAGGTTTATCATCACTTGTCTGACAATGCTTTCCACGTAATTTAACATACTGAATAAGCCTAATAAGTTTAGTATCTTTTTCCTTATATGAAGAGAGAAAATTCCTTTGAGAAGTTCCAGGGCCCATTGAAAATTCTCTAAAGAAAAAAGTAAAAAATAAGATTGTATTTAAGACATGAATTTTGGGGAGCTTGTCAAAAACATAAAAACTCAAAGCAAACAGAGCACTAACAGTCCAAAAAGCCTTAATAGAGAGACATCAGACTTTTGAACATAGGAAATTATTTTAACAAAACATAGATTTTTTCTTTTTTAGGTAGACTTATTCAAAGGTAAAGAATAATCTTTTATAACCTCTTTATCAAGTTCAAGAAAATTATTCTTTTAAGAGAAATAAGACCAAATTATAATTTTTTATCAGCTTACTTCTGATATTTGAACTCATTTACTTAAAATGAGTTAAAATTGAAATTCATTTTAATCTTAGCAAACTTGACCATGCAGAAAAATTTTTTTCCAGAATTCCTCTTCCACAAACATTCTATAATTTACTTTTTACATTCAGAATTTGTCCCATGTCTTTTTTTCCCTCCTGGTACTTGAGGACAAATTTATCTTCCTTAATCAAGCAAACAAAATATTTTCATTCTTTGTATCTTTTTTATATATCTTATTTTCCCTGTACAGAGATATATTTTTCTAATTTTTTAGTAGCTTCAATCACATATATTAATTAGAAATTTTAACCTTTAGAAACCTTAATTTGTAAGTAAAAACTAAGTAAAAAATTATAAACATTCTTTTACATAAGTATCTTGTGGGTTGGAAAATTTATGAACACTTCATAACTTCTGGAAATTTGTTACCTTATAGAACAATCTTTTAATAAAACACATGTTTACCAAGAGACACAAAACACCTTTTACTTTTCTTGTAATGAAAAACCAAAAGTAGACAAACATACATTTAGCAATCAATGTCTAATATCTTATCTTATTTGGAAACGATGATACTCAGAGAATTTTTATCATAAAATTTAGCAAAACTCAAAGTTTTAGTTCACCAAAAAGAGTTTGGAAGCTGTAACAACCATAACACATAATTATTGTTTAAAGTTCATACAACATTCATCTTTTTCACAACTATTTCATTACTTATTCCCAGTAATTATTTAGATTGCCTACCAGACTTCATAAGACTGCAGATAAAATTAGCCATCATTTAAATTACTATTTTTGTT
>CM053518.1:1529964-1552429 GCA_028646465.1 Rhinoceros unicornis
CCTCAGGAATAACTATAATTCTTATGTTACATTTTCTAATAGAGTCAGATATTTCTCAGAGTCTTTCTTCATTTCTTTTTAGTCTTAGTTCTCTCTCCTCTTCCATCTGGAATATATCTGTATTCCTATCCTCTAATGTGCTAATTCTTTCCTTCATATTGTCAGCTCTGTTCTTTAAAGATTCCAGATTCTCCTTTACCTCCTCCATTGTGTTCTTCTTCTCCATCAGCACTGATTGATTTTTCTTTATGATTTCAATCTCTTTTGTGAAGAAAGTCCTAATCCCATTGAGATGCTTGTCCGTGTTGTCTTGTATTTCATTGAGTTTTTTCATGAGCGCTATTTTGAAATCTCTGTCATTTAGTTTAAGGATTTCTGTGTCTTTGGCGCTGATTTCTGGTAGCTTGTCATTTTGTGTCTGGTCTGGTGATTTCATATATTTTTGCATTGTGGTTCCTGTGTTGGCTTTGTTTTTCCTCATCCTGGGAATCTCTGATTGCAATTCCCACCTGCCGCCACTATCTGATGATGGAGCACTGTGTAGTGTAAGCCCCCTGTGCTCTGCCCCGGTTTTTCTGCTGCGATCTGCAGTTTTGTTTCTTGTTTTTTGTTTTTTGCCGCCGCGATCCGAGGGTCGGGTCCTTTGACCAGGGCTGCCTGGGATCCCTGGATCTGGACTGGCCGGTTGAGCTGCAGGGTCCGGTTTGCAGGGAGTGGGGAGGGAGCTCTCTCTTTTTCCCTCTGGGTCCCTGACGTGGGAGGCTTCTCGTTTGTCCCTCTTTATCCGCTCTCTGGGGGGCTCAGATCTTGACGGTAAACCGTAGCAGTTCTGAGTCCTCTGCGCGGGAGTTTCCCACTGGCTGAGAGAGCCCGAAGAGCTGCAGTTTCCCTGCAGAGGGCTGCCCCTCCCCCCTCTCTGGGAGCAGCGTGGACCGGGATCGCTGATCTGATGGGGAGGGAGAGGAGTTCTCCTTACCTCTCCCCGCTGCCTCCGGGGGCCCAGCACGCTCCGCTCTCAGATGTGCGGCAGTGTGGCTCTTTCCGCTCTAGCTTTTCACTGTCTGGGATTCCATTGTTGGTCTGTGACTATTTCTTTTGTTGTATCTTGTCGGGGGAAGACTTCACGGAAAAGCTCACTCCGCCATGATGCTGACATCACTCCCTGTATGTGTCTTTTGTCATAAGAAGGAAATACCCTAGGGTAGGATGCAATAGGCCCTATAGGTCTGCTGTCCGGGCCGGCCCCACAGATATGTGAGTTTGCGGGTCTCACCAGACCTGCGTCTACAAACTTTGCTGTGGGTTGATATGCACATGAAGTGAAGGCAATTGCCAAGGGCATCTTGGAAGCCAAAAAGGCCGCAAATTTGGTGCGCATGGGTCAAGCACTTAAGAGCCATTAGGGCGCTTGCCACTTTCAGAAAACTCCCGTGACAGGATAAGTTGGATCACGGAATGGGATAGATGACACAGGTCCCCCACCAACTGCAAGAAAATGTCCGTGCAATGACGAGGTACTCTGTAAAGCACACAGTCCCCAACCCCATGGCACCTCCGCACCCCCAGTATTATTCTGGCTCCAAGAGACCAAAGGCGTGGTTAAAGCTGTCATTGTGCACATAAGAAAAATAAAACGGATGATGTTTTCCTTCTATCTTTTCTGTGTCCTGAGAAAACTTGTCTTTGTGACCAGTGAGAATATTCTCCTTGGTCTCCACCATATGGAAGGTGCATTTACCAGAGTTCCCCTTAGTGGCCAGTTGAGTAGACTGGGGTTCTGAACTGTCTCTTTGTCTGGCTGTGCCAATCACTCAGAGGAGTTTGTCATAAAGGGCCCAGTCCATAAGGGCTTTTGTTGTCTTAACCTTCGTTGCTTGTTAGTGCTGGAAAAATACCATTCCAGTATCACCTGCCTGGTGTCACAGATTAATGGGTCTGTGACTGGACGCGTCCCAGACTACTATGGGAGACTGGAGACACCGTTTTCACGACATCATCCTTACCGCCTGTGCAACGAAGGTCTTTACTTTCTCTGAATATCTTTGGGAGTGAATTCTGTGGATCATGGGGGCTACACCATCTGCACCCTTACCAGGGACGCCTGTTGTGTCCATGGTAAAGATTTATTCTAAGCATGGAAAGTTACCTCCAGGTCTTTCCTTAAAAAGGCTTATTGGATTGAGTCACTATTGGAATAAATATACAAATGAAGATCCTACTCGTCAATGGCCAGACGATGGATCCTTTGAATTGGAAAAACTTCTATATTTGAAAAATAATTTAGAGAGCTCTCATCCCAAGCAGCTGCCTTATTGGTATTTATGGGAAGATCAAAATGAAAAGAAAACCCAGAAAATTATAAAGGCTAGCCTTAGGCAATCACTTTTGAAAGAACAAAAGTCAGAGTTAGAACAAAGATGGAAAGTCAAATTTACTGAAAATTCCCTTTCTCTTCCCTCCTACACTCCCTTATATCCCCAAAACCCTGTCCCTGACTCCCCAGAAGATCTTTTGGATCTCTGGGCCCCTGGCCCAAATCCTCCCCCTCAAGACTTAGCTCCTCAGCCACCCCCTCAGACAGTTCCCTTAGGTCCCAGAACTCCAACTTCTCCGAATTGCATTCAGCTGCCTGTTTTAACTTCTCTCACTGTTGAAGACTTACAGGGGTTGCTTAGGCCTGACCTCCAATTGAGAGGCATACAGGTTACTCATGTAAATGCTGAAAACCAAGAAGTAAATTTAGTAGAAACACCCAGGAAGAGCAGGAGGTTTCGTTTTGTTGTTTCTTACAACTCCTCCTACTTACCAGGGCTTGTAATCAGGCTCTGTCAGCTTCAGACATTCCTATGCAGTGTCCATTGTGATTGTATCCTGGACCCCCGCTGCAGAGAATTCATGTCCCCTGGACAGTAGCTGATTTATTAAATTATAAAACTCTCTTGCCTCCATTGTCAGAAGACCCTACTAAATTTAGACAAGAATTAGAAAGGTTAGTGGCTATTCATAGCCCCACACACCGAGACCTTGACTGGCTGCTAAGGGGCATTCTTCCAGCCCATGACTACACTGTAGTTATCAGACAGGTCAGACAGAACCCCTGGAGAAAACCCCCCTCATAGAGGAAATAGATGACCAGACCTTCTCCCAGGCCTTCCTGCAGATGAGCAGGAAGTGGCACAGCTAGAGGCTGATATTCAAGGTTTAATAAGAGAGATTCTAGAGGCATTTCCTCCTAAAGTTAATTGGTCAAAAATTGAATTATGCACTCAGAACAAGGGGGATCATCCTAAAGCTTTTGTTGAATGGTTTATTCAGACTTTCTAAAGACACATTGCATTGATTCTGGAAGACCCAGAGCATAGGAATCTCCTAATTTCTGCTTTAGTTGGAAATTTTCTTCCTGATATAAAGAAACAAATTCAAAACAGTGTGGTTGGGTAGAGAGGGCAACCATTAAGTGTAATAATGGAGGTTGCTACACAGTTCTTTGAAAATTGTCAGCAAGAAAGCAAAAAAACAAAATAAAAGAATTAAAGACAACTCTTCTTGCTTTGTGAATTGAATCTTTTGAAAAGCAAAAATTCAACCCTGAAAGTAAACTAAAGCCCACTCAGAGGTCTCCCTATTTGCCTTCGGACAATTGTAGGTATTGCAAGAAACCAGGGCATTGGAAAAGGTCATGTCCCGCTCTTAAGAGAAGGGAAAGTTTAAAAAATGTTCCCCCCTGGCCCCAACACCCCGAAAAGGCTCATTTTTCTCCACCTGAGGGGCATTTCTCCCTCAAATGATGGGGTCAGCCGATCCTCAGTCGCACCCCTGAGCCTACAGTTAAACTTAAAATAGAGGATAAGGAACTGGATTTCCTAATTGACACTGGTGCGACATTATTTACTATCCGTTCAAAGGATATATTTCTACCTGTTACCTCTGATTCTATTCAAGCTATTGGAGTCTCTAGACAGCCTATTTCACTGCCCATGTCTAAGCCCACTCCAATATCTTTAGTCCCCCTTAACACTCATCATGCTTTTTTAGTTTCTGACTGTTCACCAGCAAACCTCTTTGGCTGAGATTTGTTATGTAAATTCAATGCCCCTATAAATTGTAATGAAAAATGTATTTTTGTCTCCTTGCCTTCTGACCAAGCCCCAAGTCTCCTACTTTCCATGATGGAAACTTGTCCTGATTTAAATCCTTCTGAGGAAGATGAGTCTTTAAAGAATGTCCCAATCAGTCTTTGGGCTACACATGCAAATGGGGTAGGCTTGTTGCTTAGTGCTGAGCCCGTGCACGTTACTTGGAAAAAAAAATAAACCGTTTCCATCGGTAGCCCAATACCCACTCTCCAGAGATGCCAAGCGAGGAATTGAACCCATAATAGACTCCCTTTTGCAACAGGGTGTACTAGTTTTTACTTCCTTGCCCTGTAACACTCCAATCTTGCCAGTAAAAAAGGAAGGCAAATTTGACTCAGACGGAAACCAAATCTATAGATTTGTACAAGACCTCAGAGCCATAAACTCTTTTGTAATTCCTCAGCATCCTGTGGTCCCTAATCCAGCTGTCATCCTGACCTCAATACCTGCTGATGCAGTCTGGTTTACAGTTGTTGACCTCTGCTCAGCTTTCTTTTCAATCCCATTGCACCCTGACTCACAATTTCTTTTTGCATTTACATTTAAAGGGAGAAAATTAACATGGACTCGAATACCTCAGGGATATTGTGAGTACCCCTCCATATTTTCCCAGGTCCTTAAAGCTGACTTGGATTCTGTAATCTTTACTCAAGGCTCCACTCTTGTTCAATATGTTGATGAACTTTTACTCTGTAATCCAACTAAGCAAGGGGCTCTTATAGATTCTCTCATTCTCCTGAAAGCCCCAGCTGAATGAGGCCATAAAGCCTCCAGGTCTAAACTTCAGTGGGTGCAAATCACTGTTACCTACTTAGGGCATGAGATATCTCAAGGCATTCAAAAGTTAAGTCCCAAATGCCTTGAGTCAATTTTATCCATCCTTCTCCCCAAAACAAACAGCTAAGTAAATTTCTAGGAGCTGCTCGTTACTGCCGCCAATGGATTCCTAATTTTGTAGCCCTTGCTAAACCTCTGTATTCTCTTCTCCCAGATATCACCCCAGAGCCTATTTCCTGGCGCTCAGAGGCATTAAACTCCTTTGAAGCCTTAAAATAGCTTTGTCCATGCCTCTGTCTCTTGGCTTACCTAATTTTGACAAGCCTTTTCATCTGTACTCTCATGAAAATAATGGAATTGCTGCAGGCATTCTAGGGCAATCTTTTGCCTCTCAAATACATCCTATAGCATATTTCTCATGCCAACTAGACCCTGTGGCATCAGGCATGCCCCCCTGCTTATGTGCGGTGGCTGCAGCTGCCACCCTGATTGATAAGGGCAGTACTCTTAGATTAGGCTCTCCCATTCACCTCTATGTCCCACATTCCGTGTCAGCTATTTTGCAAGTTCATAGGACACAACACGTCTCTACACGGCGACAGACCACCTGTGAGCAGGCTCTTTTAACTAACCCTTCCATCATATTACATCGTTGCAACACTTTAAATCCAGCTACTTTACTGCCCCTTCCTGATGATGGAGAGCCCCACTCCATTCCATATGATTGCCTTGCAACTATACAAATGGTCTTGAAGCCACGAGAGGATCTCTCAGACATCCCTTTAGACAATCCAGACTTACTTCTGTTTTGTGACGGCTTCTGTAAACGAAATTCCCGGGGAAGCATAATAACTGGTTATGCCATAATTTCCCCACATGAAACTCTTGAAGCTTATTCTTTGCCCACCATAAGATCAGCCCAAGCTGCTGAACTCATAGCTCTTACTAGGGCCTGCACATTAGCAAAAGGAAAAACTGCCACTATTTACGCAGACTCCAAATATGCTTTTGGAGTCTGCCATGGTGTTGGCACAATTGAGAAATCCCGTGGATTCTTAACTTCTGCAGGAACTCCTATTGCTAATGGACAATTAATTGCAGCCTTATTACAAGCTATTCACTTTCCTTCAAAAATTGCCATTGTTCATTGTTCAGCCCATACTAAGCAGACTGATGTAATATCTTTAGGGAATGACAGGGCTGACAGAGCTGTTAAACATGCAGTTCTCTATGGACCCCCTATCCATTTTCCACCCAATTTTTAAACCTGCCTTTATCCCTGACTGATGTTATTAACTATCAGGCAAATGCCCCACAAGCTGAAAAAGACAATTGGATACAAAAGGGTGCCAAACAATTATCAGATGGATTAGACATTGGACCAAATGGACTTCTGGTAGCTCCTTTCCTTTTGACTTTTTGGCTTGCCCTTATCTCCCACCAAATGGCACATATGTGCAAACGGGGGATAGTTAAGGAACTAAAAGACAATTGGTTTTGCCCTGGCATCCATAAAATTTCGACCAAAGTACCTCCCAGAGCACAACTTGCAAATCTTATCAAGTTTCTGGGAGAAATTGTTGTGCTCCAGGAAGTCCTCCCAGGCCCACACTGCCTTTTGCGGCACTCCAAATGGATTTTATAGACTTGCCCTCAGCTTTAGGTTACTCTCACTGTTTGGTTATTGTCTACATGTTTAGTGGATGGACTGAATGCTATCCGACCAGACATGCAGATGCCACAACAGTGGTAAAGAAATTAATAACTGAAGTTATTCCTCGCTTTGGTGTTCCTTTATGGATTGAATCAGACCAAGGAACTAATTTTACAGCAGAGATAAACCACTTGCTTGCAAAAACTCTGGGGTATTCTTTAAAATTTCATACCCCATATCACCCTCAGTCATCAGGGCAAGTGGAATATAAAAATCTAGATATAAAAAGAACTCTAGGAAAAGTTGGTCAAGAAACTGGACTTAAATAGCCAGAAGCTCTGCCCTTGGCCCTTATGAAGAGTCAAGATACTCCAAATTATAGAAGGCATGGACTGACACCTTCTGAAAGAGTTTTTGGATGTCCGATACCTACTGATGTCTCTAAACTTTAAATTTCTGGATTAAATGAATATTATGGGAACTTAAGTAAACAATTTGATGCTATGACTAATTATATACAAAAATTAACTAGTATACTTGAAGCATATCGTCAACAGGTAAAAGAGGCATGACCCCCACCTTCTGACAAGACTTGCCATCCCTCTCGACAAGGAGACCGGGTGCATTTCAAGGTCTTTAAAGAAAACACGCATTGTCACTTCACTGGGAAGGACCTTATGAAGTCTAACTGACGACCTGCACTGCCATCAAAATAAAGGAAAAATCTTCCTGGATCCATGCAAGCCACTCCAAAACAGACCCAGAACATCGCTCTCAAGACAACTGGGAGATAATCCCCACAGGTGACCTTAAACTAAGGATTTTGAGGGCCAAAACTCAGGCCCCAGAAGCAGCCGACATCACGACGTAGACAGCTTTTCCCAAGATCACGGATCAAGAAAACCTACTTTGACCCATTTCCTCCCCCTTGCTTTAAAACTCCCTACATAGATACAAACTCACACACTCACAAAAACTATTACTGGATATATATATATATATTTCATCATTTATTAGAAAGCTGACTGGAGAGTGCTGGTCTCTATATGTCCCTCCTCCTCTCTCTAAGTCTCCACTATGGGCTCTTTTCCGATCTGTGTCTTGCTTTTACTAACCCTCTCCTTTTCAACTAGTCGAGCACAGACCAAACACCTCCTTATGCCAGTTTACCAAGCCCTAGCCAAGCTAAATAATCAATCTGACTGTTGGTTATGTCAACAGATAGATAGGGCAAAAGAACCTGAACTAGTCTTTGTTCCTGCTGATATGAACACCTGGTGGACTAAGTACTGAAAATGGATGAATAACAGAGTATGGTATCCGCAACAAGCGGAACTTCATTCTGCTTCTCCTGGTGAGTAACTTGGGCCCAAGAAAGACTACTTAGAAGGTCAAGGACTGTCCCTTGTCCAAGTAAAAGCAATAGGTGAAAGTTTTTCCCTCTGCATTGAAAGTAAACATGGCTCTGGACCTTTCCTGGCTGACATACCAAGACAATATTGCAGTTAAACTATGTGGTTTGATTCCGCAAGTGGCATCTTCAGAACTCTCAAGGGAATTGTAAGTGACTCTATCACTACTCCCTCTGGCACAAACATTTGCCAAATCACCAAGTGCTCTGGATGGCTTACAAACCACCTGTGTACAACTTGGGATATCGCAGCTATCCGCATGGTTAAGCTGCCCAATGCCACAGACTATATATGGGTGGATCAAAAATCTGCACTCACCTGGTCAGGTGACAAGACCAGGCTTTATATCTGCCAAAATCAGATTGCAGGCCTCCTGTACCAGCTATTCCACAATCTGTTCTGTTCTCACAGACAGACAGGAGCTCATGGGAAATGGAGGTGTTTAGGTAGTAACAGTGCAAGTGGCAGAGATTATGGAGTAGTCCAGATCCTCGGAACTACAGACTCAATTCTAACCTTGTCTTTAAACTACACTGGTCTTTTCATTTTATGTGGCAACAAAGTGTATAAAGGATTCCCACATAATTGGTCAGGATGATGCAGACTCGGATACCTGGCTCCTTCTATCACCAAACACTCCACCTTAAATGCCAGCCAAAATACAAACTTGGGTTCGTTTGTTCATAAGATTGTGCCACATAAACATGCCAGTCGAGAAATCGTGGAAAATCCACTTGTGTATCACAATTCCAAGTTCTTTTTAGCCTTGAGAGTCCTATTCCACAGCTTTGGAGATTATGAGTTTGAAAAGGCAATCTTAAATCTCTCTACGGTAATGGAGCAAGAGTTCAACACCACCATGGAAACCTTGAACATACTTCAGTCAGAGATTAACAGCCTAGCCTCTGTGGTGCTGCAAAATCGAATTGATCTGGATGTACTCACTGCCCAGCAAGGAGGAGCATGTGCAATCATTGGAGAAAATTGTTGCTTTTATGTCAATCAAACACGTTAAGTAATATCTAACTTAAATCTCTTGAAAGAGAAGATTGACATTTTTCATCAGATAAACGAAGCTCACACATTTAATTGGACTGACTTATTTCCAGGATTGGGGGACTGGTTTAATGGAGTGTGGGGAAATGTGTTCCGATTTTTTCTTTTCTGCTTGTTCAACCTCATTCTAATCTACGTTCTTTTCTCTCTTTGCAGACGTCTTATCACTTGGAGAATAACACAATTTCTCTCTCCACAGTCAGCAGCTCAGCTTTTAATATGTGAAACTTCTAGGGAAGTTTCAGAGGAGGCAACTGATGGTGCTCAGGGCAAGCTACCTCAGGAGGCACCAATCTGGTATGTGGATTATTTTGACCAGAAGACAATAAGGACTCAGAGAACTCAGGAAGAATATTTGAGTTTAACCTCCCAAACTGCCTAAAGAATTTAAAACAAAAGATCTGTTTCAGGAAGGAGTTATTATCATGACGGTTATAAAGATAATGTAGGATAGAGGTTACAATAGAAAAGACACCAAAAAGCCCATCTTAATGGAAGTTCTATCTCTCTGGCCACATTCTCTGGATGGCCCTACGAGGAGTTGCCAGACAATCATTTGCAAGGTAAGTCTCCATTTGTAAAGGGATCTCCCTCTCTGTATTGGGAAGAGGGGGGATGACCTCATTTCTAGAAACTTATCAATGTGGAAGGTGAGGCCTTAAATCTGCATAATAAACCTTACTATTGTTTACAGTGCTTTAGTGATCATCTCCTGTAACTTACACCCCACCCCCAATATCCTCCTTGTCTTTGGTTGAACATGGTATTTAAGATGAGAATTTCTGCTATTGTGTTGAAAAATGCAGTGTCCCTGCTTTCTCCCATGTATACATGTTTTTAAACTTGGTATTATTTTCTCTTGCTAACCTGTCTTGTTAATTATTTGGCAAGCCATAAGAACCATAAGGAAAAGAGCAGAGGGAGATTCTTTCCATTCCCCCGACACCCCATCACCATTACTTTCAACTAGTAAGGATCTCACATCTAAACCAGGTTTAGAACATGATGATAATTACTGTCATGGATAAGGATTCCCACATTGCTCTCAGAAAGCAGTGTTCTGATCCTGTCTTCTCAGGGCAGGTCTGGGAACAGGTTTGTATAGGATTGGCAATCCAGAGTGGAGCTGCCTTAACCCATGAATATTATACATTCCAGAAAAAAACTTCATAGCCCATCTCCCATACTTCCAGGTAGTAAGAAACACATAATAACGAAAGAAGTTTTGGTACAGATTAATCTTTGGGGCCTTGAAAGATATTGCACATTACTTTGAGGAAGCACTTTCTGATTCCAAGTCGCAAGTTGCTGTCTAACAACATGTTTGTATAGGAGTGGCAATGAGTCCCAGAGCTAAGCTAATCTGGGCATGACACCAACTCCTGGAAAAATCTTCATACCCCATCTCCCTTACTTCCAGCTAGTAAGGATCACATAATACCTATACAAGTTTTGGCAGAGTATCCCTTTTTGGGGCGTTGAGATGTAAGAGCATCTTGCTTTTCAGAATCAATTTCTTATTATATGTTGCATGTTGCTTTCCAGCAACAAGTTTGCAAGGGACTGGCAATGATTCACAAAGCTGTCTAAACTGGGTAGGACACCAACTCCTGGAAATAACTTCACGCCATATCTCCCTTATTTCCTGCTAGTAAAGATCACGTAATACCTAAACAAGTTTTGGCACAGAATCACATATTGGGGCCTTGAGAAGAAATAGCACGTTGCTTTGAGGAAGCAATTTATTATTACAAATTGCAAGCTGCTCTCTAGTAACAAGTTTGCATAGGACTGGCAATGATTACCAGAAAGGAGCTAAACTGGGTATGGCACCAATTCCTGGAAATAACTTCATGTCTCATCGAACTTACTTCCACCTATTAAGGATCACATAATAGCTAAACAAGATTTGGGACATACTAATGTTTGGGGCGTTGAGAAGAAATTGAACGTTCCTTTGAAGAAACAGTTTCTGATTCATAGTTGCAAGTTGCAGTAGATTTATAAGTTTGTACAGGGCAGGCAATGATTCCCAGAGCTGAGCTAAACTGGGTATGACACCCATTCCTGGAAATATCTTAATGCTGCATCTCCCTTACTTTCAGCTAGTAAGAATGTCACACTTAAACCAGGTTTAAAACATGATGATATTTACGGCCATTGAGAAGGAATCTCACATGACTTTCCGAAGGCAGTGTTTTGATCCTGGCTTCTCAGGGCAGCTGTGGCAAGAGATTTGTATAGGATTGGCAATCCAGACTGGAGCTGAGCCAATCCCTGATTATTACCCATTCCGGAAAATAACCTCATGCGCCATCTCCCTTACATCCAGCTGGTAAGAATCACATAATACCTATAGAAGTTTTGGCACAAATTAATGTTTGGGGCCTTGAGAAGAAATTGCATGTTCCTTTTAGGAAGGACTTTCTGATTCTAATTTGCAAGTTTCTGTCTAGCAACAAGTTTGCCTAGGACTGGCAATGATGCCCAGAGCTGAGCTAAACTGGGTATGAGACCAAGTCCTGGAAAAAACTTCATGCCACATCTCCCTTACTTCCAGCTAGTAAGGATCACATAATACCTAAAGATATTTTGGCACAGATTAAAATTTCAGGCCTTGAGAAGAAATTGATTGTTCCTTTGGGGAAGCAATCCAAGTCGCATGTTGCTGTCTAGAAACAAGTTTTTATAGGACTGGCAATGATTCCCAGAGCTGAGCTAAAGTAAGTATGACTCCAACTCCTGGAAATACCTTCATGCCCCATCTCTCTTACTTCCAACTAGAAGGGATCACATAGTACCTAAAGAAGTTTTGGCACAGATTAATGTGTTGGGTTTTGAGAATAAATTGCACATTCTGTTGAGGAAGCACTTTCTGATTCCTAGTTGCATGTTGATGTCTAACAACAAGTTTGTATAGAACTGGCAATAATTCCCAGTGCTGAGCTAAAATGTGTATGACATCCTTTCCTGGAAATAACTTCATGCCCCATCTCCCTAACTTTCAGCTAGTATGGATCTCACACGTAAACTAGCTTTAGAATATGATGATATTTACGGCCATTAAGAAGGAATCACACGTCATTTTCAGAAGGCAGTGTTCTGATCCTTGTTTCTCAGGGCGGGTCTGACCAGAGGTTTATATAGGATTGGCAATCCCAAGTGGACCTGAGCAAAACCATGAACTTTACCCATTTAAGAAAATAACTTCATGCCACAGCACCCTCTCTTTCAGATAGTAAGGAACACAAAACACCTAAAGAAGTTTTCGCACACATTAATTTTTGGAGCCTTGAGAAGAAATTGCACGTTCCATTGAGGAAGGACTTTCTGATTCCAATTTGCAAGTTGCTGTCTAGCATCAAGTTTTTATAGGACTGGCAAGGATTCCAGAGTTGAACTAAACTGGGTATGACTCCAACTCCTGGAATATCTGCAAACCCCATCTCCTTTACTTCCACCTAGTAATGATCACATAATACCTAAACCAGTTTTGGCTCAGATTCCATTATTGGGGCTTTGAGCAGAAACAGCACATGGCTTTGAAGAAGCAATTTCTTATTACACAGAGTAAGTAGCTAACAAGTAACTACTTTGCATAGGACTGTCAATAATGCCCACAGCTCAGCTAAACTGGGTATGACACCAACTCCAGGAAATAACTACATGCCACAACTCCCTTACTTCCACCTAGTAATGATCACATAATACCTAAAGAAGTTTTGGCACAGATTAATGTTTGGGGCCCTGAGAAGTACCTGCACGTTCCTTTGAGGAAGCACTTTCTGATTCCATCTTGCAAGTCCCAGTATAGCAACCCGTTTGTATAGGACTGGCAATGATTCCCAGAGTTGAGCAAAACTGGGTATGACACCAACTCCTAGAAATAACATCATGCAAATCTCCCTTACTTCCAGCTATAAACGATCACATACCTAAACAAGTTTTGGCAAAGATTCCCATTTTGGGGCCTTGAGAATAAATAGCACGTTGCTTTCAGGAAGAACTTTCTTATTACAAGTTGCAAGCTGCTTTCTAACAACAAGTTTGTATGGGACTGACAAGGATTCCCAGAGCTGAGCTAAACGAGGTACGACAGCAGCTGTTGGAAATAACTTCATGCCACATCTCACTAACTTCCAGCTGGTATGGATCACATAATACCTAAACAAGTTATTGCACAGAATAAAGTTTTAGGCCTTGAGAAGAAATTGCACGTTCCTTAGAGGAGGAACTTTCTGATTTCAAGTTGCCACTTTCTGTCTAGCAACAAGTTTGCATAGGACCAGCAATGGTTCCCAGAGCTGAGATAAACTGGGTTTGACATCAACTCAGGGAAATAATTTCATGACCCATCTCCTGTACTACCAGATAGTAAGGATCACATTATACCTAAAGAAGTTTTGGCACAGATTAATGTTTGGTGGCTTGAGAAGAAATTGAACGATCCTTTGAGGAAGCACTTTCTTAATCCATGTTGCCAGTTTCTGTCTAGAGTCAAGTTTGTATAGGACTGGCAATGATTTCCAGAGCTGTGCAAAACTTGGTATGACACCAACTCCAGGAAACATATTCATGCCTCATCTCATTTACTTCCAGCTAGTAAGGACGGCATAATAACTAAACAAGATTTGGCACAGGTTCTTTTATTGCAGCCATGAGAAGAAATAGCACATTCCTTTGAGGAAGTAATTACTTATTACAAGTTGCAAGTTGCTGTCTAGTAACAAGTTTTCATGTGACTGGAAATTATTCCCAAGGTTGAGCTAATCTGGGTAGGGCAAGAACTCCTGGAAATAACGTCATGCCCATCTCCCCTACTTCCATCTAGTAAGGATCACAAAATTCCTGAACAAGTTTTGGCACAAATACTCATTATGCAACCTTGAGAAGAAATAGAACGTTCCTTAAGGAAGCACTATCTGATTCCAAGCTGCCAGTTTCTGCCTAGCAACAAGTTTGCATAGGACTGGCAATGATTCCCAGAGCTGAGCTAGACTGGGTATGACACCAACTCCTAGAATAAACTTCATGCCTCATCTCCCTTACTTCCGGCTCTAACGGTCACAGAATACCTAAAGAATTTTTGGCACAGATTAATGCTTGTGGCCTTGAGAAGAAATTGCAGGTTCTTTTGAGGAAGCACTTTCTAATTCCAAGTTGCAAGTTGATGTCTAGCAACGAGTTTGTATAGGACTGCCATTGATTCCTAAAGCTGACCTAAACTGGATATGACAGGAAGTCCTGAAAATAACTTCATGCTCCAACAACCTTACTTCCAGCTTGTAAGGATCACATAATACATACACAAGTTTTGACACAGACTAATGTTTGTGGCCTTGAGAAGTAACTGCATGTTCCTTTCAGGAATCAATTCTGATTCCAAGTTGCAAGTTGGTTTCTAGCAACAATTTAGTATAGGACTGGCAAAGATTACCAGAACTGAGCTAAACTGAGTATGACACCCATTTCTGGAAATAACTTCATGCCTGATCTCACTTCCTTCCAAATAGTAAGGATCACGTAATACCTAAAGAAGTTTTGGCACAGATTAATGTGTGGGGCCTTGAGAAGAAACTGCACATTCCTTTGAGGAAGCACTTTCTTATTCCAAGATGCAAGTTGCTGTCTAGCAACAAGTTTGCATAGGACTGGCAATGATTCCCAGAGCTGAGCTAAACTGGGTATGACACCAATTCCTGTACATAACTTCATGCCCCATCTCCCTTACTTTCAGCTAGTAATGATCTGACGCATAAACCAGGTTTAAAACATGGTGATATTTAAGGCCAATAAGAAGGAATCTGAAATGTCTTTCAGAAGCCAGAGTTCTGATCCTGGCTTCTCTTTAAAGGCCTGGCAAGAGGTTTGTATAGGAATAGAAATCCAGAGTGAAGCTGAGACAATCCATGAATATTAGCCATTCCTGAATATAACTTAATGCCCCATCTTCCTCACTTCCAGCTAGTAAGGGTCACATAATACAAAAAGAAGTTTGGCACAGAATAATGTTTGGGGTATTGAGAAGAAATTGCACTTTCCTTTAATTAAGCACTTTCTGATTCCTAGTTGCAAGTTGCTGTCTAGCAACAAGTTTGTATAAGACTGGCAATGAATTGCAGAGCTGAGATAAACTGGATATGAAGCCAACTTCTGGAAATAACTTCCTGCACCATTTCCCATACTTCCAGCTAGTAGGTATCACATAATACCTAAACACGTTTGGGACTGAATAAAGTTTTGGGCCTTGAGGAGAAATTGCACGTTCCTTTGGGGAAGCATTTTGTGATTAAAATTTGCAAGATGCTGTCTAGCAAGAAGTTTGTATAGGACTGGCAATGATTCCCAGAGCTAAGCTAAACTGATTATGACACCAACTACTGGAAAAAACTTCATTACCCATCTTGCTTACTTCCATCTAGTAAGGCTCACATAATACGTATAGAAGTTTTCGCACAGTTTAATGTTTCAGGCCTTGAGAAGAAATTGCACGTTCCTTTGAGGAAGCACTTTCTGATTCCAAGTTTCAAGTTTCTGTTTAAAAACAAGGTTGCATAGGACTCACAATGATTCCCAGAGTTGAGCTAAACTGGGTGTGAGACCAAATCCTGGAAATAACTTCATGCTCTATCTCCCTAAATTCCAGCCTGTAAGGATCACATAATTCCTAAAGATGTTTTGGCACAGATTAGTGTTTCAGACCCTGAGAAGAAATTGCACTTTCCTTTGAAGATTCACTTTCTTATTCCTATTTGCAAGTTGCTATCTAACAACAAGTTTGTATAGGACTGGTAATGATCCCCAGTGCTGAGCTAAACTCGGTATGACACCCATTCCTGGAAATAACTTCATGCCACATCTACCTTCCTTCCATCTAGAAAGGATCACAATATAGTTAAATAAGTTTTTGCACAAATTCCTAATTTGGGGCCTTGAGAATACACAGCACTTTCCTTGGAGGAAGCACTTTCTGATTCCAAGTTGCAAGTTACTGTCTAGCAACAAGTTTGCTTAACACTGGCAATGATTCCTAGTGCTGAGCTAAACTGGGTATGACACCAACTCATGATAATAAATTAATGCCCCATCCCCCTTTCTTACAGCTAGTAAGGATAAGATAATATCTAAACATGTTTTGGCAGTGATTAATATTTGGGACCTTGAGAAGAAACTGCACGATCATTTGTGTAATTTCTTTCTTATTACATGTTGCAAGTTTCTGTCTAGTAACAAGTTTTTATAGGGCTGGCAATAATTCCCAGAGCTGAGCTAATATGGTTATGAGACCCATTTCTGGAAATAACTTCATTCGACATCTCCCTTACTTTCAGCTTGTAAGGATCTCACATTTAAACCAGGTTTAAAAAATGATGATATTTATGGCCGTTGAGAAGGTATCTCACATGCCTTTCACTTGGCAGTGTTCTGATCCTGGATTCTCAGGGCAAGTATGGCAACAGGTTTGTGTATGTTTGGCAATCCAAAGTGGAGAACATGATGATATTTAGGAACATTAAGAAGGAATCTACATGCCTTTCAGAAGGCAGATTTCTGATCATGGCTTCTCAGGGCAGGTCTGGCAACAGGTATGTACAGGATTAGCAATCCAGAATGGAGCTGAGCCAAACCATGACTATAACAGATTCCTGAGAATAGCTTTATGCCCCCTCTCCCTTACTTCCTGCTACTAAGGATCACATGATACCTATAGTAGTTTTTGCATAGATTAATATATGTGGACTTGAAAAGAAATTCCATGGTCTTTTGAGGAAACACTTCCTGATTCCCTGTTGCATCTTGCTGTCTAGCAACATGTTTCTACAGGAGTGGCAACGATTCCTAGAGCTGAGCTAACAAGGGTATGACACCAATAACTGGAAATATCTTCACGCCCCATCTCCCTTACTTACAGCTTTTAAAGATCTCACAACTAAACCAGGTTTTGAAGAAGATGATATTTATGGACATTGAGAAGGAATCTCACATGCCTTATAGAAGACAGAGTTCTGATTCTGCCTTCTCAGGGCTGGTCTAGCAACAGGTTTGTATAGCATCTTCAATCCAGAGTGGAGCTGAGCCAAACCATGAAAATTTCAGATTCCTGAAAATATATTCATGCACCATCTCCCTTAATTCTAGCTAGTAAGGATCACATAATACCTAAACAATTTTGGCACAGGTTCTCTTATTGGAAACTTGAGAAGAAAGAGCACGTTACTTTGAGGAATTGATTTCTTATTACAAGTTGCAAGTTGCTGTCTAGTAACAAGTATGCATAGGAATGGCAATGATTCCCAGAGATGAGGTAAACTGGGTATGACAACAACTCCCGGAAATAACGTCATTCCACATCTCCCTTATTTCCCCGCTAGTAAGGATCACAAAATACATAAGGAAGATTTGTCACAGATTAATGTTTGGGACCTTAAGAAGAAATGACAGGTTCCTTTGAAGAAGCACTTTCTGATTCCAAGTTGCTAGTTGTTGTCTAGCAACAAGTTTGAATAGGACTGGCAATGATTCCCAGATCTGAGCTAAACTAGGGATGACACCAACTCCTGGAAATACTTCATGCCCCATCTCCCATATTTCCAGCTAGTGAGGATCACACAATACCTAATAAAAATTTGGCACAGATTAATGATTGGGGCCATGAGAAGAAATTGCATGTTCCTTTGTGGAAGCACTTTCTGATTCCATGTTTCAAGTTGCTGCCTGGCAACAAGTTTGTATAGGACTGGCAAAGATTCCCAGAGGCCAGATAAACTGGGTATGACACCAAATCATGGAAATGACTTCATGTCCCCTCTCACTTACTTCCAATTAGTATGGATCACAAAATACCTAAAAAAGTTTGAGCACATATTCCCATTTTTTGGCCTTGAGAAGAAATAGCATGTTTCTTGGAGGAAGCACTTTCTGATTCCAAGTTGCAAGTTGCTGTCTAGCAACAAGTTTCTACAGGACAGGCAAAGATACCAAGAGCTGAGCTAAACTGGGTATCACACACATTCGTGGAATTAACTTCAAGCTCCATCTCCCTTACTTCCAGCTAGTAAGTATCCCATAATAGCTAACAAGATTTGGCACAGAATAGCATCGTGGGGCCGTGAGATGTAATAAGCCCGTTCCTTTGAGGAAGCACTTTCTGATTCCAAGTTGCAAGTTCCTGTCTAGCAACAAGTCTGTATATGACTGGCAATGTTACCAGAGCTGAGCTAAACTGGGTATGATATCTATTCCTGGAAATAACTTCATTCCCCATTTCCCTTAATTCCAGCTAGTAAGGATCATATAATACCTAAACAAGTTTGGTCACAAAATAAAGTTTGGGCCCTTCAGAAGAAATTGCACGTTCCTTTGAGGAAGCACTGTCTTATTCCTAGTTGCAAGTTGCTGTCTAGCAACAAGTTTTCATATGACTGACAATTATTACCAGAGCTGAGCTAAACTGTGTATGAATCCAATTCCTGGCTATAACATCATGACCCATATCCCTTACTTCCAGCTGGTAGTTATCACATAATACCTAACCAAGTTTTTGCACAGATTAATTTTTCTGGCCTTGAGCAGAATTTGCATGTTTCTACGAGGAAGCACTTTCTTATTACATATTTCAAGTTGCTGTCTTTCAATAAGTTTTTATAGGACTGGCAATGATTCCCAGAGCTGAGACAAATTCGTTATTACACCCTTTCCGGGAATTAACATCATGCCCCATCTCCCTTACTTTCTTCTAGTAAGGATTACACTTCAAAACCAGGTTTAGAACATGATATTAATTACGGCCATTGAGAAGGAATATCACATGCCTTTCAGAAGGCAGTGTTGTGATCCTGGCTTCTCAGTGCATATCTGGCAACTGGTTTGTATAGGCTTCGCAATAAGGGGTGGAGCTGAGCCAAGCCATGAATTTTACCCATTACTGTAAATAACTTCTGACCCCATCTCCCTTTCTTCCCGCAAGTAATGATCACATAATACCTAAAGAAGTTTTGGCACAGATTAATGTTTTGTGCCTTGAGAAGCAATAGCACATTGCTTTGAGGAAGCACTTCCTGATTCCTATTTGCAAGTTGCTGTCTAGGAACGTTTGTATAGGACTGGCAATGATTTCCAGAGCTGAGCTAAACTGGGTATGACACCAAATCCTGGAAATAACTTCCTGCACTGTCTCTAAGACTTCCAGCTAGTACGGATCACATAAACCTAAAGATGTTTTGGAAGAGATTAAAGTTCCATGCCTTGAGAAGAAATTGCATGTTTCTTTGATGATGCACTTTCGGATTCCAAGTTGCAAGGTATTGTCTAGCAACAATTTTCTTATAAGACTGGCGATGATTCCCAGAGCTAAGCTAAGATTTCTATGACACAAACTCCTGGAAATAACTTCATCCCCTGTCTCCCTTACTTCCATCTAGTAAGTATCTCAAAATACCCAAAGATGTTTTGACACAGATTCCCATTTGGGGGCCTTGAGATGAAATTTCACGTTCCTTTGAGGAAGCACTTTCTGATTCCAAGTTGAAAGTTGCTGTCTAGCAAAAAGTTTGTATAGGACTGGCAAGGATTCCCCAATCTGAGTTAACTGGGCATGAAACTAACTCCTGGAAATATCTTCATGACCCATCTCCCTCCTTCCAACCAGTAAGGATCACATAATACCTAAAGAAGTTTTGGCGCAGATTAATGTTTCGGGCCTTGAGAAGAAATTGCACGTTCTGCAGAACGATGCAGAATCAGAAAAAGCATTTTCTGATTCTAAGTTGTGAGTTGCTGTCTAGTAACAAGTTTCAATATGATTGGCATTGATTCCCAGAGCTGAGCTAAACTGGGTTGACACTAACTCAGGAAAATAACTTCACACCCCATCTCCCTGAATTCCAGCTTGTTAGGATCTCACACCTAAACCAGTTATAGAACATGATGATATTTATAGCCAATGAGAAGGAATCTCACATGCCTTTCAGAAGGCTTTGTTCTGATCCTGGCTTCTCAGGGCAGGTCTGGCAACAGCTTTGTATAGGATTGGCAATCCAGAGTGGAGCTGAGCCAATTCATGACTAATCCCCTTTCCTGAAAATAACCTCATGCTGCATCTGTCTTACTTCATGTTAGTAAGGATCAAATATCACCTATAGATGTTGTGGCACAGATTAATGGTTTGGGCCTTGAGAATAAATTTCACGATCACTTGAGGAAGCATTTTCTAATTCCAAGTTGCAATTTGTTCTCTGGCAACAAGCTTGTATGGGACTGGCAATGATTGCCACAGCTGAACTAAACTGGGATTGACACACATTCCTGGAAATAACTTCATGCTCCATCTCCCTTAATTCCATCGAGTAAGGATCTCAAACCTAACCCAGGTTTAGAACATGATGATATTTATGGCCTTTGATATGGAATCTCAAGAGCTTTAAGACTGCAATGTTATGATCCTGGCTTCTCAAGACACGTCTGACCACAGGTTTGTATAGGATTGGTAATCCAGATTGGAGCTCAGCCATACCCTGAATATTTCCCATTCCTGAAAATAACTTCATGCCTATCTCCTCTACTTCAAGGCAGTAAGGATCACATTATACCTAAACAAGTTTTGGCACAGATTCCCATTTTGGAGCCTTGAGAAGAAATTGCCCATTCCTTTGAGGAAGCACTTTGTGATTCCAAGATGCAAGTTTCTTTCTAGCAACAAGCTTGTATATGACTGGCAATGATTCCCAGAGGTGAGCTAATCTGGGTATGATAACAAATCCTGGAAACAACTTCATGCCCCATCTCCATTACTTCCAGCAAGTAAGGATTGCATAATACCCAAACAAGTTTCGGAACACATTCCCATGATGGGGCCTTGAGAACAAATAACACTTGGCTTTGAGGAAGCACTATCTTAATACAAGTTGCAAGTTGCTGTCTTGTAACAGGTTTGCATGGGACTGGCATTGATTCACAGAGCTGAGCTAAACTGCGTATAACACCAACTCCAGGAAACAACTTCATGCCCCATATCCCTTTCTTGCAGCTAGTAAGGATCACATAATAACTAAACAAGTTTTGCCACATATTAATATTTGTGTCCTAGAGAAGAATTTGCACGGTCCTTTGAGGAAGTGCTTTCTTATTCCAAGTTGCAAGTTGCTCTCTAGCATCAGTTTTGTATAGGACTGGCAATCATACCTAGCGCTGTGCTAAACTGGGTATGACTCCCATTCATGGATAAATCTTTGTGCCTGCTCCCTCTCACTTCCATCTCGTAGGGATCACACACCTGACCCATGTTTAGAACAAGATGCCATTTACAGCACTTGAGAAGGATTCTGTCATGCATTTCAGAAGGCAGTGATCTGATGCCTACTTTCAGGGCATGTCTGGAACTAGGTTGGTATAGGACTGACAATCCAGATCGGAGCTGAGCCAAACCATGGATAGCTCACATTCCTGGAAATAACTTCATGGCCCAGCTCCCTTCCTTGCGGCTAGTAAGGATCACATATTACCTAAACAAGTTTTGGCAAAGATTTCTGTTTGAGGCCTTTGAATGAAATTGCACGTTCCTCTGAGGAAGCACTTTCTGATTCCAAGTTGCAACTTGTTGTCTAGCAACAGGTTTGTATAGGGCTGGCAGTGATTCTTAGAGCTGATCTAAAGTGGTATGACATCAGCTTCTGGAAATAACTTCATGCCACATCTTCCTTCTTTCAAGCTAGTAAGGATCACATACTAAATAAAGAAGTTTGGCACAGATTTCTGTTTGGGATCTGGAGAAGAAATTGCACGTTCCTTTCAGGAAGCACTTTATGAATCCATGTAGCAAGTTGCTGTCTAGCAACAAGTTTGTATAGGACTGACAATGATCCCTAGAGCTCAGCTAAACTAGTTATGACATAAACTCTTGGCAATAATTTCATGCCCCTTCTACCTTCCTTTCAGATAGTAACAATCACATAATACATAAAGAAGTTTTTGCACAGACTCCCATTTTGGCCATTCAGAAGGAATCTTACGTTCCTTTGAGAAGACAATTACCGATTCCATGTTCCATGTAGCTGTCTAACAGCAAGTTTCCATAGGCGTGTCAATCATACCTAGAGCTGAGCTAAACTTGGTATGACACTAACTCCTGGAAATAACTTCATGCCCCATCTCCCTTCCTTCCAGCTAGTAAGGATCAAATAATACCTTTACAAGTTTTGGCACAGATTCCTGATTTGGACCTTAACCAGGAATGTCATGTTCATTTGATAAGACACTGTCTGATTCCAAGTTCCAAGTAGCTGTCTAGCAGCAAGTTTCTGTAGAAGTGGCAATCATACCTTGATCTGAGATAACATGTGTATAACACACATTCCTGGTGATAACTTTTTGAATGACATCTCATCCTTCCACTTCATAAGGATAACAGACCTAGCAGGTAAAGAATATGATTC
>CM053518.1:1552929-1569792 GCA_028646465.1 Rhinoceros unicornis
GAATTTATCCAACGAACCTGAAATCAACAACCCAAAGAGGCTTATGCAACCCTATGTTCATTGCAACATTGTTCACCATAGCCAAAAAGTGGAAGCAACCTAAGTGTCCCTCGACTGACGATTGGATTAAGAAAATGTGGTATATATATACAATGGAATACTACTCAGCCATAAAAAAAGACAAAATCGTCCCATTTGCAACAACATGGATGGGCCTGGGGCATGTTATGTTAAGTGAAATAAGCCAGAAAGAGAAAGACAAACACTGTATGATCTCACTCATATGTGGAATATAAACCAACACATGGACAGAGAAAACTGGACTCTGGTTACCAGGGGTAGTGGGGGTGGGGATGGGGGGTGGGCACAAGGGGTGAAGGGAGTCATATAAATGGTGATGGACAAACAAGTGGCCACAAGGGGTGAAGGGAGTCATATATATGGTGTTGGACAAACAATTGTACAACCCAAAATTTCACAATGTTAGAAACCATTAAAACCTCAATAAAAAAAAAAGACACATACAAAAGAGAAAAACAGAGACTATGTCTGGGAGGAAAAGGGATCAATATCAAACCAAGAGTGGTCTACCAAATTTAAACCAAGAGTCACTAAAAGCACAAGAAACTAGTTTCCCAAATATTTTCTCCTGACAATCTAAATTTAGAAAGAGAAAAAATTCTCACCACTTTCTTCCACTGGACTCTGCAGATAGAGATTCTGGGAGGCTGAAATGCTAAGAAGTCTTAACTTTTGCTGGCTTTTGTCAGCCTTTCACGTATCTCATCATCTGCAGTATTCCAGGGAGAAGGCAGGTCTTCCAGCCAGAGAAGGCAACATGCCAGCCAGTGTGGATGATGCCGACTAAGCCAAAACTGTCAGGGGAAGAGAGAGAATCTCCCCCTGCCATTTTCCTTAAAGTTCTTATGGCTGGCCAAATAATTAACAAGACATGTTAGCAAGAGAAAATAATACCAAGTTTAAAAACATGTATTCATGGGAGAAAGCAGGGACACTGCGTTTCTCAACACAATAGCAGAAATTCTCATCTTAAATACCATGTTCAACCAAAGACAAGGAGGATCTTGAGGGTTGGGGTGTCAGTTACAGGAGATTATCACTAAAGCACTGTAAACAAGAGTAAGGTTAATTATGCAGTTTTAAGGCCTCACCTTCCAAATTGATAAGTTTCTAGAAATGAGGTCATCCCCCCCTTCCCAATACAGAGAGGGAGATCCCTTTACAAATGGAGACTTCCCTTGCAAATGATTGTCTGGCAACTCCTTGCAGGGCCATCCAGACAGTGTGGCCAGAGAGACAGAACTTCACAAAAGATGGGTTTTTTTGGTGCATTTTCTATTGTAACTTCTATCCTACATTATCTTTATAGCCGTCATGATAATAACTCCTTCCTGAAACAGATCTTTTGTTTTAAATTCTTTAGGCAGTTTGGGAGGGGAAACTCAAATATTCTTCCTGAGTTCTCTGAGTCATTATTGTGTGCAGCTAAAAATAATCCGCATGCCATAGTGGTGTCTCCTGGGGTAGCTTGCCCTGAGCATGATCAGGAGCATGAATTTCTTTCCAGGAATAGGTGTCCTACCCAGTTTGTCTTAGCTCTGGGAATCATGGCCTGTCCTATACAAATTTGTTTCTCGATAACAACTTGCAACATGTAATAGGAAAGTGCTTCATCAAAGACACGTTGTATTTATTCTCAAGGCCCCAAAATGAGAATCTGTGCCAAAACTTGTTTAGGTATTATGTGGTCCTTACTAGCTGGAAGTAAGGGAGATGTGTCATAAAGTAATTTCCTGGAGTTGGTGTCATACCCAGTTTAGCTCAGTTCTGGGAATCATTGCCGGTCCAAAGCAAACTTGGTGCTAGACAGCAACTTGCAACTTGTAATAAGAAAGTGTTTCCTCAAAGCAACGTGCCATTTCTTCTGAAGGCCCCAAAATGGGAATCTGTTGCAAAACCTGTTTAGGTATTTTGTGATCCTTACTGGCTGGAAGAAAGGAAGATGAGGCATGAAGTTATTTCCAGGAGTTCGTGTCTTTCCTCGTTTAGCTCAGCTCTGGGAATCATTGCCTGTCCTACACAAACTGGTTGTTTGACAGGAACTTGCAACTTGGAATCAGAAATTGCTTCCAAAACAGAACATGCAATTTCTTCTCAAGGCCCCAAACATCAATCTGTGCCACAACTTCTTTAGGGATTATGTAATCCTTACAGCTGGAATTAAGGGAGATGGGGCATGAAGTTATTTCTATGATTTGATGTCAAACCCAGTATAGCTCAGCTCTGAGAATCCTTGCCTCTCTTATACAAAAGTTGCTGGACAGCAACTTGAAATTGGAATCTGAAAGTGCTTCCTCAAATGAACGTGCAATTTGTTCTCAAGCCCCCATACATTAATCTGAGACAAAATTTCTTTAGGTATTATTTGCTCCTTACTAGCTGGAAGTAAGGAAGATGGGGCATGAAATTATTTCCATGAATTGGTGTCAAACGCAGATTAGCTCAGCTCTGGAAAATATTGTCTTTCAGACCTATAGAAACTTGTTGCTAGACAGAAACTTACAACAGGGAATCAGATAGTGCTTACACAAAGGAACGTGTACTTTCTTCTCAAGCACACAAAATTAGTTTGTGCCAAATCTTGCTTAGGTATTACGTGATCCTTACTAGCTGTAAGCAAGGGAGATGGGACAAGAAGTTATTTCCAGGATTTTGTGTCATACTCAGTTTAGCTTAGATCTGGGAATCATTGCCAATCCTATACAAAAGTTGCTAGACAGCAACTTGCAACTTGGAATCAGAAAGTGCTTACTGAAGGGAATGTGCAATTTATTCCCAAGGCCCCAATCATTAATCTGTGCCAAATCTTCTTTAGGTATTATGTGACCTTTACTAGCTGGAAGTAAGGGAGTTGGAGCATGAAGTTATTTTCAGGAATGGGAAATATTCATGGTTTGCCTCAGCTCCATTCTGGATTGCAAATCCTATACAAACCTGTTTCTGGACCTTCCCTGAGAAGCCAGGATCAGAACACTGTCTTCTGTAAGGCATATGAGATTCCTTCTCAATGGCCTTACATATCATGTTTTTCTAAACCAGGTCTAGGTGTGAAATCCTTACTACCTGAATGTAAGGGAGATGGGGCATGACGTTATTTCCAGGAATGGGTGTCATACCCATTTTCACTCAGCTCTGGAAATCATTGTCAGTCCTATACAAACTTGTTGCTAGACAGCAACTTGCATCTTGGAATCAGAAAGTGCCTGCTCAAAGGAACAGGCGATTACTTCTGTAGCCCCATAACGGGAATCTCTGCCAAAACCTGTTTTGGTATTTTGTGATCTTTACTAGCTGGATGGAAGGGAGATGGGGCATGAAGCCATGTTCAGGAATGCGTGCTATACTTGGTTTGGCTCAGCTCCACTCTTGATTGTCAGTCCTATACAAACAGGTTTATAGACCTTCCTTGAGTAACTGGCATCAGAGCATTGTCTTCTGAAAGGCATGTGAGACTCCTTCTCTTTGGCCCTTAATCGCATCATGTTTTTAACCTGGTGTAGGTGTGATATTTCTGTGAGATGGGAAGGAGAGGGGTCAGGCACAAATTTATTTCCATGAATGGGTATCATACCTACTTTAGCTCAGCTCTATGCATGATTGCCACTCCTAGAGTAACTTGCTGCTAAACAGCTACTTGTAACATGGAATCAGAAATTGTCTCCTCAAAGGAAGGTCTGATTCCTTCTGAAGGACCAAAATGGGAATCTGTGCCAAAACCTGTTTCCTTATTACGTGGTCCTTACTAGGTGGAATGAAGGGAGATGGCTCAAGAAGTTATTTTCGGGAATGTGTAATATTCATGGATTGGCTCAGCTCCACTCTGGATTGCCAATCCTATACAAGCCTTTTGCCAGACAAGCCCTGAGAAGCCTGGATCAGAATACTGCCTTATGAAAGGCATGTGAAATTCCTCCTCAATGGCCTTAAATATTGTGTTCTAAACCTGGTTTATGTGTGTGTTCCTACTAGATGGTAGGGAGAGACATCAAGCAGTAAGTTATTTCCAGGAATGGGTGTCATATCCAGTTTAGCTCGGCTCTAGATATGATTGCCAGTCATATAGTAATTTCTTTTGAGACACCAAATGTGATCTTGGAATCAGAAAGTGCCTTATCAAATTAACATGAAATTCCTTGTGGAGATGCAAAACAGGAATCTGTGCCAAAATTGTCTAGGTATTATGTGATCCTAACTAGCTGGATTAAGGGAGATGGGGCAGGAAGTTATTTCCAGAAATGTGTGCTATATATGGTTTCGCTCACTTCACTCTAGATTGCCAGTCCTATACAAATCTAGTGAAAGAAATACACTAACAATCCGACATCAGTACAATGCCTTCTGAAAGGCATGAGAGAATCCTTCTGAATGGCTATAAATGGCATCATGTTCTAAACCTGGTGTAGGTGTTTACTCCTTACGAAGATGGAAGGAAGAGGAATCAGGCACAAAGACTTTTCCAGGAATGGGTGTCATACCCAGTTTAGCTCAGCCCTAGTAATGATTGCCAGTGGTATACAAAATTGTTGCTAGACAGCAACTTTCAACTTGGAGTTAGAATTTGATTCCTCAAAGAAATCTGCGATTTCTCATCAAGGCACCAATATGGGAATCAGTGTCAAAACTTGTTTAGGTACTATGTGATCCTTACTAGATGGAAGGAAGGGGCACGAAGTTGTTTCTAGGCGTTGGTGTAATTCCCAGTTTAGCTCAGCTCTGCGATTCATTGCCTGTCCTATACAAACGTCTTGCTAGACAGCAATGAACAACTAGTAATCAGAAAGTGCTTCCTCAAAGCGACATGCAATTACTTCCCAAGGCCCCAAACATGAATCTGTGCCAAAAGAACTTTGGGTATTATGTGATCCTTTCTAGCTGGAAGTAAGGGAGTTGGGGCATGAAGTTATTTCCAGGAGTTGGTGTAATACCCAGTTTAGCTCAGCTCTTGGAGTCATTACCAGTCATTACCAACAAACTTGTTGTTATACAGAAACTTGCAACTTGTAATAAGAAAGTGCTTCATCAAGGCAATGTGCAATTTCTTCTCAAGACCCGAAAATGGGAATCTATAAAAAAATTTGTTTAGGTATTATGTGGACCTTACTAGCAGGAAGTAAGGCAGATGGGCACAGAAGTTATATTCAGGAATGGGAAAAAATCATGATTTGGCTCAGCTCCACTCTGGATTGAAAAACATATATAAACCTGCAACCAGACCTGCCCTGAGAACCCAGAATCAGAACACAGACTTCTGAAAGTCATATGAGATTCCTTGTCAATGGCCGCAAATATCATCATGTTTGATGTAAGCTGAAAGTAAGGGAGAGCACATGAGGTCATTTCCATATATGGATGTCATACCCAGTTTAGCTCAGCTATGGGAATCATTGCCAGTCCTAAAAAAATTCCCAGTCAGCAAGTTGCAACTTGGAATCAGAAAGTACTTCCTCAAAGGATCGTGCAATATCTTTTCAAGTTCATGGGGCATGAACTTATTTTCTAGAATAGGTAATAATCATGGTTTGGCTCAGCTCCACTCTGGATTGCCAATCCTATACAAACCTGTTGACAGATATGCCCTGAGAACCCAGTATCAAAACACTGCCTTCTCAAAGACATGTGAGAGCCCTTCTCAATGGCCATAAATATCATCATGTTCTAAACCTAGATTAGGTGTGAGACCCTTACTAGGTGAGTGTAAGGGAGATGGAGCATGAAGATTTTCCAGAATTTGGTGTCATCCCCAGTTTTGATGAACTCTGGGGATCTCTGCCAGTACTATACAAACTTGTTGCTAGACATAAACTTGAAACATGGACTAAGAAAGTGCCTCCTCAAAGGAACATGCAATTACTTCTCAAGGCCCCAAACATTAATTTGTGCCAAAACTTCTTTAAGTATTATGTGATCCTTACTAGCTGGAAGTAAGGGAGATGGGGCATGAAGTTATTTTCAGGAATGTGTAATATTCATGGTTTGGATCAGCTCCACTCTGGATTGCCAATCATATACAAACCTGTTGCCAGGCCTGTCCTGAAAATCCAGGATCAGCACTGCCTTCTGAATGGCATGTGAGATTACTTCTAAATGGCCATAAATATCATCATGTTCTAAACCTAGTTTAGGTGTGAGATCCTTATTAGCTGGAAGTAAGGATGATGGGGCATAAAGTTATTTCCAGGAGTTGGTGTCATACCCAGTTTAACTCAGCCCTGGGAATCAATGCCAGTGCTATGGAGACTTGTTGCTAGACAGTAACTTGCAACTTGTAATAAAAAAAATCCTTCCTCAAAACAACTTGCTATTTCTTCCCAAGCACACAAAATGGGAATTTGAGCCAAAACTTGTTTAGTTATTATGTGATCCTTAGTAGATCTAAGTTAGGGAGACGGAACAAGAAGTTATTACCAGGAGTTGGTGACACCCTCAGTTTCGATCAGCTCTGGAAATCATTGCCAGGTTTTTGTGAACTTATTCCTAGACAGCAACTTGCACCTTGGAATCAGAAACTGCTTCATCCAAGGAACATCCTATTTCTTCTCAACATCCCAAAATGTGAATTTGTGCAAAAACTTGTTTAGGTATTTTGTGATCCTTACTATATTGAAGTAAGGGAGATTGTGCATGAAGTTATTTCAAAGAGTTTGTTTCACAGCAAGTTAAGCTCAGCTCTGGGCCTCTATAAAAACTTGTTGCTAGACAACATCTTAAATCATGGAATCAGAAAGCGCTTCAACAAATGAACGTGCAATTTCTCTTCAAGGCCCCTAACATTAATCTGTGCCAAAAATTGTTTAGGTATTATGTGATCCTTACTAGAAGGATTTAAGTGAGATGGGGCATGAAGTTATTTCCAGGAGTTGGTGTCATACCCAGTGTAGCTCACCTCTGGGAATCATTGCCATTCCTATGCAAACTGGTTGCTAGACAGCAACTTGCAACTTGATCAGAAATAGCTTCCTCAAAGGAACGTGCAATTTATTTTCAAGGCCCCAAACATTGATCTCTGTCAAAACAACTTTATGTATTATGTGATCCTTACTATATGGAAGTAAGGGAGATGGGGCATGAAGTTATATTCAGGAATGGGTAATATTCATGGTTTGGCTCAGCTCCAAACTGGATTGCCAATCCTATACAAAACCTGTGAGCAGACCTGCCCTAAAAGCCAGGATCAGAACACTGCCTTCTTAAAGTCATGTGAGAAACCTTCTCCACGGCCATAAATATCATCATGTTCTAAACCTGCTTTAAGTGTGAGATCCTTACTAGGTGGAAGTAAGGAAGATTGGGCTTGAAGTTATTTTCAGGAATGGGTAATATTCAAGGTTTTTCTCACCTACACTCTGGATTGCCAATCTTATACAAACCTGTTTCCAGAGCTGCCATGGGAAGCCAGGATAAGAACACTGCCTTATGAAAGACATGTGAGATTACTTCTCAATGGCCATAAATATTATCATGATATAAACCTGTTTAGGTGTGAGATCCTTAATAGCTGAACGCAAGGGAGACCAGGCATGACGTTATTTTCAGGTATGGGCGTCATACCTAGTTAAGATCAGTTGTGGGAATCATTGCTAGTCCTATACAAACATTGGTAGACAGCAACTTGCAAGTGGAAATAAGAAAGTGCTTCCTCAAATAAACGTGCTATTTCTTCTCAAAGACCCAAAATTGGATTCTGTGCCATAACATGTTTAGGTATCCTCTGATCCTTACTAGCTGGAAGTAAAGGAGATGGGTCATGAAGTTATTTCCTGGAGTGGGTGTCATGCCCACTTTAGCTCAGCTCTTGGAATAAAAGCTAGTCCTATGCAAACTTGTAGCTAGATAGCAACTTGCAACTTGGAATCAGAAAGTGCTTCCTTAAAGGAAAGTGTATTTTTTTCTCAAGCCCCCAAACAGTAATATGTACTCAAAATTAATTAGGTATTTGTGATGCTTATTGCTTGAACTATGGGAGATGGGCCATGAAGTTGTTTTCAGTAATGGGTAATATTCATGGTTTGGGGGAGCTTTATTCTGGATTGCCAACACTATACAAACCTGTTGCCAGACCTGCCATGAGAGGCCAGGATCAGAACACTGCTTTCTGAAAGGCATGTGATATTCCTTCTCATGGTTCATAAATATCATCATGTTCTAAACATGGTTTAGATGTGAGATCCTAACTAGCAGAAACTAAGGGAATCGGGGCGTTAATTTATTTCCAGGGATGGATGTCATACCCAGTTTAGCTTAGCTCTGGCTTCATTGCCTGTCCTATACAATCTTGTGGCTCGACAACAACTTGCAACTTGTAATAATAAAGTGCTTCCTCAAGGAAACGTGCTATTTCTTCACAAGGCCCCAAATTGAGAATCCTTGCCAAATCTTATTTAAGTATTTTGTGATCCTTACTAGCTGGAAGTAAGTGAGATGGGGCATGAAGTTATTTCCAGAAGTTGGTGTCATACCCAGTTTAGCTGAGCTGTGGGAATCATTGCCAGTCCTATGTAAAGTAGCTTCTAGTCAGCTACTTGCAACTTGTAAAAAGAAATTGATTTCTCAAAGCAATGTGCTACTTCTTCTCAAGGCCGCAATAATGGAATTTGTGCCAAAACTGGTTTAGTTACTATGTGATCCTTACAATTTTGTAGTAAGGAAGATGGGGCATGAATGTATTTCCAGGAGTTGGAGTCATACCCAGTTTAGCTCAGCTCTGGGAATCATTGCCAGTCCTATACAAACTAGTTGCTAGACAGCAACTGGCAACTTGGAATCACAAAGTGCTTCCTAAAAACCTGCAATTTTTTCTCAAGGCCCTAAAAATTAATCTGTGCAAAATCTTCCTTAAGTATTATGTTATTATTACTAGCTGCATGTAAGGGAAAAGGGGCCTGAAGTTATTTCCCGGAGTTGGTGCTCTACCCAGTTTAGCTCAGCTCTGGCAATCATTACCAGTCCTATGCAAACTTGTTGCTAGACAGCAACTTGCAATTTAGAATGAGAAATTGCTTCCTAAAAGGAATGTGCAATTTCTTCTCAAGGCCCCTAACATTAATCTGTGCCAAAACTTCTATAGGTGTTTTGTGAATCTCACTAGCTTGATGTATGGGAGTTGGGGCATTAGGTTAATTTCTGGAACGGGTAATAATCAGGGATTGGCTCAACTCCACTCTGGATTTCCAATCCTATACAAACCTGTTGCCATTCCTGCCCAGAGAAGCCAGTATCAGAACACTGACTTCTGAAAGTCATGTGAGATTCCTTCTCAATGGCCGTAAATATCATCATGTCCTAAACCTGGTTTAGGTGTGAGATTCTTATTAGATGAAAGTAAGGGAGATGGGGCATGATGATATTTCCAGGAATGGGTGTCACTCCCAGTTTAGCTCAGCTCTGGGAAACATTGCCTGCCCTGTGGAAACTTATAACTATACTGCAACTTGCTTCTTGGAATCAGAATGTTCTTCCACAAAAGAACGTGAAATTTGTTCTCAAGGCCCCAATTATTAATCTATATCCAATCTTCTTTATGAATTATGTGATCCTTACGAGCTAGAAGTAAGTGAGAAAGGGCATGAAGTTATTTCCTGGAGTTTGTGTCATACCCACTTTATCTCAGCTCTGGGAATCATTGCCAGTCTTATACAAACTTGTTGCTAAACAGCAACTTGCAACTTGGAATCAGAAAGTGTTTCCTCCAAGGAACGTGCTATTTCTTGACAAGGCACCAAAATGGGAATTTCTGCCAAAACTTGGTTAGGTATTTTGTGATCCTTACTAATTGGAAGTAAGGCAGATGGGGCAAGAAGATATTTCCAGGACTTGGTGTCATGCCCAGTTTATCTCAGCTCTGCGAATCTTTACCAGTGTTATACAAACTTGTTGCAAGACACCAACTTGAATCTTGGAAACAAAAAGTGCTTCCTCAAAGGAACATGCAATTACTTCTCAAGGCCCCAAAAAATAATCTGTGAGAAAACATGTTTCGGTATTATGTGATCATTACTATCTGGAAGTAAACGAGATCGGGCATGAAGTTATTTCCAGCAGTTGGTGTCGTATCCAGTTTAGCTCAGCTCTGGCAATCATTGCCAGTGTTATTCAAACATGTTGCTAGAGAGCTACTTGAATCTTGGAATCAGAAAGTACTTCCTTTAAGGAACGTGCAATTTATTATCAATGCCCCAAGTATTATTCTGTGCCAAGACTTATTTAGGTATTATGTGATCCTTATTATCTTGAAGTAAGGGAGCTGTGGCATGAAGTTATTTCCAGGAATGTGTGTCAGACCCAGTTTAGCTCAGCTCTGGGAATCTTAGCGAGTCCTATACAAATTTGCTGCTAGACAGCTACTTGTAACTTGGAATCAGAAAGTGCTTCCTCAAAGGAACGTGTAATTTCTACTCAAGGTCTCAAAAAATAATGTGTGCCTAAACTTCTTTAGGTCTTATGTGATGCTTACTAGCTGGAAGTAAGGGACATGTGGCATGAAGTTATTTTCAGGAATGGGTAATGTTCATGTTTTGGCTCAGCTCCACTCTGGATAGCCAATCCAATATAAACCTGTTGCCAGATCTGCCCTGAGAAACCAGGATCAGAATATTGCCTTCTGAAAGACATGTGAGATTCCTTCTCAATGGCCTTAAATGTCATCTTGTTCTAAACCTGGTTTAGGTGTGAGATCCTTACTAGCTGAATGTAAGGGAAATGAGGCATGAAGTTATTTCCAGGAATGTGTGTTAGTCCCAGTTTATCTCAACTCTGGGAATCATTGCCAGTCCTATGAAAACTTGTTGCTAGACACTAACTTTCAACTTGGACTCAGAAAGTGCTTCCTCAGGGACATTCAATTTCTTCTCAAGTCCGTATTCACTAATCTGTGCCAAAACTTTTTTTAGGTATATTGTGATCCTCACTAGCTAGAAGTATTGGAGATGGGGCTAGAAGTTATTTCCATTAGTTGGTGTCATACCTAGTTTAGCTCAGCTCTGGGAATCATTGCCAGTCCTATACAAACTTGTTGCTAGACAGCAGTTGAAAATTGGAATGAGAAAGTGCTTCTTCAAAGGAACTTGCAATTTCTTCTCAAGTCCCCAAATATAAATTGTTGCCAAAACAGATTTAGGTAGTATGTGATCCTTACTAGCTGTAAGGGAAATGGGGCATGAAGTTATTTTCAGGAATGGGTAATATCCATGGTTTGGCTCATCTCCACTCTGAATTGCCAATCCTATACAAACCTGTTGTCAGAAATCCCCTGAGAAGCAAAGATCAGAACACAGCCTTCTGAAAGGCATGTGAGATTCCTTCTCAATTGATGTAAATATCATCATGTTCTAAAACATGTTTAAGTGTGAGATCCTTACCTTATGAATGTAAGGGAGATGGGGCATTAAGTTATTTTCAGGATTGGGTGTCATACCCAGATTCTGTCAGTTCTGGCAATCATTGCCAGTCCCATACAAACTTGTTGCTAGGCTGCATTTGGATTCAGAAAATGCTTCCTCAAGGAATGTGCAATTTCTTCTCATGTCCACAAACATTATTCTTGGCCAAAACTTGTTTAGGTATTATGTGATTCTTACTAGCTGCAAGTAAGTGAGACGGGGCCTGAAGCTATGTCCAAGAGTTGGTGTCATAGCCTGTTTAGCTCAGCTCTGTGAATCATTACCAGTCCTATACAACCTTGTTGCCAGACAACATCTTGCAACTTGGAATCAGAAAGTGTTTCCTCAAAGGAACCTGCATTTTATTCACAATGACCCAAATATTAATCTGTGCCAATTCTTCTTTAGATATAATGTGATCCTTACTAGCTGGAAGTAAGGTAGATGGGGCATGAAGTTATTTTCAGGAATGGGTAATATTCATGGTTCGGCTAGCTCCACTCTGGATTGCCAATCCTATACAAACCTGTTGCCACACCTGCCCTGAGAATCCAAGATCATAACACTGCCTTCTGAAAATCATGTGAGATTCTTTCTCAATTGCTGTAAATATCATGTTCTAAACTTGGTTTACATTTGAGATTCTTACTAGCTGACAGTAAGGGAGATGGAGCATAAAAATATTTCCAGGAATGGGAGTCATACCATGTTTAGCTCAGATTTGGGAATCATTGACTTCCCTGTAAAAAGTTATAACAAGACTGCAAATTGCAACTTGGAATCAGAATGTGCTCCCTCAAATGAATGAGCAATTTGTTCTCAAGTACCCAAACATTAATCTGTGCCCAAACTAATTTAGGTATTTTGTGACTGGATGTAAGTGAGTTGGGGCATGAATTTATTTCCCGTAGGTGGTGTCATACCCAGTTTAGCTCAGCTCTTGGCATCATTGCCAGTCCTATACAAACTTGTAGCTAGACAGTAACTTACAACTTGGAATCATAAAGTGTTTCCTGCAAGGGATGTACTATTTCTTCTTAAGACCCCAAAATGGGATTTTGTGCCAAAACTTGTTTAGGTATTATGTGATCCTTACTAGATAGAAGTAAGTGAGATAGGGCATGAAGTTATTTCCAGGAGTTGGTGTCATGCCAAGTTTAACTTAGCTCTGGGAATCTTTGCCAGTCCTAAACAAACTTGTTGCTAGACAGCAACTTGTAACTTGGAATCAGAAAGTGCTTGCTCATAGGAATGTGCCATTTCTTCCCAAGGCCCCAAACATTAAACTCTGCCAAAACATGTTTACATTTTATGTGATCCTTACTAGCTGGAAGTAAGTGAGATGGGGCATAAAGTTATTTTCAGGAGTTGGGTCATGCCGAGTTTAGCTCAGCTCTGGGAATCATAGCCAGTCCTATACACACTTGTTAGACAGCAACTTGCATATTGGAATCAGAAATTGATTCCTCAAGGGAACGTGCAATTTCTTCACAATGCCTCTCACATTAATCTGTGCCAAAACTTATTTAGGTATTAGGTGATCCTTACTAGCTGGAAGTAAGGAAGATGGAGCATGATGTTATATCCATGAGTTGGTGTAATTCCCAGGTTAGCTCAGCTCTGGGAATCATTGCCAGACCTATGCAAACTTGTTGCTAGACAGAAACTTGCAACTTGTAATAAGAAAGTGATTCCTTAAAGCACGTGCTCTTTCTTTCAATGACCCAAAATGTGATTCTGTGCCAAAATTTGTTTAGGTATTATGGGAATCTTAGTACCTGGAAGTAAGGAAGATGGGGCATGAAGTTATTTCCATAAATTTTTGTCATCCCAGTATAGCTCAGCTCTGAAAATCATTGCCAGTCCTATGCAAACTTGTTGCACTACAGCAACTTGAAACTTGGAATTAGAAAGTGCTTCCTCAAAGGAACATGCAATTTGTTCTCTTCACCCCATACTTTAATCTGAGCCAAAAATTCTTTAGGTATTATTTGATATTTACTAGCTGGAAGTAAGGAGGATGGGGCATGAAATTATTTCCATGAATTGGTGTCAAACGCAGATTAGCTCATCTCTGGAAAACATTGCCTTTCAGTCTTATAGAATCTTGTTGCTAGACAGCAACTTACAACTGGGAATCAGAAAGTAATTCCACAAAGGTACGTGTATTTTCTTCTCAAGGCCCCAAAATTAGTCTGTACCAAAACCTGTTTAGGTATTACGTGATCCTTACTAGCTATAAGTAAGGGTTATGGGGCAAGAAGTTATTTCCAGAATTTGGTGTCATACTGAATTAAGCTCAGCTCTGAGAAACATTGCCACTCCTATACAAACTTGTTGCCGGACAGCAACTAGCAACTTGGACTAAAGGAGTGCTTCCTCAAAAGAAGGTGCAATTTTTTCTCATGGTCAAAAACATTAATCTGCGTCACAACTTATTTAGGTATTGTGTTATCCTTACTAGATGGATGTAAGGGAGATGGGGCCTGAAGTTATTTTCAGGAGTTGGTGTACTACCCAGTTTAGCTCGGCTTGGAATTCCTTGCCAGTCCTATGTGAATTTGTTGCTAGTCAGCAACTTGCAATTTGGAATCAGTAAGTTCTTCCTCCAAGAAACGTGCTGTTTCTTCTCAAGGCAACAAAATGGGAATTTGTGCCAAATCTTTTTTAGTATTTTGTGACCCTTTCTAATTGGAAGTAAGGGAGATGGGGCATGAAGTTATTACCAGGAGATTTTGTCACACCAGGTTTAACTCACCACTGGATATCTTTGCCAGTGCTATACAATCTTGTTGCACGAAAGCAACTTGAAACATGGAATCAAAAAGTGCTTCCACAAAGGAACGTGCAATTTCTTCTGAAGGCACCAAACATTAATCTGTGCCAAAATTTGTATAGATATTATGTCATCCTTTATCTGGAAGTCAGGGAGATGGCACATGAAGTTATTTCCAGGAGTTGGTGTCATACCCAGTTTAGCTCAGCTCTGGGAATCATTGCCAGTCTTATGTAAACTTGTTTCTAGACAGCAACTTGCAACTTGGAATCAGAAAGTGCTTCTTGGAAGGAAAGTGCAATTTCTTCTCAAGGCCCTAAATATTAATCTGTACCAAATCCTCTATAGGTATCTTATGATCCTTACTAGCTGGAAGTGAAGGAGATGAGACATGAAGTTATTTTCAGGAATGGGTAATATATATGTTTTGGCTCAGCTCCACTCTGGGTACCCAATACAATCCAAACCGGTTGCCAGATATGCCCTGAGAAGCCCGGATCAGAACACTGCTTTCTGAAAGGCATGTGAGTTTCCTTCTCAATGGCCTTAAATATCATCTTGTTTTAAACCTGGTTTAGGTGTGAGATCCTTAATATCTGAAAGTAAGGGACATGGGGGATGAAGTTGTTTCCAGGAATAGGTATCACACCAAGTTTCACTCAGCTCTGGGAATAAATGCCAGTCCTATGCAAACTTGTAACTAGAGAGAAACTTGCAACTTGTAATAAGAAAGTGCTTCCACAAAGAAACGTGCAATATCTTCTCAATGCCCCAAAATGGGAATTTGTCCCAAAACTTGTTTAGGTATTATGTGATCCTTACTAGTTGGAAGTAAGTGAGATGGGGCATGAATTTATTCAAAGGAGTTGGTGTAATACCCAGTTTAGTTCAGCATTTGGGATCATTGTCAGTCTTATGCAAACTTCTTGCTAGACAGCAACTTGCAACGTGCTTATTCAAAGGAACAAGCAATTTCTTCTCAAATCCCCAAACATTAACCTGTGCCAAAACTATTTTAGGTTTTATGTGATCCTTACTATCTGGGAGTAAGGGATATGTGGTATGAATTTATTTTCATGAATGGGTAATATTCATGGTTTGGATCAGCAAGACTCTGGATTGCCAATCCTAAACAAATGTGTTGCCAGACCTGCACTGAGAAGACAGGATCAGAGCACTGCTTTCTTAAGGGCATGTGAGATTTCTTCTCAATGGCCGTAAATATCATCCTGTTCTAAACCTGGTTTAGGTGTGAGTTCCACACTAGATGAAAGTAAGGGAGATGGGTCATGAAGTTATCAGCAAGAATAGTTTTCATGCTCAGTTATCTCAGCTCTGGGAATAATTGCCTGTTCTGTACAAAGTTGTTGCTAGACTGCAACTTGCAAGTTGGAATCAGAAAGTGCTTCATCAAGGCAATGTGCTATTTCTTCTCAAAACCCCAAACATTAATCTGTACCAAAACTTGTTTAGGTTTTATGTGATCCTTACTAGCTGGAAAGGAGGGAGATGCGGTATGAAGGTATTTCCAGGAGTTGTTGTCATACCGATTTTGGCTCTGCTGTAGGTCTGATCTCCATTCCTACACCACCTTGTTGCTTCACAGAGACTTGCAACTTGCAAACAGAAATTGCCTCCTCAAAGGAATGTGCGATTCCCTCTGAGACCAAAATGGGAATTTGTTCCAAAATATGTTTTGCTATGAATTGATCCTCACTAGTGGGAGAAAGGAAGATGGGTCATGAAGTTATTGCCAGGAAAGTGTGATATACATGGTTTGGCTCAGCTACACAGTGGATCGCCAGTCCTATACAAACTTAGTCCCAGACATGCACTGACAAGCTGGCATCAGTACACTGCCTTCTGAAAGGCATGAGAGAATCTTTCTCAAGGGCCATAAATGGCATCATGTTCTAAACCTGGCTTAGGTGTGATCATTACGAGATGGAAGGGAGAGATGTCAGGCATAAATTAATTTCCAAGAATGGATGTCATAACCAGATTAGCTCAGCTCTAGGTATGGTTACCACTCCTATAGAAAATTGCTTTTACACAGATACTTGGAACATGGAATCAGAAATTGCCTTCCCAAAGGAAGGTGTGATTCATTTTGAAGGCCCAAAATTGGAATCAGTGCCAAGACTTGTTTAGTTATTATGTTATCCTTACTAGCTGGAACGAAGTGAGATGTGGCAAGAATTTATTTCCAGGAGTTGGTGTCATACCTAGATCAACTTAGCTCTAGGCATGATTGCCATTCCTATACAAACTTCTTGCTACACAGCCACTTGCATCATGGAATCAGAAAGTGCCTCCTCAAAGGAAAGTGCAAATCCTTGTGAAGGCCCCAAACGGAAATCTGTGCCAAATCATGGTGTGCTTTTGTGTGATCCTTCCAGGCTGGAAGGAAGGATGTTGGGGCATGAAGCCATTTTCAGGAATGGGTGCTATACTTGGTTTGGCACAGCTCCACTCTGGATTGCCAGTCCTATACAATCCAAGTCCCAGACGTTAACTAACATGCCGGCATCAGAACACTTCCTTTTGAAAGGAATGAGAGAATATTTCTCTATGTCCGTAAATATCATCACATTCCAAAACTGGTTTATGTGTGTGATCCTTGTGATATGG
>CM053518.1:1570292-1590751 GCA_028646465.1 Rhinoceros unicornis
TTCCATCTCCCTTATTTCCAGCTGCGAAGGATCACAAAATACTTAAAAAAGATTTGGCTCAGATTCCCATTATGGGTCCTTTGGAAGAAATAGCACATTGCTTTGAGGAAACACTTTCTGATTCCAAGTTGCAAGTTGCTATCTAGCAACAAGTTTCCATAGGACTTGCAATGATACCCAGAGCTGAGCTAAACTGGGTATGACAACCATTCTTGTAAATAAATTCATGCCCACTCTCCCTTACTTTCAGCTGGTTATGATCTCACACCTAAACCAGTGTTAGAACATAATAATATATACAGCCATTGAGAAGGAATCTCACATGCCCTTCAGAAGGTAGTGTTCTGATCCTGGATTCTCACAGCATGTCTGGCCAGAGGTTTGTATAGCATTGGAAATCCAGAGTGGAGCTAGGCCAAAACATGAATATTACCCATTAACAAAAATAAATTCATGCCCCAACACCCTTAATTCCCACAAGTAAGGATCACAGAATATCTAAACAATATTTGGCACAGATTAATGTAAACTGCATGTTCCTTTGAGGAAGGAATTTCTGATTCAAAGTTGCAAGTTGCTGTCTAGTAACAAGTTTGTATACGACTGGCAGAGATTCCCAGAGCTCAGCTACGCTGGGTATGACACCAACGCCTGGAAACATATTCATGCCCCATCTCTCTTACTTCCTGTTAGTAAAGATAACATAATACTTAAACATATTTTGGCACAGACTCCCCTATTGGGGCCTTGAGAAGTAATATCACGATGCTTTGAGGAAGCACTTTGTTATTACAAATTGCATGTAGCTGTCTAGTAACTAGTTTGCATAGGACTGGTAATGATTCTCAGAGCTGAGATACACTGGGAATGACACCAACTCATGGGAAATAACTTCATGTGACACCTCCCTTATTTCCACCTAGTGAGGATCACATGATACCTAACCAAGTTTTGGCACACATTCCCATTGTGGGCACTTGAGAACACATTGCACGTTCCTTTGAGGAAGCATTTTCTGATTCCAAGTTGCAAGTTGCTGTCTAGCAACAAGTTTGTATAATACTGGCAATGATTCCAGAGCTGAGCGCAACTGGGTATGACACATATTCCTAAAATAGCTTCATGCCCCATCTCCCTTACTTACAGCTAGTAAGCATCTCACACCGAAACCAGGTTTAGAACATGATGATATTTACGGCCATCGAGAAGGAACCTCACATGCATTAAAGTTGGCAATGTTTTGATCCTGGCATCTCAGTGCAGGTCTGGCAACAGGTTTGTATAGGATTGGCAATCAAGATTGGAGCTGAGCAAAACCACGTATAGCATACATTCCTGAAAATAACTTCATGCCCCATCTCCCTTCCTTCCAGCTGATAATGATCGAAGAATATCTAAACAGGTTTTTTAACAAATTAGCATTTTGGGCCTTCCTCAGGAATGAAACATTCCTTTTAGAAGGCAATTTCTGATTCCATGTTCCAAGTAGCTTTCTAGCAGAAAGTTTCTACTGGAGTGTCAATTATGCATAGAGCTGAGCTAAATTGGTTATGACACCCATTCCTGGAACTAATTTTGTGTCTGACCACTCTCCATTCCAGCTCGTAAAGATCACACACCTAAACCAGGTTAAGAACATGATGTCATTTAGGGCGGTCTTAAGGAATCTCATATGCCTTTCAGAAGGTAGCGTTCTGATCCCAGCTTGTCAAGGCAGGTTTACCAACTAGTTTGTATAGGACTGGCAATCCAGAGTGGAGCTGAGGCAAACCAAGTATAGCACCCATTTCAGAAAATGGCTTCATGTCCCATCTCTCTTACTTCTAGCTAGTAAAGATCACATAATCCCAAAACCAGTTTTGGCACCGAATCCCATTTTCAACCTTCAGAAGGAAACGCAGGTTCCTTTGAGCAGGCACATTCTGATTCCATGTTCCAAGTCGCTGTGTAGCAACAAGTTTGTATAGGAATGGCAATCATACTTGGAGCTCTGCTAAAATGGTTATGACACCAACTCCTGGATATAACATCCTGTCAAGTCTCGCTTCTTTCCAGCTAGTAAGGATCACATAATACCTAAATAAATTTTGGCACATCTATCTGTTTGTGGCCTTTAGTAGAAATTGCACATTCCTTTGTGGAAGATTTTTCTGATTCCAAATTTCATGTTGCTGTCTAACAACAAGATTCTATAGGACAGAAAATGATTACTAGTGCTGAGCTAAACTGGGTATGACAGCAACTCCTGGACATAACTTCATGCCCTATCTCCATTCCTTCCAGCTAGTAAAGATCACATAGTTCCTAAACAAGTTTTGGCACAGATTTCCATTTTAGTTTCTTGAGGATAAATCACACGCTCTTTTGAGAAGTCTCTTTCTTATTCTGACAATGAAGTTGCTGTCTAGAATGATTTGTATAGGACTGGCAATCATAACTAGCACTGAGCTAAACTCGGTATGACATGAACTCTTGGAAATATCTTCATACTGAATCTGACTTCCTCCCAGCCAGTAAGGATCTCATAGTCCCTAAACAAGTTTTGGCACAGATTCCCATTTTGGGCTTTCAGAGTTACGGTTAGGGTCATGTTAGGCTTTGAGTCAGGGTTAGGTTTAGGGTTCGGGTTAGGGTTAGCATAGTGTTAGGGTTAGGGTTCGAGTTAGTGTTAGGGTTAGCTTTAGCATTAGGGTTTGGGTTAGGGTTGGGCTTAGGGTTATTGCTAGGGTTAGAGTTAGGATTGGGTTGGTTAGGTTTAGGGTTAGCGTTAGGGTTCATCTTAGCATTAAGGTTAGGGTTAGGCTTAGAGTTAGTATTCAGATTAGAGTTATGTTTCGGGTTCAGGTTATTGTTAGGATTAGTGCTAGGGTTCATGTTAGTGTTATTGCTGGGGTTCAGGTTAGGTTTGGGTTTTGGTTAGTGTAGGGTTAGGCTTAGGCTAGGGTATGGGTTCTGGGGAGTATTAAGGTTAGTGTTAGGGTTAGGGTTAGGATTAGGCTTATGTTTGGGTTCCAGTTAGGTTTAAGGTTAGAGTTCGTGTTAGGGTTCGGTTTAGTGTTAGTGTTACTGTTAAGGTTAGAGTTAAGGTTAGGGTTAGGTTTCAGGTTTGGTTTAGGCTTACAGTTATGGTTTGGGTAGGGGTTAGGTCTATGGCTAGGAGTCTGCTTAGTGTTAGAGTTAGAGTTTTGGGACCAGTTTTGTTAGGCTTATGGTTAGTGTTAGGTTGTCGGTTTAGGGTTAGGGTTAGTGTTTGCTATAATTTTAGGGTTAGGGTTAGGGTTAGGGTTAGGGTTCACGTTGGGGTTAGGTTTAAGTTTAGACTTAGTGTTAGTCTTAGTGTTTGGGTGGGTTCATTTTCAGGATCAGGTAAGGGTTATGTTGGGGTTTGCGTTCTGGTTAATGTTATTGTTACGGCTGGGCTTTGGGTTATGGTTAGGCTAATGTTTATGGCTTAGTTTAGCATTAGGACTGGTTTAGCTTAGGGTTAGGGTTATGGTTCGGGTTTGGGTTAGGGTTAGGGTTAATTTTAGTTTTCAGGCAAGCGTTAGGGTGAGGGTTATTTTTAGGGATAGGGTAGGCTGATGTTTGTTTTCCAGTTAGGTTTAAGTTTAGAGTTTGAGTTAGTTTTTGGTTTAGTGTTAGTGTTACTGTTAGGATTGTGGTTCGTGTTATGGTTAGCGTTTGGTTTAGGATTAGTGTTAGTGTTAGTGCTTGGGTTAGGGTTTGTGTTAGGGTTCTTGTTCGCGAACGTGTAATGTTTTGGGTTAGGGTCGGGTTAGTATTCGTGTTAGGTTTAGGTTGAGGGTTTGGGTTACGTTTTCTTTTAGGTTTATGGTTAATACTGGGTTTAGGGTTAGTGTTAGGTTTAGTGTTATGTGTAGGTTCGGTTTAGGGGTAGGGCTAGGGTTAGTCTTAGGCTTCATGTTCAGCTTAGGGTTCTGGTTAGGATTTGGGTTCAGGTAAGGTTTACAGTCAGGGTTAGGGTTAAAGTTAGGTTTCCTGATGGGGCTCGGGTTTGGGTTAGAGTTAGGGTTTGGGTTTGGATTAGGGTTAAGTTCATGTTAGGGTTTGTGTTAGTGTTATGTATTCTGGTGCTGGTTAGTTTTAGGTTTGAGGTTAGTGTTAGGGGTAGTGTTTGGATTAGGTTTCTGGTTTGAGTTAGGTTTTGGGTTAGGGTTAAGATTTAGTTTCGGTTTATGGTTCAGGTTAGTGTTTGGTTTCGATTCAGCTTAGGATTCAGCTTAAGCTTGGGTGAATTGTTGGGGTGTGTGCTCCAGTAGGGTTTAGGGTTAAGTTAGGGATAGGTTTAATATTGGGGTTTGCATTCAGGTTAGGGTTACTGTTAGTGTTAGTGTTAGTTTTAGGTTTAGAGTTTGGATTCACGTTAGTGCTAGTGGTAGGGTTATGGTTATGGTTATGGTTAGGGTTCTGGTTATGTTTAAGTGTAGTCTTATGGTTAGGGTCCGGTTAAGGGTTAGGGTTAGATTTAGGCTTAGAGTTAGCTTTTGGGTTCTGGTTTGAGTTCTGCTTATGTTTAGGGTTATGGTTAAATTTAGGGTTCGGGTTATGCTTAGGCTTAGTTTTTGGTTAAGGGTCCAGGTTAGGGTTAGGCTTAGGGTAACTGTTAGAGTTAGGGTTCGGGTGAGGTTTCAGGTTATGCTTAATTTTAGGGTTATGTTTAGGGTTCATGTTATGGTTAGGCTTCAAGTTAGGGTTCAGCTTACTGTTACGGTTTGTGTCAGGGTTAGGGTTCCAGTTCAGTTTAGTTTTATGGTTAGAGTAACTGTTATTGTTAGGGTTCTGGTTAGGATTCAGGTTAGACATAACGTTAGGTTGAGTGCTAGGATTAGGGTTATGGATAGGTTTAGTGTTAGGGTTCGGTTTAGGGTGAGGGTTCGGGTTAGGATTTGGTTTATGGTTAGTGTTAGGTTTCGGGTTAGGTTTATTGTTAAGGTTCGGGTTAGGCTTAGGGCAAGTGTTAGGGTTTGGGTTCGGGTTAGGTTTATGGATAGATATGGGATTAAGGTTAGTGTTTGGATTGGGGTTCTTGTTCCAGTTTGGGTTCGGAATTCAGGTTAGAGTTAGGCTTCATGTTAGCGTTAGGGTTCGTGTTAGGATTAGAGTTACTGTTAGGGTTAGGTTTAGGTATAGGGTTCATGTTCGGGTTAGGGTTAGTGTTAGGGTGGGGTTATGCTTTGGGTTACTGTTACGATTTGGTTTGGGATTAGGTTTAGGCTTAGGGTTACGGTTCATGTTATGTTCAGAGTTAGTGTTCTAGTTAGAGTTTTGTTGTGTTAGGGCTAAGGTTTAGTTTAGGTTTAGTGTTAGTTTTAGGATTAGGGTAAGTGTTCAGCCTAGGGTTAAGTTAGGGTTAGGGTTCAGGTTCAGGTTAGTATTTGGCTTAGGGTTTGCTTTATGGTTTAGTTTCAGGTTAGGGTTCAGGTTAGTCTTAGGGTATAGGTTATAGTTAGTGTTCAAATTGGGGCTAGGGTTGGAGTTCTGGTTCGGGATCCAGTTTGCGTTATAGTTAAGGTTAGACTTCTTGCTAGGGTTAGGCCTAGGATTCAGGGTAGGTTTTAGTTTTATGGTTATGTTTAGTGTTAGCATTAGGGTAAGTTTTACAGCTCAGTTTATGGATAGGCTTATGATTCACATTAATGTTATGTGTAGGGTGAGGGTTAGTGTTAGTGTAGGGGTTATGTTTAGGGTTATGCTTATGTTTAGGATTCTGGTTAGGGTTCAGGTACAGATTCAGGTAGGGTTTCAGATTAGGTTTAGGGTTCAGGTTAATTTTAACGTTATAATCAGGTTAGGGTTAGGGTTAGTGTTAATATGGGGTTCGGGTTAGGTTTAGGGTTCTGGTTAGGGTAAGGGATATTATTCTGGTTAGGGTTAGGGTTAGGGTTCACTTTCAGTTTACAGTTAGGATTGCATTCAGGTTAGATATGAGTGACAGGCTTAGGGTTTGAGGTAAGTTTATGGTAAGTGTTAAGGTTCAGTTTCAGTTTAGAGTTAGGTTTCAGGCTCATGTTAGGTTTAGGGTGTGGGTTAGTTTTCGGGTACAGTTTAGACTTAGTGTTGAAGCTGGAATTAGCATTAGATTTTGGTTTACGAAAATGATGAGTGTTCTGGTAAGGGTTCGGTTCATAGTTAGAGTTTTGTGCAGATTAGGTTAAGGGGAGCTTCAACTCACTGATAGGTTTAGGCTGCAGTTTGAGTTACATTTAGGGTTAGGTTTAGGGTTCTGGATCGGTTTAGATTTAGGTTTGGAGTTCGATTAGTTTGGATTAAGGGTGAGGGAAGAGTTTAGACTTAAGATTAGTATACAGGTTAGTGTTAGTGTTATGTATAGACATAGGGTTAAGTTTTTAGTTACGGAAGGGGTTTGCATTCAGCGTTGGGTTAGGGTTAGGGCTAAGTTTAGGATTGAACCTAAAGTTGGGCACTTGGAAAGCCAGGACTTCAGGACTCAAGAGAACATTCTGGGACCTGTCAATGGAAGGGATTGCCCAGTGTGGCCCCTGCTCCCTAGACCTGAGACCTGGTGGGGCCACACTCACGGCATGGCCATATGCCTGTTTCGGCCCTTCTGACTCCACAGAGACTTTCCTACCCCTGGCTGGACTTGAAATGTGCGGGCATGGAGGGAGGCCATTGTTTTGCCTTTCCAGGAAGAAATAAGGCCCTGGACAAAGACGGTGGCTGAGGGAGAGCCTTGACCTGACACCTCAGTCCGCCTTTGGCCACCTGGTCTAGAACACCGCTTCCAAAGAAGGGAAGCAGCATGTGAGCTGACTGGAAGTTGGGGGATGGGAGGGAGACAACAGCTGAAGCCTAGTCAAGCACAGCGATGTTCCTTCTTCAGCTGCACCTGGCAGGCACTAGAGAGCACCCCAGGTGGTCACAGCCTGGCTGGCTGTGGGGGCCTTCACTAAGGACCCCTGAGGCCCGCCCTATGCCCCAGCAGCCACACATGTGCTTTTGGCATGAGGGGTTGAACCCAAGACTGCAGGGCTCCCGGAGCGGCCAGAGAAAGAAGGGCCCATGGGAGAGGTAGGCGAGGTGGGTATGGCGAATCAATCTCCTCTCCTCAGGTCCCCGAGATATATATAGAGAAAGACAGAGAAGAGAGAGATCGCTCACCTCTGAGTCACTGTCACCACCGCTGGTGCCAACTCACACACCATCCCACTTCCACCCACCACACCCACGCCCACCCTGGGGCCAACCCCACCACAGAGAGGCCAGTTCCTTGTCACCTCCGTGCTGTCCCTTCAGAACCTGACCCCAGTGCCGGGGAAATGGTTTAGACAAGCCTTTACACGTCCCTCTCCATGACAATTGTCTTCTTCCCCTCTCACATCCCATATGCACAACCGCAACATCCTCCTTTGTCTTGAGCAGAAGATAGTATTTAATAGAAGATTCTCTGCCATTGTGTTGAGAGACTCATTTTCCAGTGTTTCTCCCATGTACACATGTTCTTAAGCTTAGTATTCTTTTCTCCAGCGAACCTGTCTTTTAATAATTTGTCCAGCCATGAGAACCTTAAGGGAAAGGGCGGAGGGGTATTCTCTCTCTGCCCCTGACAGCCCTGAGATGGGTGAGCCCTCAGAGCTAACCAGGGTCAGCGCATCCCCAGGCGCTCTATCCCAGGGCATAGCAGGAAAGGCTCAGCACGAGCCCCACCCCACTCGCCACTGCCAAGACCATAGTCCTCACTCAGGAGGCCTGGGCAGGGGAGGGACCCTGGTGTGGGAGGCTGCCAGATCCCAGGTCTGTCACACCAGTTGCCAGGCGGCTTCCTCCTCTGACGGGGCCCAGCACAAGCCCCAGAAAACTTTACAGCATTCCCCAGGGCTCTTTCCTCTGAACTTCTCAGGATGAAGGAGGTCTGGCCCAGGTGTCTGGACTTCTCGGCTGGCCAGCCGGCCAGCCGGACTCCTTTGGACAAAGCATGCTAATTGATCCACCCTTCCCATTGCCCTGGGTGTGACACCTGCGCACTCAGGTTGAGGGCCTCACTCGTGCCCTCTATCGTGGATTTCTCCCCAGAGCCTTGGCGTGGGAGACTGTTAGTGTTAGGTTAGAGTTATGGTTGGTTTCCACTTATGGTTCAAGTTAATTTTGGATTAGGGTTAGGTTTAGGGTGAGTGTTGGGGTTAAGTCTACAGTTCAGGTTAGAGATAGGGTTATGATTCACGTTAATGATATGGTTGGGTTAGGCTTAGTGTTAGGGTTAGTGTTGGGTTTGGGGTTAGGGTTAGGGTTAGAGTTAGGGTTTGGGTTAAGCTTAGGGTTAGGGTTGGTGTTAGGTTGAGGGTTCTGGTTAGGTTTGGGATTCAGGTCCAGTTTGGGGTTAGGTTTCAGGTTATGGTTAGTGTTCAATTTAGGGTTAGGTTTAGGATGACGTTAGGGTTCGGGTTAAAGTTAGTGTGACTGTTGCTATTCCGGCTAGGGTTAGCATAGGCTTAGGGTTCTGTGTAGGGTAGGGTTTGGGTTTGGTGCAAGTTTGTTTTACGTATAGGTTTAAGGTTAGAGTTTAGGGTAAGGTTAGTGTCAGTGTTCGGGTTAGGTTTTGTGTTAAGTTTAATGTTAGGGTTCGGGTTAGACTTAGTGTTAGGGTTAGGTTTAGATTTAGTGTTAGTTTTTGGGTTAGGGTTAGTGCTAGGGTTCGGTTTGGGTCTATGTTTAGGCTTAGGTTTAGGGTCAGGCTAGACTTCAGGTTACACGTAGGCTTTGGGTTCGGGTTAGGATTCTTGTTAGGTTTAGGATTCAGGTTAGAGTTCGGGTTAGGGTTCGGTTTAGGTTTTGGGTTAGTGTTTGTATTAGCGTTATGATTAGGTTTTAGGTTTGTAAAAGGCTTACCTTCAGCTTTAGGGTTCTTGTTATTGTTAGGGTTAGTTTAGGTCTAGAGTTAGTGTTAGGATTAGGGTTGTCTTTGGGTTATTGTTAGTTTTAGTGTTAGGGTTTGTTTTGTCCTTAGGGTTACTGTTAGTGCTAGGGCTAGGTCTAGGCTTAGGTTTAGGGTTGGGTTTGCATTAGGGTTAGGGTTCGGGTTCGGGTTAGGGTTAGAATTATGGTTAGAGTTCGAGTTAGCATTAGGGTTAGCATTAGGATTCGGGTGAGTGTATGTTTTAAGTTTAGTGTTAGGGTTAGTGTTCGAGTTATGGTTAGGGTTATGGTTCGGGTTTGGTATCAGGGGACTGTTAGGGTTCGAGTTGATTTAGGATTAGCGTTAGGGTTAGTGTTACGGTCCCAGTTAGGGTTGCTGATATGTTTAGGGTTAATATTCATGTTAGGTTTAGGGTTAGGTTTAAGTTTAGGGATTCTTTTGGGTTAGGGTTACTGCAAGGTTTGGGTTCGTGTTCCAGTTTGGATTAGGGTTATGTTTTGTTTTATGGTCATGTTTAGGATTAGGGTTACTGTTAGCATTAGGTTAAGGCTTCAGGAGAGGTTAGTGTTCAGATTAGGGTTAGGCTTATGGTTTGTGTTCTGGATGGGCTTAGCATCAGTGTCGGGCTAGGCTTCGAGTTACGGTTAGTTTTAGCATTAATGTTAAGGTCATTCTTAGAGTCAGGATTAGAGTTGGGGTTCAGGTTAGAGTTAGGTTTACTGTTAGGTTTTGGTTAAGTTTAGGCTTAGGGTTAGGGCTAAGGTTAAGATTAATTTTGGATTAGACATAGGGCTGTGTTCAGCTTGCATTTGGGTTTGGGTTAGGGTTAGATTTAGGATTCAGGTTCAGGTTAGATTTAGGGTTAGTTTTTGCATTAAGTTTAGCATTATGGTTACGGTTAGGGTTCGAGTTAGTGTTAATGTTATGGTTAGGGTTAGGGTTAGGGTTAGTGTTAGAGTTAGTGTTAGGTTTAGGGTTAGGGTTGGGTTTGGCATAGTGTTAGGCTTAGCCTTAGGATTAGAGTTTGGTTTAGGATTAGGGTTAGTGTTCAGTTTTGGTATCAGTCTAGGGTTAGTGTTAGGTTTCAGGTTAGGTTTAGGACTAGGGTTCAGGTTAGGGTTAGGTTTTGGGTGAGGGTTAGGGTTAGTGTTAGACTTATCAGTACTGTTGAGTTTATGGTTAGGATTAGGGTTAGTGGTTGGTTTCGGGTTCAATCTTTTATTAAAGTTAGGGTTAGGGTCTGGTTATGGTTAGAGTTGGGCTTTTTCGTTAGCATTAGGTTTAGGGGTAACATTAGGGTTAGGTTTTGTGTTAGTGTTAGGGTTATGGTTAGCGTTAAGGTTTGGGTTAGGGTTAGGCTTAGGTTTATGATTGGGTTGGATTAGGGTTAGGGTTATGTTCATGTTAGTGTTAGGGTTAGGGTTAGGTTTAGTGTTACACTTAGTGTTCAGATTAGGATTAGGGTTAGTGTTAGGATTAGCAGTAGGGTTCGTCTTATGGATATGGTTAGGTTTCAAGTTAGTTTTGGGTTTCAGTTAGTGTTAGGCTTAGGATTCGTTTGAGTGGTAGGCTTAGTGTTAGGTTTAATGTTAGGGTCAGGATTATGTTTATGATTAGGTTTAGGATTCAGGTTAGGTTTAGGCTTAAGGTTAATGTTAGGGGTAGAGTTGAATTTAAGGTTAGGGTGGGGCTTGGTGTTAGGACTAGTGTTTTGTTTAAGTTTCGTGTTAGGGTCAGGTTTAGAGTGCTGGTACGGGTTGTGGCTAATGTTAGGTTTCATATTTGGGCAAAGGTTAGGGTTAGAATTAGGGTTAGGACTAGGGTTGAGGTTAGGATTGTGTTTGGTTTGTGTTAGCACTAGGGTTTGATTTAAGGTTCGGGTTAGGTTTAGAGTTCGGGTTAGCGTTAGGGTTCCACTTCACGTTTGGGTTAGGGTTACTGCTAGGGTTTGGCTATGGTTAGACTTAGGGTTAGGGCGATGTTTAGGGTAGGTTTGGGTTGGGTTAGGGTTAGGGTTGGGCTAGGTTTATGGTTAGGTTTAGTGTTAGGTTTAAGATTACTTTTAGGGTTTGTGCTAGGCTCATATTTGTGTTCCAGTTGTGTTTAAGGTTTGTGTTTGTGTTAGGGTTCATTTTAGGGTTAGGGTTCAGGTTACTGTTAGTTTTAGGGTTCAGGTTAGTGTTAGGGTTGGGGTTGATGTTAGGGCTAGTGTTAGGGATAGGGTACCGGCACCAGTTTTATTTAGGGTTAGGCTTAGTGTTAGAGTTTAGTGTTAGGATTAGGGTTTGCATTAGTGCTCAGGTTAGGGTTAGGGTTAGATAAGAGTTAGGGTTCCTGATATGGTTCGGGTTTGGATTATAGTTAGACCTTGGGTTCAGGTTAGGGTTAGCATCCGGTTCAGGTTCGTGTTATGGTTTGGGTTAGTGTTATGTTTTGTGGTTCGGTTTAGTTTTAGTCTTATAGTTAGTGTTAGATTCTGGGTTGGGTCTCAGGGTCGGGTTTGAGTTACGTTTTGGGTTGGAGTTTGGGTTCAGGTTCGGGTTAGGGTTTAGTCTGAGTTTAGGTTAGGGTTCACGTTAGAGTTTGGGTTTGGTTTAGATGTATTCTTGGGGTGTCTATTCGAGTTAGTTTTAGGGTTAATTTAGTGATAGGTTTTTTGTTGGGTTTTGGGCTTGGGTTAGTGTTAGTGTTATTGTTAGGTTTAGAGTTAGTTTTAGGTTTAGGGTTCGGGTTAACGTTAGTGCTAGTGATAGGGTAGGGTTATGTTTATGGTTCGGGTTCAGGTTAGGTTTGGGGTAGTGTTAAGTTTATGGTTCTTGTTAGTGTTTGGGCTACGTTTAGGGTTAGATTTAGTGTTTGAGTTCGGGTTCGCATTCTGCGTATGTTTAGGTTTACATTTATGTATAAATTTAGAGTTCGGGTTAAGCTTATTGTTAGTTTTCAGGAAAGGGTTTGGGTTAGCGTTTACGTTATGGTAACTGTTAGTGTTAGTGTTCAGGTGAGGGTTCAGTTTAGGCTTAATGTTAGGGTTCGTGTTATGGTTAGGGTTCAGGTGAGAGTTAAGCTTCGGGTTTAGATTCAGGTTAGGCTTAGGCTTATGGTTAGAGTAATAGTTATTGTTAGGTTTCTGGTTAGTGTTCAAGTAAGGATTAATGTTAGGGCTTGGGTTAGTGCTCGGTTTACGATTAGTGTTAGGTTTTGTGTTAGGGTTAGTGTTAGGGTTAGGGTTATTGTAGGGTTAGGGTTAGGGCAAGTGTTCAGGTTCGGTTTCGGGTTAAATTTATGGTTAGGTGTAAGTTTAGGGTCAGTTTTGGATTAGGTTTATGGTTCCAGTTCGGGTTCGGTATTCTGGCTAGGGTTAGATTTACCGATTGTATTAGGATTAGGGTTAGGTTTAGGTTTTGGGATTTGATTCGGGTTAGGGTTAGTATTAGTGTGGGGTTATGCTTTGGGTTATGGTTATGATTTGGTTCAGGTTAGGGTTTGGGTTAGGATTAGACTTAGAATTAGGGTTCGGGTTAGGGTCAGTGTTAGTGTTTGGGTTAAAGTATGGTTGGGTTAGGGTTAGGGTTTGGTTTAGATTTAGTGTTAAGGTAAAGTTTCGGTTTCGGGTTAGGTTAGGGTTGGAGCTCGGGTTTGGGTTAGTATTTGGGTTTGGGTTCAGTTTAGGATTTGGGTTCAGCTTGGGTTAGGGTACGGGTTAGGATTAGTGTTATGATGCGGGTTAGTGTTATGGTTCAGGTTCGGGATAGGTTTAGGTTTCAGGTTCGGGTTAGAGTGAGAATTCGTGTTTGGGACAAGGTTACAGTTCTGGTTAGGGTTTGGCTTAGGGTTAGGATGTGGTTAGTGTTAGGGTTAGTGTTTGGTTTAGCGTTAGATATACGTTTAGTGTTATGGTTACAATTAGGACTATTGCTAGTGTTATGGTTAGGGTTAAGTCTAGGGCTTGGTCAATGTTTACATTTTGACATAGTGCCAGGGTTAGAGTCAGGTCTAGGTCTGGTTTAGTGTTAGGTACAGGGCAAGGAGTAAGCTTGGTGTTATGAGTAGGTTTAGGGTTATTGTTGTTAGGGCTAAGGTTGGGGTTAGGGTTTGTGTTAGGGTTAGGGCCATTGCTATGGTTAATGCTAAGGTTAGGGTTAGGTCTAAGGCTTGGTCAAGCATTAAGGTTTGAGCTAGGGCTAATGTTAAGGTCAGGTCTAGGACTAGGTGAAGGTTAAGGCTAGTTTTAAGGTAAGGGGAAGGGTTAGGATGAGATTTACTGTTGGGATTAGGGTTATTGTTGTTTATGGCTAGGTTTAGGGTTAGGATTAGGGTTAGTGTAAGGGCTAAGGCTGGGTTATGATTAGGGCTAGGGCTAGGATTCGTCTTATGTTTAGGCTCAGAGTTAGGAAAGGTGGTTTGAGTTTCAGTTAAGTTTAGTTTGAGCGATAGGTGTAGGATTAGGAATAAGGCTATGGTTTGTGTTAGGACTGGGTTATGGCTACAGCTAGGGCTAGGGTTAGGGTTGTGTTTGGACTATGTGTAGTGTTAGGATGAGGGTTAGGGATGGGAGTAGTGTTAGGGTTAGTGTTATGGCAACAGTTATCATTAGGGTTGGGCTTAGGGCTAAGTTCTGTTATTACATATATGGCTAAGTTTCTTTTTAGGTTTATAGCTAGATTTATTGTTATAGTTAGGGTTGGGGCTGGTTTTTGGGTTAGGGCTAGGGGTAGGATTAGTGTTAGTTCTGACGTTAGTGTTGGGTGTGCCTGAGATTTGGGGCAATGGAAAGGGTAAGACTAGGCATAGGGTTTTGGTTTGCGTTAGGACTAGGGTTAGAGTTAGGGTTATGATAGTGTTAGGGTTACTGTTAGGGCTAGGGTTAGGACTAGGTTTAAAGTTAGGGTTAGATTTGGCTTAGGGTTACAGTTACAGTGAGTGTTAGTGGTAGGCATATGATTAGGGTAAGGGATCAGGCTAATTTTAGGTTTTGGGGTAGGCCTAAGGTTAGAGCTAAAGTTGGCTTTAGCTAGTAGCAAACCCCAACACTAGCCCTAAAACTAATGTTAACATTAATGTGAATGTGAAGCCTAATTCTAACCGTGACTCTATCCCTGACCATAATCATGGTCCTAATCCTAACCATGGCCCTAGATACATCATTATCCTTGTCCCTAAACCTAAATCTAACCCTACACTTACACGTACACTTACACTACGCCTACCACTAACATAATACCTGAGCATTATCTCAACCCAAACTCAGCCCAAACACTAACATTAACACTAACAATAATCCAAGACCTAACACTAAGCCTAAGCCTAGCCCTATCCCTAATACTAAACCTAGTCCAAGCCTTACCCTAAACCTGGCACTGGCCCTAGCCCTAACCCTAAACTTAACTGTAACCCTGCCCATAATACTTGCCCTAGATCTAATGCTAACACAACCCTACACCTGAAACTAATCCTAGCCCTAGCTCTAGCCTTAAAACCCAGACCTGTCACTAGCCATAACCTTAACCCTAACCCTACCTCTAAACCTAGACCTGGCACAAAGCTTAACCCTAACACTAACCCTATACTAACTCTAGTACAAACACCAAGTCTAAAACTAACCCTAATTCTAACACAAACAATAACCCTAACCCTAACACTAATCCAACTCTAACCCTAACCCTAAATGTAAACCAAACCCTTTCCCTATCCCTAACATTAAACCTAAGCCTAATGTACGAATAACCCAATGCTACTCCTCCTTCACTCGATAAAACTAACTCTAATGCTAACCCAAAACTAACCGTAACCCTATCCTTATCCCTAACCCTAATCCGAGCCCTACTCCTACACTCACCCTGACCCTGACCCTAACCCTAACCCTAACACAACCTTAAACCCAACCCTAAACCTAACCCTTACATTAAGCCTAATCAGAACCCAATCCCTAAAGAGAACACTAACAATAATCCTAACCCTAATCCTACCACTACTCCCAAACCTAAACGTATGCCTAACTGTAACCATAACTCCAAATCTTAGTCAAGCCATACCATTAAATCTAACCGTAACCCTAACTCTAAAGTTAACCCTAACATTACGCCTACCCCTACCACTATCCTGAACCCTACCACTTACCGTTAATCTAAAGCAACCACAATGCTAATGCCAACAATAATCCTAACCCTAACCCTAACTCAATCCCTTGCCCTAACCCTAGCCCTAACCCTAAAACCAGCCCTAGAGCCAGCCTTAACACTAACACTTAATCCAAGAGAAGCCCAAAGTCTAACCGTAATTGTACCCCAGTCCTGACTCTAACCATAAACCTACCCTTAACCCTAACTGTGGCTCTAGGTCCTAATGCCAACTCTAACAGTAGACTTAAACCTAAACCTAACCCTAATCCTAAAACTACCCCTAACCCAATCCCTACAACTACCACTGACATTAACCCTAACCCTAACACTAAACCTATCCTTACACCTACTACTCGCTAACCATAACGCTAACCCAAACTTCACTGACTTTGTACCCTTAAAAGTAACTCGAATGCAACCCTAACACCAACAGTACCACTAACCATAAAACTAACCCTAACCCAAACCCAAACTTAACCCCAACTCTCCCTCTACCACAAACACTATTCATAAGCACCAGCCATAATCATAACTCTAGCCCTACCCCTAAACCTAACCCTAGTCCTAGCCCTAACCATATCACTAACCCTAACTCTAACACTATCCCTACACGTACCGCTCTGCTAAACCCAACCTTAACCCAAGCCTAACACTAACCCTAAGCTGAGTCCTAGCACTAAGACAAGCCCTAACCCTAAGCCTAACTCTACCCCTACACTTACATCTCCCCTAATACTAATACAAATCTCACCGCATCCCTAAGCTTAAACCTAACCCGAACACAAGTCTAAACCCACGCTAACCTTACCGCTAACCATAAAACTAACAATAACCTTGTCCAAAACTTAAGCTTAACCCTAAACCTTACTCTAACACTAATCTGAGTCCTGCACCTACACTAACTCTAAACCTAACCTTAATCCAAACCGACCCTTAAACCCACCCCACCCCTACCCCTAAAAATACTGCTAACTCTAACCCAGCTCTACCCATAACCCTACCCTTAACGCTAACCCTGACCCATCCGTACCCATAAACTTAATCATAGCCATAGCCCTAAACATAAAACCAACACCAGCCATAGCCCTAACCCTGACCCAGAATTAACCCAGGCCTTAACCCTAACACTTAATGTAGCACTAACCATAGTCCTGCCCTAACCATTGCACTAACACTTACTCTAATGCTACCTCAAGCCGTAACTTTCACCCTAACACAATCCCAACACAACCACAAAGCTAACTGTAACCCTAATACTAAACTTACCCCTAGACTTAACCCTATCCCTAGCACTATCACTCACAGTAACCATAACCCTAGCCATAACCCTAACCCTAGTATTAACATTAGCACTAAGGCCAATTGTAACCTTAATGCCAACCATTGCCCTAGACCTAAAATTAACCTAGCCCTATACATGAAGTTAACCCTAGTCCTAGCCCTAACCCTAAACCAAGGCCTAGCCATAGCCCTAAACCTAGACCTATACTTAACCATAGCCTTGGCCCTAACCTTAAACGTAACATTAAAACTATCCCTAACCCAAGCACAAACACTAATGCTAACCCTGAACCTAAACATAACACTAAAACAACCCATCCCCATACCCTAACACTAACCTTACCCTTAACCTTAAAGCTAACCCTAACTGTGCTACTACCCTACACCTAACTGTAAACCAAACCCTTACCTTACCATAACCACTAACCTTAACCCTAGCCCTATTCCTACACTAAAGCTAGTGCTAGACAAACAATAACCCTAACACTAGCCTGAAACCTCCCTCTAGCCCTAGCTCTAACTCTAAAGCTAACCCTATTCCTAACACTAGTACTAACCTTAACCCAAATCCTAACCCTACACTAAGGCAACCACTACCCCTCAACCTGACTCTAACCCTAACCCTAACACTAACCCTCAATGCTAGCCCTAAGCCAACACAAATCTTAGCCATAGATCTGACCCTAAACTTAGCCCTAGTCCTAGCCTTAAGTATAACCCTAACATTAACTCTAGCTCTAATCCTAACCCTAAACCTAACCATAAATTTAGACCTAGACCTAGCGCTAACACTAATCATAATGCTATCCATAGCCCTGGTTCTAAACGTAAACCCAACACTAGCCCTATCACTAAACCTAACCAAAAAAATACCACTAAACCTAACCCTAAACCATCCCTATCCCCAACACTACCCACTCCCCTTAGCCTAACATTAACTCTAACTCTAAATCAGCCTTATGCTAACCCTGAACCTAACCCTTTATTCTAGTCTGAGCCACAACCCTAAACCTAGTTTGATCCCTAACACTAACCGTAACTCTATCCATAACACTAACCTTGCACCAGCCATTGCCCTAACCCTACCCCTAACTTAAACTTAATTCTAACCTTAACCCTACCACTAAAAGTAACTCTAACTCTAGCTCTAGGACTAACCCTAAACCTAAAACTTATCCTAACTCTAACTACAGCCCTAGGCATAACCCAAACGCTAGTCCTAAAGATGAACCTAGGGCTAACCATAACCATAACCCAACACTAACCCTAACCCTAATGTTAACACTGACATAATCTTAGCCATAGCCCTAATGCCAATACTAGCCCATGTCCAACACCTAACCCTAACCCTAGTCCTAATGCTACTCCTAACTATGACACTAGCCCTAAACCAGACCATAAGCCTAAACCTATACCTAACCCAAACCCTAACCCTAAACACAACCATAACCTAACACTTACTCTAGCTGTAGCCCTAAAACTTCCCCTACCCATAATATTAACTGTAACCATAACCCTAGCCCTCCTCTTTACACTAGCCCTAATGCAAGGCCTAAAGCTAGCCCTAAGCATAACTCTAACCCTAACCCTAACTCTAGCACTAACTCTAACTCCAATGCTACCACCAGCCATAAAGCTCACCGTAACTCTAACCCTATCCCAACCCTCACCATACCCCATAATATACCACTCTTGTAACCTTAACACTAACCCAAATCCTAGCAGTGTCACTAGCCCTAACACTAGCCAAACCATTACCCTAATCCGAACCCTACCCGTAAACTTAACCGGAAGCTAAACAAGCCCTAAGCATAAGCATAACACTAATCTTAACCTTAGACTTAATACTAAGCATAGCCGTAGCCATAAGACTATCCCTAACTTAATTGTAACACTAACAACATCCCTAGATCTAGCTCTAGATCTAGCCCTAACCCTAGGACTAAACCTAAGCCTAATCCTAGCACTAGCCATAAACCTAATCGCAAGCTTAACACTAACTCTAACCTTAACCATAATCATAACCCTAGCCCTAAGCCTAGACCTAGCAGTAACTGTAACCATAACACAAATCCTAACCCTAACCATAACCCAAACCCTAACCCTAGCCCTAGCCCTAACACAAACCCTAACCCTAAGACTAGCCTAACCCTAACCCACGACCTAACCCGAACGCTAGCCCTAATCATAACCCTGGCAATAACCCTAAACCTAGCCCTAGACTTAACCCTAGCCTCAATCCTAACCCTAGCCAAGCCCTAACACGAACCCCAGCACTAGGCATAACCCTACCCTTAAACCTAACCCTAACCCTAGCCTTAGCCTTAGCCCTAACCCTAGACCTAACCTTAAACCTAACCAAAACTCTAAAGCTAACGCTAAAACTAACCCTAACCCACACACAATTGGTTTGATGTCAACATATGTGAATGTTGACACACACAATAGATTGGAAGTCATACATAAAAATATGAATTATGTCACAAAATAGGTGAATGATGTCACACATCAATGGGTGTGTTTTCACACACAAATGTGAGGCTTTTCACACATACACCCTTGGTGTGACGTCATACACACACTGAGTGATGTCAGACACACAATGTGTGTGAAGGCACACACCAACATGGTGAAGTCACAGAAAATGGGCGTTGTGTCTCTCATGAGAATGGGCGTGAATTCACACATAATGGTAGTTACACCATACACACACATGGCATATATCAGAGTAAAATGTGAGATATTTCACAGAAAGCTGTGTGCTATTTCGTACATAAGAGCAGATGTCACATCACAGTGTATGATATGACTGCTGTCACAGACAATGGTTGTGACATCACACAATTTGAAAGATGTGACTGTCTATCCTAGTGTTATCACAATCAAGGTGTGTGATGTCCAAAAATGGGTGTGATGTCACACATAATAATTGCAGTGATGTTGCAAAGAAAATGTGAATGATGTCACAAGCGCAACGTTGGAGTGATGTCAAACACACTATCAGAGTGAAGCCACACTCAATTTGTGTGATGTCATACATAATACTGTGAGTGACACCAACATAATAATGTTTGGGATACAATATGCTTATGAAGATTGATGTCACACACAACTGATGTGATGAGACACAAAAGGAGGATGTTGTCACACACACAATTTGTGTGATGTCAATCATAACCATATGTGTCACGTCATGCACAATGATGGGTGTGATGTCACACGCACACAATGGGAGTGATGTCACACTGTAAAATGTAAGTTATGTCAAAGTGGGCACAACGATGTCACACATAAGAGAGGAAGTGTTGTCACACAATTCATACGCTGTCACACATCATGGGAGTGATGTCACAGAAACATGTGAGTGATAAAACAAAGAACACATGACAGATGTCACACACATGTGAAAGATGTCACACTGTTGGTGTGATGTCATAAACACAATGAGCATGATATCACGACAGTGATGTCACCCCAAATATATGAGTGAAGTCACAGAAACACCATGTGATTGATGTCACAGCAATAGTAGATTCATGTCATCAAGAATTTGTGTGACGTCACATGGAATATTGGGAGTGACATAACACGTAACAATAGAGATTTCAAACCCTAAATCGTTTGGCTCAGGTTTACACTGGATTTCCACTGATATACAAACCTGTTCCCTGTCCTGAGCTGACAAGCCGGAATCAGAAAACTGCCTCCAGAAAGGCGTGTGAGATTTCTTCTCAAGAGCCCTAAATGACCTCATGTTCTAAACCTGGTTTGGGTGTGTGATCTTTATGAGATGGAAAGTAGAGTTATCATGCACAATGTTATTTCCAGGAATGTGTGTCATACCCTGTTTAGCTCAGCTCTATGCAAGATTGCCTTTCAATACAAACCTGCTGCCAGACAGCTACTTGGAACTTGGAATCAGAATTTGACTTCTCACAGGAAGGTGTGATCCCTTCTGAAGAGTCAAAACAGGAGTCTGTGGGAAAACTTGTTTCTGTATTGTGAGATCCTTACTAGGTGGAAGGAAGGGAGATGGGGCATGAAGTTATTTCCAGAAGTGGGAGCTAGACATGGTTTGGCTCAGCTCTACTCTGGATTCCCAGTCCTATACCAACCTTTTCCCAGACATGCCCTGACAATCCAGGATCAGAACACTGACTTCT
>CM053518.1:1591251-1616693 GCA_028646465.1 Rhinoceros unicornis
TTTTTCCTCTTTCTTTCTTTTTCTTGAAACTCCTGTTTCCATTGGCTGTCAGTTCCTAAAAGGTTGACTTAGGAAAAGAATTACCGAAGAATGGAAAAACTCACTTAGTAATGAGCTGAAACTTTTATTAGCGGAAGTGGGAAAGTGATTCTAAATTCTTTCCCAGAAATAGTGCTTGATTTTCCTTTGTTTTAAATATGCATCACAGTAAAGTATTACATATTCTGTAGGAGATTTCATTTTCTTTCAGTCCTTTTCTTAGTTGATTTAAGATGCATCAAGAATTATCTCCTTTCAGGGTCTGCCTGGTGGTGCAGCAGTTAAGTGTGCCTGCTTCACTTCGGTGGCCCAGGGTTCACATGCTTGGAACCCCGGGCAGGCATCAATGCACGGCTTGTCAAGCCACACTGTGGCAGTGTCCCATATAAGGTAGAGAAGATGGGCACGGATGTTAGCTCACGGCCAGTCTTCCTCAGCGGAAAGAGGAAGACGCATCGGATGTTCGCTCAGGGCCAGGCTTCCTCACAGACAAACGTTTTAAAAAACAATTCTCTCCTTTCCCTCACCAAAAACATGACCTGCAGTTACAAATAACTGTTCATTATTTAGAGGAGTAGAAAAGTCTATTGATTCAATAAAACTATTTTGGAGGGTAATTTTGCAATATCAATAAAATATGAGAGGCACGTGTACCCTGTATGCCAGCAATTCTGACTTTATTTATAGATATATTTGAAGTGATTAAATCCAGCCATTTGTGACAACATGGATGTGCATTGAGGGTATTATGCAAAGTGAAATAAGTCAGAGGGAGAAAGTCAAATACCATATGATCTCACTCATTAAGTAGTAGATAATAACAAAAACAAACAAACACATAGAGACAGAGTTTGGATTGGGGGTTGCCAGAGGGGAAGGGGGGAGGGAGGAAGGTGAAAGGGATAATTTGGCACATGTGTGTGGTGGTGGGTTGTAATTAGTATTTGGGTGGTGAACATGATGTAATCTATGCAGAAATAGAAGTATAATGATGTACACCTGAAATTTATACAATGCTATAAACCAATGTTACTGCAATAAACAAAAATTTTAAAAAAGTGAAAAGCCAAAATAAATGTATAAATAAATAAATAAATAGATAGATATATTTGAATGACTGTGCAATGATATATATATGAGACTATTAGTTGCAGCATTGTTTACAGTAGCAAATGATTGAAAACACATTAAATTCCAATAAATATGGCACTAATTAAGTGGATGGCATTTTCTCAATACAATGAAACACTATGTAGCCAGTAAAATAATGATATTGCTCTTTATATGTACTTTAGAAAGCTATCCCAGAGGTTTCAGTAGCTGAAAGAAATCTAAAGTGAAGGACTGTATGCTCATTGTGGTCCTATTTGATATTTTCTAAGGATATTTGTATGTCTTGATATGCAAACATGATTTCTGGAGTGGTACACAGAATATGCCTAGTTTCTTTGGAGAGGGAGGACTCAGTTAGATAATGGATCAGCCTTTCATTGTACAGTAGTTCCCCCTTATCTGTGGTTTTGCTTTCTGTGATTTCAGTTATCTGAGGTCACCTGCAAACTGAAAATATTAAATGGAAAATTCCGGAAATAAATAGTTCCTGAGTTTTAAATTGTTTGCAACTCTGAGTGTCATGTTGAAATCTCGAGGCATTCTGCTCTGTCCTGCCCTGGACGTGACTCATTCCTTTGTGCAGCGGATCCACCTTGTGTCCACTACCCACCCATCCGTCACAGTAGCAATCTTGGTTATCAGATTGACCGTCGGTATTGCAGTGCTTGTGCTCAAGTCACCCATCTTTTACTTAATAATAGCAGAAAAGCACAAGGAGAGTGATGCTGGCCATTTGGATATGCCAAAGAGAAGCCACAAAGCAGCTGCTCTCATAGAGCTATGATTCTCTGAGGGGTGATGGATAGTGCACAAACTTCCCTCTCTATTCCTATCTCTGTCTCTCTTTCTACTGCTATTGGGTGGTTGTGAGAAGAGGAGTACAGCCAGATCAAGGGAGAGAGTGATAAGGTGGGGGTGGGTGTGCTAGTTTCTTATGAAACAAATTCTTGTGGGTAGAAGCAGAAAATACAGAATAAACATGTAAGTAAAATAACATGATGAGAGGAGGGGCCACTTTAGATGGTGTGTTCAATGAAGGCCAAGGGAGGGGACCTTTGAGGTGAGACCTACATGATAATAATTAGCCAGACTTGGGAGGTAGGAGAGAGGGCTTACCAGACAGAGGGACAAGTGTGTCAAAGAATCAAAGGCTCGTATGTTAGCCACATGTCTGAGGCACAGAAGGAAGGCCACTGTAGCTAGAGCATTTTGGGCAATGGAGAGAGGTAGGTGGGGCCAGGTCCTGTGGGGCTTTGTGGACCATGATGAAACGTTTGGATGTTATTTAATAGGGAGGAGAAGCCTGTGGGAGATTTTAATCAAGAGAGTGAAAAGGGATTCACTAATTCCTTCAAAGAAGATTTTCCTTTCTATTTCACTATGAAAGTAGAAGCAGGCAGAATAAACTTTGCAATGACTCCTGTCAACCTGGCTACCCACCCACTTGTCTGTGCCCATTTCCATAGTCTTCCAAACTGTAAGAAGATGAACAACTATCTTCCAATCTGACAATCTCCCCACCTGTGCACTGGATCCTACCCCTTCCTGCGTACTCTTATCTCTCTTGCATCGTCATTTCCCCTGCTCAATTAAACCAATCTCCTCATCAAACACATGCCTTAATTTCTCCCATCTTGGACATCTGACAGGTACTGCAAACTTAAAATATCTGATACCAAATTCATGATCTGCCCCTCAAAATCTGCTCAAACTAGTTTTCCACATCTCAGTTGATGGCAAATCCATGCTTCCAGTTACCCAGGCCACAAATGGTGGAGTCCTGAGGCTTGACTTCTTTCTCCCAAAGTTGACATTCAATGTGCCTGAGAATTATGTTTGGGCTACATTGAGAATATTCCAGAATATGACCAGTTATCACAACTTCTGCTATCCATCTGATCCAAAACAGCATCATCTCTCACTGAACTCATCTCCATGTTTCTACCTTTGCCCACTCCCACTGCCAGTCTATTCTCAACACAGCAATTTCAGTGATCCTTTTAGAATATAAGTCAGGTCATGTTAATCCTTTCTCAAGACCCCCAGGGCCACTGATCCTGATTTTTCTCAGAATAAACCTACAGTCTAACTGTCTCCCGAGCCTTACACGACCCTGCCCCTTCTTACCCTCTGGCCTTACACCCTACTTTCCTTTTTTCTCTCTCCATTCAAGCCAAACTGGTCTCTTCACAGTTTCTTGAATACTAGACAGGCTCTGTCTCTCTCTCTCTCTCTCTCTCTCTCTCTCTCTCTCTCTCTCTCTCTCTTTTGTTGCTAAGGAAAACTCACCATGAACTAAAATCTGTTGCTAATCTTCTTTTTTTATGTGAGCTGGCACCGCATCATGGCCACTGACAGATGAGTGGTGTGGTTCCATGCCTGGGAACTGAACTCAGACTGCTGAAGTGGAGGACGTTGAGCTTTAACCACTAGGCCATCGGGGCTGGGTCGACAGGCTCCCTCTTGATTAAAGCCTTTGCACTGGCTGTTCTTTGCCTGTTAGGCCCTTACCCAAGCTATGTTTTTCTTCTTCCATTTAATTCTGGTATCTACTCAGATGTCACCTTCTCAGAAGTCTGTCTGTATAAAATAGCAACATTCTTGTCTGCTCCCTCTGTTTCTTTACTCCTCTTCTTCTTTTAAAATATTATAATTTTCAGATATAATATCTGTGTGTTAATTTGTGTATATGTTATTTGTCTTCTCCCACTAAAGTGTCATCTCTATGAGGCTAGAGACATAGTTCTTATTTACTCATTATTCCTTGCACCTAGAAAGATTCTCGGACTATGGTAAACATTCAGTAAAATAAATTTCTTATTCAATCACTCAATATATACATATTGGTGTAATATCTGGAAAGATACATGGAATATCCCTAGTTTACTTTGGAGGGGAGGACTGAGCTAGAAGACCTACCCATGGTGGTGGGACCTGTGATCCCAGCCCACTCAGAAGTGGTGATGATGCCCACAAACATGGTACCACCAGCAGTGTTGGTGACAGCAACCCCAGAAAATGCAGGAACAGCAGCAGAGGCAGCATGAGTGACTCCAGTCCACCTAGTCACAGCAGCACCTGAGGCTGCAAAAAGTGAGTTAACAATGGCAGTAGAGCCTGTGACCCCAGTCTCCCCAGCTAGAACAGTGCCTGCAACCCTAGCCCACCACCTGTGGCAGTAGCACCACTGGACCAAATATCCTCGCATGTGGGAGAGGTGCCCATGTACTTGGATGCTGCCCCACCCTCTCCCTCCTCCCACTGTAGTGGGGGAACCCATGACCCAGGTGACCCTGGAATCAGCAGAGGGACTAGACAGCCTGGGGAGCTCAGTGGTGATGCCTGAGATTGTAGTGACACCAGCAGCAGCAAAGCACCAGCAACCTTGGAGTCACAAGTGGCACAACAAGGGCACCAAGAACACCACTGAAATAGGCAGTGGAGGGTGGAAAGCACAGCCTCTCAAATACAACCAGAAGCAGCTCAAAATCAAAGTACACAAAGCCTTACCTAAATAAGAAAGGCACTCACTACTAAAAAGGCACCAGCAGAGGAACAACTCATCAAGCAACATGGAAAAATATAGTAACACGTGTAAACTTAACTCCAACCCTCAACCTAAACCTAACCCTAACGCGAACTTAACTTGAACCGTAAGCGGAAACCAACCATAACTCTAACCTAACACTAACAGTTTCCCAGGCCACGGCTCTGGGGAGAAATCCATGATGGAGGGCACGGATGAGGCCCTTGACCTGAGTGCACAGTTGTCACACCCAGGGCAATGGGAAGGGTGGATAAATTAGCCTGCTTTGTCCAAAGGAGGCCGGCTGGCTGGCTGGCCGGCAGGACAGTCCAGCCACCTGGGCCAGACCTCTTTCAACCTGAGATTTTCAGAGGAAAGAGCCCTGGGGCCTGCCGTGAAGTTTTCTGGGGACTGTGCTGGGCCCCGTCAGAGGAAGAAGCCACCTGGCAACCGATGTGACAGACCTGGGATCTGGCAGCCTCCCACACCAGGGTCCCTCCCCTGCCCAGGCCTCCTGAGTGAGGACGATGGTCTTGGCAGTGGCGAGTGGGTGGGGCTCGCGCTGAGCCTTTCCTGGGATGCCCTGGGAGAGAGCACCTGGGGATTGGCTGACACAGGCTAGGTTTGAGGGACCCACCCAGCTCAGGGCTGTCAGGGGCCGAGAGAGAACACCCCTACGCCCTTTCCCTTAAGGTTCTCATGGCTGGACCAAATATTAAAAGACAGGGTCGCAGGAGAAAATAATACTAAGCTTAAGAACATGTGTACATGGGAGAAACACTGGAAAATGAATCTCTCAACACAGTGGCAGAGAATCTCCTTTAAATACTATCTTCTGCTCAAGACAAAGGAGGATGTTGAGGGTGGGCATGAGGGATGTGAGAGGGGAAGAAAACAATCGTCATGGAGAGGGATATGTAAAGGCTTGTCTGAAACATTTCCCTTGCACTGGGGTCAGGTCCGGAAGGGACAGCACGGAGGTGACCAGGAACTGGCCTCTCTGTGGTGGGGCTGGCCCCAGGGAGGGCGTGGGTGCAGTGGGTGGAAGTGGGATGGTGTGTGAGTTGGCACCAGCGGTGGTGGCAGCGACTCAGAGGTGAGCAAACTCTCTCTCTCTCTGTCTCTCTCTCTCTCTAACTCTCGGGGACCTGAGGAGAGGAGGTTGACGCACCCTACCCACCTCACCTACCTCTCCCATGGGCCCTTCTTTCTCTGGCCGCTCCGGGAGCCCTATGGTCTTGGGTTCAACCCCTCATGCCAAGGGCACATGCGTGGCTATTGAGGCATAGGGCGGGCCTCGGGGCTCCTTAGTGCAGGCCTCCACTGTCAGCCAGGCTCTGACAGGATGGGGCGCTCTCTAGAGCCTGCCAGGTGCAGCTGAAGAAGGAACGCCACTGTGCTTAACTTGGCTTCAGCTCTTGTCTCCCTCCCATCCCCCACTTCCACTCAGCTCACCTGCTGCTTCCCTTCTTTGGAAGCGGTGGTCTAGCCCTGGTGGCCAAAGGCGGATGGGGGTGCCAGGTCAAGGCTCTGCCTCGGCCAGCTTCTTCGTCCAGGGCCTTATTTCTTCCTGGAAAAGCAAAACGAAGGCCTCCCCCCATGCCCGCACATTTCAACTCCAGCCAGGTGGAGGAAAGTCTCTGTGGAGTCAGAAGGGCCAAAACATGCATATGGCCATGCAGTGAGTGTGGCCACAGCAGGCCATAGGTCTAGGCAATCCCTTCCATTGACAGGTCCCAGAATCTTCTCTTGAGTCCTGACGTCCTGGCCTTCCAAGTGTCCAACGTTATGTTTAATTCTAACCTTAGCCCTAACCCTAACCCAATGCCAAATGCAAACCTTTTCCATAGCTTAAACCTTAACCCTATGTCTATACCTAACACTAACACTAACCCGTATACTAATCTTAAGTGTAAACTGCTCTTTAACCCTTAATCCAAACTAACCGAAGCCAAAACCTAAATCTAAACCGAACCCGAACCATAAACCTAACCTTAAATGTAACCCAAACCGTGGCCTAAACCTAACAGTGACTTGAAGCCACACCTAAACCTAATCTGCACCAAACTCTAACTATGACCCAAACCCTTAGCAGAACACTCATCATTTTCGTAAACCAAAATGTAATGCTAATCTCAGCTTAAATACTAAGTCTAAACTGTACCCAAACACTAACCCACACCCTAAACATAAAATAAGCCTGAACGCTAACTGTAAACAGAAACAGAACATTAACACTTACCATAAAGTTAACTTGAACCCTAAGCCTGTCCCTCATAACTAACATGAATGCAATCCTAACTGTAAACTGAAAGTGAACCCTAACCCTAACCCTAACTGGAATAATGTCCCTTACCCTAACCAGAACTCTAAACCTAACCCTAACCCCAACAGTAACACTAAGCCTAACTCTAACCAGATTATAACCCTAAAATTAAACTGAAACCTAAACCTAATCTCAAACCCTACCCGAACCTGGACCTGAACCCTAACCCTAAACCTAACCAGAATCCTAACCATAACCATAACCCCAAAGATAACCCCTACACTAACACTAATCCTCACCCTAAACATAACATTAACATGAATCATAACCCTATCAATAAACTGAGCCGTAAAACTTACCCCAATGCTAACAAGAAACATAACCATAAAACTAAAACCTAACCTGAACCCTATCCTTAAACCTAGCAAGAAGTCTAACCTTAACTCTAACACTAACCGGATCACGAACCAGAGCCCTAACCTTAACCCTAATGTGAACACCAACCATAAACTATACCCTAAGCCTAACCCGAACCCTAACCTGCAACATAACCCTAAAGCAAAACCGAACCCAAATACTAACCTGAACCCGCACCCTAACCCTAACTTAACCCTATGCCGAACACTTACCCTAATCCTAAAACTAACACTAAACCTAAACTAAACCTTAGTCCTAACCCAACAAAATCCTAACCAGAACACTAACTCTGAACATAACATGATCCCTAACCCTAAGCTTAACCTTAAGCCAAAACCAAATGGTAGCAGTAACCCAAAGCATAACCCCACCCTGACACTAACCCTAACCCGAACTTGAACCCTATCCCCAACCCTAACCCTAACAGTAACTCTAATGCTAACACGAACCCTAACGCTAACACGAAGCTTAACTTTAACCTGAATTCCGGACCCAAACCAGAACCGGAACCCCAATCCAAACACTAACACTAATCCCAAACCTAACCATAACCCTAACCCGAACTCGAACCCTAACCCTTGTCCTAAGCCTAACCCGAACCCTAACGACAACCTTAACATGAAACCTAACACTAACCATAAACCAAACCCTAACCCGAACCCTCACCATAAACCGACCCCTAACACTAACCCTATCCATAACCCTATTCCTAACCCTAATCCTAGCACTCACCCTAACGTTACGTCTAAGCTGAACCCTAACAATAACCGTTACTCTAACCATAACCCTAAACCGAACCGGAACCCTAGCCCTAACACAAACCATAACACTAACATGAACCCTAACCTGAACCCTACCATAACATGAACCCTAACCCTAGCACTAACATTAAGTGTAACCTGAACCCTCACCTGAACTCTAATTCTAACAGTTACCCTAAGCCTAACCCTAACCTGAACCCTTACACAAAAACTAAGCCTAAGTGTAACCTGAACCCTAAACATAAGCAGAATTTGAACCAGAACCCAAAAGCTAACTCTAAGCCTAAACCTAACCCTAACCTTAGACCGAACCCTTAACCTTAAGACTACCCCTAAACATAACCAAAACCCTAACCCTAACCATAACCATAACATTACCACTAGCACTAATGTGAACCCAAAACCTAAACCTAACGCTAACCCTAACCTGAATGCATCCCAACATTAAACCTATCCCCAACTTGACCCTAAATATTACTCGAACATACACCCCAACAATTTCCCTAAGCCTAAGCCGAACCCTAAGCTGAATCCAAACCAAACACTAACCTGAACCATAAACCGAACCTAAATCTTAACCCTAATCCCAAACCTAACTCAAACCGAAAACCAAATCCCAACACTAACTCTAACAGTAACCCTAAACCTAACACTACCCAGCACCACAGAACATAACACTAACACAAACCCTAACATGAACCTAACCCTAATCCAAACCCAAACCCTAATTCTAACCCAAACCCCGAGCCCTATCAGGAAATCTAACCTTAACCCTAATCCTGACTGTAAACCTTAGCTGAACCAGAAACCTAACCAGAACCCTAAGCTGAACATGAAGCCTAAGTCTAAACCTAGCCCTACCCCTAAATCGAAACCAAACCTAACACTAAACCTAACACTAACCCTAATCCCAGTATTAACCATAACCCTAAAAGAAAACCTAACCCAAACCCTCAACCTAAACCTAACATGAATACTAACCCAACCCTAACCCTAAACCTTACACGATCCCGAACACGAACCCTAACCTGAACCCTAATCCGAACACTAACATTAACACTAATCCTAAACCAAACGCTAACCATAACATGGACCACAATCCTAATCCTAACCCGAACACTAACCGTATCCCTAAACCCTAACACTAACCCTAACCCTAACCAAAACCTGTTCCTGTACCCTAACCCTAACACTAACCAGACCCCTAACCCTAGCCCTAACCACAACCCCAATTCTAAACATAACCTGAACCCTAAACCTAACCCTAACCTGAACCCTAACCCTAAAACTAACACTAACACTAAACCAAAAACGAACTCAAACCCTAAACTTAAACCTAACTGGAACCCAAACATCAGCCTACACTATCCCTAACAATAACCCTCACCTTAACGCTTGCCTGAAAACTAATACTAACCCTAACTCTAACCAAAACCCGCACCATAACCCTCACCCTAAGCTAACCGAGCCCCAATGCTGAACTTAGCCATAAACCTTAGCCTAACCATAACCCAAAGCCCAGCAGTAACCCTAACATTAACCACAACCCTAACATCAAACCTAACCCTAAAACTTACCTGATCCTGGAAACGAACCCACCCCAACCCTAACCCAAACCCTAAGCCTAACACTAAGTCTAAACCTAACCCTAACCCTAAAGTGAACCCTAACCCTAACACTAACCCTAACCCTAAACTTATCGTGGACAATAAACCTAACCTTAAACAGAAACCCTAACACTAACCATAAGCCTAAACAAAACTGGTCCCCAAACTCTAACACTAACCAGACTCCTAGCCATAGACCTAACCCCAAACCCAACCCTAACTCTAAGCCTAACCCAAACCCGAAACCTAACCGTAACCTCAACTCTGACCTTAACAAAGACACTAAAACTACACTGAACCCTAACACGAACTCTAACCTTAAACCTAACTGGAATGCAAACATAAGCCTAATCCTAACCCTAATACTAACACTAACCCTAATACTCACCAGAACCCTAACACTAGCCTAAGCCTAACCCTACGCTAACCAAAACCCAAACCTAACCTGAATCCCAGCAATAACTCTCACATGAAGCCAAGCGCTAATCCTAACAATAACCTGAACCCAAAACCTAACTCTATCTGAACACTAACTTTAACCCTAAACCTAACCCTAACCCTAATGCTAACATGAACCCTAACCCTAACACTAAACCTAACCAACCCAATCCTAACTCTAACCCTAACAATAACACTCAGCCAAACCCTAACTCAAACCCTAATGCTAAAGATAACCATAACCCTAACTCGAACCCTAACCCAACACTGTCCTAACCCTAACCCGAACCCTAAAACTAACCCTGACCCGAAGCATAAACTGACCCTAAACATAACGCTAATCCGATCTTGAACCTGAAACCGAACCCTACCCTAAACCTAACCATAAAACCAACCCTAAAACTAAACCTAACCTTCACCCGAAACCTAACCATAACCCTAAGTCAAACCCAACCCTAACCCAAACACTAATCCTAACTCTAGCCCGAACCCTACCACTAATCCTAACCCTAAGGTGAACCTGAAATCTAATGCTGACCTTAATCCGAACACTAATTCTAACACTAAACCTAACTCTAACCCTAACATGAACCCTAAAAGTAACCCTAACCCAACCCAATACTAAACTTAAACCTAGGCATAACTATAAGCCTAAACCTAAGATAAGCCCTAATCTGAACAACAAATCTAACCCTGACGTGAAGCCTAATACTATGCTAACCCTAAACCTAATTGTATCCAGAACCCGAACTCTAACCCTGACCCAAATCCGAACACGAACCTCACAGTAAACCTAACCATAAACCTAACAGTAATCTTAACCCTAACCCTAAACCCTAACCATAACCCTAAGCGAAACATGAAACTGAACACTAACCCTAAACCGAACCCTAGCCCTAACCCAAATCAGAACCCCACCCTACCCCTAATTTTAACCCTAACCCTAAGGTGAACACTCAACCTAACCATAACCTTAACACTAACACAAACACCAACCCTAACACTAACCCAAACACTAACCCTAACCCTAAACCTAACCATAACCATAAACCAAACCCAACACTAACCCTAACCCTAACAGTAACTCTAACCCTAAACAAAACAAGAACCCTAACACTAAAGCTAAGCCTTTGCCGAACCCGAAAACTAACCATATCCCTAATCCGAACACCAACGCTAATCCTAAACCTAATACTAACACTTACCCTGACACCAACACTAACCATAACACTAACTGGAACCTGAATCCTAAAACGCCTAACACTCACCTTAACCCTAACCTGAATCCTAACCTTAACAAGAACCCTAACCCGAACCCAAACTCTAACACTAAACTGAAGCCTAACCTGACCCTAACCAGAAGCCTAAACTGATACCGAAACAGAACCCTAACCCTAACCCCATCTCTAATAGGAATACTCACACTAACACTAAACATAAAACTAACCCTAACTGTAATGCAAACTCTAAACCTAACCCTAACACTAAACTAACCTGACCACTGAATCTAACCCTAACTCTAACACTGACCCTAAACTCTAACCCTAACTCTACATGTAAAATAAACCTGTACCGAACCCAAAACTTAACTCTAACCAGAACGCAAACCCTAACCCTAAACCTAACCTGATCATAACTCTAGCCCTTAACTGAACCCTAACCCTAACCTGAAACCTAACCCAAACCTGGACCCAAATCCAAACCCTAAGCCTAACCAGAACCCTAAACATAACCATAACACTAAATGTAACCTGAATCCTAACCTGAACCCTAACTGGAAACCAAACATAACCCTAACTTAACACTAACAGTTAGCCTAAACCTAACAGTAACACCAACCCAAACCAAACCCTAACAATAACCCCTACTGGAACCAAAACATAACCATAAAACTAACCTTAAGAGTAACCATAGCCCTAACCCTAAACCGAACCTGTACCCAAATCTAACATTAACCCTAGGCCTAACCATAACACTAAGTTGTACTCGAACATTAACCCTAACCCTAACCTGTACCCTAAGCCTAACCCTAACCCGAAGCCTAACCAGACCCTAACACTAACCATAAACAACCCCTAACCTGAAACCTAACCCTCACCCTAATACAAACACTAATCCTAAAGTTAAACCTAATGCTAAACCTAACCCTAACCCAAACCGTAACACTTACCCTAATCCGAACACTAACCTGAAGTAGAAAAATAACACAAACCCTAACTCTTACTCTAACTCGACCTCTAAATATAAACCTTACATATACCCTAATCCTAAGACTAAGCCTAACTCTAAACTTAACCCTAACCCTAATCTTAACCCGAAACATAACCCTAACACTAACCATAATACTAATCCAAAACCTAACCTTAACCCGAAACCAAACCTAAACCTAACCCTGACCTTAACACTAACATGAACACTATCGCTAATCCTAACCTTAACCCAAACCTGAAACCTAACCATGACACGAACATCAACCTGAACCCTAACCCTAACTTTAACTTAACCAAAGCCTAAAACTAAAACTAGTCCTAAGCCTAACTTTAACGATAACTCGAACTCTGACAGCAACCCTAACCCTAACCCGAACCTCAACTGTAACCCTAACTCCAGCCCTAACCCTAATATGAACCCTAAAGCTAACCCAAACTTGAATGCTAATGCTATCCATAACACAACACAACCCTAACCCTAACCCTATCCCTAACCCAAAGACTAACCCTAACCCAAACCCTAACATTAACCCTAATCCTATCCCAAAACCTAACACTAATCCAGTGTTACCACTAACCCTAACAGTAAGTCAATGCAACCCTAACCCTAATCCTAGCACTAACCTGAAGCCTAACCCTAACCTGAACCCTAATAGTAACACGAAACCAAACTCTAAACTTAACTCTCACCCTAACCGTTACACTAAACTGAACACTAAACCTAAGCCTAACATGAAGCTTAACCCGACAATAACCCAAACCCTAACCTGATCCAGAACCCAAACTATAAGCCACACCCTAATCCAAACACCCTATCTCTAAACGTAACACTAAAAATAACTGTAACCCTAAACTTGACCCAAAACCTAACACTAATGCTAACCTCAACAAGAACTTGAAACTGAAACCTAACACGAAACCCAGACCTAACCCTAACCTGAACCGAAATCTAACCTTAACCAGAATCCTAGGCGGACAATAACCCTAACTCAAATGTGATCTCGAAGCTGAACCCTAACCCTAACACTAACCAGAACACTAAACCTAACAGTAAACCTAACCCTTACCCTAACCCGAGCCCTTAACCTAAACTTTACCCTAACCCTACCCCAAAACATAACCTTAATTCCAGCCCTAATGCAAACCCTAAACCTCACCGGAACCTGAAACCTAACCCAGCCCTAATCCGAACCCAACCCTAACCCTAACACTAGGAATAACCCTAACTCTAACTCGAACCCTAAAGCTAGCTCTAACCCTAAACAGAAACTGAAACCTAATCCTAACATTAATCTGAACACAAAACATAACCTTATACATAATTGCAATCTTAACCCTAAATGAAGCCAACTGTAACACTAACCCTACCCTAAACCTAACCCTAAATCAAACCCGACTCCTAACCCTAACACAAACCCTATGCCTAACCCAAATACGAACTGAACCCTGCCACTAAACCTAACCCTAAACTTAACCCGAACACTAGCCCTAACCCTAACCCTAACCCTAACCCAGACTCCAACTCAAACCCTAACCCATACCATAAACTGATCCCTAACCCTAAGCCTAACCCTAACCGGAAGCCTGAAATGACCATAACACAACCCTAACCTGATACCAAATCCGAATCCTAAATCTAACCTGACAACTAAACCTAACCCTAACCTTAACACGAACCCTAACACTAACATTAAACTAAAGATAAATTGACCACTGACCTGAAGGCTAACCCTAACCCTATAACTAAACAAAACCAGTACACGAACCCTAACACTAACCCTAACCAGAACATTAACCATAACCCTAAGGCCAACCCTAACACTAATCCTAACTCTAACCTGAACCCTAACCATTACCCTAACCCAAACCCTAACCGTAATAAGAACCCTAACCCTAACCTTAATGGTAAGGCAATGACAATCCTAATTCTAACTATAACAGAAACCCTAACCCTTTGCCTAACAATAACAGAAACCTGAACCCTAACTCTTAACACTCACCTGAAGCCTAATCCGACGTTAACACTGACCAGAACACTGAACCTAACCTTAATTCCAACATAAATGTAATCTTAACCATGACAAGCCTGAATCTTAACCCTAACCGGAACCGGAACCAAACCATAACCCTAATACTAACCCTAACAGTAACCCTAACACTGACCCGAACCTGAACCCTAAAGCTAACACTAAACCTAATCTGCAACCTAACCCTAACCATAGCCCTAACCCTAAGCCTAACCATATACATAACACGGACCCTAACCCGAACCCTAACCCTAAACCTAAACCAAACCCATACACAAACCCTAATCCGAACCCTAAGCCTAACCTTAACCCTCACATTGACCGGAACCCGAACCATAATCCTAACCCTAAAGCTAACCCGATTCCTAACCAAAAACCTAACATGAACCTTAAGCCGAAAGCTAGTAATGATTCACACTCAGGTACAAAGATGTTTCTTCCTGTCAACTTAGAAACCGAGAGAAGAAAGTGTGTTCTCTAAGGAATTTGAGAGTGTTTCTGTCTCTAGAAACTCCACGACCCTGTTTCCAAACCTTCTTTTGGAAGGTGATCATTAGCAGGTGGAAGGAAGGGAGATGGGGCATGTAGTTACTTCCAGGAATGGGTGTTAACCACAGTTTAACTCAGCTGTAGTAATGATTGCCCCTCAGATACCAAGATGTTTCTTACCATTCTTCTCACAAGCTGGGATAAGAAAGTGTCATCTCTAAGGAATTTGAGTGAGATTCTGTCTCAAGGCCCTACATGGTGCTGTGCACAACTTTCTATGGGAAGGCAATCCTTAGGAGTTGGAAGAAAGGGAGATTGGGAACAAAGTTGTTTCCAGGAACGGGTCTTATAAGAACAATGTCTTCTGAAAGGCATGTGAGATTACTTCTCAACAGCCCTAAATGGCATCGTGTTCTTGACCGCGTTTAGGTGTCTGATCCTTACGAGATGGAAGGGAGAGAGGTCAGGCACAAAGTTATTTCCAGGAATGGGTGTCATACCCAGGTTAGCTCAGCTCTAGGTATGGCTCATCTCTAGGTACGATTGTCAGCCTATACAAACTTGTTGCTAGACAGCAACTTGCAACTTGGAATCAGAAAGTGCTACCTCAAAGGAAAGTGCAATTGATTATCAAGGCCACAAACAGAAATCTGTGCCAAAACTTCTTTAGGGATTATGTGATCCTTACTAGCTGGAATGAAGGGAGACGTGGCATGAAGTTATTTCCAGGAGATGGTGCCATACCCAGTACAGCTCAGCTCTTGGTATGATTGCAAGACATAAAGAAAGTTCTGTCTAGACACTGACTTGGAACTTGGAATCAGAAAGTGCATAATAAAGGAACATGAGATTCTTTGTGAAGGTCCAAAATGGGAATCTTGTTTAATGTTTAATGTTTAATGTTAATCTTGTGCCAAAATGTGTTTAGGTATTATGTGATCCTAACTAGCTGGAAGGAAGATAGATGGGGCATGAGGTTATTTCCAGGAATGAGCGCTATACATGCTTTGGCTCAGCTCCAATCTGGTATTGCCAGTCCTATACAAACCTGTTGATAGACTTGCCCTGACAAGCCGGGATCAGAACACTGCCTTCTGAAAGGCATGTGAGATTCCTACTCAATGCCCCTAAATGGCATCATGTTCTTAACCTGGATTAAGTGTGATCCTTACAAGATGGAAGGGAGAGAGGTCAGGCACAAATTTATGTCCAGTAATGGGTGTCATACACGGTTTAGCTCAGCTCTAGGTATGATGGCCACTCCTATAGAAACTTTCTTCTAGACAGCTACTTGGAACATGGAATCAGAAATTACCTTCTCAAAGGAAGGTGTGATTCCTTCTGATGGCCCAAAATGGGAATCTGTGCCAAAAGTTGTTTGGGTATTAGATGACCTTTACTAGCTGTTAGGAAGGGAGATGAGGAATGAAGTTATATTCAGGAATTGGTGCTATACATGTTTTGTCTCAGCTCCACTCTGGATTGCCAATCCTATAGAAACCTGCTCCCAGACCTCCCCTGAGAAGCCGGGATCAGAACATTACCTTCTGAAAGGCATGTGAGATTCCTTCTCAATGGCGATAAATATTATGATGTTCTAAACCTGGTTTAGGATTGTGATCTTTACGAGATGGAAGGGAGAGAGATCAGGCAGAAAGTTATTTCCAGGAATGGATGTCATACCCAGTTTAGCTCGGCTCTAGGTATGATTGCCTGTCCTATAGAAACTTCTTTCTAGACACCGACTAGGAACTTGGAATCAGAAAGAGCCCTATCAAAGAAACGTGTGATTCTTGTGAGGGCCCAAAACGGGAATCTGTGTAAAATGTTGTTTAGGTATTATGTGATTCTTACAATCTGGAAGGAAAAGATATGGGGCTTGAAGTTATTTCCAGGAATGGGTGCTATACATAGTGGGCTCAGCTCCACATTGGATTGGAAGTCTTATACAAATCTCTTCTCAGACATGCCCTGAGAAGCCAGCATCAGAACACTGCTTTCTGAAAGGCATGAGAGAATCCTTCTCAAGGGCCATGAATGGCATCGTGTTCTAAACCTGGTTTAGGAGTGTAATCCTTATGAGATGGAAGGGAGAGGGATCAGGCACAAAGTATTTTTCAGGAATGGGCTCATACACAGTTTAGCTCAGCGCTAGATATGACTGCCAATCCTATACAAAGTGTTGCTAGACAGCAAGTTGCAACTTGGAATAAGAATGTGCCTTCTTAAAGGAACGTGCCATTTCTTCACAAGGCCACAAAGAAAAATCTGTGCCAAAACTTGTTTAGTTACTAAATGATCCTTACTAGCTGGAAAGAAGGAAGATGGGGCATTAAGTTACTTCCAGGAATTTATGTCAAACCCAGGTTAGCTCAGCTCCAGGAATCATTTCCACTCATACAAAATTGTTGCTAGAGAGCAACTTGGAATAAGAAAGTGCTTCCTCAATGGAACGTGTGATTTCTTCTCAAGGCCCCAAAATGGAAATCTGTGCCAAAACTTCTTTAGGTATTATGTGATCTTTACTAGATGGAGGGAAGGGAGATGGGGCGTGAAGAAATTCCAGGAGTTGGTGTCACACTCAGTTTCGCTCAGCTCTATGCATGGTTGCAATTCCTATAGAAACTTGCTGTTAGACAGCTACTTGGAACATGGAATCAGAAAGTACTTTCTCAACGGAAGGTTTGATTCCTTCTGAAAGCCCAAAATGGGAATCTGTGCCAAAACTTGTTTAGGTATTATGAGATCCTTACTGGCTGGAAGGAAGTCAGATTGGGTATGAAGATATTTCCAGGAGTTTGTGTCATACCCAGGTTAGCTCAGTGCTAGTTATGATCTCCAGTCCTATACAAATAATTCCTAGACAGCAACTTCATTGTTGGAATAAGAAAGAGACTTCTGAAAGGAGTGTGTGATTTATTCTCAAGGAAATAAAATGGGAATCTCTGCAAAAACTTGTTTAGGAACTATGTGATCCTTACTAGCTGGAAGGAATGGATATAGGGAATGAAGTTATTTCCAGGAGTTGCTGTCATACCCAGTTTAGCTCAGCTCTAGTAATCTTTTTCAGTCCTATACAATCTTGTTGTTAGGCAGCAACATGCTATTTGGAATCAGAAAGTTCTTCCCCAAAAGAACGTGCAATTTCTACTAATGGCCCCAAACAGAAATTTGTGCCAAAACTTCTTTAGGTATTATGTGATCCTTACTAGGTGGAAAGAAGGGAGACTCAGCATGATGTTGTATCCAGGAGTTGGTGTCATAACCATTGTAGCTCAGCTCCAGGTACGATTGACATTCCTATGCAAACTTGTTGCTACACAGCCACTTGGAACGTGGAATCATAGTGTGCCTGCTCAAAGGAACATGCGATTCCTTCCGAAGGTCCAAAACGGGATTCGGTGCCAAAACTTGTTTTGGTATTATGTGATCCTTACTAGCTGGAAGTAAGGGAGATGGGACATGAAGCCATTTTCAGGAATGGGTGCTATACTTGGTTTGCCTCAGCTTCACTCTGGATTGCAAGTCCGATACAAACCAGTTGATAGACCTGCCCTGACAAGCTGGGATCAGAACACTACCTTCTGAAAGGCATATGAGATTCCTTATCAACGGCCCTAAATGACATCATGTTCTTAAGCTGGTTTAGGTGTGTGATCTTTACGAGGTGGAATGGAGAGTGGTCAGACACAAAATTATTTCCAGGAATGGGTATCATATGCAGTTTAGCTCAGCTCTATGAATGATTGCCACTCCTGTAGAAACTTGCTGCTAGAAAACTACTTGGAACATAGAATCAGAAATTGTCTCCTAAAAGGAATGTTTTATTCCTGATGAAGGCCCAAATTTGGAATCTGTCAAAAAACTTGTTTAGATATTCTTTGATCCTTATCAGCTGGAAGGAAGGGAGATGGGACATGAAGTTATTTTCAGGAATGTGCTCTATACGTGGTTTTGCTCAGCTCCAATCTTGATTGCCAATCCTATACAAACCTGTTGCCAGACCTGCACTGAGATGACGGGATCAAAACACTGCCTTCTTTAATACCTGTTAGGTTCCTTCTTGATGGTCGTAAATGTCATCATGTTCTAAACCTGGTTTAGGTATCTGATCCTTACAAGATGGAAGGGAGAGATGTCAGTAGCAAAATTATTTCCAGGAATGGGTGTCATATCCTGTTTAGCTCAGCTGTAGGTATGATTGCCACTCCTATAGAATTTTGCTGATAGACAGCTACTTTGAATATGGAATCAGAAATTGCCTTCTCAAAGAAAACTGTGATGTCTTCTGAAAGCCCAAAATGGCTATCAGTGCCAAAAATTGTTTAGGTATTGTGTGATCCTTCCTCGCTGGATGGAAGGGAGATGGGTCATGAAGTTATTTCCAGGAATTCATGTCATAACCAGTTTTGCTCTGCGCTAGGTGTGATTGCCAGTCCTATACAAAATCATTGCTAGACAGCAACTTCCAAGTTGGAATAAGAAAGATATTCCTCAATAGAATGCACGATTTATTCTCAAGGCAAAAAAATGTGAATCTGTGCCAAAACTTGTTCAGGAACTATGTGATCTTTAGTAGCTGGAAGGAAGGCAGATGGGACATGAAGTTATTTCCAGGAGTTTCTGTCATACCAAGGTTTGCTGACCTCTAATAATCGTTGCCATTCATATACAAACTTGTTGCTAGACAGCAACATGCAATTTGGAATCAGAAAGAGCTTCACCAAAAGCACATGCAATTTCTTATCAAGGACCCAAACAGAAATCTGTGCCATAACTTCTTTAGGTATTATGTGATCCTTGCTAGCTGGAAAGAAGGGAGATGTGGCATGAAGCTATATCCAGGTGTTTTTGTTATACCCAGTTTAGCTCAGCTCTAGGTACGATTGCCATTTCTACACAAACTTGTTGCTACAAAGCGACTTGCAACTTTGAATCAGAAAGTGCCTGCTCAAAGGAACGTGGGATTCCTTCTGAAGGCCCAAAACGGCAATCTGTGCCAAAACATGATTTGGTGTTATGTGATGCTTTCTAGCTGGCAGGAAGGGAGTTGTGTCATGAAGCAATTTTCAGAATTGGGCGCTATACTTGTTTTGTCTCAGCTCCACAGTGGATTTCCAGTCCTATACATTCTGTTGATAGCCCTGTCTTGACAAGCCTGGATCAGAACACTGCCTTCTGAAAGCCATGTGAGATTCCTTCTCAATGGCCATAAATGGCACCATGTTTTTAAACTCTTTTGTGTGTGTGATCCTTACAAGAAGTAAGGGAGAGAGTTCAAGCCCAAAGGTATTTCCAGGAATGGGCGTCATACGCAGGTTAGCCCAGCTCTAGATATGAGTGCCACTTCTGTAGAAACTTCCTGCTATACAGCGACAAGGAACATGGAATCAGAAATTGCCTTTGCAAAAGAAGGTGTGACTCGTTCTGAAAGACCAAAATGGGAATCCGTGCCAAAACTTGTTTAGGTATTATGTGATCCTTACTAGCTGGAAGGAAATGAGATGGGGAATGAAGTTATTTCCAGGGATGTGTGCTATACATGGATTGGCTCAACTCCACTCTGGATGCAAGTACTATAGAAACCTACTCCCAGGCATGCCTGACAAGCGGGAGTCAGAACACTGTCTTCTGAAATGCATGTGAGATTTCTTCCCAATGTCCCTAAATGACATCATGTTCTTAACCTGGTTTTGGCATGTTATTCTTACAAGATTGAAGGGACATTGTTCAGCCACAAAATTACATCCAGTAATGGGTGTAATACCCAGTTCAGCTCAGCTCTAGGTATGATTGCTACTCCTATAGAAACTTGCTGCTAGACAGCTACTTGAAACTTGGAATCAGAAATTGCCTTCTCAATGGAAGGTGTGATTACTTCTGAAGGACGAAAATGGGAATCTGTGCCAAAACTTGTTCAAGTATTCTGTGATCCTTACTAGCTGGAAGGAAGGGAAATTGGGCAAGAAGTTATTTCCAAGAATGGGTGGTCTACATGATTTGGCTCAGCTCCAATCTGGATTGCAAGTCCTATACAAACCTGTTGATAGACTTGCCTAGACAAGCCAGGATCAGAACATTGACTTCTGAAAGGCATGTGAGATTCCAGCTCAATGGCACTAATTGGTACCATGTTCTTAACCTGATTGAGGTGTGTGATCCTTATGAGATGGAAGGGAAAGAGTTCAGGCACAGAGGTATTTCTGGGAATGGGTGTCATACTCAGTTAAGCTCGGATCTAGGTATGATTGCCAGTATTATAGAAAATTCTTTCTAGACATCGACTTGAAACGTGGAATCAGAAAGTGCCTTAAAAAAGGAAAATACGATTTCTTGTGAAGGTACAAACGGGAGTCTGTGCCAAAACTTGTTTAGGTGTTATGTGATTCTAACTAGCTGGAAGGAAGGGAGACAGGGCAAGATGTTATTTCCAGGAATGGGTGCTACACATGGTTACTCTCAGCTCTATTCTGGAATGCCAGTCCTATACAAACCTAGTTCCTGACATGCACTGTCAAGCCGGTCAGAACAATTCTTCTGTAATGCATGAGAGATTCCTTCTCAAGGGCCCTAAATGGCATCATGTTCTAAACCTGGTTTAGTTGTGTGATCCTTACGAGATGGAAGGGAGAGGAAACAGGAGGAAAGATTTTCAAGGAATGGGTGTCATACCCAGTTTACCTCAGTGCTAGGTATGATTGCCTATCTTATACAAAATTGTTGCTAGACAGCAACATGCAATCTGGAATAAGAAAGTGCTTCCTCAAAAGAACGTGCAATTTATATTCAAGGCCTCCAAATGGGAATCTGTGCCAAATCTTGCTTAGATAGTATGTGATCCTTACTAGCTGGAAGGAAGGAAGATCGGGCATGAAGTTATTCCCAGGAGTTGTTGTCATACCCAGTTTAACTCAACTCTAGGAATCATTGCCAATCCTGTACAAACTTGTTGCTAGAAAGCAACTTGCAACTTGGAATCAGAAAGTGCTTCCTCAAAGGAACGTGCAATTAATTCTCAAAGCCCCAAACCGAAATCTGTGCCAAAAGTTGTTTTGTTATTATGTGATCGTTAATAGCTGGAAGGAAGGGAGGTGTTGTTTGAAGTTATTTCCATGAGTTGGTGTCATACCCAGTTTAGCCCAGCTCTATGTTTGATTGCCATTACTATACAAACTCTTTGCTACTCAGCAACTTGCAACTTGGAATCAGAAAGTGCCTGCTCAAAGGAATGTGAGATTCCTTCTGAAGACCCAAAACCAGAATCTGTGCCAAAATTTGTTTTGGTATTATGTGATGCTAACTAGCTGGAAGGAAGGGAGATGGGGCATGAAGCCTTTTTCAGGAATGTTTGCCATAGTTGGCTTGGCTCAGCTCCACTCTGGATTGCCAGTCCTATACAAACCTGTTGATAGGCCTACCCTGACAAGACCGGATCAGAACTCTGCCTTCTGAAAAGATGCTGAGATTCCTTCTCAACGGCCCAAAATCGCATCCTGTTCTTAACCTCGTTTAGGGGTGTTATCCTTATGAGTTGGATGGGAGAGAGGTCATGAAAAAGGTATTACCAGGAATGGGTGTCATACCCAGTTTAGCTCAGCTCTAGGTATGATTGCCACTCCTGTAGACACCTGTTGCTAGACAGCTACTTGGAACATGGAATTAGAAATTGCGTTCACAGGGCCGGCCCCGTGGCTTAGCAGTTAAGTGCGCGCACTCCGCTGCTGGCGGCCCAGGTTCGGATTCCGGGCGCGCACTGACGCACCGCTTCTTCGGCCATGCTGAGGTCGTGTCCCACATACAGCAACTAGAAGGATGTGTAACTATGACATACAACTATCTACCGGGCCCTTGGGGGAAAAATAAATAAATAAAATTATAAAAAAAAAAATTGCGTTCACAAAGGAAGTTGTGATTTCTTCTAAATTCCCAAAGTGGGAATCTCTGAGAAAACTTCTTTTGGTATTTTGTGATCCTTAACTGCTGGAAGGGTAGGAGATGGGGCATGAAGTTATTTCCAGGATTTGGTGTCATACCCAGTTTATCTCAGCTCTAGGATTCATTGTCAGTCCTATACAAACGTAGTCCAACACATGCACTGACAAGCCTGGATAAGAATAGTGCCTTCTGTAAGGCATGTGAGATTCCTTCTCAACGACCATAAATGACATCATGTTCTTGACCTTGATTAGGTGTGTGATCCTTACGAGATGGTGGGGAAAGACGTCAGGCACAAAGTTATTTCCAGGAATGGTTGTCATACCCAGTTTAGCTCAGCTCTAGGTATGATTGCCCCATGAATAGAAACTTGCTGCTAGACAGCTACTTGGAATATGGAATCAGATATTGCCTTCTCAAAGGAAGGTGTGATTCCTTCTTACGGCAGAATTGGAATCTGTGTTAAATCTTGTTTGTGTATTATGTGATCATTACTGGCTGGAAGGTAGGAAGATGGGGCATGAAGTTATTTTCAGGAATGGGTGATATACATGGTTTGGCTCTTCTCCACTCTGGATTGCTAATCCTATACAAAGCTGTTGCCAGACCTGCCCTGAAAAGCCAAGATCAGAACACTTCCTTCTGAAAGGCATGTGAGATTCCGTCTCAATGGCCATAAATATCATCATGCTCTAACCCTGGTTTAGGTGTGTCATCCTTACGGGAGGGAAGGGAGAGTGATCAGGCAGAAGGTTATTTCCAGGAAAGAGTGTCATACCCAGTTGAGTTCGGCTCTAGGTAAGATATGCAGTCCTATGGAAACTTCTTGCTAGAGACTGACTTGGAACTTGCAATGAGAAAGTGCCTTATCAAAGGAACATGTGATTCCTAGTTAAGATCTAAACTGGGAATCAGTGCCAAAACTTGTTTAGGTATTATGTGATCCTAACTAGCTGGAAGGACGGTAGAGGGTGCATGAAGTTATTTCCAGGAATGGGAGGTGTACTTGGTTTTTCTCAGCTCCACTCTGGATTGCCAGTCCTATACAAACCTAGTCCCAGACATGAACTGACATTGGGGCATCAGAACCATGCCTTCTTAAAGGCATGAGGGAATTCTTCCCAAGGGCCATAATGGCATCCTGTTCAAACCTGGTTTATGTGTTTGATTGTTACCAGATGGAAGTTAAAGGGATCAGGTAAAAATTATTTTTCAGGAATTGGTGTGATACCCAGTTTAGCTCAGCGCTAGGTATGAATTGCCAGTTCTGGACAAAATAGTTAGTAGACTGCAACTTGCAACTTTTAATAAGAAAGTGACTCCTGAAAGGAACGTGAGATTTCTTGTCGAGGACCCAAAATGGGAATCTGTGCCAAATCTTGTTTAGGAATTATGTGATCCTTACTAGCTGTATGGAAGGGAGGTGAAGCATGAAGTTATTTTCACGAATTTGTGCTATACATGGTTTGGCTCAGCTCCACTCTGGGTTGCCAATCCTATACAAACATGTTGCCAGACCTGTCCTGTGATGCCAGGATGAGAACACTGCCTTCTGAAAGGCATGTGAGATTTCTTCTCAAAGGCCATAAATATCATCATGTTCTAAACCTGGTTTAGGTGTGAGATCCTTACAAGATGGAAGAGTGAGATCAGGCAGAATGTTATTTCCAGAAACGGGTGGCATACACAGTTTAGGTCAGCTCTAGGTATGAATAGAAGTCCTATGGAAACTTCTTTCTAGACACCAATCTGGATGTTGAATTGAGAAAGTGCCTTATCAAAGGAAAATGAGATTCCTCGTGAAAGTCCAAAATGGGAATCTGTGCCAAAACTTGTTTAGGTATTATGTTATCCTAACTAGCTGAAAGGAAGGGTAATGTAGAAGGAAGTGATTTCCAGAATCGGTTGCTGTACACGCTTTGGCTCAGCTCCACTCTGGATTGGCAATCCTATACAAACCTAGTCTCAGACATGCACTGACAACCCGGCATCAGAACACAGCCTTCTGAAAGGCATGGGAGAATCCCTCTCAAGGGACATAAATGGCATCATTTTTTAAACCTGGTTCTGATGTGTGATCCCTACGAGATGTAAGGGAGAGGGATCAGGCACATAGTATTTCCAGGAATGGGTTTCATACCCAGTTTAGCTCAGTGCTGGGTATGATTGCCAGTCCTGTACAAAATGTTTGCTAGACAGCAACTTGCAACTTGGAATAAGAAAGGGTTTCCTCAAAGGAAATTAGGATTTCTTCTCAAGTGGCCCAAATGGGAATCCGTGCCAGCACTTGTTTAGCTACTAGGCGATCCTTACTAGCTGGAAGAAAGTGAGAAGGGGAAGGAAGTCATTTACAGGAGTTGGGGGCATACCCAGTTTACCTCACCTCTAGGTATGATTGCCACTCGTATAAAAACATGCTGTTACACAGCTACATGGAACATGGAATCAGATGTTGCCTTCTCAAAGAAAGGTTTGATTCCTTCAGAAATCACAAAATGGGAATCTGTGCCAAAACTTGTATACATATTATGTGATCCTTACTAGCTGGAAGGAAGGGAGAAGGGGCATGAAGTTATTTCCATGAGTTGGTGCCATACCAGATTAGCTCAGCTCT
>CM053518.1:1617193-1657847 GCA_028646465.1 Rhinoceros unicornis
GGTTTGATTCCTTCAGAAATCACAAAATGGGAATCTGTGCCAAAACTTGTATACATATTATGTGATCCTTACTAGCTGGAAGGAAGGGAGAAGGGGCATGAAGTTATTTCCATGAGTTGGTGCCATACCAGATTAGCTCAGCTCTAGGAATCATTGCCAGTCCTACACAAACTTGTTGCTAGACAGCAACTTGCAACTTCGTATCACAAAGTGCTTCCTCAAGGGAACATGCAAATTCTTCTCAAGGATCCAAACAAAAATCTATGCCAAAACTTCTTTAGGCTTTCTCTGATCCTTACTAGCTGGAAAGAAGGGAAATGTGGCACGAAGTTACTTCCAGGAGATGGTGTCATACACAGTTTAGCTCAGCTCCAGGTATGATTGCCATTCTTATGCAAACTTGTTGCTTCACAGCAATTTGCATCTTAGAATCAGAGAGTGCCTGCTCAAAGGAATGTGAGATTTCTTCTCAAGGCCCAAAACGGGAATGTGTGCCAAAAATGTTTTAGTATATTGTGATCCTTACTAGCTGAAATGAAGGGAGATGACGCATGAAGCCATTTTCAGGAATGGGCGCTATACTGTGTTTGGCTCAGCTCCACTCTGGATTGGCAGTCCTATACAACCCTGTTGCCAGACCTGCCTGAGAAGCTGGGATCAGAACACTGCCTTCTGAAAGGCATGAGAGATTTCTTCTCAAGGGCCATAAATGGCATCATGTTCTAAACCCTGATTAGGTGTTTGATCATTATGAGTTGTAAGAGACAGGGATCATCTACAAAATGTTTCCAGGAATGGGTGTCATACCCATTTTAGCTCAGCAGTATGTGTGTTTGCCAGTCCTATACAAAATTGTTGATAGACATCAACTTGAAACTTGGAATACAAAAGTGCTTCCTCAAAGGAATGTGCAAATTCTTCTCAAGGCCCCAAACAGAAGGCTGTGCCAAAACTTCTTTAGGAATTCTGTCATTCTTACTATCTGGTAGGAGGAGAGATGTGGCAGGAAGTTATTTCCAGGAGTTGGTGTCAAACCCAGTTTAGCACAGCTCTAGGTATATTTGCGATTCCTATACGAACTTGTTGCTACACAGTGACTTGCAACTTGGAATCAGAAAGCGCCTGATCAACGGAGCATGAGATTCCTTGTGAAGGTCCAAAACGGGAATCTGTGCCTGCTCAAAGGAATGTGCGACTCATTCTGAGCCCATAACGGGAATCTGTGCCAAATCATTTTTGGTATTATGTGATCCTTACTAGATGGGGGGAAGGGAGATGATGCATGAAGCCATTTTCAGGAATGGGTGCTATACTTGGTTTAGCTCAGCTCAACTCTGGATTGCCACGCTTATACAAACCAGGTCCCAGACATGCACTGACAAGCCAGCATCACATCACTGCCAACTGAAAGTCATGAGAGAATCCTTCTCAGGTGCTGTAAATGGCATCATGTTCTTAACCAGGTTTAGGTGTGTGATCCTTAGGAGATGGAAGGCAGTGTGATCAAGCACAAGATTTTTCCAGGAATGGGTGTCACACCCAGTTTAGCCCAGCGTTATGTATGTTGGCCAGTCCTGTACAAAGTTGTTGCTAGAGACAACCTGCAACTTGGACTAAGAAAGTGTTTCGTCATAGGAAGGTGTGACTTCTTCTCCAGGCCCGAAAATGGGAATCTGTGTCAAAATTTGTTTAGGTATTATGTGATCTTTACTGGAAGGAAGGGAGATGGGCATGGAGTTATTTCCAGGAGTCGGTGTCATAGCAGTTTCGCTGAGATCTAGGAGTCGTTGCCAGTGCAATACAAACTTGTTGCTAGACAGCAACTTGCAACATGGAATCAGAAAGTGCTTCTTCAAAGGAACATGCAATATCTTCTCAAGGCTCTAAACATAAATCTTTGCCAAAACTTGTTTTTGTATTATGTGATTCTTACTAGCTGGGAGGAAGGGATAGGGGGTATGAAGCCATTTTCCGGAAAGAGTGCTATGTTTGGTTTTTCTCAACTCCACTCTAGAATGCCAGTCCTATATACAGCTGTTGATAGAACTTCCCTGAGAAGCTGGAATAAGAGCACTGCCTTCTGAAATTCATGTGAGTATCCTTCTCAGGGGACCTAAATGGCATAATGTACTTAACACGGTTTAGGTGTGTGATCCTTATGAGATAGAAGCGAGAGGGATCAGGAAAAATATGTTTTCCAGGATTGGTTGTCATACACTGTTTAGCACACCAATATGCATGATTGCCAGTCCTATCCAAAATTGTTGCTAGACAGCAACTTGCAACTTGGAATAAGAAAGTGCTTCTCCAAAGGAACGTGAGATTTCTTCTCAAGGCCCCAAAATGTGAATCTGTTCCAAAACTTGTTTAGGTATTATGAGATCCTTACTAGCTGCAAGGAAGTGAGATTGGGCATGAAGTTATTTCCAGGTGTTGGTGTCATACCCACTTTACCTCAGCTCTAGGTATGATTGCCATTCCTATAAAAACTTGTTGATACACAACAACGTGCTACTTGGAATAAAAAAGTACCTGCTCAAAGGAATGTGCGATTCCTTCTGAGGCCCACATCGGGTATCTGTGCCAAAACTTATTTGGGTATTATGTGATCATTACCAGCTTGAAGGAAGGGAGATAAGGCATGAAGCTATATACAGAAATGGATGTTATAAATTGTTTTCCTTGGCTCCACTCTGGACTGTCAGTCCTAAACAAACCTCTTCCCAGACATGCCCTGAGAAGACGGCATCAGAACACTGCCTTCTGAAAGGCAGGAGAGAAACCATCTTCAGGGCCATAAAAGGCATCATGTTCTAAACCTGGTTTTGTAGTGTGATCCCTAAGAGATGGAAGGGAGAGTGATTAGGCACAATGTTTTTTCCAGGAATGGGTGTCATACCCAGTTTAGCCCAGTGCTATGTGTGATTGCCAGTCCCATAGAAAATTGTTGCTAGACAGCAACTTTCAACTTTTAATAAGAAAGTGCTTCCTCAAAGGAAAGTGCGATTTCTTCTCAAAGATCCAAAATGGGAATCTGTGCCAAATCTTGTTTATGTATTATGTGATCCTTACTAGCTGGAGGAACAGAGGTAGGGCACAAAGTTTTTCCAGGAGATAGTCTCATACCCAGTTTCGCTCAGCTCTAGAAATCATTGCCAGTCCTATACAAACTTGTTGCTAGTCAGCAACTTGCAACTTGGAGTCAGAAAGTGCTTCCTCAAGAGAACGTGCAATTTCCTTTCAAGGCCCCAGACAGAAATCTGTGCCAAAACATCTTTAGGTATTATGTGATCCTTACTTGCTGGAAGGAAGGGAGATGGGGCATGATGTTATTTCCAGGAATTGGTGCTATAGATATTTTGTCTCAGCTCCACTCTGGATTGACAATCCTATACCAACCCGTTGCCAGTCCTGCCCTGAGAAGCCAGGATGAGAACACCGCATTCTGAAAGGTATAGAGAATCCTTCTCAAGGGGCATACATGTCATCCTTTTCTAAACCTGATTTAGGTGAGTGATCCTTACGAGTTGTAAGGGAGAGTGATAAGGAGCCAAGTTTTTTGCAGGAATGGGTGTCATACGCAGTTTACCTCAGCTCAAGTTATCATTAACAGTCCTATACAAAATGGTTGCTAGACAGCACCTTGCAACTTCGTAGAAGTAAATGCTTCTTCTAAGCAACGTGTGATTTCTTCTCAAGGCCCACAAATGGGAATCTGCGCCAAAACTTGTTTTGTTATTATGTGATCCTTACTAGCTGGAAAGAAGGGAGATGTGACATTAAGTTATTTCCAGGAGTTGGTGTCAAACCCAGTTTACCTCAGCTCTAGGTATGATTGCTGTTCCTATACAAACTTGGTACTACACAGCGACTTTCAACTTGGAATCAGAAAGTGCCTGCTCAAAGGAACGTGCGATTCGTTCTGAAGGCCCAAAACGATAATCTGTGCCAAAACTTGTTTTGGTATTATGTGATCCCTACTAGCTGGAAGGATGGGAGATGGGACATGAAGCCATTTTCAGGAATGGGTTTTATACTTGGTTTAGCTCAGCTCCAATCTGGATTTCCCGTCTTATACAACCTGTTGATAGACCTCCCCTGAAAACCCAGGATCAGAACACTGTCTTCTGAAAGGCATGTGTGATACCTTCTCAACGACCATAAATGGAATCATATTCTTTACCTGCTAGGTCTGTTATCCTTATGAAGTGGAAGGATGAGATGTCATTCAAAAAGTTATCACCAGGAATGTGTGTTATACACATGTTATCTCAGATCAAGGTATGATTGCCACTTCTACAGAAACTTGCTGCTAGACAGCTACTTGGAACTTGGAATCAGACAGTGTCTTATCAAATGAACATGAGATTCCTGGTTAAGGTCCAAATCAGGAATCTGTGCCAAAACTTGTAAAGGTATTATTAGATCCTTACTAGCTGGAAGGAAGGGAGATGGGGCATGAAGTTATTTCCAGGAGTTAGTGTCATACCAAGTTTAGCTCAGCTCTAGGTATGATTGACACTCCTATGGAAACTTGCTGTTAGACAGCTACATGGAACATGGAATCGGTAATTGTCTTCTCAAAGGAATGTAAGATTTCTTCTGAATGGCCAAAATGGGAGTCTGTGCAAAAGCTTCTTTATGTATTATGTGATTGTTACTAGCTGAAAGGAAGGTAGAAGGGGCATGAAATTATTTCCAAGACTTTATGTCATAACCAGTGTAGCTGAGCTCTAGGAATCAATGCCAGTCTTATACAAACTTGTTGCTAGACAGCAGATTGCTCCATGGATTCAGAAAGTGCTTCCTGAAAGGAACGTGCATTTTCTTCTCCAGAGCCCAAACAGAAATCTGTGCCAAAACTTCTTTATGTAGTATGTGATCCTTACTAGCTTGAAAGAAGGAAGATGTGGTGTGAAGTTATTTCCAGAAGCTGGTGCCATACCAGTTTAGATCAGCTCTAAGAATCACTGCCAGCCTTATACAAACCTGTTGCTAGACAACAAGTTGCAACTTGGAATCAGAAAGTGCTTCCTCAGAGGAACATGCAATTTCATTCAAAGGCCCCAAACAGAAATCTTGGCCAAAGCTTATTTAGGTAATATGTGATCTTTACTAGCCACAAGGAAGGGAGCTGGGGCATGAAGTTATTTCCAGGAATGTGAGCTATCCATGGTTTGGCTCAGCTCTGATCTGGATTGCCAGTCCTATAGCAACCTAGTCCCAGACATGCACTGAAAGCAGGCATCAGATCACTGCCTTCTGAAATGCATGAGAGAATCCTTCTCAAGTGCTGTAAGTGGCATCTTATTCTAAACATGGGTTGGGTGTGTGATCCCTACGAGATGGAATTGAGAGGGAGCAGGCACAAAGATTTATCCAGGAATGGGAGTCATACCCAGTTTAGCTCAGCACTAGGTATGATTGCCAGTCCTATACAAAACTGATGCTAGAGAGCAACTTGCAACTTGGAATAAGAAAGTGCTTCCTCAAAGGACCGTGCAAATTCTTCTCAAGGACACAAATATTAATATGTGGCAAAACTTGTTTAGTTATTATGTGATCCTTACTAGCTGCAAGAAAGGGATATGGGGCATGAAGTTGTTTCCTGGAGTTGGTGTTATACGCAGTTTAGCTCAGCTCTGTGAATCAATGCCAGTCCCATCCAAACCTGTTACAACCATCTATGGTTTATTTATTTTGCAGGAAATATTCACCCTAAGCTAACATCTGTTGCCAATCTTTCTCCTTTTTTCTTACTTCCCACCACGCTCTCCACCCCACAAGCCCCAGTAAATAGTTGTATATTCTGGTTGTAAGTCCTTGTAGTTCTTCTATGTGAGCCACTGCCACAGCATGGCAACTGACAGATGAGTGGTGCTTCCATGCCTGGGAATTGAAACCCAGGCCGCTGAAGTGGAATGCACTGAACTTTACCCACTAGACCATTGAGGCTGGCTCTCATCTATCATTTTTCCTTGTCCCCTGGAAAGAATTCACCATTAGCCTCACAGAGTCATTGAACAAAAGAGCTAGGAAATCTTATCAAGTAGAATACCACCATTTTACAGATGAGGCCACTGATTGGGTCTGCTCAAGATCAGAGAGGCAGTCAACTGCTGAGCCAGAACTAAACCCAGGCCTCTGGACTCTTTTGCTATGTGAACATTCCTCCCCCTATCTCTGCAGATCCTCTACTAAAGTCTAAGTGTGCAGTAGTAACACTTTAACAGACATAATAATTTTTGAAGGGGAAGACTGAGAAATTCTGACAGATGGGAAATATTATGTGCATCAGATGTTTGACCAGTGCTGAGTGTAGATGGCAGGGTGAGAGGAATGGCTAGTGATGAGGTTGGTGGTGGTGAGGAGTCAAATGATGATCCAATGAGGTTGTCTTCAAGAAATCAGTTTCCTTCTCTTACCCTGTTGTCATTATTGAGTGCCTGTGACCTCACACCAAGTCACAAAAAGGCTGCAATGTCCCAATGCATCATATCTGCATTTCAGGACAAAAAAAATGGGAAGGAGCAAAAGCCCAAGTGTTCTATCCAAGAAGGAAGCCCTCCTCAGAAATCCCATCTCTCCTGTCATTGGCCAATCCTAGCAGCAAGGGACAGTAGGAGTTTGAGAGTTCTCTTTTCCCCCTCTTATAATGTGAAAGGCAGGGGAAAGTAGTGGGTGGGTCTGAATGAACCCACTGAAATAGCACACACACAGCCTACACACGCCCTCGGCTCAGTGACCTGCCTGACAAAGAACAGGCACCTAGACTTGCCTAGAGAGCTCCTCCTATCCAGTCCCTTCCTTTTGAACTTCCCTCTGTCCTCTTCAGCCTGATTTCTCTTCCCCAGTGAGCGCTCTCCTCTGAGGCCCCTGTGCAGCTCTGCCTGCTGAGGGGGGTCAATCAGCAGCTGGGGTGCGGGGACTCCCAGAGTGTTTGGGCACAGACGTGCTCGGAGGAGGGCCCGGCGGGGCCAGAGCCGCCGCTGCCACGGTATAGAGGAGGCAGGGGCGAGGCGGGGCTGGAGCAAGGCGCTCAGCGTGGAGGGTGAGGGGCAGAGCTGGTGCTGTGGCCTGAGTGGTCTCTCCAGAAAGCCCTGTCAGGAACGCGCACATCCTCCTGCTTGTGGCCCTTGAGACCCCGTGGACGATGGATGGCGCTCGCCCCAACCCTAGGGGGTGCCTGCCCTCCAGACCTTGAGACCCTGCTGAGCCGAGGCTGCCTTCTGGGCCCCACCGGCGCCGGCCCGCGGACAGGAGGCGGGGCCATCCTGTGGCGCCTGGCTGAGTCCCCTAGAACCGCACATCCCCCACCCGCATCCACTCCCATCCCTCCTCTCCGCCCCACCTTTGCCCTCCTGACACCCATGGCAGAGCCTCCTGAGACCACTGCCTGAGGTCTCTGCCCATGGCTGCCCCTCCCAACCAGGAAGCCGACCTGCTCTGAGCAGTGAATAGTCACTGGTTTCCCCCTTCTCACAGGAGCTATTCATTATCCATTTTAAACAGGGAAGAGCTGAGCTGTCTTCAATATACACTCTGGAAAGGTGGACACTCCAGTCACCTAGTCCTCATCCTGAGTAGGGGGGTGACTCGCTGTCCCTGGCCTGTGCTGTGGATGCACGTGCCAGGCCCCCACACCTGTGATGCTGACTGTGGAGCAGCCCACATGGAAAACCACTCCCTGGTGGTTGCCCTGCTTTTCTGGGTCGGGTTCTGGAGGCTAAGCCTTAGGGTTAGATCAGCTGCACTACCACAGTAAAACGGAGTTTTGGGGAAAATGAATGCAAATGGCCTGAAAAGGTAAAACTAAGCAGCTCTCAAATTCAATGTGAAAAGCAAACATGATGGCTTTCTTACTCTAAACACTGTAATCAAAAGGTTAATTTTTGAATAGCAGAGACAGAGCATTTCCAGGAACTCTATCTTCATGAGCCAGGAAGACAAATGTTCACTTAAGACACTGTAAAAGCCTCTCTTCTGAGGCCTGCCAGTGGCACAAGCGATTAAGTGCATGTGCTCTACTGTGGTGGCTTGAGGTCCACTGGTTCGGATCCTGGGCGCGCACCAATGCACATCTTGGCAAGCTGTGCTGTGGCAGCATCCCATATAAAGTGGAGGAAGATGGGCACAGATGTTAGCCCAGGGCCAGTCTTGCTCAGCAAAAAAAGAAAAAGAGGAGGATTGGCAGATGTTAGCACAGGGTTGATCTTCCTCACAAAAAAAAAAGCCTCTCTTCTTTGGCGATTTTGAAAAACTTGCTAATATACCAGAGTTCCAAACTTGTTAAAAATGTATCCTTATCCTGGTCTAACTGCTAAGATCAAACCTGAAATAGGTAACATGCAGAACAAAGCAACATCTAAAATTTAAAATCTCTTTTTCCCAGTACATTTAAAGCTTCATTTTGAAAATATCAGAAAATCTTACTTTAGAGCAGCAGGTGGATGGCGTGCAACAGATCAGAGAGGGAACAACAAACAGAGACCTGTGTGCAGACAAGTCAGCCGCTTGATAATGCATGCTGGGATCTGTAGTTCTGGTTGCTTCCAAATTTGCTCCGTTCAGTTTCCTTGAGTTTTTAGCGAAAGATTTGCACATTGGTACACTTAATATGTGTACGTGCTGTCATTCTAGTGGAACTCAGGTAGAACTAACACGGAGTAAAAGGTGAAATAATGGAAAAGCCCCTCACAGCATAGGTAGGACTGGAAATCATTCTCTTGGCTTTGCCCCCCTCAGTCCCTGGCATTTGTTTGTGTCTACTGTGTGCTGTTCTGGGGTGGTCAAGATTGAATGAGTCAGAGAGTGCATGTGGAAGATGGCAGAGCCACAAATCAGAAGGAGCCCAGCTCACTGAAGATACTGGAGTCTTCCCTCCTGGCCCTTGACCAAGATTGTTGAGGGAGGGAAGTACAAGTTTTCTGTGTTCAAGGTATAGTTATGGTTCCTTAGTGACCCAGTCTATTCTAGCACTAATACATATTCAGTGGAAGAGTGCAAGCATCCTGACTGCACTGATGGGTGGCACCAGGGAGCATGTTGAGCTTCAGTGAGAGTGTGGAGGCTTGAAAGTGAAGAACACGTTGGCTAAGAGCAAAAAGCCACATTTGGCTGAAGAGAACAGAGATAGAAGATGGAAAAGAAAGGACTAGGTCATGGGAGCCCTCTATGCTAGGCATAGTACTTGGGACTTGATCAGGCAGGTAACTGAGCAGAGGGAGTGTGTAGGTTGTTTGTTCACATGCTATTTAAGCTGGTTCACTCAAAAAGCACCCCACTCATGCTCCCCTGCCTTTTTCATTGTAAGTATGATAAATAAATGACAAGTAATAGACTATACTGGAGTGTATGAGGAAGCTATTTGTTTGAAACTAATTTGGCCTGACCTTGTTTTTTCAAAAGGGCCTGAGGTGGTCTGTAGAGCATGCATTGTAATCTGCTTTAAGAATTTACTATGACCCGAAGACAAGAATGATTCCCCTAAAGGAAAAGATGCAACATCTCCCACATCAGCATTCCCTTCAGGGTAAGCATCTCTCCCTAAACTAGGAATTAATTACTGACCTGCTGTGCTCACCTGTGATCACTCACCTTGTGACCACCAACCTGCTGTGTTCACTGACCTGCTGTGCCAGCAAAGCAGTCTCATGAAGGCTGTAAAAGGGACATTCCTGTCATATGTGATGTATGCTCTTTGTTCCACCACGGTGTATAAGCACTCTGTACACCCTGGGCACTAGTCCTCAGATATGGCTCATAATAAATTCACCCTAATTTTGATTTATAGACTGATGATGGATTATTTGTCTCCACAAGGGGTGGAAAAGGAAACTTTCAAATTCCTAGCCTCCTTTGCTGCTGTTGGTCAATGAAACGTGGGTGGGGATTTCTGAGGAGGGCTTCCTTTTTGGATAGAAAGGCCTTTGGCTTTTGTTCCTTCCGTTTATTTGGGGCAGTGCCTGGAATGAGGATATGATGACTTGGGACATAGCAGCCATTTTGTGGCTTGGTGTCAGGTCAGAGTCACACATTAAGGACAGTAGGGAAGAAAAAGTACCCCGTTCCTTGAAGACAGGCTTAAGACAATAGCCCTAAACGAAACCCTCTGGACTTTTCACCCAAGAAAAAGGAAGGGTAAAATGAAGGGAACCACAGAACCAAGGACTCAGCATGGAAACCAGCAGCACAGTGTCTGTTACATCTGTGCTTAATAATGTGAATGATCATTAGAAATTCAATTACAGTGGGTGGCAAAAATTGTCCTGAAAGTGTTTTAAAGCCATGACCTAGTTTCTGCTTGTGTCCATGTAAGGTCTGTGGTAAAGCTGTCACTCACTGCCACACTCTAGCATCTAATCTGGGGCCAGTGACTGTAATCACACCCAGCTGTGCTCCTTGCTTTACAAACAACAAATTTTCTTTGACTTTTGAGGATTTTGGAATAGACCTTTTATGAATATGGCAGTTCCTTAATCAAGACCCACTCACATAGCTCTTTCTTGATGCAGCTGTCTTCAGCCTCCTTTTGTTCACAGATCTTTGACAATTAGGCTTACTCTATGACAGCCAAAATCACATGGTATTGCAAATATCTGCTCACACCTCTGTACAGTCACCGGACTAGATTCGTTCAGAGCTAGGGACCGTATCATGTTCACCGTTACATTCTGATCAGCTCATATTAAATGCATGAGTTATCTGTTTTTTCAGATCCTTTTAGTGTAGTCTGACCATATTATTGCTTTTTAACATTCTTGCAAGTTTCCATTGCTGATTTTCATCATTGTTCCTTCACAATCATTCATCATATGATACTGAAACTCAGATCATGACTTAAGCAACATTCTGAGGGAGACATCAGCAAGATGGAGAAATACAGAGTCCCAGCTCTCTTTTCCCCACAGACACAGACTTACCAGCAATATATGGACCAAAACACCTTTGTGAGGACTCAGAAGCCACTAAACAAGTTGCAGTACCCTAGGCGAGGCCAAAGCTGAGAACACACACCCTCAAGTGGATCAGCAGAACCCTTTCATTTTACCCATCAGCACCTTTCCTTGAAGAGAGCACAACTCAGCCCGTGCTCATGGTTTCTCCATCATAGGGAGTAGGGGTAAGAAGCGAGAGGAAAATTCATCCAAAGTTCTGTCTTTTGGAGGGCTGCCCGAGGGACTGGTTTGTGTCTCATCTGACCTGAGTGCTGATGGAACTGGCATGGTCCGGCACCAGAGGGCCTTCAGTGCCCCAGACAGAGGCCAGTGTGGCTCACCACCGTCATGAGAAAGTGCCCAACTCACAGCTTCATCCTCAGGAGGCAGGGAGGAAGGTAGATCATGTGTCATGTTTGCCAACTTTTTGGAGGGCTGCCATTGGGACTGGTTTCTATCTCACCTGATTTGTGGAGCTGCTGGGGAGCTGACATAATTTGGCCAGGACATAAGTGGCCTGGGGGCCAGTGAGAACAAAGAAGAGTGGGATGGCTTCCTGTTGCAGCACCAAAGAACCTGCAGCACTGCTGACAGACACCATAGGGAGCAAGACATTATGAGCCCCTGAAAAAGAAACTGACCAACCTCTCCAATTGGCAAATTATGCACATAAGCCTAGAGAATTCACATCCCGCCAAAAAGATTTCAGAAGACCTCACAATCTATCACTGGGCTGATTGACAAAGGTCTTCCCCTGTATGAAGCAGCCCACAAAGACTGGAAAAGGTGGCTGTTTCTTCAAATGCATAAAACTCAGCAAAAAGTCAAAAAGCACACGAAGAAACAGAGAAACATGGCCCAATCAAAGAAACAAATTAAATCTCCAGAAATCAACTCTAAAGAAACAGTGAACTATGAATTACCTGATAAAGAATTCAAAATAATAGTTACAAAGAAACTCAAAGATCTACAAGAGAATGCTGATAGATAACTAAATGAAATCAGGAAGAGGATTATGAATGGAATGAGAATATTAAACAAATGGAAACTATAAAAAGGAACCCAACAAATTCTGGAGCTGGAGAATACAATAACTAAATTGAAAAATTCACGAGAGGGGTTCAGTAGCAGACTTTATCAAATAGAAGAAAGAATCAACACAGTTGAAGACAGATCATTTGAAATTATCCAGGCAGAGAGGCAAAAACCAAAAAGAATAAAGAGAAGTGAAGAGAGCATAAGGTATTTATGGGACATCAGCAAATGGACGAATATATGCATCATGGTACTTCCAGAAGGAAAGAGAAAGGGACAAAACATTTCTATGAAGAAATAATGGCTGAAAACTTCCCAAATCTGTGGAAGGAAATAGACATCCAAATTCAAGAGTTAAGCAACATTCTACTAGACCTGATATATGAAGACTGATTATATTTTTAATGGCATTAAAGCAGTTATCACCCAGATGAACTTACCTACTACTTCACATTACTCTTCTTCAGTGGAGGAGCAGACAGAGTAAAGAATCAGACCTGCAGCTGTGTTAGTGTCTTTTTTGGGTGCAAAGAACAAACAAGACTGCCGAGGGACATGCCTGCTGGAGAGGATTATAAGAAAGGACAATTTCCCCTTCACCCTAGTGAACCCTATGACAGGATGTTAAGGTAGGGAAATTTTCCAATCCTGGTGAACCCTATGACAGGATGTTAATGTAAGGGAAATTTTCCAATAGACTTGAAAGTCTTGCTAGATGCAATTCATAATCTCTTCCTTTGAATGAGTCTTCTTGCCAAAGAGCCAAGAATGCCTTGAAATCACTAACTCATTTCTGAACTTTATGCAACTTGCTGTTTTATGTGGTTTTTCAAAGTCACGTGAAACAAAAGTAATATCGGATACTTTGTAAAACCATAGTTCTTAACCTCTTGTAGGGTAATAGACCCCTCAGAGTATGTTAAAAGAAAGAATGGACCCTACTATCCTAGAAAAATGTATCCACACACAAAAGTTACCATAAAATTTCAGAGGTTTTACAGACCGTGTGAAGCCATCCACAGATGCCTTATGTGTTTGTGGTGACCCCAGTGTTAGGAACATTACTTTGAAAGATATTGGTGCTGGCTGCTCATGTCTAAAATGAAAGGGTGGAATAAATGTTCGATGAGGTTCCTCCAGCTGGGAGTGAAGTGAAATAGAGCATAAAGTCAAATAACAAGCCAACCAAGTGAGAGTGCTGGTACATGGTGTGGGGTGGGTGGGCAACAGAAAAGGGAGAAAGATGTCTTGCAGTTGTTACAGCAAAGGAAGATTAAGACTAGAAACTGCAGTGGTCCCAGCACCTGTTTATCCTTTCACAACTTAAATCCAGAAGGAGTGTATATTTTCACAGCAAAATTCAGTCAACAAATCAGAGAGGAGAGCCAAATACAGCCTGAGTACCCCACTGAGAAATATTAACTAACCTTGCATGGAGTTATTACTGGAGCTACTAATTAAATATTTGCTGAATGTGTAAGGTATTAAAAAAGGAGTGTATAATTTTGTTAATTAAATGATACTATATAGTAATTGATGTATTATATAAGTCACATATGGATAAGTTTACAATAATGAAATATACACACAGGGACTGGAAATTTCCTTCAATGACTTTATTATTTACAATATTATATAAATAAATAAAAAAAACCAGCTTCTAAAATATTGCCACATTCAGGAAGAAGGTATTGCTGTCACCCTTCTAAATTGCTGGAATGCCTTAATTTCCTATTCCTTCATCTTCTAACTCTAGTAGCAAAGTGACAACTGAATTGAAATTAAGTTAGACTGTGACATCACTACCAATGACAGACAAATAAGGTAACAGATAGAGTCATTTCCAAACAAGGGACAACAATCCCCAGGAAAGCGATGCGAGAGGGGTCTACTGAGTCTGGCACGTGGGCACAGCTCTTCCTGAGGACGTGGGACAGGGGACCGGATGAGGATCCACTTGCTCAACTCCAGGTGTTTGTTCTTCTGAGAAAAAAATAAATAACAAAATTCATCTCCTAAAAAATACACAAAAAACAAAGACGACTGGCAGTGGACAGGATGTTAAAACAGTAGAGACGTGAAGAGTGAAAAATGTCAACGTGGTCATTAACTTCCTCAGGTTTGGTCAATGAAAATGTATATTTCACTTCAGCAGAGTTGGAGAAGTTTATTCCCCATTTTCTGACAAAATGAATTGTTAAGAAAACCATGTTGCACATAAAACCGAGCAGTAATAGAGTCTTATTCAGAATGCATCAACTGGAGATTCAAAGTGAATCAAACATTAATTAATTGAGTTTGATTTTCTTTTAACCTATTTTTAGGGAAAAAAACGTTCTGCTAAACAAATAGTGAGTATTTTAGAGAATAATTATCATCTTCAGAAAACTTCCCTTGAGCCTTTAAAAAGCACTACAGCTACAACTATTTCTTTATAAACAATATTTATTTTCAAATAATTATATTCATAAAAGTGAATCTACCGTAACTGTTCTTATCAAGTATTTTAAGTTGTTGAGATAATTCAGAATACCTTTTATAATTAAAATTAAAAACTGACATTAAATTATTTTAGACTGATATATTAGAGACTATGTCCTTGAATTCTGAGTTGGTCAGTTTTTGATTTATATAATCCTCTAGACTACTCCTTTACTTATTTCACTTAAAAACAGTTACAGAGAGATCCAAATATTGACAAAATGAATTAAACATTTGTATTTTTGGGGTCGCTCCCATGACAGCAGCAGTGAGAGCTGTCCCTCGCTGTCAACGTCCACAGCATTGGGCTCTGTCCCCATGATGGCAGCAGGGAGAGCTGTCCTTCACTGTACCCTAAACGGCAGTGGGGTCTGTCCCTATGATGGCAGCTGGGAGAGCTGTCCCTCTCTGTCACCCACCAAGGCAGTGGGATGTCACCTGTGATGACAGCAGGGAGTGTTGTCCCTCACTGTCTACCTCCACAGCAGTGGTTTCTGTCCCCATGATGACAGCAGGGAGAGCTGTCCCTCTCTGTCACTCTCCACAGCAGTGGGGACACCTGAAGGGCTTCTTCCATGACACAGTTTGTTTGGGGTCCACAGCCAGGCATTCAGTGTACTGTCACTACTCAACACATATTCGTTAACTAAATAAACCTTAGAATGATAAAGCATGCATTATTAAGTATTTTATACTGTGTGTGTAAAAGAACTGTTTTGTAAAATTTAGATAAAATTGCATAAAAGTGGGAGGTGCTTATAAAGTGGAATAATCCACTGGGTCACTGACTATTTACACAGGAATGGTAAAATGTGTGGGGAAGATTCTCAATGTCCATTTCTTTTGAATTATTTTGAATTCAGGTACAATATATACCTGAAAGTCACTTACAAATCAAAAGTAATGTTCCTGACCATTCTGTAAGAACTAAAGTTCCATTTTTATCACTTGAAGTGTTCCAGGTAGGAGCTGCGACTGTCCTGCCATAGACACTAGGGCTGTTCACACTAAATACATACTAGATGACATCTTTAATACAATCTCTAATTTTTTTTAAATGAGTGGACAATAACACACACAATTATCATCTTACATTTGACGACAGCTAGGATGTTCAGTGTGCTTTCACACACGACTCTGAGTCTGACCTTTACAAGTCTATGGATAGTCTAGACAGTCATTTGTCATCCTCATGAGTGCACAGGCCATTGTTTGAGGACCCTCATCCTGGAGACCCATTTCTGACTTTAGCTCAGTGCTGGTCTCACTACACACAGCTGCCCCAAGGGCTGGTCAGCATTCTCTTTCTTCAAATGCAACACAGGAGGTAGAAATATGGGAAAAGTTGTAGTTTGAGGAATGGATATGCAGAAATTGGATCATTGGATTTGAAAACAGTGCCTAAGATAAGTTTCAGTTTGCCAGTGAGCATCAATGCTGTATTTACAGTATTAAGAACAAGTAGCATAATATTTACTTATTTTTACTGTGTACTGATTATATTTTTATGGTGCACATGGTTAAAATCTATTAAGACATGCTTGTATTTTTATTGGGAAGGGATCTTCTACCCTGATAGTTAAGTCATTCTTTTATAATACTGAAGGTATCTTCACTAATATGTAAAGATGTGACAATGCAAGGGTAAAATTCATATTTTTCCAGAACCTATAATGGATAAATAGTTGAGAATACAGCAAACTAAGGAGATGTCACAGGATATATATGATCCCAATGAATTCACTTCAAAAATAATTCTTTCTAAATTATTGATGAACTTAGGTTTATTCTTGACTGTCACATATATAATAGTAGTCTTCAAATGTGTAAGAATATTGAGAAGTAAGATGGAAATCATCAGGAAATACCAACATTTTCTACTTACTTGAAGTTTCCTGGGCCTGTTGATTTCCTCTAAGATTATATCTCAGTCACCTCCTTGTATCTTTTTGATCCTCGACAGCAGCTTCTGTAGGAGTAATTCCACTAAGAGCAACAGAAATATGTAAAATGCCAGCAACTAATTTTAATGGAAGAATAAACAGAACCACTGTCAAGAATTTCCTGATAAGATACATCACATTGACATAATATAGGTAAGCAGCAGCAGATAAGTCCCCATGATACCCTCCTGATATCACACACTTGAAAGTTATAAATAACACCATCAAATTGGAAATGTTCTGTTTGTTTGCAGGGGAGTTTTTTTTTTAATCATTAAGATACCAATTCTTTTTAAATTTCTGAAACCCCAATAGCTATTAATTGGATATTGAGCAAAATTACATTTGGGGGCACCATAAAACAAATAATTGGGTCATTACCATGAGGCACTAGAAACATCTTGAAGCTACAGAAATTACCAGAGCACAAAGGCAAAAAGCAGCTTCCTGTATGCATGGTCAGGCACGTAAACACATGCTGCAGCTCTGATCTGAGATGACACAGTCAGAGGCCAAATTCTGCTCGTTGTGCCCTGTAGAGAAAGACATTTTGTGAACTGTTTGAGCATGAATCGGCAATGCTAATTTATGAGACTTTCTGCCTTTCTTACAGACTGAAAATATCTGCTGATTCTATCCTGTAAGTCAAACTGCTTTTTATAACGATGAATTTAATAGGTATAAGCTCCATGAAAACCAACAGTCCTATCGACTCAGATGATGAGTCTGGTGAGAACACATGAAGAATGCATGAAGATTCAGAGTGCTACTTTTTGGGCAAAATTAGACATCGTCATTAAATATTCATTCATTAAACACTCACAGGAAGAATAAAAAGTGTTAAGAGTCAGAGGGTATCGTAAGAAATGCTCTAATACAAACCTACCCTTTCATTGATTATGAATGTGAGGACCAGAGACATTAATAACTGGCAACATTATATTTCTAATTCAGTTTCCCTGACCTTCTGTTTAATTTCCTTTTCATTATGCTATACCACAAAGGAACTTAGGAACACTATTATATATGATACTATATGTAAATAAATCAATAAAAAGAGGATATGCTCTTGGGCCCTGAGTACTACAATTTAAAAGGAAATGCAAGGGCCGAACGGGTGGTATAGTGGTTAAGTTTACATGCTCTGTTACGGCGGCCCAGGGTTCTCAGGTTCAGAATGTGGGCACAGACCTACGCACCACTCATCGCGCCGTGCTCTGGTGGTGTACCATATAAAGTAGAGGACAATGGGCACAGATGTTAGCCAAGGACCAATCTTCCTCAGCACAATGAGGAGGATTGGCAACAGATGTTAGCTCAGGGCTAATTTTTCTCATCAAAACAAAACAAAATTAAATAAATAAAAGGAATTACAACCTTTACACAAAAACGCAACAGGAATTAAAAAATAAAATTAAGAGAACCAACAGAAAGCTTTGTCAAACAACTAAACAAACGAACACGTTCTGAATACTCACCTTCAAATAGAAGGCCATATAATTTTTATTTTGTTGGTGAGGAGGACCAGCCCTGAGCTAACATCCAATGCCCATCCTCCTCTTTTTTGCTGAGGAAGACTGGCACTGGGCTGACATCTGTGCCCATCTCCCTCTACTATATAGGGGACGCTGCCACAGCATCGTTTTAACAAGCAGTGTGTGGGTGCATGCCCAGGATCTGAACTGGGGTACCCCTGGCTGCTGTAGTGGAGCGTGCACACTTAACTGCTTGTGCCACCAGGCTGGCACCCATAAGGCCATTTTTAAGCTGGTTATATATTACTGAGCAAGAAGCATCCAAAGACATAGTATGTTAGTAATTGATCAGAATTGTGCTTGTTTTTAAAATCTTTGTATGTGTAAAGAGAATTTAATAAATTTAAAATCTGTAGATGTTTGTATTTATTTTAAAAAAAGCGATAATAATATCTTAATATATTTTAAAAAAGTTAACTAATGCAAAGATATTTGGACAGTTTAGAAGGGAAATTTAAGCTACTGAAGTCATAGTCAATTGAGACAAAGACATACTCCTCGAACTTCTCGGCATTTATCTTCTTCTCTACATCTACTTTCACCAGCTTGCTTCAGATATTCAACTTCTTTAGAGAGCTTAGCTGTTAAAGCAACTTTTTCCTAAATTTTTTAAAGAAAAGACTAATAAAGTAATTTTAGAGAAGTTTCAAAGTCTTGTTCACTACCGTGATCTGGTAAGAACATTTTACAACAGCAAACTCGAAATATACAAAAACAGGAAAGGCAAAATTTTTAACCCTAAAATGAATAGCAAATAAATATTTGATGTGAAGTATATTTGAAGCTATTAGAGGGTAATGTGTAATTAGAAAATCTATAACTTTTATTTCCTAAAACTAATTTTTCCCCAATTAATAAACAATATACCTAAACAAAATGAAATATAAAGGTTGAAAAGAACAAAATTGGTAGACCAAGTTAAATGAGGAAAATGAGAAGAGATGAACAGCAATATAAATATCAAAGTAGAACTGAATTCAAGGCACAAATTATTATATAACTTTATTTGAGATATTCCATAGTCAAGGACAGTTCAATCTAGTTGTATAAATATATCTACTTCCTACTCAGAGAAAAAAATATTCATATATCATACAAACATTCATACAAATCTTTTTAATGAATATATTTCATTTTTTAGGGCAATTGTAAGTTTACAGAAAATTTGAGCAGAGTACACAGAGTCCCCATATACCCTCGTTCTCCTCCTAGATTCTCCTATTATTATTATTTTTTAATTTATTTATTGTGGTCACTTTGGCTTATAACCTTATAAAAATTTAGAGTGTACATCATATTTCAATTTCTGTGTACACTACATCATGTTCACCACCCAAATACTAATTACAATCCATCAACACACACATGTAACTAATCATCTCTTTCACCCTCCTTCCTCCACTCTTCCCCTCTGGTAACTACCAATCCAATCTCTCCCTATGTGTTTCTTTGTTGTGGTTTTTATCTTCTATTTATGAGTGAGATCATACGGTATTTGACTCTCTCCCTCTTACTTATTTCGCTTAGCATAATACCATTAAGATCCATCCATGTTGTCACACATGGCCAGATTTCATCCATTTTTATGGCTGAGTAGTTTTCCTTTGTGTATATATACCACATCTTTTCTATCCATTCTTCCCCTGACGGGCACTTAGGTTCCTTCCAAGTCTTGGCTATTGTGAATAATGCTGCAATGAACATAGTGATGCATATATCTTTTCAAATAAGTGTTTTCACATTCTCTGGATAAATACCCAGCAGTGGAATAGCTGGATCATATGGCAGTTCTATTCTTAATTCTTTGAGAATCTCCATACTGGTTTCTACTGTGGCTGCACCAGTTTGCATTCCCACCAGCAGTGTATGAGAGGTCCCTTGTCTCCACATCCTCTCCAACATTTATCGTTTCCTGTCCTGTTAATTATAGCCATTCTGATGGTGTGAGGTGATATCTCTTTGTAGATTTGATTTGAATTTCACTGATAATTAGTGATGTTGAACATCTTTTCATGTGCCTGTTGACCATCTGTATATCTTCTTTAGAGGAATGTCTGTTCAGATCTTACCCCCATTTTTTGAGTTGTTAGTTTTTGTTGTTGTTGAAATGTATGAGTTCTTGATATATTTAGGATATTAATCCCTTATTAGATACATGGCTTGCAAATATCTTCTTCAAATTGTTAGGTTCTCTTTTTGTTTTGTTGATGGTTTCCTTTGCTACACAGTAGGTTTTCAGTTTGATGTAGGCCCATCTTTTTTTCTATTGTTTCCCTTGCTGGGTCAGACATGGTAATTGAAAATGTGCTGCTAAGACCATTGTCAAAGTGTATACTGCCTATGTTTTCTTCGAGAAGTTTCATGGTTTCAGGTCTTTAATCCATTTTTGAGTTAATTTTTGTGTGTGGTGTAAAAAAATGGTTTACTTTCATTCTTTTGCATGTGGCTGTCCAGTTTACCCAGCAACATTTATTGCAGAGACTTTCCTATCTCCATTCTATGTTCTTGGCGCTCTTGTAGAAAATTAGCTGTCCATAGCTATCTGGGTTTACTTCTGGGCTCTCGGTTCTGTTCTGTTGATCTCCGCGTCTGTTTTTGCTTACTACTCTCTACATCTGTCACTGAGATGCTCCCAGATCTTATCAGGTGTTTCTCTTTTTGCCAAAGGAATGTGCACCTTTCTGGTGATTTTAGGTTGCTTTCCAAAACAGGTGAATCTCTGTGTGGGCCCTATAAGAGCAGACTTTTCTTTCCCCTTATGTCCAATAGCTTTTCCAGAGGTATTCCCCCTTCTTGTTAGTAGCCAGCAAAGCCAAGTATTATGACACTTATCTCAGTTTTCCTGAGTTCAAAAGCTGTTTATTGCAGTAACACTCCCCCACTCAGATCCTCCCCTCCTTCAGGGAAGGCTTTGTACCTTAGAATTGCTCCTAGCTGTGAAGTGTCACAGCTGGGAGGTGGTTTTTCCCTCTCCCATAAGGAATTTCTGCCTCTCCCACCTCGGTCACCATCATCCCTTTTTGTGGGGGTTCTTTTATTTTATTTATTTATTTTTTTGAGGAAGATTGGCCCTGCACTAACATCTTTTGCAAATCTTCCTTTTTTTTTTTTTTTTTTCTTCCCAAAGCACCAGTACATAGTAGTGTATCATAGTTGCACAGTTGCAGATCTTCTATATGGGACACTGCCTCAGCCTGGCTTGATGAGCGGTGAGTAGGTCTGCACCCAGGATCTGAACCAGCGAACCCCAGCCACTGAAGTGGAACATGTGCACTTAATCGCTCTGCCACCAGGCTGGCCCCTGGAGATACTTTATATCCCATTTTCAGGTCTCTCTTGGGGGTAATTGTTCCAAGAGTAGTTGTAAATTCAGTGTGTCCATGGGAGGAGGTGAGTTCAGAGTCTGCCTATGCCACCATCTTGACACTATCTTGCTCTCCGATCATTAACACCTTGTATTAGTGTGGTATATTTGTTACAAATGATGAGCCATTATAGATACATTATTATTAACTAAAGTTCACAGTTCACGTTAGAGTTTAGTCTTTGTATTATACACTCTATTGGTTTTAACAAACGTATAATGACGTGTGTTCATCATTACTGCATCATACAATTAGTTTCACTGCCCTAAAAATCTCCTGTGCTCCACCTATCAACCCCTCCCTGCCTCCACCTGAACCCTTGGCAATCATCAATCTTCTTACTCTTTGCCTAGTTTTGCCTTTTCCAGAATGTCATACATTCTGGAGTGAGCTTTTTTAAATTAGCAATATGCATTTTAAGTTCCTCCATGTCATTTTGTGGCTTGATAGCTCATTTCTTATTATTGCTGAAGAAATCATTCATTTCTTTTATCGCTGTTACCACAGCCATACAATGGATTACTATTAGATATTGAATACAAAAATAAACCCATCTAATTAGGAACGCCTGGAGCTGCTTATTCCTCTAGGCTCTCCCCCCAGTCCCCATAAAAACATTTGCACACACACACAATGGCTAGCAAAGAATAAAAATGTGCAAGCTTCCAAAAGTGAGATGCTCAGCTTAAGGAGGTCAATGAGGGGGTCAGATGAGCCCATTTGTGGAGGAACCCTCTATTTACTCCCTCACAGCACCACTAAAAGACCCCAGCTTTCTGGAGCAGATGCTGACATCAGGGACTCCCTGAGCATGTGACTGGCTGGAGCGGTGTCAATTCTGTAAGAAACTATCCAACTGTCTTCCAAATTGGCTGTACCATTTGCATTCCCACCAGCAATGCGTGACAGTTCCTGGCTCCACTCCTCGCTGGCATTCAGTGTTGTCAGTGTTTTGGATTTTGGCAATTATGATATTTTGAGATACTGTGGGTGTGTAGTGGTGTCTCATTGTTTTTTGATTTGCGCTTTTCTAATGACATATGAGGTGGAGCATTTTTCATATGCTTATTTGCCATCTGTATATCTTCTTCTGTGAGGTGTATGTTCAGATCTGTTGTCTACATTTTACTCAGGTTGTTTGATTTCTTATTATTGAATTTTAAGTGTTCTTTGTATATTTTGGATATGAGTCCTTTATTAGAGATACATTTTGCAAAAATTTTCTTCCAGTCCATGGCTTGTCTTTCACAGAGCAAATGTTTTTAATTTAAATGAGTTCCAATTTATCAATGTTTTTCTTTCATAGACCATGCTTTTGGTGTTGTATATAAGTCAATGCCTAAAGATCACGCAAATTTTCTCTTCTGTTATCTTCTAGCTGTTTTCTAGTTTGGTGTTTTACATTTAGGTTTATGATCAAGTGAGTTACTTTTTGTGAAAGGTGTCCAGTTTTTGAGCACCATTAGTTGAGAAGACTATCCTTTTCCATGGAATTGCCTTTGGTCTTTTGTCAAAGATCAATTGACTATATTTTTGTGTATCTATTTCTGGGCTCTCTATTCTCTTCCATTGATCAATTTGTATACATTTTGTTTTACAAGATCAAAGAACTCTAAAAACATTTAGTAATTTTGATGCAAATAAAATTTCAATATATTCTAAAAATGCAGAAATAACAGTAATTTTTTGCCACAATATAATGAAATGAATTAGTATATATACCAGTTTCAAAATAATTCTTGGGTAAAAGAAATCAAAATTGGAATTGCTGACTTGGAAATGAAAGGCAATGAGAATTCCATATTTCAAACACATGGCATGGGACCAAAGGTGCACTCAGGAAATACTGACATGCTGAAACAGTTTACTAATAACCTGAAAACATATGTTCTTATCATTGTGAAATTTTGGTTGTACATTATTTTTTGTCAATCACTATATACATGTCTCCCTTCACCCCTTGTGCCCACTCTCCCACACCCCCTTGCCCCTGCTAACCACTAACAGTTTTCTCTGTTTTTGTGTTGGTTTATATTCCACATGAGTGAGATCATGTGGCATTTGTCTTTCTCTCTCTGGCTTATTTCACCTAACATAATACCCTCTAGGTCCATCCATGTTGTTGCAAATGGGACGATTTTGTCCTTTTTATGGCTTACTAGTATTCCATCATCAGTCGATGGACAGTTGGGTTGCTTCCATGTCTTGGCTGTAGTGAATAATGCTGTGATGAACACAAAGGTACATAAGCCTCTTTGGATAGTTGATTTCAGGATCGTTGGATAGATTGCTAGTAGTGGGATTGCTGGATCATAGGGTATTTCTATTTTTAATTTTTTGAGGAATCTCCATACTGTTTTCCATAGAGGCTGCACAAGATTGCGTTCCCAACAGCTGTGTATAAGTGTTCCTGTTTCTCCACTTCCTCTCCAACACTTGTTGTTTTCTTGTCTTGATGATTATAGCCATTCTAATGGGTGTAAAGTGATATCTTAATGTAGTTTTTATTTGCATTTCGCTGATGATTAGTGATGTTGAACATTTTTTCTTATGCCTATTTGCCATCTGTGTATCTTCTTTGGAGAAGTGTCTGTTCATTTCCTCTGCCCATTTTCTGATCGGGTTGTTTGTTTTTTGTTGTACAATGGTGTGAGTTCCCCATATATTATGAAGATTAACCACCTGTCAGATATATGTTTTGCAAATATTTTCTCCCAACTGGGGGGTTGTCTATTCATTTTGATCCTGGTTTCATTTGTCTTGTAGAAGCTTTTTAATCTGATGAAGTCTTCCTTGCTTATTTTTTCTTTAGTTTCCCTAGTCCGAGTAGACATGGCATCCAATATGATTCCTGTCTGACCAATGTCAAATAGTATATTGCCTATATTTTCTTTATGAGTTTTATAGTTTCAGGTCTCACATTCAGGTCTTTGACCCATTTTGAGTTAATTTTTGTGAATGGCGATAGCACATGGTCCACGGTCATTCTTTTCACGTGGCTGTCCACTTTTGCCAACACCATTTATTGAAGAGATTTTCCTTTCTCCATTGTATGTTCTTAGCTCCTTTGTCAAAGATTAGCTGTCCATATATGTGTGGTTTTATTTCAGGGCTTTCAATTATGTTCCATTGATCTATGTGTCTGTTTTTGCACCAGTACCATGCTGTTTTGATTACTATGGCTTTGTACTATGTTTTGAAGTCAGAGATTGTGATGCCTCCAGCTTTGTTCTTTTTTCTTAGGATTGCTTTAGCTATTGGGGGTCTTTTGTTGCCTCATATGAATTTTAGTATTCTTTGTACTATTTCCATGAAGAATGTCACTGGGATTCTGATTGGGATTGCATTGAATTTCTAGATTGCATTAGGTTACATAGACTGTTTAACCATGTTTATTCTTCAAATCCAAGTGCATAGGGTCTCTTTCCATTTCCTGATGTCAGTATCGATTTATTTCTGTAATGTCTTGTAGTTTTCATTGTATAGGTCTTTCACCTCGTAGTAAAATTTATTCCTAGATATTTTATTCTTTTTGATTCAATTGTAAAATTGTATTATCTTTTTGAGCTCTCTTTCTGTTAGTTTGTTATTAGCATACAGAAGTGTAACTGATTTTTGCAGGTTGATTTTGTACCCTGCGACTTTGCTGTAGTTGTTGATTATTTCTAATAGTTTTCCAATGGATTCTTTAGGGTTCTCTATATATAAAATCATGTCATCTGCAAATAGTGAGAGTTTCACTTCTTTGTTGCTTATTTGGATTCCTTTTATCCCTTTGTCTTGTCTAATTGCTCTCACCAAAACCTCCTGTACTATGTTGAATAAGAGTGGCGAGAGTGGGCAACCTTGTCTTGTTTCTGTTCTCAGAGGAATGGCTTTCAGACATTCCCCATTGAGCATGATGCTGGCTGTGTGTTTGTCACAAATAGCCTTTATTATGTTGAGGCACTTTTCTTCTATACACATTTTGTGGAGAGTTTTTATCATAAATGGATGTTGGATCTTATCAAATGCCTTCTCTGGGTCTATTGAGCTGACCATGTGTTTTTTGTTCTTTGTTTCGTTGATGTGGTGTATTAAGTTGATTGATTTGCGGATATTGAACCAACCCTGCATTCCTGGTGTGAATCTCACTTGATCATGGTGTATAATCTTTTTAATGTATTGCTGTATTCAGTTTGCCAATATTTTATGGATGATTTTTGTATGTTCATCAGTGATATTGGCCTATAATTTTTTGTCTTTGTATTGTCTTTGCCTTGCTTTGCTATCAGGGTGATGTTGGCCTCATAGATTGTGTTAGGAAGTGTTCCATCTTCCTCTATCTTTATTAATAATTTGAGAAAGATGGGTATCAAATCTTCTTTGAATGTTTGGTAAAATTCACTGGAGAAGCTATCTGGTCCGGGACTTTTATTTTTTGGTAGGTTTTCGATTATTATTTCAATCTGTTTACTTTTCATCCATCTATTCAGATTCTCTATTTCCTCATGGTTCAGTTTTGGGATGTTGTTTGAGTCTAAGAATTTATCCATTTCTTCTCAATTGTCCAATTTGTTGGCATATAGTTTTTCATAGTATTCTCTTATAATCCTTTGTATTTCCATGGTATCCCTTGTAATTTTGCCTCTTTCATTTCTAATTTTATTTGAAGCTTTTCTCTGTTTTTCCTAGTAAGTCTGGCTAAGGGTTTGTCAATTTTGTTGATCTTCTCTAAGAAGCAACTCCTTGTTTCATTAATCCTTCCTACTCTATTTTTAGTCTCAATGTCATTTGTTTCTGCTCTAATTTTTATTATTTCTCTACTTCTGCTGACTTTGGGCTTTATTTGTTTTACTTATTCTAGTTCTGTTAGGAGTAATTTCAGGTTGTTGATTTAGGCTTTTTAGTGTTTGTTGAGGTGGGCTTGTATTGCTATGAATTTCCCTCTCAGGACCGCTTTTGCTGCATCCCATGTGAGTTGGTATGGCATAATTTCATTTGTGTTTGTTTCCAGATATTTTTTGATTTCTCTTGATTTCATCAATGATCCATTGGTTGTTCAGTAGCATGTTGTTTAATCTCCACATCTTTGTCACTTTTCTAGTTTTTTTCTTATAGTTTATTTCCAGTTTCATATCATTATGGTCTGAAAAGATGCTTGTTATGATTTCAATCTTCTTAAATGTATTGAGGATTGTCTTGTTTCCCAGCATATGGTCTATCCTTCAGAGCGTTCTGTGTGCGCTTGAGAAGAATCTGGTAGTCAGCCTTTTTTGGATGAAGTGCTCTTTATATGTCTACTAAGTCCATCTCATCCAGTTTTTCATTTAAGTCAACGGTTTCCTTATTGACATTTTGTCTGGATGATCTATCCATTGACGTAATTGGGGCATTAAGATCCCCTACTATTATTGTGTTGTTGTTAATATTTCCTTTTAGGTTTATTAATAGTTGCTTTATGTACTTTGGTGCTCCTATGCTGGATGCATACATATTTATAGTTGATATATCTTCCTGGCAGAGGGTCCCTTTTATCATTATATAGTGCCCCTCTTTGTCTCCCTGAACCTATTTTATCTTGAAGTCTACTTTGTCTGATATGAGTATGGCAACACCTGCTTATTTTTGTTTGCTAGTAGCTTGGAGTATTGTCTTCCATCCTTCCCTCTGGGTCTGTGTTTGTCTTTAGAGCTGAGATAAGTTTCCTGGAGGCAACATATTGTTGGGTCTTGCTTTTTAATCCATCCTGCCACTCTGTGTCTTTTGATTGGAGAGTTCAATCCATTTATATTTAGTGTATTTATTGATATATGAGAGCTTAATGTTGCATATTTATTCCTTATTTTCTGGTTTTGTTGAATTTCCTTTGTTTCTTGTCCCATGTGTTTTGGACTGCCAATTCAGTTTGATAGTTCTGTCTTATGACTTTTTTGGTTTTCTCTTTATTATCATATGTGATTTTGTTCTCATTATTTGTTTAGTGGTTACCTTGAGATTTCTATGAAAAATCTTGTGTATGAGATAGTCCATTATCTGATGGCCTCTTATTTCTTTAGACTAAGTCAATTTGATCTGTTTCCTCTTCCCCTTCTAAGTTATTCTTGTCACAAATTATTCCATCTTGTATTGTGGATGTGTGTTTAAAGTGATGAGGTTACATTTGTTTGTGGTGTTTTCATTCCTTTGATCTTTCATTGTGGTATCTAAGTGGTTGCTAACCTACTCTGATAAAGATCTACTATTTTTCTGATTTTGTCTACCTATTTTTCTCCTTGCTCCAAGCTTTGTATTCCCTTTTTCTTCTTTTATTCAGGCATGAGGGCCTTCTTGAGCATTTCTTGCAGTGGGGGTCTCATGGCCATGAACTCCCTTAGTTTTTGTTTATCTGGGAAAATTATTATTTCTCCACCATATTTGAAGGGTATTTTCACAGGATAGAGTATTCTTGGCTGAAAGGTATTGTCTTTTAGGATTTTGAATATATCATTCCACTTTCTCCTAGCCTGTAAAGCTTCTGTTTAGAAATCTGCTGAGAGCCTGATGGGAATTCCTCTGTACATTAATTTTTGTTTTGGTCTAGCTGCCCTTAATATTGTTTCTTTGTCATTAACTTTTGCCAGCTTTACTACTATATGCCTTGGAGAGGACTGTTGCCTGTTGACATATTTAGGTGACATACTGGCTTCACTTACTGGTATTTCTTGCTCCTTCCCCAGATTTGGGAAGTTCTCAGCTATTATTTCCTTGAATAGGCTCTCTGTTCCTCTTTCCCTCACTTCTCCCTCAGGAATACCTATAATTCTTACGTTACATTTTCTAATTGAGTAGGATATTTCTCGGAGACTTTCTTCATTTCTTTTTAGACTTAGTTCTCTCTCCTCCTCCATCTGGAGCATATCTGTATTCCTATCCTCAATAATGCTAATTCTTTCCTCCATATTGTCAGCTCTGTTCTTTAAAGATCTCAGATTCTCCTTTATGTCCTCCGTTGTGTTCTTCATTTTTATCAATACTGATTGGTTTTTCTTTATCATTTCAATCTCTTTTGTGAAGAAATTCCTTATCTTGTTGAATTGCTTTTCTGTGTTTTCATGTATTTCGTTGAGCTTTTTTATGACAGCTATTTTGAATTCTCTGTTATTTAGGTTATGAATTTCTGTGACTTCAGGTTTGATATCTGGGTGCTTGTCATTCTCCTTCTGGTATGGCTATTTAATGTACTTTTGCAACGTGGTTGCTGTATTCACTTTGTTTTTCCTCATCCTGGAATTATCTGGTTGCATCTTCCACCTCCTGCCACTGGGTAAGGGTCAAGAGCTGTGTAATCGGAGCCCCCTGTGCTCTGCAGCTGCTGGTGCTCCCTGACTGCCTGCGCTCTGGCTGCTCTGACTGGTCAGTGGAGCTGCAGTGTTGGGCATGTTGTTGGGAAGGGTTCTCTCTTTTGTGCTCCCAGTCCCTGGGTGGGCTACTCACTCGCTCCTCATTATCTTCTCTCTTGGGTTCCTCAAATGTTGATGCACCCCTGCCACAGTACTGAGTCCTCTGTGTGGGAGTTTCCCACTGGCTGAGAGAGCTTGATGGGCTACAGTTTCCCTGCAGAAGGCAGCCACACCTCCCTTTGTGAGCCTCACAGACCTGAGTCACCGATCTGATGGGGAGGGGGAGGATTTCTCCTCACCTCTCCCCACCTCCTCGTGATGCCCCAGCATGTCCACTTTCAGATATGCAGCAGTGTGGTACTCTCCAATGTCCCTTTGTGCTGTGTGTGTGTCCCTTCTTCGTCTGTGACTTTGCCTTTTATTTTATCTTATCGGAGAAAGATTTCACTCTGCCATGATGCTGATGTCACTCCCCTTTTGCCCATTTTTAAATTGTTTTTTTTTGGAGTTCTACATTTATGCCTAAGTGCTTTATTTATTTATTTTTTACAATTTTAAATGGGATCTTTTTTTTTGTTCCTGAGGAAGATTCTCCCTGAGCTGACATCTGTTGCCCATTCTACTCTTTTTTGCTTGAGGAAGATTAACCCTGAGATAACATCTGCTCCAATCGTCCTTTATATTTTTGGATGTGGGACACCCCCACAGCATAGTTGGTGAGCGAATTAGGTGTGCACCATGGATATGAGCCCATCAACCTGGGCCACAAAAGTGGAGCACACAGATCTTTAACCACTCAGCCATCGGGCCAGGCCTTAAATTGGGATTTTGGTCTTTTGTTGTTGAGTTGTAGAATTTCTTTATGCAGTCTGGATATTAACCCTTTATCAGTTGTATGACTTGCAAATCTTTCCACACATTCCATAGCTTGCCTTTTTACTCTGTTGATTGTGTCCTTTGATGCACATAATTTTTTAATTTTTATATAGTCCACTTATCTATTTTGGTTTTTGTTGCCTGTGCTTTTGGTTTCATATCCAAGAAATCATTGAAAAGACATGTGTGATGACATTTTCCTCTCATGTTTTCTTCTAAGAGTCTTATAGTTTTTGTACTTATGGTTAGGTTTTTGATCCATTTTCAGTTAATTTTTTATATAAAGTAAAGTAAGGGCCCAACTTCATTCTTCCATGTGACATACCCAGTTTGCCCAACACCATTTGTTGAAGAGACTGTCCTTTCCTATTGAGTGGTCTAGACATCCTTGTGAAAGAATATTTGACCATATATGCAAAGGTTTATTTCGAGGCTCTATATTCTATTTCATTGGTCTGTATGTCTGTCTTTATGCCAGTACTGCACTGTTTTGATTAATACAGTCGTATTTATTTATGTTTTCTAAATTTATTTTTTATTTTTTATTTATTTGTTATTTATGTCGTAAGTATTTAAATGAAGTTTGAAGCCTCAGCTCTGTTCTTTTTCAAGATTGTCTTGGCTGTTTGGAGCCCCTCGAGATTCCATGTGGATTTCAGGGTGGATTCTTCTATCTCTGCAAACACTGTTAGGATTTTATAGGAATTGCATTAAATTTGGAGATCACTTTGGGTGGTGTTGACATCTTAACAATAAAAAGTCTTCCTATCCATGAACATAGATGTCTTTCCGTGTATTTGCTGGTGCTTTAATTTATTTCAGATACATTTTGTAGTTTTCATTTTACACATCCTTGCCCTCTTGGATAAGTTTATTCCTTTATATTTTATTCCTTTTGGTGCTATTGTAAATGGATTGTTTTCTCAATTTTCTTTTTGTTTATTGTTAATGTATAGAAATATAACTGAATTTTGTACAGTCATGTAAATTTTTTAAAGTAGACATTATATACAGATGGAAAAGTCTCCAGGACACAATGTTAAATAAAAGGAAATGCATACTACACAATAATTCAGTGAGATCCAACTTATGTAAATAAACTTATATATATATTTATATACTAGTCCTGTATATAACAATATTCTTTTTTTCCCATTTACCCTGGGGTACATTATTCTTGCCTTGGAAAAGGAGCTTTCTCCTCCTCTATGCCTATGCTTCCATCATTCTCTCCTAGGAAGCATTTTCACTTGCTTTGTATCTTGTGTTCTCAGCTTATCTATAATTTAGATCAACCATGGGCCAAAGGCACTCAACCTTGATTTAAAATTTATAATTTCCACTTTTATGAGGGGAAAGTTTCTTTAAATAAACTTTTGAAAATCAGATATAACAATCAGTAGCTGCTTTTAAACAAATGTAAAATGCAGTCACAGGGCCCCCTGAGAAAGGGCAGTAGAGGAGGAGTGAGGGGAAAGGAGAATTACCTTCACTGTGACGAGCTGATCTGTGGTATTATGTTCATGCTCGAATCATCTGTGTTGATAAAAGGGTCTGATTGGGCATTCTCTGGGGCCATTTTGTTCATCCAGGCTTCTGAAATCTGGGATGGGAGGCCGTGATCAGCTTGGTCTTGTTATATGTTCATGCTGGAATCACCCATGTGGATAAAGGAGTGGGCCTGGGCATTTCCATGGTCCCTCTGTTTTTCAGGGCACCAGAGGGCTGCATTAGTAGGTTTATCATGAATCCGCTTCGAGTGCCCGTTTTCAGTCCTGCTTGATGTGTCTCTTTCTGGAAGTGAGTTTCTCTAGTGTATCTCAACAGAAATTTTAAACTTTGTGACTTGTTGTCTTATTCTCATATGAAGAACACAATTTTTTTTCTTTAATGATTAGAGCTATTAGATTTGCTCATAACCATGGTAGCTGAAATACATTCTAGGCTGAGTTCAGTTTTGAACTTTGTCTCACTCTGCTTTGTTTCTGTGTATATTCCCATATATAGGAATAAAGATGCAAGATTCTGCATTATAGTATCTGAAAGACTAGTCCCAAAGATTGTGTGTTCCAAATATTAATTTCTCATGTAGTTAGTAGTTAGCTCTGTATTCATTTTTGTCAGAAACTCGTGCCTATTGCCAACAGTAAGGGGGTAGGTAAGTAAAATATGTTTTGTCCATATCCAGTCTAGAGAATCAAGCAGCTACTAAAAATTATAATTTGAAGATGATGTAACAGCTTGGGAAAATGCATATCATCTAATCTAAGTGGAAAAGTATACCTAAAAAGGATCTTATGTATAAGTAAATAAATCATAATTGCAATGTTAAAAGAAAAATTTAATGGAAAATATTCTGGAAGGAAGTATTCCAGAATTCTAATAGTGATTGTGTGAAGTTGGTGTCATTGGATTATTTTTCTTCTTTTTCTTTTTTCTCTAATGTAAATATAGATTATTATAAAAATTTTTTCAAACATCTGTGGCCAACATGGAGCTGAGTGTTTTTACTGGGGTAGTGTAGTATTGTATGGTGATACCATAATTTCATATCTATGCCTGTAATGTCAGTTTTGGCTCCTTTTACCAAGCAGTCCACTTATTCAGTTACCACTGGTTAAGACTTATTTATGGATAAATGAGTTTACATAACGTGCTTTTCTTAAGCAGTCTGTGGAAAGTGTAAATTAAGAAAACATGAATTATGCTAATATAATATGAAATATGTTTCTAACAAAACTCTTTTGCCTTCTTATATATCATAAAACTCTGAAAATAAAGATTTGTTGGGAGTAGGGAAGAGGTTACAATTTCCAGCTTTTGAAGGAAAGAAAGAGGGGGAGAGTTTAAGGTGGCTCACTCCTTCACAAAGTCAAGTTAAACTGTCAGACGTGCAGGTGAGTGTGGGTCATCTGTAGCTGTCCAGGTAGCTCTTCTCAGTGCACAAGCACAAGAACACAAACTCTGGAGCCAGAGCACTGAGCTCACAACATGACTCTACGTCTCTAAGTGACTGTGGGCAAGTGACCTGTCCTCTCTCGGATTCAGTCTCCTCACCTGTCAAATGGAGATAATAATAGCATCTACCTCATAAGGTTATAGTGAAGATTAAATGTGTCAGTATATGAAAATAGTGCCTGGTACATAATAAGTAATATGTGTTTGCTATTTTGTTATTATTACAAGTAATAAAATCTTCTCTAATGTATTTATATTTGAGATGGCTGACATAGTTAGAAAGTAGAATTTGGAAGTCAAAAAAACCCAAGTGTTGATTGCAGATGTTGATAATGAGCTGATTGAACAACAGAGAAAGATATTTTCTTTGATACAGGAGAAAAAAGAGCTGCGACAAAAGTTAGAGTGTGTTACCTCAGAAAAGGAGCAACTGAAGACTGACCTGAGGGAGAGTATTGACAAGGTGGCTTCAGCACTGGGTACTTGGTAATGTGTTTTTATCTTTGTGTCTCAGGTTTTACAACTTCATTGAGGTATCGTTTACACAGAATAAATGTATCTGCTGCAAGTGTCCAGTCTGATGACTTTTGACAAACGTGTCCCCTTGTGTACTCTCCACCCCAGTCAAGATACAGAACACTTCCACCCACAAGAAGTTCCCTCACACCTCCACCTGTCAATCCTCACCTCACCCTCTGCCCCGTAGAGTCACTGTCCTGATGTTTCTCCACCTCAGATCACCATGTCTCTTCTAGAACTTCACACAAATAGAACCACACAGCATGTGATCTTCTGTGTCTCACTTCTTTCCACATGCATTTTTATTGCTGGGTACTATTCCATTGTATGAATGGGCCACAGTTTGGTTAGTTTTCTCCTATTGTTGGAAATTTGAGTTATCGCCACTATTTGACTCTTGAATAAAGCTGCTGTAAACATTCTTATACTAATCTTTTTATGAACGTATATTTTTTATTTCTCTAGAGTAAGTATCTGAATGGAATAGCTGTGTCATAGGGACATGTATATTTAACTTGATGAGAGTTTACTAGACTCATGTCCAAGGTAGTTGTACCATTTTAATTCTCATCAGCAAATTAAGATAATTCTCATGGCTCCACATCTTCACTAAAGCTTCATATTATTGGTGTTTTTAATTCTAACCATTTCTATTGGGTTGTAACCTCATTGCTTTAAATTGCCTTTCCCCAATGACTAAAGATATTGGGCATCATTCATGTGCTTATTGTGTATCTTTCTAGAAACTGTCTGTTCTCTCAGTGATGTGTTGTATAGATTTCAGTGTAGGGGTCTTGTACATATTTTGTTAATTTGTTCCTAAATGTTTCTCTTGTATTTATGCTGTTGTAGTTTTTTCTAATTTCATGTTTGCTTGTTGTTAATATTTGCCAGTAACTTCAAACCTACTTTAGGTTTTATTTTTATATTTAGGGGTAATATAATGTGTAATAGATTGAAATTAATATTTTGAGAAGTTTGCTGTGGATCACAGTAGAACCTGACCTTTTGTGTAATTTTTCATGTTTCTTGGGAATGTCTGCTTGGTGAAAAGATCTGAATGTAAATAAGAACACAGAAAAAGATCATATTCTATTCTCACTCTCTGGCTTGTAATGTTTTTTGGTCTTGATACTTGAGAATGTCACTTTTTAAAGATAATAAGTAAGATTAGCACAAGTCATGCTAGCAAAGGACAGTTGTTATTTTTGGCTTGCTCAAAATCAATGCCCCCAAAAAAGCCATCCCAGTGTATGAAAAGCCCATAATGAGAGTCTCATCATCAGTCAATGAAAGTGTAGAGATAGTCTCTTTTGGCTTAGGTGTCTGCTCTGGGTGCTTGAGATACATTAGTCAACAAAACAAAGCCCCTGCCATCCCTTAGATGTTTGCAATTTCCTGAATCATTTCTTTAATGGAAGTAAGGTGCTGTCATAGTATATTTGCATAAGAGCTAAGACTCTTGTAACAATTGTACTGCTCTAGTAATTCTAAAAGGCACCCACTGAGATCTTTCTATTTCTATTTCTTCTAAGAACAGTACCACTTGCATTATAAATGATACATTGCTGTTTCCATTGTGCTTCTGTTTAATGATTTTTTCTTAATATGTGTTCTCTTAATTCTCATCCCTTTGACTATAACCTAACTGAATTTACTGAAAACTCCTGTCTATGTCATACTCCTCCTAAAGAAGTAAAACCAATAGCCTTATGCAAAAGTTAATGTCTAAATGTTTGTGTGGGCCACCCCCTAAAGACCTTGTTGGAAGTAAAAATAAATTATCCAAAAACTTTTTAAGAGATGAGGAATTACAGTTTGACAGCTACATCTGTATATTTAGTCAGTTTCTTTTTAAATTTTTCTCATATTCACTTTACCTCCTTGATTTACCTAGTGACTCTATGTTAGTTTCTTAGGGTTTCTGTGCCAAATTACCATAAATTCACTGGCTTAAAACAGCAGAAACTTATTCTGCCACATTTCCGGATCCTGGAAGTCCAAATCCAAGATGTCGGAAGACCATGCTGCCTCCGAAGGCTCTAGAGAAGTGTCCTTCCTGGCCTCTTGCTATCCTTGGCTGCCAGCTGTACTCAGTATTCCTTGGCTTGTAGCTGCATCACTCCCAACTCTGTCTCCATCTTCACATGATCATCTCTGTGTCTCTGTGTGTCCTTTCCTATCTCTTATAAGGACATTCTCATTGGATTTAGGGCCCACCCTAGTCCAGTTAGGATAACCTCTCAATCCTTAACTAATTACATCTGCAAAAGCCTTATTTCCAAATATGATCACATTCAGTTATTATCTGAGTAACTGAGAGTTTGAATTGGGTCGTTTGTGTAAAGAAACAGGATATGAATTAGCCTAAAATTGGAGACAAGTAAACACAAATCTTTACTTGTCTTAATTAATTTAGAAACTATTATTTAGCTTTCTATCAATATCTGTCTCTATCATAATTTATTGTATGATTATCTCAAGATCCAAGAACTTCAGGAGAAAGAACATCAACTTCTTAAGGCAAAAAATGATCTCAGGGAAAATGCACATCAGAGCTATTTAGGAAGCAATTAGAGGCCCAGAATTCAACCCTGGTAAGTATAGAAGCAGAGAAGTTCAGGTTGACTCACAAACATCTTTAAAACCTTGAAGAAATAAAACTTGTTACTAAGGAAAGAGATGGCCTCAGAAGAGTGGAGGAAACCCTCAAAATGGAGGGAGACCAGCTCAGAGAAAGCTGAGAGAGCTGGAAGCTAAAGTATGTTACACTCATTCCCCACCCTAGTGAGGAGACATGGGGTTTTCTGACAGCAGTGAGCCTTCTTTGAAATGAGGGGGTACTGTTATTGTGCGTGAACTGATATACTTTTTAGTCACATAGTTTGGTATTGTTCTTGAAAATTTTAAATTCTGTAACCACTATTTCCTTTATAGACTGTATCTTATATGTACACTTAATCAATTGTTAAGATAAATATATATTTATGTTTATACACACATACAGAAATACATACTACAAGGTTGTTCATTGTAGCAATTTGTAATAAAAAATAGGAAACATTCTAAATGTCCATCAGAAGGAAACTGGGTAAATGCAAGCAATATGTCAGAATACTATGCAGCACATAATAAAACCATGGAATAGATTTGCATGCCCTAATATGGAAGCCCAAAATAACCCTTAGGGGGAAAAACAAGCTGTAGGATAGTACTTATGTATTATGTTTGCCTTTGGGAATTAGGAGTTGGTTGTGGGGAGGTGGGGACGGGGGAATAAGCTTGTAACTTTCTAACAACAAAGATGTAGATTAAGAAGTAATAGTTTTATTATTTTTACTAAGAAAATATATCATTTTCATTAAGAAAATACTAGTTAAAATTAAGATATATCACTGTTTTTAATATTCTCTAATGATTAAGAATCTTGAAAAACAAGAGGAACTAAGAATTGCTCACATACATCTGAAAGAACATCAGGAAATTATTGATCAACTCAGAGGGATTGTTTCTGAGAAGACAGATGAAATATCAGATATGCAGATGGATTTAGAAAATTCAAATGCTACATTACAAGAAAAGGTATTGGGGGAAGGGAGGCTTATTTTATTGGATATCTGACTTATTTGTGCCTAAAATCCTTTGGGGATGTAAAATAGTTTAGTCACATTGGAAAACAGCTTGGCCGTGTTACTCACACTGAACGTATATGCTGGGCCAGGCCCAGCATATACGAGTATGTACCTAAGAGTAAAGAATGTATACTTCCACATAAAGATATGTACAAGAATGTTCCTAGCAGCTCTAATCATAATAGTGAAAAACTGAAAACAACTCAAATGCCTATCAACAGGAGAACGGATACATACATTGTGATTTGTAAGTTCAAAAACAGGCAAACTCATCTAGGATGATCAAGGTCAGAATAGTGGTTGGCTGGAGTAAGGGGGTACCCAGGAACCTCATGGGGTGCTAGAAATGTTCTGTATTTTAATCTGGGTTGTAATTATATAGACTTATATGTATGTCAGGAATAATTGAGCTATACACGATATTAGTGTGCTTATGTATATTATACCTCAAAAGAAAATAAATTCTCTGTGGAATTATGCAGAATATTGAGTCACATGGAAGCCTATTCTTTTAATCAGTTTAGAAACTATTCTTAATACTTCCCTTAAAAACCATTTGTAGCCTAACATGTTATTTTATGATTATCTTAAGATCCAAGAACTTAAGACAAATGAACATCAACTTTTTAAGTTAAAAGAAGATGTCAGTGAGACATAAAAAAAATGTCTGAAATAGAGCAATTGAAGAAACAATTCAAGACCCAAAGTTTAACTCTGGATAAAATGGAAATGGAGAACTTACATCTGGCTCAGAAACTTCATGATAACCTTGAAGAAATGAAATCTGTAATGAAAGAAAGAGATAGTCTAAGAGTAGTAGAAGAGAATCTCAAACTGGAGAGAGACCAACTCAAGGCAAACCTACAAGAAACCATAGCTAAAGTGAGTTTTGCTCTTTCTTCCTATCCAGAAAACATGTTTTAAATACAAGAAGCCTCCTTCTCTTTTAAATAAATGGTACTGTTGGTGAAAATGTAAGTTATAACCTTTTAGGGAGACAGTTTGACAAAATCTTATTAAAAATTTATCAGCATATACATTTGTTAAGGCAATTCCACTTTAGGAACTTATCCTACCAATATATTCACACATTTGGGCAGAAATACAGCAGAATTCTCTGCAACACTGTTTCTGGTGAACAGACTCTTGAAGCAATCCAAGTGTCTGTCATAAGGCACTGGCTAAGTGGGGTTTGTCTGTATAATGGAATACTCAGCATAAGAATGGGGCACTTTTTATGTACATTCATCCAGAGAGCTGTGCAAGTGGTCTGAAAGGAGAAGAGCAAGAGGCACAGTTCAACAGGAAACAGGACTGGGATGGGCGAGGGGAGAGACAGGAAGTTTTACTGGATATCCTTCTGTACTGTTCTGATTAGGGGTGGTGTGGTGGTGGTTTTTAACTATGAACGTGCATTTCTTAAGACTGTTTACCTAGTTCATCATTAAGAAAAGGTAATGTGTCTTTATATTATCATGTTTCTCAATTTCTGTTAATAATAAAGGATCTTGAAACACAACAAGAACTACAAATTGCTCGTATGCATTTGAAAGAACACCAAGATACTATTGATAACTTGAGAGAAAGAGTTTCAGAAAAGACAAGTCAAATTTCACGTATTCAAAATGATTTAAATAAATCAAAAGATGAATTACAGAAAAAGGTATGTGCTTTGTTCTTTCGGGATAAATTTTGTCTGAAATTATTTGTCAAATGAGAAAGGCAACAGAAGTAGATATGTAGACATAGGTATGTGTGTATGTAACAAATAGACACTGTTTTCCTTCCTTGAAGGAATTCTGTTTGCATTCTAACTTGTTTTATGCTTATCTCAACATCCAAGAACTTCAGAAAAAAGAACTTCAACTTCTTAAAATGAAATATGTCAATAAAACTCATTAAAAAAGTGAATGAAATGGAATGATTCAAGAAGTAATTTGAGGCCAAAATTTCTCTATGCATAGTGTGGAAGTGGATAACATACACTTGACTAAGGAACTTCATGAAAGCCTTGAGGAAATAAGAATACCCCATCAGAGAGTAAATCATATGCTATTAGTTTGATAATTATGCCAACTTAGAGTAGCATAGAGTAGTTTGGTGGTGATGTAGAAATAGAGGAGTGGAACAGAGTAGAGTGTTTGGCAGTACACTCAAATGAGTATGAGAACTTAGTGTATGATAGTGGTAGCAGTCAACTCAGTAGGGAAACGACGGTTTACTTAGTGTTTGCTTAAGAACAACCAGCTAGACATCTTGAAAACATTAGTGTGGACTCCTACTTCATTCATTAAACAAAAATAAGTTCTGGGTGGACCAAAAGAAACAGACATTTTCCAGGAAAACCTGCATGTGTGTGGATGTGAATAATCTTATAAATATTAACAAATTCAGGTGTTTAAATTCAGGTATTTTTATACTTATAAAAAACTGGAAATAATTTAAATGTTCATTGGTATGTGACAGATTAATTAGTATATAATACCTCCATGAAACAGGATGTATGTATCTGTGAAAACAAAATTATGAGACATCTATGGGTTGATATTGAAAAAGATCTGGAAAATACATTTTCAAGTTGAAAAAATATTAAAAACGGGGGCCCAATGGCCACGTGGTTAAGTTCAGGTGACTTTGCTCTGGTGGCCTAGGTTTGTGGTTTGGATCCAGGGTGTAGACCTACATCACTCGTATAAAATGGAGGAAGATTGGCACAGATGTTAGCTCAGGGCTAAATTTCCTCAGCAAGAAAAAATAAAAACAGAACTATATATTTGTTGTTATGCACTATCAAGTCAGCTCTGACTCCTGGCGACCCTATAAATGAGTAATGTCCACAATATCCTCCTCAACACCCCTCCTCAGCTCCTATAGACTCATGCCCATGGCTTCATTATGGAATCAATCCATCTCATATTTGGTCTTCCTCTTTTCCTGCTGCCTTCTGCTTTTCCCAGTGTTATTGTCTTTTCCAAAGATTCCTGCCTTCTCATGATGTGCCCAAAGTAGGTCAGCCTCAGTATCATCTTTTTCCTCCAGCGATAGTTCAGGCTTAATTTGCTCTAGGACCCACTTGTTCATCATTCTGGAAGTCCAGAGTATGCGTAGAGCTCTCCTCCAACACCATATTTCAAATGAATCCATTTTTTTCCCTGTCAGCCTTCTTCACACTCCAGCTTTCACACCAATACATAGTAATTGGTGGTATGAGAGTGTGGATAATCTTGGCCTTAGTGTTTAATTTCCCTTCCTTACACTCGATCTCTCCTAATTCTTTCATTGCTGCCCTTCTGCGTCTCAGTCCTCTCTTGGTTTCTGGACTACAGTGTCCCTTTAAATTGATGACTGAACCAAGGTAAACAAAATCATTAACAATTTAAACGTCTTCTTTGTCTACGTTAAAGTTGAGTACTTCTTCTGTAGTCATGATTTCTCTTTCTTGATGTTCAAATACAGTCCTGTTTTGGCACTTTCTTCTTTCTCCTTATGCACTATTGTGTGTGTAGTTTCTTCTACACACTATTTTGTGTATGACTGACTGTTTCTATAAACTGTATTTTCACATATTCTTAGATACTTATAGAAAATTTGCAGAAGGATACTCTTGAAAGAGTTGAGTAGTCATCGCTTGAGAGTCAGTGTGGGTTCTGAGGTGGGGGAACTAACTCTTCCTTATGTCCCTTTGAACTTTTCCACATACTTGTATTTTTCAATGTAAACACTAGGTAATAAAAAGAAAGGGAAAGATATGTTACATGTATTACTCTAAAGAGTCAATTAACAAGTGTACCTTGTGTGAGTAATGTTAATTTAAAATGTAAGTGCCTATTTAATATGCTTAGCACCATGGTAACTAGTAAATAAAATAAACACTAATGCTTATGTAAAATCGGGCCATTTTTTAGTCCAAAAATCATCAGCTTCTAAATGAAAAAAATAATACCTATGTAAATTGAGTGTCATTTGGCTTCTCTTCTATGCTTTGTTAATGCAATCTGAAAAGTTAATACCC
>CM053518.1:1667778-1713479 GCA_028646465.1 Rhinoceros unicornis
CCTTGAGTGTGATAACACAAGGATAGCCTGTCACATCTGTCAAATTCTGTGATATCACTCCCAATGTGTGTGATGGCAGTCATATTCCTAACTGTGATGTGACTTCCACTCTTATTTATGAAATCACTCTCAAGTTTCTGTGAAATCTCACACATTTTACTCTGACTTTATTTCACTTGTAGGTTTTGTGTAACTCTCAGAGTTATGTGTGAATTCACATTCATTTTCGTGAGAGACACGACTCCCATTGTCTGAGACATCACCAGTGCAGTGTGTACCATCATTCACATGGTGTATCTGACATCACTCATTGTGTGTGTGACATCAAACTAATGGTGAATATGTGACAGGGCTCTCATTTGTGCATGAAAACACACCCATTGATATGTGTCACACCATTCACTTTTTTGAGACATAAATCACATATTTACATATGACATCACTCCTATTGAGTGTGATAAATCATTCATATATGTTGACATCACACCAATTGTGTGTGATATCAATCCAATATAACATACGGTATCGCTACTCTTATGTGTAATGTCACTCCCAGTATTTTCTGTGACGTCACACTAGTTGTCAAGGACATCACTCAGCTAGTCTGTGACATCACCCACATCGTGTCTTCTGTGACTTCAATCATATTTTGTGTGACATCGCTCTCTTATGTGTGATATCATGCCTGTTGTGTTGTATGACATGACACCAATAGTGTGACACCATAACCACGTGTGACATCAGTCAAACGTCCTTTGTAATATGTCTCACATATTTATGTGACATCACATCAATAGTGTGACATCACTCCCACTGCCCTGTGTGATGTCAGTGACACCTCCCTTGTGACATAAGTTCACATTTTAAAGTGTGACATCACTCCAAATGTCTGTAAGTCATATCGCCCCCGTTGTTACATGAAGCGTGACACACATGGTTAAGCGTGATATCACTCCACTTGTGTGTATAACAACATCCTCATTGTGTGTCACATCATATCATTTGTCTGTGACATCAACCTTAATTGGCATATGATATCCCAAGCATTATTATGTGAGGTGTCACTCCCAGTATTATGTATGACATCACAACTAATAGATTGTGAAAACACTCTGATAGTTTGTTTGACATCACTCCAACAATGTGTGTGACATCACTCCCATCATTATGGGTGACATAACACCCATTTTTGGACGTCACACAACTTGATTGTGATAACACAAAGATACCTGTCACATCTCTCAAATTGTGCGATATCACTTCCATTGTGTGTGTTGTCAGTCATATTCTTATCTATAAATTGGCTTCCACTCTCATTTATGAAATCACTCCCAGGTTTCTGTGGAATCTCTCACATTTTACTCTGACTAAATCCCACTTGTGCCCTTTGGGTGTCTCTCATTGCTATGTGTCAATTCACAATCGTTTTTGTGAGAGACTCCACTCCCATTGTCTGTGACATAGCCATGTTATTGTGAGCCTTCACACACATTGTGTCTGTGACATCACTTAGTGTGTGTTTGACATCACACCAAAGGTGTATGTCTGACAAGGCTCACATCTGTGTGAGAAATCATATCCAATGATATGTGACACCATTCACTTTTTTTGTGACATAGCTCACATTTTTATATGTGACATCACTCTTATTGTGTGCCACATCATTCACATATGTTGAATCACACCAATTGTGTGCGACATCAATCTAATTTATTATATGGAATTGCTATCGTTATGTGTGATGTCACTCCCAATATTCCATGTAACGTCAAACTAATTGTTGGGGACAGAACTCTGCTAGAGTGTGTGACATCACTCACGTGGTGTCTGTGACTTCACTAATATTTTTGGAGTGACATCTCTCTATGTGTGATATCACACCTGTTGTTTTGTATGACATCACACCAACAGTTAGACATCACTTCCATATATGTGTGACATCAGAATTGTGGCCTCTGTGATATTATCCACAAGTTTGTGTGACATCATTCCTGTTATGTGTTACATCACATCAATAGTTTGACATCACACCCTCCCATGTGTGAGATAAGTGACATTTCTCTTGTGGTGTAGCTCACATTTTAAAGTGTGACATCACACACATTTTTTGCATGTGAAATCACACCCATTGTTATGTGTGACATTACAGACATGGTTGAGGGTGATATCAAAACACGTGTGTGTGTGACACCCACATTCTGTGTCACATCACAACAATTGTGTGTGACATTAACCTTAACTAGCATATGATAAACCAACAATTATATCGGTGTCCCTCCCTATATTATATATGACATAACACGAATTGAGTGTGATAACACACTATGTGTTTGACACCACTCAAATGACGTGTGTGGGGCATTGCTCACATTTTGTGTCTGACACCACTCCAATAGTTACGTGTGACGTCACACCCATTTTGGGAAATCACACGCCTTGTGTGTGATAACAGTAGGATAGCCTATCACATCTCTCAAATTACGTGATATAATTCTCATTGTGTGTGACGGCACTCAAATTCTTAGCTGTGATGTGACTTTCACTATTATTTATGAAATCACTCCCAGGTTTCTGTGAAATATGTCACATTTTACTCTGACTTAAATCCCACTTGTGTGTTTTGTGTAACTCCCAATGTTATGTGTTCATTCACACTCTTTGTTCTGAGAGACACAACTCCTATTCCCTGTGACATTATCAGGGTATTGTCCCTTCACTCACATTGTGTGTCTGACATCACTCAATGTGTGTGTGACATCACACCAGTGGTGTATGTGTGACAAGGTTCTTATTTGTGTGTGAAAACAGACCCATTGATTTGTGTGACACCATTCACTTTTTTGAGACATAACTCGAAATTTTGTTTGACATCCCTCCTATTATGTGCCACATCATTCAAATATGTTGACATCACACCAATTGTTTGTGACATCGATCCAATTTAGCATGTGACTTCACTGTTATGTGTTATGTCACTCCCTATATTTTGTGTGATGCCACACTAATTGCCTAGGATATCACTCTGTTAGTGTGTGAGACATCACTCACTTAGTGTGTCTGTGACTTCACTCATTCTGTGTGACATCTCTCTTTTCTGTATTATATCATGGCTGTTGTGTTGTAGGACGTCAAACCAATGGTGTGACATCACTCCCACATATGTGGGGCATCAGTCAATTGTACTTGATGTTGTTACATGTTTATGTGTGACACATAACGTGTGTCATATCTATAGCATGACATCACCCCCAATGTTGTGTGTGACATCAGTGACATGTCCCTTGTGAAATAATTCACATTTCAATGTGTGATATTACTCCCATTGTTTGCAAGTGCTAACAATGCCATTGTTATGTGTGACATGACACAAATGGTTATGGGTGATATCACCCCCTTTGTGTGTGTATGAGAAGATTCTGATAGTGTGTCACATCAATTGTATGTGACATCAATCCAATTGAGCATATTAAATTACTAATGTTACGTGCTGTGTCACTCCCAATATTCCGTGTGACGTCACAATACTTCTCAATGACATCACTGTGCTAGTGTGTGTGACATTAATGATATGGTTTGTTTGTGACTTCACTTCTATTGTGGGTGATATCCCTCTGTTATTTGTGATATCACATAAGTTGTGTTGTATGACATAACACTATTTTTGAGAAATCACTGCTACTGCTATTTGTGACATCAGTGACATGTCCCTTGTGACATAACTCACATTTTAAAGAGTGACATCACGCCCATTGTAATGAGTGATGTGACAAACAGTGTTATGAGTGACAACACATGTGTGTGTGTGACAACACCCTCATTTTGTGTCACTTCATATCAATTGTCTATGACATCAACCTTAACTAGCATATGATATCCCAAAAAATATTATATTGGTGTCACTCCTAATATTATGTTTGACCTCACACCAATGTAGTGTGACATCACTCTGTTAGTTTGTTTCACATCACTCCACGGTGTGTGTGACATAACTCACAATTTATGTGACATCACTCCAATTGTTATTTGTTACATAACACCCACTTTGGGACATCACACACCTTGGGTGAGATAACACTAGGATAACCTGTCTCATCTCTCAAATGTTGTGATCTCTCCCATTGTGTGCGACAGTGGTCATATTCTTAACTGTGATGTAACATTCACTGTTATTTATGAAATCACCCCCAGGTTTATGTGAAATCTCTCACATTTTACTCTGATGTAACACTCGTGTGTGCTTTGTGTAACTCTAAATGTGTGTGAATTCCCACTCATTTTCGTGTGTAACACCACTTCTATTGTCTGCGATATGACCAGTTAGGTGTATTCCATCACTCACATTGTGTGTCTGACATCACTCAATGTGTGTGTGACATCACACCAATGGTGTATTTGTGACAGGGCACACATTTATGTGTGAAAACACACCCATTGATATGTGTGACAAGATTCACCTTTATTGTTACATAACACACATTTTTATGTATGACATCACATCTTTTGTCTCTGTGAACAATAGTCGCATATGTTGACCACAGCAATTTTGTGTGACATAGATCCAATTTAGCATATGCTATCAGTATTGTTATGTGTGACGTCACTTGGAATGTTCCAAGTGATGTCACACCAATTCTCGATGACATCACTCTACTAGTGTTGTCAAATTACTCCTATAGTGTTTCTTTGACATTACGCAAATATTTTGAGTGACATAATTGGTTTTGTTAGAAATCATGCCTCATATTGTACAACACCACATATATGGTGTGAAATGAGTCCGACTTTTGTGTGACATCAGTCATGTGTCCTTTGTGATATTATTCACAGGTTTGATTGACATTACTCCCATTGTTATGTGTGATAGCACATCAATAGTCTGACCTCACTCCCGCTGCTATTTGTGACCTGTGACATGACCCTTGTGGCAAAACTCACACTTTAAATTGTGACATCTCTCCCATTGTGTGCACGAGATATCACTCCCATTGACATGCGTGACATGAGATACATGGGTATGTGTGACATCACAACACTTGTATGTGTGACAACACCCTCAGTGTGTGTCACATCATATCAATTGTATGTGACATCAACCAAATTGTCATGTGATATCCCAACCATTGCTATGTTGGTGTCACTCCCTGTAGTATGTATGACATCACACAAGTGGAGTGTGACATAATTCTGAAAGTGTTTTTGCCATCACTACCACGGTGTGTGTGACATTGCTCACAATTTTGTGTGACATCACCCCATCATTATGTGTGACATCATACCAATTTTGGGACATCACAAACTTTAAGTGTGATAACAATGTGATAGCCTGTCACATCTCTCAAATTTTGTGGTCTTACTCCCATTGTGTGTGACAACATTCATATTCCTAACTGTGATGTAACATTCACTGTAAATTATTAAATCACTCCCAGGGTTATGTGAAATCTCTTACATTTTACTCTGACGTATCCCACTTGCGTGCTTTGTGGAAGTCTCATTGTTATGTGTGAATTCACGCTCAACCCCATGAGAGACACCACTCTTATTTGACATCACCAGGTTGGTGTGTGCCTTCACTCACATTGTGTGTCTGACATCACTCAATATGTTTTTGACATCACACCAATGGTTTATGTGTGATTCGGGTCACATTTGTTTGTGAAAACACACCATTGATATGTGTGACACTGTTCACAATTTTTTGCAACATAACTCACATTTTTATGTATGACCAATCCTAGTGTGTGTCCATTCACATATGTTAATATCACAACACTTCTGTGTGTCATCAATCCAAATCAGCATATGAAATCTCTAATATGTGAGATGTGACTCCCAATACTCTTGTCACTTCACCCAACTTATCAAGAACATCACTCTACTAGTGTGTGTGACATAACTCACATGGTGTGTCTGAGACTTCACTCATATTTTGTGTGACATCTCTCTATGGGTTATATCACTCCTGTTGTGTTGTATGATGAAACACCAGTACTCTGACATCACTCAAAATTATGCGAGACACCTCTCATGTGTACTTTGTGGTATTACTCATGTTAATGTGTGACATCACTCCCATTGTTGTGTGACATCACATCAATAGTGTGTCATCACTCCCAATGGTATGTCTGACATCAGGGACATGTCCCTTGTGACATAACTCACATTTTAGAGTGTAACATCACTCCCATTCTGGCCATGTAACATCAATCCCATTGTTATGCAAGACGTGACAAACATGGTTGTGTGACACCACAGTTTTATGTGTAATAACATGCTCTTTTTGTGTCATATCAAATCAACCATATGTGACATCAATTAAATTGTCATATGATAACCCAACCATTATTATGTTGGTGTCACTCCCTGTATTGTGCATGACATCACACTAATGGAGTGTGACATCACTCTGATAGTGTGTTTGACAACACTCCATACTTGTGTCTGGACATTGCTCACATTTTCTGTTCAACATCACTCCAATCGTTATCTGTGACATTACACACATTTTTGGACATCACACACTGTGAGTGTGATAGAGGTAGGATAGCCTGTCACATCACTCATATTGTATGATATCACTCCCATTGTGTGTGACATCGGTCATATTCTTATCTGTGTTGTGACATCCAATGTTGTGTATGAAATCACTTCCAGGTTTCTGGAAATCTCTCACTTTTAACTCTGAGTTAAAGCTAACTTGTGTGTTTTGTGTGACTCTCATTGGTATGTGTGAATTCACACTCATTTTCATGAGAGACTCATAAGTGGGAGTGATGTCACATGATTCGTGTGATGTCATACAACACAACAGGCATGATGTCACAACTAACAGAGAGCTGCCGCCCCAAATATATGATTGAAGTCACAGACATACCACACGATCGATGTCACACACACTAGCAGAGTTCTTTCCTGGACAATTACCTTGATGTCACACGGAATATTGGGAGTGACATCACTTGTAACAATAGCAATTTCATATGCTAAATGGGATTGATGTCACACACAATTGCTATGATTTCAACTTATGTGAATGATGTGGCACACAATAGGAGTGATGTCACACATAATGTCAGCTATGTCACGAAATAAGTGAAAGGTGTCATATATAACGATTGGAGCATCACTTGCAAACAATAGGAGTGATGTCACACTTTAAAATCTGCATTATTTCACAAGGGACAAGTCAACAAATGTCACACATAGCGGTGGGGTTTTTGTCACACAATTCATACGATGTCACACATAATCGGAGTGATATCACACATGAACATGTGAGCAATATAACAAAGGACACCTGACTGATGTCACACATTAGTGTGAGTGATTTCAAACTATTGGTGTGATGTCATACAACACAAGAAGCGTGATATCTCACATAACAGAGAGATGTCACTCCAAATATATGAGCAAAGTCACAGAAACACCATGGGAGTGATGTCACAACCTTGTAGAGTGATGTCCTTGAGAATAAGTGTGACATCACACAGAATATTGGGAGTGACATCGCATGTAACAATAGCTATTTCATCTGTTAAAGTGGATCGATGTGACACACATTGGTGTGATGTTAACATCTGTTAATGTTGTCCCACACAAATAGGTGTGATGCTATACATATAAATGTGATTTAAGTCAGAAAAAATTGAATGATGTAACATGTCAGTGGTGAGTGGAGGGGGGCTGCTGGTAAGGGAGGCACTCAAGAGCTTCCTTGGGTGCACAGGGAGAGGCAAGTCCACTGTGATGTGGTGCCTGGGAATGGGCTGCCCCTGGCCAGGTCTGATGAGGGGACCCATCTCAAGGACACCAGACTCACAGATGACACCACCCTTCACTTGGAGTGGGACATGAGACTCATCCTTGCTCCGGCCTCCCTGGCTATCTTGCTGTCATGTCACCACCATCTGACTCGTTTCTCCCACAGCCAGGTCCGGATGAAATGCCCCAGAGGTGACCAGGAAACCTGCTTCTTACCCACCAGGGGCTGCTGTCCCACACTGGAGGGGTGCTGGCCCTGAGGCAGGGGTTGAGTGTGGCTCGGTGTGGTGGGGGTAAATGGGATTGGGGGTCAGATGGCACTTGTGATGGCGGCGGTCGTGCTGATGACTCAGGCCAGGGATCTCGGAGACTGGAGGAGAAGTGGGTGGGCAATCCCTCCACACCTCCCCAACCTCTGCTACTGGCCCTCCTGTGAGTTATTGCTCTAGGAGCCCTGCAGCCTTAGGTTCAATGCATCAGGTTTAGGTTTAGTGTGAGGATGAGGATGAGGGTGAGGGTGAGGGTTAGGGTAAGAGTTAGGGGTAAAGTTAGGGTGAGGGTTAGTGGTGGGTATAGGTTTAGGGTTAAGGTTAGTGGTAGGGGTAGGGGTAGGAGTAGGAGTAGTGTTAGGTTTAGGGTTAGGATTAGTGTTACCATTAGGCTTAGGGCCAGAGCTAGGGCTAGGGTTCGGGTTAGGGCTGGGACTGGGTTTAGGGTCAGGTGTAGGGTTAGGTTTAAGGCTAGGGCTAGGGTTAGGGTTAGTGTTAGCACTGGGCTAGGGTTAAGTTTAGGTCTAGGGAGAGCATTAGGTTTAGGTTTAGGATTACTGTTAGGGTTAGGGCCAGCACTACGCTTAGGTTTAGTGTTAGCCTTAGCAGTCAGGCTATGGTTAGGGCTACGGTTATTGATCAGGTTAAATTTATATCTAGGATTATGGTTAGGGTTAAGGTTAGGATTAGGGCAAGGGTTAAGTATAGGCTAAGGGTTATGGTTAGTGGTAGTTTTAGGGCTACGTTTAGGGTTACTGCTTGGTTAGGCTTTCAGTTATGTTAGTGGTTAAGGTTAGCATTATGGTTAGGTTTAAATCTAGGGTTAGGGAAAGGGCTAGCATTAAGACTGGGGTTAGGATTAGGACAAAGACTAGGGCTAGTTTTGCGATTAGTTCTAGGACTAGCTTTATGTCAGTGTTAGGGTTAGGGTTAGAGTTAGGGTCAGGTCTAGGACTAAGGTTGGGGTTAGGCTTAGGAGTAGGGTTAGAGTTTCAGTTGGGTTAGAGTTAGGGTTAGAGGTAGGGGTAGGGCTGGGTTAGAGTTAAGATTAGGAGTAGGGTTACAGTTAGGGCTAGGGTAAAGGTTATTTGTTGGGGTAAGGCTGGGTCTATGGGTAGGGGTAGGTTTAGGGTTAATTTACAGTTAAGATTAGGGTTATGTTTAGGGTTAGTGTTAGGGTATGGGTTACATCTAGGGTTAAAGTTTGGGTTTAGGTTAGGGCTAGGGCTTGGGCTAGGGTTAGGGTTATGGGTAGGGTTACTTGTAGGAGTAGGTTTCTGGCTATGGCTATTGTTAGGGTTAGGGTTAGGGTGAGGGTAGGAGTAGGTTTAGTGTTAGTATTCGAGTTAAGGATATGGCTAGGGTGAGGGTTAGGGCCAATATTAGGTTTATTGTTAGGGCTAGAGTTATGTTTAGGATTAGGGGCAGGTATATATCTAGCATTCACGTTACACTTAGGGTGAGTTTTAGGGTCAGAGTTGGGGTAGAGCTTGGTTTAGAATCAGTTCCATGTCTAGGTTTTATGTTAGGCTTAGTGCTAGGCTTATGGTTATGGTTATGCATAAACATATGTTTAGGGTTAGGGGTGGGTTTAGATTCAGGATTAGGGTTAGGATTTGGGCTATGTCTAGGGCTAGGCCTGATGTTATGCTTAGGTTTGGTTGGGTTTATGTTAGAGTTACAGTGAGGGTTCTGGGTCGTGTTAGTGTTAGGGTTATGGCTAGTGGTAGAGTCAGGGCTAGTGTTAGGGAAGGGATGGGTTAGGACAAGGATTAACTGTAGGCTTGGTACTAGTGTTATGGTTAGTGTTATGCTTAGGGTTTGTGATCGGGTTTGGGTTAGAGTTGGAGTTCTGGTTATGGTTCGGGTTCCAGTTAGGGTTAGGGTTCAGGTTACAGTTTGGGTGAGTGTTTGGATTAGGGTTAGGAGTAGGCCTAGGTTAGAGTTGGTGTTTGGGTTAGGGCTCGGGTTAGGTTTAGGGTTCGAGTTAGTGTTAGGGCTTGGGTTAAGTTTAGGTTTAAGGTTAGGTTTCAGGTTTGGGTTCAGGTTAGGATTTAGGTTAGGTTTCTGGTTCAGGTTAGAGATAGGTTTCGGGTTCTGGTTAGGCTTCAAGTTAGGATTAGGGTTAGGTTTCTTGTTTGGGTTAGGCTTCTGGTTAGAGTTAGTGTTAGGGATATGGTTAGGGTTAGGTTAGGGTCATGGTTAGAGTTAGGGTTTAGGGGTTAGTGATTATGGTTAGGGTTAGGGTTAGAGTTACGGGTTAGTTTTAGGGCTAGGGTCAGGACTTAGCTTAGCGTTAGAGGTTAGGTTTATGTTTATGTTTAGGTTTAGGGTTAAGGTTAGATTTTAGTGTTAGTGCTAGGTTTAGGGCTATATTTAGGGTCAAGTCCAAGGTCAGCGTCATGACTCAGTATCAGTGTCAAGGTTTGGGTTAGGTTTAGTGTTAGATTAGGCTTAGGGTTAGAGTTAGCATTAGGGTTTGGTTTTGTTTTCTGGTTTGTGTTTGAGTTAGGGTTCGAGTTCAGGTCATGTTAGGTTTCGGGTTCAGATTAGGGTCAGTGTTCTGGTTTGGGTAAGGCTTAGTGTTATGTGTTGGGTTCGGGTTCAGTTTAGATTTTGGTTTCTGGTTTGGGTTAAGCTTGGGCTAGTGTTAGGGCTAGGTTTCGGTTTTGCTTTACTGTTCATGCTAGAGTTAGGGTTTGGGATGGGGTTCAGATTTGGGTACAGGTTAGAATTTGGGTTCGTGTTAGTGTTAAGGTTAGGGTTCCTGTTCGGCTTTGGGTTCCTGTTAAGTTTAGGGTTAGGGTTAGGGATCAGGTTCATGTTAGATTTTGGGTTCAGGTTAGGTTTAAATTTTATGTTAGGGTTTGGATTAGAGTTAGTATTTGGGTTACAGTTCAAGTTTGGTTTTGGGTTAGTGTTTGGTGTCCGATTAGGTTTCAGGTTAGGCTTCTGGTTTGGGTTAGGGTTAGGGGTAGTTTTCCGGTTTGGGTTAGGGTTCGGGTTAGTGTTAGTTTTAGGAGTAGGGTTTGGGTTCGGGTTAGTGTTTGGGTTAGGGCTTGGGTTCATTTTAGGGTTTGGTTTAGGCTTATGGTTCAGTTTCTGGTTTGGGTTTATGTTAGAATTAGGGGTCGAGTTCAGGTCGTGTTAGGCTTAGGGTTAGGGTTCTGGTTTGGGTTAAGATTTGGGTTACGCTTAGGTTTAGAGTTAGGGTTTGGGTTCAGGTTCAGGTTCAAGTTAGTGTTAGGGTGAATGTTCTGGTTTGGTTTAGAGTCCGGGTTAGGGTTATTGTTAGGATTCGGGTTCGTTGTAGCATTTGGTTTAGGGTTAGGGTTTGGATTTGTGTAGTATTTCGGGTTTGGTTTCAGGTTATGTTTCGGCTTAAGGTTTGGGTTCGGGTTAGATTTAGTGTTCGGATTAGGGTTTTGTTAGTTTTCGGGTTAGGGTTTGAATTCCAGTTAGTGCTTGGAATAGGGTTAGGGTTCTGGTTTGGGTTAGGTTTTGGGTTAGTGTTAGGCTTAGGGTTGTGGTTCAGATTAGTGTTCTGGTTATGGCTAGTGTTCATGTTAGGGTTCGTGTTAGGGTTCAGGCAAGGGATATGGTTTGCGTTTGGGTTAGGGTTTGGTTTAGGGTTACGGTTAGTGTTCTGGTTCGGGTATGGTTTAGTGTTAAGTTTAGGGTTTGTGTTGGTCAGGTTAGATTTCGAGTTAGGGTTAAGGATAGGGTTAGGGTTCTGGTTTGGATTAGGTTTAGACTTCATGTTCGATTTAGGCTTCATGTTATTGTTTGGGATCAGATTACGTTTCTGGTTAGTGTTAGGTTTCAGTTTCGGGCTCGGGTTAGTGTTAGGCTTAGTGTTAGGGTTAAGGTTAGGATTAGGGTTAGGTTTAGGGTTAGGTTTCGGGTTCAGGCTTGTCTTATTTTGGGGGTAAAGTTTAGGTTTCAGTTTTGGGTTCTGTTTAGGGTTCAGGTTAGTGCTCAAGCTGGGATTAGGGTTAGGGATGGTGTTAGGGTTAGAGCTACCATTAAGGTGAGGGTGAGGCTATGGTTAGGGTGAGATTGAGGGTTAGGTTTAGGGTGAGGCTTAGGGTTAGGGTGAGGGTTAGGGTTAGGGTGATGGTGAGTGTTAGGATTCTGGTGAGGTATAGGGTTAGGGTTAGGTTTATGGCTTGTGTTAGCATTAGCGTTAGGGCCAGGACTATGGAAATGGTTAGGGTTAGTGTAGGGCTTGTTGTAGGTCTATGGTTAGGGCTAGAGTTAGGGTTAGGGTTAGTTGTAGGTCTATGGCTAAGTTTAGGATCAGGTCTAGGGCTAAGGTTTGTGCTAGGGTTAGGGCTAGTGTGCAGAGTTAGTATTAGGTTGAGTCTTGAGTCTAGGGCCAGTGCTAGGGTTAGGGTTAGTGCCAGTATTAGGGTTACTGTTTTGTCTTGGGCTAGCATTTAGGCTAGAGCTAGTCTTAGGCTTAGCAATAGGGTTAGGGATAGGGCTGGTGTTAGGGTTAGGGTTAGATTTAAGGGTAGGTTTAAGGTTAGGGTTACCGTTAAGTTTAGGGTTTGGCTTTAGCTTAGGGTTAGGGATAGAGTTAGGGCTAGGACAAGAGTTTGTGCTAAGTCTATGACTAGGATTACTTAGGTTTATGTTTAGGGTTATGGTTTGGTTACAGTAAGGGTTAGAGTTAGATTTAGTGTTAGAGCTAGGGTTAGGGTCTGGGGTAGGTTTAAGGGCTGAGTTAGGGCTAGGTTCAGGTTTTGGGTTATGTTTAGGGGTAAGGTTAGGGTTAGCGTTAGTACTCGGGTTAGGGCAAGTATTAGGGTTAAGGCTAGGGTTAATGTTAGTGCTAGGTATAGGGCTAGCTTTAGGGTAGAGCTAGGACTAGTATTAGTGTGCAGTTATACTTAAATTTAGACTAATTTTTTGGGTTAGGTGCAGGAGCCAGTTAGGGACACAGTTAGGGTGAGGTCAGATTGATGGTGGCGGTAGGGTTAGTGGTGAGGCAAGGGTAGTTTTAGTGCTAAGGTTATGGTTATCATTAGCATTTGTGTTTGTGCTAGCATTAGGGTTATGGTTATGGTTAGGGGTAGGGGTAGTGTTAGGTTTAGGGTTGGGTTAGGGTTTGGTTAGGGGTAATTGTAGGGTTAGGCCTAGAATTAGTGTTAGGGTTAGTTTTATAGTTAGGTGTAGGTGTAGGTTGGGGTTTAGGGTTGTGTTTTTGTTAGGTTTAAGTTTAGGGGTAGGGATAATGTTTGTGTTAGTGTTATGGTTAGGGTTTCGATTGGATTAAGGTTAGTATTAGGATTTGCATCAGGGTTAGAGTTATCTTTAGGGTTAACATTAGTGTTTGAGTTAGGGTTAGTGTTAGGGTAAAGCTTTGGGCCAAGGTAGGGTTAGTGATATTTTTAGGGTTACAGCTAGGTATAGGCATCCATTTAGGGTTAGGGCTAGGTTTAGGGCTATTTTCAGGTGTGAGGCTGAGTTAGGTTTAGTTCTAGGGCAAGGGCTGGGGTAAGGTAAAAGTTAGTGTTAGGATTAGGGCTAGGACTAGTGATAGTGTTATGGTTAGGGTTAGGGATAAGGCTATTATTAGTATTAGGTTTAGGGTAGAGTTATTATTTGATTTTGGTTAGGGTTAGGGTAAGCTTTAGGGTTAGCTGTAGATGTAGGTTTAGTGTCAGGATTGGATTAAGTTTAGGGGTAAGTCTAGAGTAGGAGTAGAGATTTGTGTTATGGTTAGGTGTAGGATTAAGACCAGGGTTAGGGTCAGTGTTAGGACTATTCTTATATTTAGGGCAAAGTTCAGGTTTCAGTTAAGGTTGGGTTATGTTATGTTTAGGGTGATTGTTAGGGCTAGGGGTAACGTTAGAGTGATGGTTAGTGCAAGGCTTAGGTTTAGGACTGTTTTAGGGTTAGGGTTTATACTAGGGATAGTGCCAGGTCAGGGTTAGGGCTAGGGCTGGGACTGGTTTTAGGGTTAGCACTATGGATAGGATTAGAGTTAGGATTACGTTTGGGTTAAGGTTAGAGTTAGGAGTATGGGTAGGTTTTGCAATAGGGATAGTTTTAGAGTTAGAATTAGGGGTACGGTTAGGGTTAAGGTTGAGTTAGGTTTGGGGTTAGTTGTAGGCATAGGGTTAGGGATAGGGTTAGAGTTAGTGCTAGGTTAGGCTTAGATTTAGTGTTAGGGTCAGGGCTAAGTTTCGTGTTTCGGTTATGGCTGCAATTAATATTACTGTTAGGGCTACGGCTAGTTTTAAGGTTAGGTCTAGGTCAAGGATTAGTCTCGGACAAGGTTTAGAGTTGAATTAGTGTTAGGTTTAGGGTTAGAGTTTGGGTAGGGTTAAGGATAGTTTTGAGATTGTATTAATGGTAGGATCAGGGTAATGGGTAAGTTTTGTGTTAAGTTTTGGTTAGCAGAGGAGTATGTGTAGTGATAGTGTTATCGTTAGAGTTAGGTGGATGGTTGGGGCTAGGCTCAGGGCTACGGAAACTGTTACGGTAAAAGCATTATTTTGTGAGGTAGGCTTAGGGATATGTTTAGTGTTAGGATTCGGGTTAGGGTTAGTGATAAAACTAGGTTTAGGTCTAGGGTTTGGTCAAGGGTCAAGGTTTGGCCTAAAGCCAGGGTTCGGGTCAGGTCTAAGACTGGTTTAGGTTTAGGTCCAGGGCAAGGAGTAAGCTTAGGGTTATGGTTAGGGTTAGAGTTAGTGTTTGTTAGGGTTAAGGTTGGGGTTAGGGTTAGGGTTAGGGCCTTTGCTAGGGTTAGGGATAAGGTTAGGGTTAGGGCTATGGCTTGGTCAAGCATTAGGATTTGTGTTATTGCTAGGGTTAAGATCAGGACTAGGTCTAGTTGTGGTTTATGCATAGGGTTAGTGTTAGGTTTAGTGTTAGGGTGAGGATTACCATTGTGTTTAGTGTTAGTGTTGCTTAGTGCTAGGGTTAGGTTAGGATTAGGGTTAGTGTTAGAGCTAGAGCTGGGTTATGATTAGGGCTAGGGCTAGGATTAATGTTATGGTTAGGCTTAGCGTTAGGGGAGGGGTTTTGTGTTTGGGTTAAGGTTAGCTTTAGCGGTAGGGATACGGTTATGGTTTGTGCTCGAACTGGGTTAGGGCCACAGCTAGGGCTAGGGTTAGCATTATGGTTGGATTATGTTTAGGGTTAGGATGAGGATTAGAGCTGGGTGTAACGTTAGGGTTAGTGTTACTGCAAGAATTATCGTTAGGGTTAGGCTTAGGGCTAGGTTTATGGTTACATTGAGGGTTTGCTTTCTTTTTAAGTTTAGCACTATGTTTAGTGTTAGAGTTAGGCCTGGGGCTCGGTTTCAGGTTAGGGCTAGGGGTAGGATTACGGTTAGGTCTACTGTTGGCGTTGGGTGTGTGTTAGGTTTATTGGCAGTGGAAAGTGTAGAAGTCCGGGTAAGGTTAGGCTTTAGGTTAGCACTAGGCTTAGAGTTAGGGTTATGCTAGTGTTAGGGTTTATGTTCGGGCTAGGGCTAGGACTAGGATTAATGATATGGTTAGATTAGCTTAGGTTTAGAGTTACAGTGAGGGTTAGGTGTAAGTACACTATTAGGATTATGGCTAGGCATAGTTTTAGGGTCTGGGATAGGCTTAGGGTTAATGCTTAAGTTGGGTCAGCGTTATTGTTACAAATCTTAACCCTAGCCCTAAAATGAATGCTAACATAAATCCTAATGTGAAGCCTAATTCTCAACCTAACCCTAGCCCTAACCCTAAAATTAACCATAGCCCTTGACCTACCCTTATCCTTGAACCCAAACCTAACACTAATCCTCAACCTTACCCTTACTGTAACCCAACCCCAACCAAAACACTAACCCTAGCCATAACAATAATCCAAGCCCTAACACTATAGCTAAGCTTAGCTCTATCGCTAACACTGACCTTGGTTAAAGCTGTAACACTAACCTTAGCCCTAGCACGAGCCATAAACCTAACCCTAAATGTAAATGTAACATTAAACCTTCACATAGAACTAGCCACAACAAAGCCCTACACATGAAACTAATCCTAGTCCTAGCACTAACACTAAAACCCAGACCTATCAATAGCTGTAATCCTAATAATAACCCTAACACTAGCCCTGGCCTAAAGCTTAACACTAACACTAAACCTATCCCTGACTCTAGCACAAACATTGAGGCTAACTCTAACCCTAACTTTAACCCTAACACTAACTCTAACCCTAACACTAATCCAACATAAACCCTGACCATAACTGTAACCTAAACTCTATCCCTATCCCTAACCTTAATGCTAAGCCTAACGCAAAACTAACCCCTACCCAATCACTACCCCTAACCATAAAACTAACCCTAACCATAACTGAAACGTAACCCTAACAATATCCTTAACCCTAAAACTAATCCTAGCCCTACCACTACACCTACCCCAAACGTAACACTAACGCTGATCCAATGCAAAGCCTAACCCTACCCTTACCCTTAACACAAACATAAGCAGAACCCTAACGCCAGCACAAACACTAATATTAACCATAACCCTAACAATAACACTAACAGTAGACCTCCCCCGCCCCTAAGCTTACCCCTAACTTTAACCCCAAACCTAACCCTAATGGTGCTCTTAACCCTACACCACCCTTAACCCAAACACTTAGTCTAATCCTAACCCTAACCATAACTCTACCTTAATCGTAACCCTAGTTCTATTGGAAACCATAGACCTAGTTCTAACACTAACCATACCCTAGCCATAACCCAAAAAATATCCATATCCCTAGCCCTAATCTTGACCATAACACTAACCCTAAACCTAACCCAAAAACTAACTGTAACATTAACCCTAACCTAATTCAACCCCACGCCTATCCCTACGCCAACATCTAACCTTATCACTGACGCTAACTCTAAACATAACCCTATACATAATTCGAAACCTAGCCCTAAACTGACTGCTATGACTAAGCCTAACCATATGCCTGCCTGTAACACTAACCATAGCCATAAACTTAAACCTAAACCTAACCCTAACCCTAGCTCTAAACGTAGAACTAACCCTACCCCTAGCCTTAACACTAACCACAGCTATCTTCCTAGCCCCAACCCCAAATCCACCTCTAAACATAACCTTAACCCTAACATTAATACAAGCCTTACACTAACACTAGCCCTAAACTCAGAACCAAACCTAATCTTAATCTTTATCCTCACCCGACCCCTAACCATATCACTAACCTTAACACTAACCCTAATACTAGCCATAATCCTAACACAAGCCCCACCCCTAGGCTTAACCCTAACTGTTACCATAACCATTCAACTGGGCCTAACACTTGGCCCAAACCTAAACACTAACAACAAATGCAGCCCTATGCCTAGTCCTAGATCTGATACTAAACCTAGCAGTAGACCTGAACCTAACCCTAGACCAAGCCATAGCACTAACTTTAACCCTAGCCGTAACATTAGCCCTGGCCCTAACCATAATCCAAATGCCATTCCCAAAGCTAAACATATCACCTCCCCTAACCTTAATTGTAACCCTACCCCTATCCCTAACACAGCATTTACCCAGACCCTAACACTTACCATAACCCGGCCCTAACCCTAAATCAACCCTAAACCCAATCCAAACCCTAACCATAACATTTAGCCTAACCATAAGCCAATCCCTAGCGCTAACACTAACAATCTTAAGCATAATTCTGACCCTAAACCAACCCTTACTGCTAACCCTAACCTATGCCTAACATTAAGCATAATCCTAAATCTTAGCCTACCACTATCCCTAAGTCTAACCATGATCATAACTCTAATGCTAACCCTAACACTACCACTACACCTACCACTACCCTGAACCCTAACACTAACCCTTACTCTAACCCAACCATAACCCTAACCCTAACACTAACCCTAAACAGGGCCCTAGACGTAGCCTTAATGCTAACGCTAACCCTAGCACTAACCCCTGCACTAACACCAAGACAAAACTAAATTGAAAGCCTAACTTTGCCCCAGCCCTAACCCTAACCAAAAAGCTATCCTTAACTCTAACCGTGGCTCTAACCCTAATGCCAACTCTAACACTAGCTGTAACCCTAAATCTAACCCTAACCCTGAAACTCACCCTAACCCAATCCCTACCCCTACCATTGACATTAATCCTAACACAAACCCTAACTCTATCTTTAAGCTACTCCCCCTAAACCATAAACCTAACCCAAACCCTACCCCATCCCTAACCTTAAACCTAACTCTAATGTAACCATAACCCCAACCCTACAACTAACCATAAAACTAACCCTAACACAAACCCAAACCTAGCCCTAACTGTAACCTACCTCAACCCCTACTCCTACCCCTAACGTTAAACCTAGCCCATCCATAACCCTAACATTGATCCTAGCCATAAGACTAAACACAATACCAAAAGCAGCCCGAGACTTAACCCTGACCTAGCACTAACACTAGCCCTAAGTCTAACAGTAAACCTAGTGCTAACCATATTCCTAACCCTAACCATTGTGCAAGTCCTTACTCTAACGCTACCCTGAACCCTAACTCTCACCCTAACCCAACCCTAACTCAACCTCAACCCTAACCCTAAACTTAACCCTAATACTAAGCCCAGCCCTAGCCCTAACCCTAAACCTGGCTCTATTGCTAACACTAACCCTAACCCTGCTGTAACCCTAACCCTAGGTCTAGCCCTAGCCTTAGCATCAACCCCAAATGTAATGTTAATGCTAACCATTGCCCTAAACCTAATACTAACCCAGCCTTACGCATGAAGTTAACCACAGTACTAGCCCTAACCCTAAAACCAGGCCTAGCCCTAGCTCTCGCACTAATTTTAACAATAATAGTAACACTATCCCTAACCCTCGCACAATAATGCTGACCCTAAACCTACCCACAACACTAAAACAAACCATCCCCACATGCATGACACTAACACTACCATTAACGCTAAACCTAAACCTAACTGTGACGCTACCTTACAGCTACCTCTAAACCAAACACTTACCCTACCAGAACCCTATCTCAAACCTTAACCATACCTTATTGCTATCCCTAGACCTAATATAACGTTAGTCCTAGACCTAACACTAACTCTAACACTACACCTAGCCCTAACCCTACCATGAACCCTAACCCAAACTCTAACCATAACCCGAAACCCAACCCGCACACTAATCTGAACCCGAACGCCAACCGAAACTGAACAAGAAACAACTCGCACCCTAACCCTAACCTTAAACTTAATCCTAACCCAAACCCTAACCCTAACACTGATCCTAGCCCTACCCTAACACTAACCATAACACTAGCACTAAACCTAACCCTAGCCCTAGGCCTAATCCTAAACTTAGCCCTAACCCTAAACCAAACCAGAAACCTAACCTTAATTTTAACCCCAACCCACACACAAATGTTTTGATGTCAACACATGTGAATATTGTCACACAATAGGTGATGTCGTACATAAAAATGTGACTTATGTCACAAAAAAGTGAATGGTGTCACACATATCAATGGGTGTGTTTTCACACACAAATGTGAGCTATGTCACAAATACACCATTAATGTGATGTCACACAGACTTTGTGTGATGTCAGGCACACAATATGTGTGAAGGCTCACACCAACCTGGTGATGTCACAGACAATGGGAGTGGTGTCTCTACAGAAAGTGAGTGTATATTTACACATAACAATGAGAGCTACAAAAAACATACATGGGATATGTCAGAGTAAAATGTGAGCTACTTCACAGAACCCTGGTAATGATTTCATACATAACAGTGGATGTCGCATCACAGTTAAGAATAGGACTTCCTTCACACACAATGGGAGTGACATTACACAATTTGAGAGATGTGTCTGGCTATCCAAGTGTTATCACACACAAGGTGTGTGATGTCCTAAAATGGGTGAGAAGTCACACATAACTTTGGAGTGATGTCAGACACAAAATGTGAGCGATGTCACAGACACAATTGAAGTGATGTCAAACACACTATGAGAGTGATATCGCAATCAATTTGTGTAATGTCATACATAGTACTGTGAGTGAAACCACATATAATACTGTTTGGGATATCATATGCTTATTAGGTTGACGTCAAACACAATTGTTGTGATGTGACACAACATGAAGATATTGTCACACACAAATGATGTGATGTTAATGATATGCATGTGTGTCATGTCACGCATAAGAATGGAAGTGATATCAAATGCACATAAATGAAGTGATATCACAATTTCAAATGTGAGTTATGTCATTGGGGTCATGTCACTGATATCATGTAGTAGCTGGAGTGATATCACACAATTGATCTGATGCCACACATAACAATGGGAGTGATATCACACATAAACATGTGAGTAATAACACAAAGGATGCGAATCATGTCACATATATATGGGAGTGATGTCACACTATTGGTGTGATGTCATACAACTGAGTAGGCGTGAATCACACGTAACAGAAAGATATCACCCAAAATAGCTGAGTGAATTCACTGAAACCCCATGGGAGTGATGTCACAACACTAGTAGAGTGATATCCTCAACAATAAGGGTGACATCACATGGAATATTGGGAGTGACAGCACATGTAACAATAGTGAATTCATATGCTAAGTGGGATTGATGTCACACACAATTGGTGTGATGTCAACATATGTGCATCTTGCCACACAAAAAATAGGTGTGAGGGAATATGTAAAAATGTGACTTATGTCACAAAAATTTGAGTGGTGTCACACATTTCAATGAGTGTGTTTTCACACACAGATGTGAACACTATCTCATGCACACCGTTGGTATTATGTCACACAGACATTGAGTGATGTCAGACACACAATGTGTGTGAAGGCACACACCAACGTGGTGATGTCACAGACATTGCGAGTGTTTTTTCTCATGAAAATGAGTGTGAATTCACACATAACAATAAGAGTTACACAAAACACAATAGTGTGATTTATGCCAGAAAAATTGTGAGAAACTTCACAGTAAACTGGGAGTGATTTCATGCATAACAATGGATGTCACCTCACAGTTAATAATATGGCAACTCTCACACAATGGGAGTGATATCACAGAAATTGGGAGATGTGACAGACTATACCTAGTGTTACCACACTCAAGGTTTTTGGTGTCCCAAGAGGGTGTGATGTCACACATAATGATTGGAGTGATGTCACACACAAAATGTGGGTATTGTCACAAACACACACCGTTGGAGTGATGTCAAACACACTATAAGAGTGATGTCCCACACTGTTGGTGTGATGCCATAAATTATACTTTGACTGACACCAAGATAAGAATGTATGGGGTATAACGTGCTAATTAAGGTTGATATCAGACACAATTGATGTTATGTGACACACAATGAGGATGTTGTCACAGACATGTTGTGTGATGTCACCCATAACTATGTGTGTCACATCATACTTAACAATGGGAGTGAAATCACATGCACACAATGGGCGTGAAGTCACACAATAAACATGAGTTATATCACAAGGGACTCATCAATGATGTCACAGAGAGTGGTATTGTTGTCACACAAGTCATATGCTGTTACATATGAGGGAAATGAAGTCACACTATTGGTGTGATGTCATACAACACATCAGGCTAGATATTTAAACCCACAGAGTGGCGTCACTTCAAATATGTGAGTGAAGTCACAGAAACACCAGAAGAGTGATGCCACAAAACTAGTAGAGTGATGTCCTTGAGAATTACTGTGACGTCAAAAGGAGTACTGGAAGTGACATCACATATAAGAATAGCGATTTAATATGCTAAATTTGATTGATGTCAAACACAGTTAGTGTGATATAAACATATGTGAATGTTGTCACACACAATAGGTGTGATGTCATACATAAAAATGTGAATGGTGTCACACATAGCACTGGGTGTGTTCTCACACACAAATGTGAGCCCTGTCACACATACAGCATTGTTGTGTTGTCACACACACATTGACTGATGTCAGACACACAATGTGTGTGAAGGCATACAGAAACCTGGTGAAGTTGCAGACACTGGGAGTGATGTCACTCATGAAAATGTGTGAATTCACAAATAACAATGAGAGTTACACAAAACACTCATATGGGATTTAAGTCAGAGTAAAATGTGAGTGATTTCAGAGAACCACGGGAGTGATTTCATACATAACAGTGGATGTCACATAACAATTAAGAATATGACTGCTACCACACACAATGAGAATGATATCACACAATTTGAGAGATGTGACTGGCTTCCTTAGTGTAATCAAACTCAAGGTGTGTGATAGCCAAAAATGTGTGTAATAACACACAAAACTATTAGAGTGATGTCACACACAAAATGTGAGTGAAGTCACATACACACCATTGGAGTAATGTCAAACATGCTATCAGTGTAATGTCACACTCCATTGGTGTGAGGTAATACATAATACTGGTAGTGACACCAACATAATAATGGTGGGGATATCATATGCTAATTAATATTGATGATGTTACAATTGATGTGATGTGACACACAATGAGGTTGTTGTCACACACAACCAAGTGTTATGATGTCACCCATAATCATGTGTCATGCCACGCATAACAATGGAAGTGCCATAAGGTGCACAAAATGGGAGTGATGTCACACTTTAAAATGTGAGCTATGTCACAAGGGACATGTCACCGATGTCACACATATCAGTCTGAGTGATGTCACACTATCTATGTGATGTCACACATAACAATGTGAATGATGTCACACATAAGATTAGGAGTGACATCACATGCATACAATGGGAGTGATGCCACAAGAATAATGTGAGTGATGTCATAAGGAACACATCAGTGATGTCACACATAATATTGGGAGTGATGTCACATTATTGGTGGGATGTCATATGTAATGGGAGTGATATCACACATAATAATATGGGTGATGTCACACACAAAATATGAGTCATGTCTCATATGCATAATGGGAGTGATGTCACACATAAAAATGGAAGTGCTGTCACATTTCACAATAGGAGTGATGTCACACAAAATGGGAATGATGTCTCACTGTAAAATGTGAGTTATGTCACAGAAGACATATCAACGATATCACACATAGCTTTGGGAGTTATGTCACACAATTGTTGTGATGTCATATTTAACAATGTCACACAGACATAATATAACAAAAGACACATGATGGTGTCACACATAAGTGCTAGTGATGTCACACTATTTATGTGAAGTCATGCTAATCACATAATGTTGTCTCACATAACAGAGCGATGTCTCACCAAGTTTATGCCTGAAGTCACAGACACACCATGCATGTGATGTCATGAACACTGGCATAGTGATGTCTTCAAAAATAAGTGTGATGTCACATGAAATATTTGAAGTGACATCAAATGTAACAATAGCAATTTCTCATGCTAAATTGAATTGATGTCACACAATTGGTGTGATGTCAACACATTTGAATGATGTGGCACACCCTATAGGAGTTATTTCATACATAAAATTAAATACATCACAAAAATATGTGAATGGTGTCACAAAGATCAATGGGTGTGTTTTCACACACAAAAGTGAGCCCTGTCACACATAAACCCGTGGTGTGATGTCACAGACACATTGAATGATGTCACACACAATATGAGTGATGGCACACACCACCCTGGTGATGTCACAGAAAATGGGAGTAGTGTCTCTCATGAAAATGAGTGTGAATTCACACATAACAATGAGAGTTACACAAAACACACAAGCGCAATATGCCAGAGTAAAATGTGAGTGATTTCACAGAAAGCTGGGTGTGATTTCATAAATAACACTGGATGTCACATCACAGTTAATAATACGACTGCGGTTCTTTACAACGTGAGAGATATCACACAGTTTGCGAGATGAGACAGAACATCCTAATGTTATCACACTCATAGTGTTTGATGTCCCAAAATGGGTGTCATGCAACACAGAACATTTGGAGTGATGTCACACACAAAATTTGAGCGAAGTCACACACTATTCTAGTGATGTCAACACACTAAAGTAATGACGCCACCCTCAATTTGTGTGATGTCATACATAATACTATTAGTGTCACCACACATAATAATGGCTCGATATCATAGGCCAATTAAGGTTAACCTCACTCACAATTGATGAGATGTGACACACAATGTTGCTGTCACACACACACGAGGTGTGATGTCACCCATAACCATGTGTCTCACGTCACAAGTAACAAATCGTGTGATATCAGATGCACACAATGGGAATGAAGTCACAAGTTACACATCACTATGTCACAGGTAGCAGTGGGAGTGATGTCACACTATTGATATGATGTCACACATCAATGTGAATGATGTCACACATAAATATGTGAGTAATATGACAAAGGACACATGACTGTTGCCACACATAAGCTGTTAATATTCTACACTCAAGATTTCTATCAAATGTATTGAAACAGCACTTCTGATGAACTCAGCTTGCCAGTAGCTATAGGGAACATACTCTAATGAGAGCTTTTATACTTTTCACTACAACGGATACAGATTATCTGTAACATTCATTCAATGAAATTATAGTGTGAAGAAAAACACTTTTTTTAAATCTCTTCATGATCATCTTGAAAAATGCCCTTTCAAATGTTGCAGTTCACGTCTTTCATTCAGGCTCTCTCTTACATGGAATGAAAGAACATGCTCATTGAACTCAGTTTGCCTCTAGCTGTTTAGAAACTGCTTCCTATGAGAGGGTTTAAACTTTTCACTAGTCAAGGAAGAGAATATTTATAATAACCATTTATGAAAAGCACAGTGTGGAGAAAAACTCTTGCTTGTACCTCTTTAGCCTCTGCATTGAAAAGTACTTTTTCAAACATTGCAACTCACGACATTTACTCAGGGTCTCTCTCACATTAAATGAAATAATATTATTATCGAGCAAAAGTCACCATTAGCTGTAAGTAAGATCTAACCATGAGTGCCGTTTACCTTTTCACTACTGCTGGATGAAAATACCTATAACATCCATTGAAGTTATATACACGGTGTAAAAATCTCATTTTAGTTGTTGAGGATCATCTTGATGAGTGAATTTTTCAAGCATTTATCTTCACAGCCTGCGCTCAGTCTTTCCCTCAAATATAATGAAAGAGCACCCATTCTGAAGTCACCAACCCTGTAGCTGTAAGTCAGCCCCTCTTTGGAGGGCTTTTAAACTTTTCACTACAGCTGGGATTGAGTATGTATAGCATCGACAAAATGAAATTCAAGTGTGGAGAAAATCTCTGGCTGCTATATATATAGGATCCTCCTGCAAATTGCCTTTTCCATCATTGTAATTAAAGACCATCTCTCATGCTCGCTCTCCTATGGAATGCAAGTATGTACTTGCTGAACTCAGATGGCAAGTAGCTTTAAGCAGGATCTTCCTCTGAGAGATTGTGAACTTTGACTGCAGCTGCAAGAGAATATCTGTAACATCCATTCCATGTAAGTTCTCTTTGGAGGAAAACAATTCCTTTGAGCTTTTTAGGATCATACTGTAAAGTGGCTTTTCATCTTTGCAGTTCATTGCATGCACTAAGGCTTTCTTCCTGATATAAAAGTAAACATCCCTGTTAAACCTACTTTGCCAGTAACTGTTGGAACACCTTTCTAGGATACGATCCACTTTTCACCACAGTTCAGAATGAAGCTGTATCACATCCATTCAATGAAAGTACAACTTGAAGAATACATCCTCTTTTAAGTGTGTATGATCATCATCTTAAGTGGCTTTAAATACACTGCAGTTCAATCTGCATGCAATGTCTCACTAGCATACCATGATGACCACAATTGCTTACCACGTTGCCAATATCTGTTAGTAACATCTTCATATGAGCGGATTTAATATTTCAGTACAACTTGGAGACGGTGTCTATAACATACATTATATGAAGTCCAGTATGGATAATATTTCTTGCTTGAATCTCCATTCGACTATCCTGCTAATTGCCTTTACCAACATTGCAGTTAATGACCTTGAATCAGGAGTTCTTTCCCATGTAAAGCAAGAAATTTCTTGCTGAACTCTTGCAGGAATCTTTAAGGACGATCTTCCTCTGAGACCTTGAAATCTTTCACTGCAGCTGGGACAATATATCTTTTACATTCATTCCATTTAAATACTCAATGAGGAAAACACTTGCTTTTAGATCCTTTGGATCATACTGTCAATTACATTCTCATCTTTGGATTTCATTGCCTGCATTTAATTTTCCTACATGAGGTAAAGAAACAACACTACAGCTAAACATGCTCTGCCAGTAGCTGTTAGGAACACCTTCCTACGAGAGTTTTAACTTTTCAACACTGCTCAGAAAGAAGCTCTGTCACATCCATTCAATGAAAGTGCACCGTGAAGATAACTTTTGCTTGTAAATGTTTAGGATCATCTTCTTAATTGACTTCAAATACACTGCAGTTCAATCTGCATGCAGGGTCTCTCTAGCCTATCATCACGCACACTATTACTTAACAAAGGTGATGAATATCTGTTAGTAACATCCTCATTGGAGAGGTTTTAAAATTTCAGTAGAGCTTGGAAATAGCCTATATAATGTCTATAAAATGAAAGTCCAGTTTGGAGAAAATCGCTTGTTTTCATCTGTATAGGATTATCCTGAAAATTGTCTTTTACATCACTGCTGTTAATGACATTCCCTTAGGAATTTTCTCACCGTGATGCAACTAAGTTCTGTTGAACTCATTTTGCAAGTGTCTTTAAGGAGCATCTTCCTCTGAGAGCTTTTAAACTTCCAATTGCAGCTGTGAAAGAATATCTATAACATCCATCCGATGAAACAGGAGAGTGGAGAAAAACTCTTGCGTGTAGCTTTTGAGGCTCATATTGATAAGTGACTTTTTCCCGCTTTTCAGCTTATGGTCTACACTCAAGCTTTCTCTCCAATATAAGGAAAGAGCGCACCTGCTGAACTCAGCTTGCCAGTAGTTGCAAGGAACGTATCTTGATGAGAGCTTTTCACTGCAACTGGGACAGATTATCTCTATCACTCATTCAATGGAAGTTCAATGTTGAGAAAAACTCCATCTTGTATCTCTATAGGGTCATCTTGAAAAATTCCTTTTCAAACATTGCTTTTCAGGTGCTTCAATCAACCACACTCTTAAATGGAATGAAAGAATGTTCTTGCTGAAGCCAATTTGCCAGTAGCTGATAAAGAACATCTTCCTATGAAGGGCTTTAAACTTTTCATTACACGAGGAAAAGAATATCTATAATATCAATGTACTGGATGCACACTGTGAAGAAAAAGTCTTGCTTGTAGCTGTGTAGAATCTTCACCGAAAAGTATCTTTTGAAACATTGCAACTCACCACTTTCACCCAGGCTCTGTCTTACATTAAATGAAAGAATGTGATTACTGAAGGGATCTTGCGCTTACCTGTGTATGAAAACTTCCCATAAGAGGTTTTAAGGTTTTCACTACAGCTTGGAGGGAATATCTGTAACTACCAGTGAATGAATACAGATTTTAAAAAAGAAAATCTTTGAGTGTTTGATTATTGTCATGCTAAGTGACTTTTCAACCATAGCAGTTTGTGGCCTACACTCATGCTTTCTCTCAAAGGTAATGAAAGAACGCCTGTGCTGAACTTAACTGCCCTGTAGATGTAGGACATATCTTCCTAGGTGGGTTCTGGAACTTTTCACGACAACAGGGGTAGAACAGTTAGGTCATCCACTGAATGAAATTACGGAGTACAGAAATAATCTTGCTTCTACCATTTTAGGATCATCTTTATTTATTTATTTTGAGGAAGATCAGCCCTGAGCTAACATCCATGACAATCCTCCTCTTTTTGCTATGCAAGACCGGCTCTGAGATAATATCTATTCTCAATCCTCCTCCTTTTTTTCCCTTTTTCTCCCCAAAGTCCCAGTAGATAGTTGTACATCATAGTTGCACATCATGCTAGTTGCTTTATGTGGGATGCCACCCCAGCATGGCTGGACAAGCAGTGCCTTGGTGTGCACCCAGATCTGAACACAGGGCACCAGTAGCAAAGCACATTCACTTAATTGGTAAGCCACAGGGCCGGCCTCCAGGATCAGCTTGAATAGTGCAGTTCCATAAAATGATGCTCATGGGGTGCACTCAGTCTCTCTCTTGTATATACAGAAATCATATTTTGGCTGAAGTCAGCTTGTCAGTCACTGTTGGTGAACATCTTTCTATACAACTTTTATATATTTCACTACTTGATGGATAATACCTCTATAGCATCCATTCTGTGGAATTACTCCGTGAAGAAAAACTCTGGCTTGTAGATGTTTAGGATAAACTTGAAAACTGCCTTTTGATATGTTGCAGTTCATTGCCTGCACTCAGGCTTCCTCTCTGATGTAAAAAATGAAATCTCCTGCTGAACCTAGGTTGCCACTTGTTGTAAGGAACATATTTCTTTGAGAGCTTTTAAACTTTTGAAAACAATTGTGACACATTATCCATAACATCTCTTCAATGAGAGAACACTGTGAAGACAAACTTCTGCTTGCAGCTGATTAGGATCCTCTTATTAAGTGTCTTTTAATAGACTGTAGCTCAATCCAACATATAGACTATCAAAGTCATATCATGAAAGACCACTAATTTGGAAACCAGCTTGCTGTTAGCTGTAAGTCACATCTTCCTATGAGAGCTCTAATCTTTTCACAATAGTTGGGAGAGAATATCTGTTACACTCATTCAATGAATGTTCACTGTGGATAAAATCCACTCCTTGCAGCCCTAGAGAATAATGTTGAAAAGTACTCTTTCATAGACTGCCATTTACAGACATCAATCAGGCTCATTCTCACGTATATTGTAACCATCATTTTCCAGAAATCAGCATGCTACTGGCTGTGCATCATATCATCCTGTGAGAGCTTTTCATCTTTTGACTGTAACTGGGAGACATTACCTATAACATCCATTCAATGAAAGGACAGTGTGGAGAAAAATTCTTGCTTGCATCTGTAGAGGACTATCCTGAAAATTGCCTTTCCCAACATTATTGTTAACGACATTCACTTAAAAATTCTGTCCCTGGGGCCTGCCCGGTGGCACAAGCAGTTGGGTGTTCATGCTCCACTTCAGTGGCCTGGAGTTTGCAGATTCCCAACCCCAGGCATGCACCAATGTACTGCTTACCACGACATGCAGTGGGGGCATCACAAATAACGTAGAGGAAAATGGGCACAAATGTTAGCTCAGTGCCAATCATACACAGTAAAATAGATGAGGATCAGAACCGAATGTTACCTCAGGGCTGATCTTCCTCACAAATAAAAAAATAGAATTCTCTCACATGTAATGCCAGAAAGTTCTTGCTTACCTCTGCTTGCTAGTAGCTTTAAGGAGGATCTAACACTGAGAGCTTTTCAACTTTCCATTGAAGCTGCAAGAGAATATCTATAATAACCATCTAATGAACATACTCTCTGGAGAAAAATATTTCCTTTTAGTTTTTGAGTACCATAATGGAAAGTGCCTTTTCTTCTTTTTGGTTTGTTGCATGTACTGAGGCTACCTTCCCAATGGAAAGACAAAATACCACTGCTCCACCACTTTTGCCAGTAGCAAGGAAGGAAATATCTTCGTGTCCTGTCTCTCTTCCTTCCAGCAAATGAGGTCCACATTCCTTAACCAGGTTTGGAACATATTTTAATTTTGTGCCTGGAGATGGAATATCACATCCCCTTGAGAAGGCATTTTCTGATCCTGGGTTACAAGTAGAGCTCTAGGAACAAGTTTGTATATGAGTGGCAACTATTACTACAGCTTAACTAAAGTATATATATCACCAATTGCTGGAAATAACTTCATGCCCAATCTATCTTCCCTCCATCTCGTAAGGATCAGAAACCTAAAACAGGTATGCAACAGAATGCCATTTCAGGCCTTGAGAAAGAATCTCAAATTCCTTTGAGAGGGCAATTTCTGACACAGGCTTATAAGCAAATGTTGAGATATGACTTTGTATATGAGTCACAATCCTAACTACAGCTGAGCTAAACTATGTAGAAGACTCTTCACGCCCAATCACTCTTCCATCAAACTCTGAAGGATTACATTCCTAAAACAGGTTTTGAACATATTGCTGTTTGGAGCCTTTGGAAGGAATACCACATTCCTTTGAGAAGGTACCTTCTCATCCCAGCTTGTAAGTCGATGTCTAAGAACAAGTTAGTATATGAGTGGCAATCAACACCCCAGCTGAGCCCAACTGTGTAAAATACCCATTTCTGGAAGTATCTTTGTGCTCAATCTCTCTTCCATTCATCTCACGAGAATCAACATCCTAAACCAGGTTTAGAATACAATTCTAGTTCGGTCATTGTGAACAAATCTCACATTCCTTAGAGAAGATACTTACCGATAACTTCTTGGAAGTAAATGTCTAGGAACAAGTTTCTATTGGAGCATCAATCATTACTACAGCTGAGTTAAATGATTTATAATACCCATTATTTGAAATAACTTAATGTACACACTCTCTTCCTTCTAGCACTAAGCATCACTAAACCAAACAAGTTATGCATAATATTGCCATGTTGGGCCTTCAGAAGGAGTGTTGCATTTCTTTTAGAAGGCACGTTCTGATCCCAGAATATAAGAAGATGTCTAGCACCAAGCTTGTATATCTGTGGCAAGCATTACTACAGCTGAACTGCACTAAGACAAACACCCATTCCTATAAATATCTTTGTGCCCAATCTCTCCTCTTTGAAGACCCTAAGGATCACAAACCTAAACAAGTTTTGGAACATATTGCCATTTATGTCCTTGAGATGGAATTTCACATTCTTTGTGAAGGCACTTTCTCAGCCCGGGGGGTATGTAGAAATCTAGGAATAGTTTATATGTGAGTGGCAATCATTGTTACAGCTGAGATAATCTATGTATAAAAAACATTACTGAAAATAACTTTGTGCCCAATATCACTTGCTCCCATCTCTTAAGTGTCACAAACCTAAACCCAGTTTGAAAGATAATGTCATTTTAGGCCTTGAAAACAAATCTCACATTCTTTTGAGGAGGCACTTTCTGATAACAGCTGGTAAGTAGATGTCAAGGAACAAGTGTTTATATGATTGACAATCATTACTACAGCTGAAGTAAACTATGTATAACATCCATTCTTGGTCATAACATCATGCCCCATTTCCCTTCCTTCCAGCTCATAAGGACCATCTTCCTGCACCAGGTTGTAAAAGTATTGCCATTTTAGGCCTCGTGAAGGAATCTTACATTCCTTAGAGAAAGTATTGCTGGTCGTGGTTGTAAGTATATGTCTAGTAACAAGTTTGCAATTGAGTGGCAATCACTGCAGTAGCTGAGTTAAACAATGTATAACACCCATTCCTGGAAATAAGTTCTTGCCCAATCTCTCTTCCCTCCAGCTCATAAGGATCACAAACATAAAACTGGTTTGGAACATTTTGCCAAGTCAGGGATTGAGAAGGGATCTCACATTCCTTTGAGAAGGCACTTTCTCATCGGGGTCTGTATATAGAAATCTAGCAATAGTTTGTATGTGAGTGGCAAACATTATTACACATGAACTAAATTATGTATAACGCACATTCATAGAAATAAGTTGGTACCCAAACTCTCTCCCATAAGTCTCATAAGACCAAACTTCCTGAAATATTTTTGGAACATATTGCCATTTTGAGCCTTGAGAACGAATCTCACATTCCTTTGACAAGGTTCTTAGAGATCCCAGCTTGTAAGTAAATGAGTTGTTTATATATGAGTTGCAAATATTACTGCGCTAAACTGAATATAAGACCCATTCCTGAAATGACTTCATTCCCAAAGTGTCTTCCTTCCAGCTCATAAGGATCACTTCCTATACTAGTTTTAGAACATAACACCATTTTGGACATTGAGAACTGTTTTCCACTTCCTTTCTGAAGGCACTTTGTGATATCAGCTCGTAAATAGATGTCTAGGTACAAGTTTGTATATCAAAGGGAATCATTGTTACAGCTGTGCTAAACTATGACTAACCCCTTTCCTGGAAATAACTTATTGCCCCATCTCTCTTCCTTCCAGCTCATAAGGATCACATCCTAAACCAGGTTGGGAACATAATGTCATTTTGGGCATTGAGAATAAATTCAATTTCCCATGAGAAGGCACTTCCTGATCCAGGATCGTAAGTAGATATCCAGGAAGAAGTTTCTATAAGAATGGAATCCTTATTACAGCTGAATTAACCATATAAATCACCTATTCCTGGAAAGAAATTTGTACACCACCTTTTTTCCTTCCAGCTCGTAAGGGTCACTTTCCCACACCAGGTTTGGAACATAATGTCATTTCACGTATTGAGAACCAATCTCACATTCCCTTGAGATGGAAATTTCTCATCTAGAATTCTAAGTAGATTTCTAAGAACAAGTTTGTATATGAGTGTCAATTATTGTTACAGATAAGCTAGACTACGTATAACACATATTTCTGCAAACACCTACTTGTCCCATTTACATTTCTTCCAGTTCAGAAGGACCATTTCCCTCCACCAGGTTTTGAAAATGATACCATTTCCCTCCACCAGGTTTTGAAAATGATACCATTTCCCTCCACCAGGTTTTGAAAATGTTACCATTTCCCTCCACCTGGTTTTCAAAATGTTACTATTTCCCTCCAACTGGTTTTGAAAATTTTACTATTTCACACCCTAGGAAGGAATCTCACATTCCTTTGAGAAGCTATTTTTCTGATCCTGCCTTGTATGTATATGTCAAAGAACAAGTTTGACTATGAGTGGTAGTCACTACTACAGCTGTGCTTAATTACGTATAGCACAAAGTCCATGAAATAACATCATGTCCAATCTTTCTTCATTCGATCTCAGAAGGATCAGAAACTTAAACCAGGTTTGCAACATCATGTCATTTCAGACCATGAGAAAGGATTTCACATTCTTTTCAGAAGGCATTTTCTGATCCCAGCAATTAAGACTTCTAAGAATAATCTTCTATATATGTGGCAATCATTACTACAGCTGACCTAAACTATGTATAACAACCATTCCTGCAAAGAACATCATGCCCAGTCTCTCTTCTTTCCAGTTCTAAAGGATTACAATCCTAAACTAGGTTTTGAACCTATAGTCTCTTGAAGACTTGAGAAGCAATCTCACATTCCTTTGTGAAGGCATTTTCTGATCCCGACTTGTAAGTAGACGTAGATGAACCAGTTTCTATATGAATGGGAATCATTACTACAGCTGAGCTAAACTAAGAATAACCCACTTTCTTGGAAATAACTTCGTTCCCCATCTCTCTTAGTTCCAGCTCATAAGCATAACTTCCTAAACCAGGTTTGAAACATAAAGCCATTTTGGTTGAGCAGAACAACACTCACTTTCCTTTGAGAAGGGATTTTCTTATGTGGGCTTAAGAAGATGTGTAGGACATATGTTATTTGACTTTCTCCCTCTGGCTTATTTCACTTTGCATAATACCCTCAATGTCCATCCAGGTTGTCAAAAAATACTGTATGGTCTCACTCATTAAGTAGTAGATAATAACAACAAAAATAAACACATAGAGACAGAGATTTGATTGTTGGGTACCAGAGGGGAAGCGAGGAGGGATGAAGGCAAACTGACAATTAGGCATATGTGTGTAGTGATGGATTGAAATTAGTATTTGGGTGGTGAACCTCAGAACATGATGTAATCCATGTAGAAATAGAAGTATAATGATGTACACCACAAATATATACAATGTTATAAACCAATCTTACCAGAATAAACAAAAATTAAAAAAAGAGATGTCTAGGAACAAGTTTTAATAAGAGTAGAATCATTACTACAGCTGAGCCAAATTTTGTAAATCACCTATCCTTGGAAAGAACACCATACCTAATCTCTGTTCCTTCTAGCTCATGAGGATCGACTTTGTAATCCAAGTTTGTAACTTAATGCCATTTCAGGCATTGAGAACCAAGTCACATTCCTTGGGGAAGGCACTTTCTGATCCAGACCTCTAAATAAATGTCAAGAACATGTTTGTATATGAGTGGCAATCGTTACTAAGGCTGAGCTAAACTATGTATAACACCCATTCCTGAAAATAACTTCATGCCCCATCTCCCTTCTTTCCAGCACATGAGGACCATCTTTTCCACCAAGTTTTGAAAATATTGCCATTTGGGTCTTGTGAAATCACACATTTCTTTGAGAAGGCTCTTTCTGATCCTGGCTTCCAAGTAGATGTCTAGGAACAAGTTTCTAAATGACTGTCAGTAATTACCACAGTTGAGATAAACTATGCCTAACAACTATTCCTGAAAATAACTTTGTGCCTAATCTATCTTCCTTCCATCTTGGAGGGATCACAAAGCTAAACTAGGTTTGGAATGTAATGTCATTTCATGCCTTGAGTACGAATCTCACATTCCTTTGAGAAGGCAATTTGAGATCCTAGCTTGTAAGTAAATGTCTAGGAGCAAGTTTGTATTTGAGTGGCAATCATTACTACAGCTGAACTAAACTGAGTATAACACCCATTCCTGGAAATAACTTTTTTCCCAGTCTCTCATCCTTCCATCTCGTAATGAACACATCCTTAACCAGGTTTGTAACATATTGCCAGATCGGACATTGAGAACGATTTTTACATTCCTTTGTGACGGCACTTTTTTTTTTTTTTTTGGTGAGGAGGACCAGCCCTGAGCTAACATCTGCCAATCCTCCTCTTTTTTGCTGAGGAAGACTGGACCTGGGCTAACATCCATGCCCATCTTCCTCTACTTTATATGGGACGCCGCCACAGCATGGCTTGACAAGCAGTGCATTGGTGCGCGCCCGGGATCCGAACTGGTGAACCCCAGGCCGCCGCAGCGGAGCGCGTGCACCTAACCGCTTGCGCCACTGGGCTGGCCCCTGTGACGGTACTTTTTGATCCAGGCTTGTAAGTAGATGTCTAGGAACCACTTTCTATATGAATGATAATCATTACTACAGCTGAGCTAAACGAAGAATAACCCCCTTTCCTGGAAATAACTCCATTCCTCATCTCTCTTGCTTCCAGCTAGTAAGGAGCACATCTAAATCAGGTGTGGAACATAATGCCATTTTGGGCAATCAGCACAAAACTCACTTTCCTTTGAGAAGGCACTCTCTGATCAGGACTCATAAGAAGATATCTAGACCAAGTTCATATATTACTGGAATCATTACTACAGCTGAGCTAAACTATGGACAACACCCATTCCTGATGTTAATATCGGGCCCCGTCTCCCTTCCTTTCAGCTTAAAAGGACCATCTTTCTCCACAAGGTTTTGAAAATATTGCCCTTCGGGCCTTGTGAATGAATCTCACTTTCCTTTGAGAGTTCACTTTCTGATCACGGGTTGTAAGTAGATCTCAAGGAACAAGTTTGTATATGAGTGGCAACAAATACTATAGCTGAGCCAAACTGACTATAACACCCGTTCCTTGAAACAATGACATTGCCAATCTCTTTTATTTCCAGCTCGTAATGATCACTTCCTAAACCAGGTTTGGAACAGAATGACATGTAGGGCATTGAGAATGATTGTCACATTCCATTGAGAATGCACTTTGAGATTTCAGCTTGTAAGCAGATGTCTATTAAGCAGTTTGCATATGAATGTGAATCATTACTACACATGAGCAAACTGTGAATAACTCCCTTTCCTGGAAGAAACTTCATGCCAATTCTGTCATCCTTCTGACATATACGGATCATTTCCTAAACCAGGTTTGCAACACAATGTCATTTTGGATGTAGAGAACAAAACTCACTTTCATTTGAGAAGGAAATTCTGATATAGGCTTGTAAGTAGATGTTTAGGATAAAGTTTCTATTTGTGTGGAAGCATTACCACAGCTGAGCCAAACCATGTAAATCACCTATTCCTGGAAAGAAAATCACACATGATCACTATTCCTTCCGGCTCATAAGGATCAACTTCCTAAACCAGATTTGGAACACAATGCCATTTGTGGCATTGGAAACCAAACTCACACCCCTTCGTGCACGCACATTCTGATCCCGGCTGGTAAATAGTCGTCTAGGAACAAGTTTGTAAATGAGTGGCATTCATGACTTCAGCTGAGTTAATCTATGTACAAATCACTTTCCTGGAAATAACTTCATGCCCAATCTCTCTTCTTTCCATCTCATAAGGATTGCAAACTTAAAACACGTTTGGAAAATATTGTGATTTGGGGCCTTGAGAACAAATCTCACTTTCCTTTGAGAAGGACACTTTCTGACCCTGGCTTGTAAGTAAATGTTTTGGACCAAGTTTGTATATGAGTGTCAATCATTACTACAGCTGAGCTAAACTGACTATAACACCCATTCCTTGAATCTAATTCATGCCTAATCTCTCTCCCTTCCAACTCCTAAGGATCACTTACTAAACCATGTTTGAAACATAACACCATTTCGGGCACTGAAAATGATTCTCGCTTTCCTTTCCAAAGACCCCTCTGATCCTGTCTTGTAAGTAGATGTATAGGAACAAGTTTGGATATGAGAGGCAATCATTACTACAGCTCAGCTAAACAATGTATAACACACATTTTTGGAAATAACTTCCAGCCTAATATCCCTACCTTCCAGCTTGAAATAATCACAACCCTAAAACAGATTTTAACATAGGCCATTTCAGGCCTTAACAACAAATATCACATTCCATTGATAAGGCTGTTTCTGATCATGGCCTGTAAGTAAACGTCTAGGAACAAGTTTGTATATGAGTGGCAACCATTTCTAGAGCTGAGCTAATGTATGTATAACACGTCATCATTGAAATAACTTCCTGCCCAATCTCTCTTCCTGTCAGCTTGTAAGGACAACCTTCCATAACCAGCTTTGGAACATGTTGTCATTTCAGGCCTTGAGAAGGAATCTCATATTACTTGGGGAAGCCAACTTCTGATTCTGGTTTCCAGGTAGATGCCATGTAACAAGTTTCTATATGAGTGGCAATCATTAATACAGCTGAGATAAAATATGTATAACACACATTCATGGATATAACTTCGTTCCCCATCACACTTCATTCCTGCTCTTAAGCATCACAAACCTCAACCAGGTTTGGAACATAATGCCTTTCCAGGCATTGATCATGAATCTCACATTACTTTGAGAAGGCACTTTCTGATCCCACTAATAAGTAAATGCCTTTGAACATGTTGCTATATGAGTGGAAATCATTACTACAGATGAACTTAACTATGCATAAGAACCATACTTGGAAATAATTACTTGCCCCAACTCTCTTCATTCCAGCTCTAAATGATTACATACCTAAGCATGGTTTTGAACATAATATTGTTGCAGAATTTGAGAAAGGATCACACATTCTTTTGAGAAGGATCTTTCTGATCCCAGCTTCTAAGTAGATGTCTAGGAACAAGTTTGTATATGAATGGGAATTTTTAGTAAAGCTGAACTAATCTATGTAGAATTCCCATTCTTGGAAAAAGCTTCATGCCTAATCTCTCTTCTGTCTAGCTCATAAGGATCACAAACCTAAACCAGGTATGGAATATATTGCCAGTTCAGGGCTTGAGAAGGAATCTCACATTCCTTTGAGAAGGCACTTTCTGATCCAGGCCTGTATGTAGAAGTTTAGGAAGAAGTTTGTACATGAATGCCAATCATTACTACCACTGAGCTAAGCAATGTATAATACTCATTCCTGAAAATCACATTGTGCCTCATCTCTCTTCCTTCCAACTTATCAGGATCTCAAATCTAAACCAGCTTTGGATCATAATGCCATTTCTGGCCTTGCGAAGGGGTCTCACTTTCCTTTCAGAAAGCATGTTCTGATACCAGATATTAAGTAGATGTTGAGGAATAAGTTTGTATATTAGTGGCAATCATTACTACAGCAGAGTGAAACAATCTATAAAGCTCATTCATAGAAATAACTTTGTGCCCATTCTGTATTCCTTCCCTATTATAAGGATCACAAACCTAAACCACGTTAAGAACATATTGCCATTTCAGGCCTTGAGAACGAATGTCATATTCCCTTGAGAAGGCACTTTCTAATCCAGGCTTGTAAGTAAATGTCTAGTAACAAGTTTGTAAACGAGTGGTAATCATTACTACAGTTGAGCTAATCTATGTATAACACCCATTCCTGGGCATGACATCATGTGTCCTTTGTGATATTGCTAACATGTTCATGTGTGTCATTCATGCCATTGTTTTGTGTGACATCACATAGTGTGACATCACTCACACTGTCATCCATGACATCAGTGACATGTAACTTGTGACATCACTCCCATTGTGTGCATGTGATATCACTCCTCTTGTTACCTGTGGCGTGACACATCTGGTTTTGGGTGATAACACACCACTGATGTATGAGTGACAACATCCTCATTGTGTGTCACATCACAATCATGTGTGACATCAACCTTAATTAGCATATGATATTCCAACTATTATTATGCATGGTGTCATTCACAATATTATGTATGATATCACACAAATTGAGTTTGACAACCCACCGATAGTGTGTTTTACATCACTCCATCGGTGTGTGACATTGCTCACATTTAGTGTGTGACATCACTCCAATCAGTATGTGTGACATCACACCCAATAAGTGACATCACCAACCTTGAATGTGATAACACTAGGATAGACTGTCACATCTCTCATGTTGTGTAATATCACTCCCATCGAGTGTGAAGGTAGTCACTTTCTTAATTGTGGTGTGACATCCACTGTTATATTTGAAATCACTTCAAGGTTTTGGTGAAATCTCTCACATTTTACCCTGACTTAAATCCTACTTGTGTGTTTTGTGAAACTCTCCTTGTTATGGCTGAATATGCAATGGTTTTCCTTAAAGATACCACCTCCATTTTCTGTGACATCACAAAGTTGGTGTGTGCCTTCACACACCTTGTGTGTCTGACATCACTCAAAGTTTGTGTGACATCACACCAACAGTATATGTGTGACAGGGCACACATTTGTGTGTGAAAACACATCCAGTGATATGTCTGGCACCATTCACATTTTTTGTGACATAGCTAAAATTTTTATGTTTGATATCAGTCTTATTGAGTTTCACATCATTGACATATGTTGACATAACACCAATTGTGTGTGACATCAATCCACCTTAGCATATGAAATCGCTGTTGTTATGTCTGATGTCACTCCCATTGTGTTTCTGTGACTTCATTCATATCTTTGGAGTGACATCTCTGTTATGATGTGTTGTATGACATCACACCGCTAGTGAGACATCACTGACACTTATGTGTGACAACAGTTATGTGACCTTTGTTATATTACTCACATGCTTATTTGTGACATCACTCCCATTATGTGTGACATCATATGAATAGCTTGACATAACTCCCACTGCTATGTGTGACATGTCTCTTGTGACATGTCACACTTTAAAGTGTGACATCTCTCCCACTGTGTGTTTATGATATCACATCCATAGTTATGTGTGACTTCACACACATGTTTACACAAATTCTATGTTTGTGAGCAATGTCACACACACCATTAGAGTGATGTCAAACACACTGTCAGAGTGTTGTCACAATCAATTTGTGCGATGTCATACATAATACTGGGAGTGACACCACACGTAATAATAGTGTCTATATGATATGTTAATTAGGTTGATTCCACACACAGTTATGATGTGACACACAATGAGGATGTTGTTACAAACTCATAAGTTGTCTATTACCCTTAACCAATGTTTGTGATGCTACACATAACAATGGGAGTGATAGCACTTGCACATAATGGTAGTGATATCACACATTAAAGTGTGAGTTATGTCACAAGGGACATGTCTGTGAAGTCACACACAGCATTGGGAGTGATGTCACATTAATATGATGACACACATAATGGGAGTGATGTTACACATAAACATGTCAGGAACATCACTAAGGATAATTGGTTGATGTCCCACATATGTGGGAGTTATGTCATACCATTGGTGTAATCTCAGATAACACATGAGGCGTGATATGACACATAACAGAGAGATGTCACATAACATATGTGTGAAGTCACAGACACACCACATGAGTGATGTCACACAAAGTAGCAGAGTGATGTCCTAGGCAATTAGTGTGACATCATAAGGAATAATGGGAGTGAAATTACAGGAAACAATAGCGATTTCATGTGCTACATTGGATTGATGTCACACACAATTCGTGTGATGTCAACATATGTCAATGTTGTGACACTCAAAATAGGAGGGATGCCAAACAAAAATGTGAGTTATGTCAGAAAAATGTGAAAGGTGACACAAATATCAATGGTTCGGTTTTGACACACAAATGTGAGCCCTGTACATCATTGGTGTGATGTCACATACACTTTGAGAGATTTCAGAAAATAAGGGGATTGATGGGACACTACCCTGGTGATGTCATAGATAATGAGAGTTGTGTCTCTCAGAAAAAAGTGTGTGAATTAACACATAGTGAGCATTACACAAAACAGACAAGTGGGAATTGACAGAGTAAAATGTGAGAGATTTCACACAATCCTGGTAGTGATTTCATACATAATGTTTGATGTCACATCACAGTTAAGAATATGAGAGCAATCACACCCAATGGGAGTGATAACACATGATTTGAGAGATATGACTGTCTAATCTAGAGTTATCACATGCAAGGTATGTGATGTCCAAAAATGGGTGTGATGTCACACAGACATATTGGAGTGATGTCACACATAACATGTGAACAATGTCACACACTTTTATAGTGATATCAAAAACACCATCAGAGTGATGTCACAGTCCATTAGTGTGATGTCATACATAATACCAGGAGGGACACCGATATCATAAAGGTTGGGGTGCTAATTAAGGTTTATATCACACACAATTGGTTTTATGTGATACACAATGAGGATTTGTCACACACACATGTTTTGTGTTGTCACACCTAACCATGTGTGGCATGTCACACATAACAATAGGAGTGATGCCACATACACACAATGGAAGTGATTTCACACTTTCAAAGTTGAGTTGTGTCACAAGGGACATGTCACTGATGTCACACGTAGCAGTGGGCATGATCACACTATTGATGTTATATCACACATAACATTGGAGTGTTTTCACACATAAACCTGTGTGTAATGTCACAAAATACGCATGACTAATGTCACACATAAGAGTGAGTGATGTCACACTATTGGTGTGATGTAATATAACACAACAGGTGTGACATCACACATAACAAAGAGATGTCACACAAAACATGAGTGAAGCCACAGACACACCACACGAATGATGTCACACACACTAGCATTCATATTAACCGTAAATGGCAACCTGAGTTCTGTGAACACATTCTCACATTGCTTGTGAGACAGAACTTAAGAGATGGCTGTAAAAGTCAGTGTTTGAAAAGACTTATTTCCAGATGATCCTAAATAGCTGCAAGGAATTGACTTTCTGGGCAGTGTACATTCACTGAATGGATGTAACCGATATTCTATCTGAGATGTAATGAAAAGTTTACAAGCTCTCATAGGACTACATCACTGACAAGCCGACATAGTTGGCAAGCTGAGTCTAGCAATAGTGTTTTTCATGATATACTCTCGAGAGTCTGCTTGTAGGCTTGAACTACAGTCTATTAAAAGGCACTTATCAAGATGATGCTAAACAGTGAGAAGAGGTTTTCTTCACATTGTACTTCCCTTGAATGGACATTCTAGATGTTTTTTCCCAGCTGTAGCAACCAGAGTAAAAGCTCTCACAGGAAGATGTTCCTGGCAGCTACTGGCAAACTACGTTTAGCAATGGTGTTTTGTATTTAGATTGAGGAGCATGCCTGAGTGCAGGCAATGAACTGAAAAGGGGAAAAGTCACTTTACAATATGATCAGAAAAAGCAAAAAGGAAGAACTTTCGTCCACAGAGTACTAAAATGGAATGGACGTTATAGATAATCTCTCCCAGCTGCAGTGAAAAGTTTAAAAACTCTCTGAGGAAGACCCTCCTTAAAGACACTTACAAGCTGAGTTCTGCAACACTTTTCTTGCATTACTTGGGAGAGAGAGCCTGAGCGAAGGTCGTTAACTGCAATTATAGGAAAGGAAATTTGCAGGATGATCCTATACTGATACAAGCAGGAAAACTTTTCCTCACTTGACTTTCATTTATGGATGTTATAAATACTCTCTTCAGGCTGTACTGAAATTTTGAAACCTCACATATGAAGATGTTACTTACCAGTATTGGCCATCTGTGATCAGCCAGTCTTCCTCATTTTATGGTGGTGAGACCCTGAATGAAGATTGAAATGCAGTGTATTTAAAGTAAATTTTGAGGATGATCCGAAACAGGTACATGAAGAGGTTTTCTTCACGATGTACTTTCATTCACTGGATGTGATAGATCGTCTTTCCCAGCTGTGGTGAAAAGTTTAAATTTTCATAGGAAGGTGTTCTTAGCTACTGGCAAAGTATATTTACCAGTGGTGTATTTTTTTAATATTGTGGAGGAAGCCTGAGTGAAGGCACTTTATACTGCAAAGATAAAAAGGCACTTTAATATATGATCCTAAAATGGTAAAAGGAAGTGTTTTCCACCACAGAGTACTTACATGGAATGGATGTTATAGATATTGTCTTCCTGCTGCAGTGAAAAGTATCAAAGCTCTCAGAGGAAGATCCTCCTTAAAGATAATTGCAAGCTGAGTTAAGCAAACATTTTCTTGCATTACTTGGTAGAGAGAGGCTGACTGAAATTCGTTAATGGCAATGATGGAAAACGCAATTTGCAGGATGATCCTATACAGATACGAGAAAGAGTGTCTCTTCTCACTTGACTTTCATTTTATGGATGTTTTAGATACCCTCCCCCAGCTGTACTGAAACTTTAAATCCTCTCATATGAAGTTGTTACTTACAGATTGGCCACCTGTGTTACAACATATAGTCCATCATGATATGTAAGCAAGACCCTGAATGTAGATTGATCTGCAGTGTGTTCAGGTTCTTATCGAGATGATCTTAAAGAGCTGCAAGCTGGAGTATCTGTGAAGAGTCTACATTCAATGAATGGATGGTAACAATAATCTACACCACCTGGATTGATAGTGTGACAGCATTTCTAGGAAGATATTCCAAAAACCTACTGACAAATTTTGATGAGCAGTGGGTTTTTGTCTTTCCATTGGGAAGGAAGCCTCAGTTCAGGCAAAGAACAAAAAAGAGGAAGAGACACTTGATCATACAATCCTCAAAAGTTAAAAGGAAGACTTTTCCACCACAGAGTATGTTCACACTATGTATGGTGTAATAGATAGTCTCTCCCTGCTGCAATGGCAAGTTTAAAAGCTCTCTGGGGAAAGACCTCCTGAAAGATACTTGGAAGATGAGTTCCACAAGAACTTTCTTGCATTACATGGGAGAGAATTCCTAAGAGAATGTTATTAACCACAATGTTGGAAAAGGCAATTTGCAGGATAATCCTATATGGATACTAGCAAGAGATTTTCTGCATACTGGAGGTTCATTTTATGGATGTTATAGATACTCATTCCCAGCTCTACTGAAATTTTAAAACTTCTCATATGAGAAGGTTACTAACAGATATTGTCAACCTGTGTTAAGCAATAGTGTTCATCATGATAAGCTATGAGACCCTGTATTCAGATTGAACTGCAGTTTATTCAAAGTCTCTTTTCAAGATGACCATAAACAGCTACCAGCAGGAGTTTTTTCTCCACAGTCAACTTAAATTGAAAGGCTGTTAACATGAATAGGCACCAACTGTACTGAAAAGATTGAAAGCTATCATAGGAAGATGTTCCTTACAGCTACTGGCAAGCTAGGTTCAGCAAGAACATTGTTTCCTAATTTTGATAGGGAGTCTGACAGGAGCATGTTAACTGCAATGTTCAAAGAAAATTTTCAAGATGATCTTAGCTACAAGCAAGTGATTTCCTCCACTGTTTACTTACTTGGAATGGATGTCATTGATATTCTGTAACATCTGTAATGAAAATTGTAATATTCCCTTTGGAAAATGTTACTTAACAGTGGGTTCCAAGCTGATTTCAACAAGTAAATTAGTTCATTACACATGAGAGAGACACTAAGCATAGCCTGCGAACTGCAATGTCTTTAGAGTCGCTTTTCTAGAGGATCTTAAAGAGCAAGAAGGAAGAGTTCTTCTCCAGAGTGTCCCTTCATTGAATGGATGTTATAGATATGCTGTCCCAGCTGTCCTGAAAATTATAAAACCTGTCATAGGAAGATGTTACAGCTCCTGGCAAGCTTTGTTCACTCATCGCATTTGTTCATGTTATGCTCGTGACTGCCTGAATGTAGGTTGAACTGCAGTATATTAAATGTCACAGATAAAGTTAATCGGAAAGTCCTACAGACAATGTATTTTCTCCACACTGTCCTTTCATTGAATGGATGTTATAGATAACCTCTCCCAGTTACAGTGAAAAGAAGAAGGTTTCTCATAGGAAATTGTGATTTACAGCTAATCACAAGCTGTATTCTGGAAATATATGGTTACACTGTATGTGAGAGAGAGCTTGAGTGAAGGTCATTAACTGCAATGTTGGGAAAGGCAATTTACAGGATGATCCTATACAGATACAAGCAAGAAGTTTGCTCCACAGTGTACTTTCATTTGATGGATGTTATAGATACTCTTCCTAGCTGTGCTGAAATTTTCAAACCACTTGTATGACGATCATACATACAGATATTGGCAACTTGTGTTCAGCAATAGTGTTCATCATGATATGCTAATGAGATCATGTATGCAGAATGAACTGCAATGTATTTAAAGTCACTTATCAAGATGTTCCTCACGGGTTACAATAGAAGTTTTTCTCCATACTCTACATTCAGTGAAGGAATGTTATGGAAAATCAGAACTAGCTGTCATGAAAAGTTTAAAAGCTCTCATAGGAAGTTTACTTACAGCTCTTGGCAAGGTGAGTTCCCCCTAAGAGATATTTCATTACATTGGAAAGAAACCCTGAGTGCAGACCATAAACTGCAATGTTTTAAATAACACTTTTCAGGTTGATTTTCAACTGCTACTAGCTAGAGTTTTTCTCCAGCGTACTTTCATAGAATGGACATTAGAGATATTCGCTCCCAATACTAGTGAAAAATTTAAAAGTTCTCATAGAATGATGTCCCTTACAGCTACTGACAAGCTTATTCCAGAAGAAACATTCTTTCATTACAAGTGAGAGAGAGCCTGAGTGAAGGCCATGAACCGCAATGTCTGAGAAGACACTTTCAAGATGATCCTAAACAAATACAAGCAAGAGTTTTTCTCCACAATGTACTCTCACTATGGATGTTACAGATATTCTCTTCCAGCTGGAGTAACAACTATAAAAGCTCTCACAGAAGATGTTACTTAGGGCTACTGGCAAGTTGAGATTAGCAGTAGTGTTCTTTTTATGATAAGCTAGTGACAGCCTACAAGTAGGATTGAACTAGTGTATTTAAACTCAGGTATCAAGATCATCCTGAACAACTACAAGCAGGAGTTTTTCTTCACAGTTTACTTTCAAGGAATGGAAGACACAGATAATCTGTA
>CM053518.1:1713979-1791404 GCA_028646465.1 Rhinoceros unicornis
TCACAGAAGATGTTACTTAGGGCTACTGGCAAGTTGAGATTAGCAGTAGTGTTCTTTTTATGATAAGCTAGTGACAGCCTACAAGTAGGATTGAACTAGTGTATTTAAACTCAGGTATCAAGATCATCCTGAACAACTACAAGCAGGAGTTTTTCTTCACAGTTTACTTTCAAGGAATGGAAGACACAGATAATCTGTACCGGCTGTAGTGAAAAGTTCAAAGTCCTTATTGGAAGATGAGTCTTTCAGGTACTGACAAGCTGATTTCAGCAGGAGCATACTTTGATTCCTTGGAGAGAAAGCCTGAATGTTGGCCATGAGCTGCAATATTTGAAAAGGCAGGTATCAAGAAAAACAGCTACACTCAAGAATTTTTTTCTGCTGAGAGCTTTCATGGAACAGATATTATAGATATTTTATCTCAGCTGTAGTGAAATGTGTAAAAGCTGTCTTAGGATGATGTTGGTTAACAGCTACTGGCAAGCTGACTTCAGGAAGAACATTCTTTCTTTACATGGGAGAGAGAACTTGAGTGAAAGCCGTGAATTGCAACATTTGCAAAGTCACTTTTCATGATCATCCTAATCAGCTGCAAGCAGAAGTTTTTCTCCACAGATAATCTGTACCAGTTGTAGCAAACAGATTACTTTTTTAAAGTCCAAGAAACAGGTGCCTTTATTTATTTATTTATTTATTGTGGTAACATTAGTTTTCACATTGTATAAATTTCAGGTGTACATCATTATACTTCAATTTCTGCATAGATTACATCATGTTCTCATGTTCGACACCCAAATATGAAGTAGCATCCATCACCACACACATGTCCCCAATTATCCTTTTCTCCCTCTGGTAACCATCAATCCAATCTCTGTTTCTATGTGTTTTTTTTTAAATCTACTACTTAATGAGTGAGATCATAGGATATCTGAACTTCTCCCTCTGACTTCTTTCATTTAGCATAATACCCTTAAATCCATCCATGTTTTCACAAATGACTGGATTTCATCACTTCTTGTGGGTGAGTAAAGTTCTATTTTCTGTATATACCACATCTTCATACTTTCATGCCTTGATGGGCGCTTAGTTTGATTCCAAGCCATGGCCAATATGAATAATGCTGCAATGAACACAAGGGTGCATGTATATTTACACATTGGTGTTTTCATATTCTTTGGATAGACACCTACCAGTGGAATAGCCAGATCATATAGTAGTATCATCTTTAATATTTTGAGGAATCTCCATGCTGTTTTACATAGTGGCTGCACCAGTTTGCACTCCCACCAGCAGTGTATGAGAGTTCCCTTCTCTCCACATGCATTCCAACACTTGTCATTTCCTGTGTTGTTAGTTATAACCATTCTTACAGGAATGCGGTCATATTGTAGTTTTGACTTGCATTTCCCTGATAGTTAATGATGTTGAACATCTTTCCATGTGCCTGTTGTATATCTTTTTTGGAGAAATCTCTTTTCAGGACTTTTACCAATTTTTCAATTGGGTTGTTAGTGTTTTTGGTGTTGAGATGTATGAGTTCTTTATATACTTTGGAGGTTGATCTCTTATCAGATATATAGTTTGCAATTATCTTCTCTCAATAGTTGGGTTGTCTTTTAGTTTTGTCGATGGTTTTCATTGCTGTGCAGAAGCATTTTAGTTAGATGTCGTCCTATTTTTTATTTTTTTCTATTGTTTCTCCTGCCTGATCAGACATGCTGCTTGAAAATATGTACCTAAGACGAGTGTCGAAGAGTGTACTGCCTAAGTTTTCTTCAAGAATTTTCATGGTTTCAGGTATTACATTCAAGTCTTTAATCCATTTTGAGTTAATTTTTGTGTATGGTGTAAGATAATGGTCTTCTTTCATTTTCTTTGCATGTGGCTGCCCAGTTTTCCCAACACCATTTGTTGAAGAGACTTTCCTTTCTCCAATGTATGTTCTTGGCTCATTAGTCGAAGAGTAGCTGTCCATAGATGTGTGGGTTGATTTCTCGGCTCTCATTTCTATTCCATTGATCTGTGTGTCTTTTTTTTTGTGCCAGTACCATGCTGTTTTGGTTACTATAGCTTTGTAGTATATTTAGAAATCAGGGAGTGTGATACCTCCAGCTTTGGTCTTTTTTGTCAGGACTCCTTTGCCTATTCAGGGTCTTTGGTTGTTCCATATAAATTTTAGGATTCTTTGTTCTATTTCTGTGAAAAATGTTGTTGGAACTTTGAGAGGAATTGCAGTGAGTCTATAGATTGCTTTAGGAAGCATGAACATCTTAACTATGTTAATTGTTCCAATCCAAGTGCACGGATTACATTTCCATTTCCTTGTCTACCTCTATTTCTTCCAGATATGTTTTATAGTTTTCAGTGTACAGATACTTCACCTCTTTGGTTAAGTTTATTCCTAGGTATTTTGTTCTTTTTGTTGCAATTGTCAATGGGATTGTATACTTCATTTCTCTTTCTGCTACTTCATTGTTCTTGTATAGAAATGCAACTGATTTTTGTGTGTTGATTTTGTATCCTGCAACTTTACTGTATTCATTTATGACTTCTAAAAGTTTTTTGGTGGATTTTTTATTGTTTTCTATATACAAAAGCATGTCATCTGCAAAGAGTGACAGTTCATTTGTTCCTTTCCAATTTGGATCCCTTTTATTTCCTTTACTTGCCTGATTGCTCTGGCTAGAACTTCCAATACTATGTTAAATAGGAGTGGTGTGAGTGAGCATCCTTGTCTAGTTCCTGTTCTTAGAGGGATAGCTTTCAATTTTTCACTGAGGATGATATTCGCTGTGGGCTTGTCATATATGGCCTTTATTATGGTGAGGTACCTTCCTTCTATACCCATTTTATTTTCAGTTTTTATCATAAATGGATGCTGTATCTTGTCAAATGCTTTCTCTCCAGCTATTGAGATGATCATATGATTTTTATACTTCATTTTATTAATGTGATGTATCACGTTGTTTGTTTTGTAAATGTTGAAACACACCTACATCCCTGGAATAATTCCCACCTGATCGTGGTATATAATCTTTTTGATGTATTGTTGCATGCGATTTGACAGTATTTTGTTGAGAAGTGTTACATCGATGTTCCTCAGTGATATTGGCCTGTAATTTTCTTTTTCTGTGTTGTCCTTCTCTCGTTTTGGTATCAGGGTAATGTCGGCTTCATGGAATGAGTTAAGGAACTTCCCCTCCTCTTCAATTTTTTGGAAGAGTTTGAGAAGGATTGGTATTAAGTCTTCCTTGAATGTTTGGTAGAATTCACCAGAGAAGCCGACTGGTCCTGGACTTTTATATTTGGGGAGGTTTTTGATTGCTGTTTCTATCTCCTTACTGGTGATTGCTCTATTCAAATTCTCTACTTCTACTTGATCCAGTTTTGGAAGGTTGTATGATTTTAAGAATTTATCCATTTCTTCCAGATCATCCAATTTGTTGGCATATAGCTTTTCATAGTATTCTCTTATAATCTTTTGTTTTTCTGAGGTGTCTGTTGTACTTTCTGCTCATTCATTTCGAACTTTACTTATTAGAGCCTTCTCTCATCTTTTCGCTGTGTGTATAGCTATAGGTTTGTCTTTTTTTTTTGTTTTTGTCTTGTCAAGGAACCAGCTCTTGGTTTTATTAATTTTTTCTATTGTTTTTCTAGTCACTATTTCATTTATTTCTTTTCTGATTTTTATTATTTCTGTTCTTTTACTTATTTGGGGCTGTGTTCTTCATTTATCTAGTTCCTTTAAGTGCATTGTGAAATTGTTTACTTGACATTTTTATTCTGTGTTGATATAGACCTCTGTTGCTATATACTTCCATGTTAAAACCGCTTTTTCTGTAGCCCATAAATTCTGGAATATCTTATCTTAATTTTCACTTGTCTCCAGGTATTTTTTGATTTCTCCTTTGATTTCTTCATTGACCCAATCGTTGTTCAGTAGCATTTTCTTACATCTCCACATAATTGTGGCTGTTCTGATTTTCTTCCTAGAGTTGATTTCTAATTTTGTAACGTTGTGGTCAGAAAAGATGCTTGGTATTAATTCAATCTTCTTAAATTTATAGAGAGTTGTTTTGTGGCCTAATATGTGATTAATCCTCGAGAAGGTTCCTTGTGAATTTGAAAAGAACGTGTATTCCTCGGTTTTAGGATGGAATGCTCTGTGTATATCTACTGGGTCCATCTGTTCTAGTGTGTCATTAAAGGCCAATATTTCCTCATTGATCTTCTATTTGGATGATCCATCCATTGGTGTATGTGGAGTGTTAAAGTACCCTACTATTACTGTGTTACTGTCTGTTTCTCCTTTGATGTCTGTTAATAATTGCTTTATGTATTTAAGTACTCCTACATTGGGTGCATAGATACCTAAAGTGTTATATCCAATTGTTGGATTGTTCCCTTGATAATTATGTAGTGCCCTTCTTTGTCTCTTGTTTCAGTTTTTCTTTTAAAGTCTATTCTGTGTTATATGACCCCAGCGTTCTTTTTTTTATTCATTTTTTAAAATTTTCTTTTTATTGCAGTAACATTGGTTTATAACATTGTTTATATTTCAGGTGTACATGGAGAAAAGCAAGTCTCTTCAACAAATGGTGTTGGGAAAACTGGATAGCCACATGCAAAAAAATGAAAGTAGACCCTTACCTTACACCATACACAAAAATTAACTCCAAATAGATTAAAGAGTTGAATGTAAGACCTGAAACTATGAAAATTCTAGAAGAAAACATAGGCAGTACGCTCTTCGGCATTGGTCTTTGCATCATATTTTCAATCACCATTTCTGACTGGGCAAGAGAAACAATAGAAAAAATAAACAAATGGGACTACACCAGCATTCTTTTCATTGCCATTAGTATGGAGTATCTTTTTCCATCCCTTCATTTTCAATTTGTGAGTGTCTTTTTTACTGAAAGTTAACTCTTGTGTGCAGCATATATATGGGCTTTTTAAATTTTTTTTATCCAGTCGTGACCCCATGACTTTCAATTGGGACATTTAGTCCATGGAGGTTTAAAGACGCTATTGATAAGTATGTACTTACTGTCGTTTTTTAACATTTTTTCAGAGTGTTGTAGTAGTTTTACTCTGTGCCTTTCTTCTTGTCTTGCTCTTGTCGCTTGATGGCTTTCTTTAGTGTTATGTTTGGGTTCCTATCTCTTAGTATTTTGTGGATTTATTATAGTTTTCTGGTTTGCGATTGCTATAGCGTTCATATAGTAACCTACGCATATGGCAGTCTATATCAAGTAGATGGTCTCTTTAGTTTGACCACCATCTGAAATCTCTACTCCTTAACACCCCTCCTCACACATTTTGTTTTTGATATCATATCTAAGCTCATTTGTGCATTTGTAATCATTACCCTCCTATCATGGAAATAGATAATATTTCCTATTTGTGGTCTTCTCTTTTCCCCTTAAATAAGTTCCTTTAGCATTTCTTGTGGTACTGGTGTCTTGATGACACACTGCTTCAATTTTTGCTTGTCTGAGAAACTTTTTATCTCTCCTTCCATTTTGAATGATAACCTTGCTGTGTAGAGTTGTCTTGGCTGTAGTTCGTTTCCTTTTATCACTTTAAATGTATCATGGCACTCTCCTCTAGCCTGTAAGGGTTGTGCTGAGAAGTCAGCCGATAACCTTATGAGGTTTCCTTTGCATGTAACTTGTCTTTCTCTTATGGCTTTTAGGATTCTCCCTTTAATTCTGGACATTTTAATTATGATGTATCTCGGTGTGTGCCTCTTTGGGTTTATCTTGTTTGGTGCTCTCTGTCCTTCCTGTACCTGGATGTCTGTTTCTTTCCTTAGGTTAAGGAAGTTTTCAGCTATTATTTCTTCAAATAGATTTTCGGCCCCTTCATCTCACTCTTCTCCTTCTGGGACACATCTAACATGGATGTTAGTGTGCTTGATGTTGTCCCAGAGATCCCTTAGACTGTCCTCACTCTTTTTAATTATTTTTTCTTTTATCTGTTCAGCTTGGGTAACTTCTTCTAGTTTTCGTCTAGCTCACAGATCCATTCTTCTGTATTGGTTATTATGCTTTTGAGTCCCTCCAGTGAATTTTTCATTTCCAGTGTTGTATTCTTCATTTCTGATTGTTTCTTTTTTATATCTGCCATTTCTTGGTTGACGTTCTTGCTGAGTTCATCCATTCTTCTCCCAAGATCAGTGAGCATCCTTAACACTCTTTCTTTGAACTCTCTGTCAGGTAGGCTGTTCATTTCTGCTTCATTTAGTTCCTTCTCTGGGGTTTTGTCCTGTTCCCTTATTTGGAATGTGTTACTTTCCCGCCTCATCTTGCCTTTTCCCTTGTGCTTGGGTCTATATGTTAGGTAGTTCAGCTACGTCTCTTGCTCTGGAGAGGTGACGTTATATAAATGATGGCTTATGAGACTTTGCAGTGTGCTTCCCTCATTTCCAAATGTTCCAAGTGTAACCCATATATGGGCTACGTGTTTCCTTCCATTGTTGCTCTTGTCATAGTTGCCCAGAGAGTCTGAGCTGTCGCTCTGGCCAGCTGTTGTAATTCTCAGCTGCTTGTAGATGTTGTGGGCACTTCAATCTCTTTATTGGGTGTGGGGAGCCCCAGCACTGTTGGGTTCAAGGTCTAATATCACATTCCTGTTGCAGTATTTCCATTAAGTGAGTAGGTCTCCAGCATGGCATGTTATTAGGCTCATGGGCTTACAATTGCTATAAGCCTCCAGCCTTTAAGTCGCTTGTCAGCTCTCTGAGGATTGCAGCTGTGTAGAACTGGCTTCAGACATGGGAGCAACCAATTGTTTCAGGCCTTGGAAGTGGAGGCTGATCCCCTATGTGGTTGTTTGAGAACCACAAGCATTCTACACCTCCAAGCCCCACCGCTCACAGGTCCAAACACAGAATCAACACAGTCTTGCTCAAGTCGAGCACACCAAACTCCTGAAGTGGACCCAGTATCTCCAATTTGGGAGCCCCCGCAACTTCACCAATGACTCACTCTCTCCACATGGTCCTTGCACACACTCAGCCCCACAGAATTGTACCCATCCATGAGGCTGGAGACAATCCAGGCAATTCATTTGGCAAACCCACAAGATGTCCGAGGGCTTGTTTTTGGGTTGGGCCCGTCCCTAGGGCAGATTGCTTGCACTGGCTGAGCTTGATTAAATCAGTGCTCTAGTAGGTGTGGCAGACCCTGGGCTGTCAGGCTGCAGGGACACCACTAATGGTGCCTGCCAGCTTCTCTGTCAGCACGCCAAACCCAGGGCACAACAATGACTGCCACCAATGTTCCAGTCGCTGTAGAGGTCTCACCTATCACCTAGATGCACTCAGAGCCTATCAGGTGAGTCTCTTGTCACCAAATGAATGTGCAACTTCCTTTCTGGAGATGTTAGTCTTTCTAAAATGGGTGAATTAGTGCGTGGGCCCTTTAATAGCAGCATTTAATTTCCTTGTGAACCAGCTTTTCTAGGATTACTCCCCAAGGTTGTTAGTAGCAAGCAAAGTTAGATATTATGCTAATTGTCTTGGTTGTGCTGCGTCCAAAACATGCCTATAGCGGGAGCATTACCCAGCTCAGGTCCTTCACTGTTCCAGGGAGGGCTACCTACCTTTCAGTGGCTCCTGTGTTGCCATGAAGTGCTGCAGCTTGTGAAGGTAGTATTTATTCTCTCCAGAAGGGAATTTCTGCCACTTCCACCTCAATTAGGATTGTTGCTTGTTGCAGGGGTTCCTCTTATCCAGTTGTCAGTTCTGTCTCAGTGGTAATTTACCAAGATTTGTTGTAAATTGGCTGTGTATGCAAGAGGAGGTGAGTTCAGAGTCTGCCTACACCATCTTCTTAACTTCTGCCCCACAAAGCAGATTTGAAAACAGGGCCAAGTGGGACATTGAGAGAGAATCTCAGTCACATGTCTTAGAGAAGTCACTTTCTTATCCCGGCATGCAAATAGATTGTAAGAAACATCTTTGTATCTGAGTGGCAAAAACTACTACAGCTGTGTTCAACTCTGTATAACACCCATCCTTGGAAGTAACTTCATGCCCAATCTCCCTTACTTTAGAATCGTAAGTATTGGCCTTCCAAAGCAGAGTTGGAAACAGGACTATGAAATGCTTTGTCAAGGGATCTCAACACTTGTCTTAGAGAAGGCACTTTCTGAAACCTGAATCTAAGTAGATGATCAGGAACATGGTTGTATCTGAGTGGCAAGCATTACTACAGCTGAGTTAAACTATGTATAACACTTATTCCTCGTAGTAATTTCATACCCAATCTCACTTCCTTCCTGCTCCTAAGGATCGCCATCCCAACGCAGGTATGGAATGGGGCCTTGTAGGTATTTGTGAGAGAAACTCACTCACATGATTTCAAGTAGGAACATTACAATCCAAGCTTGGATGTAGGTGGTAAGAACCACGTTTGTATCTGAGTGATAATCAATACTACAGATGAGTTAAACTACATAAAACACTCATTCCCGAAGGTAACTTCATGCCCAATCTCCCTTCCTTCCAGCTCCTAAGGATCACCTACACAAAGCAGGTTTGGAAACTGCTCCCTGTGGGGCCTTGAGAGAGAATCTCACTCACATGCCTTAGAGAGGCTCTTTCTTATTGTGGCTTGTAAGTAGTTGGTAAGAAACATCTTTGTATCTGAGTGACAAACGCTACTACAGCTGAATTAAACTTTATAACATCCATTGCTGTAAGTAACATCATGTCCAAACAAATTTCCATCCAGCTCCTAAGGATCAACTTCTCAGAGCATGTATTGAACAGGGCCTTGCAGTGCCTTTAGACAGGAAATCTCTCAAGTGTCCTCAAGAGCACAGTTTCTTATAGTAAGTTGTAAGTAGGTAGAAGAAAGACCTTTGTATCTAATTGACAATCACTACTACAGCTGAGTTAAACTATGTATAACACCCATTCCTGGAAAAATCTTTGTGCCCAATCTCCCTCCCTATCAGCTCCTAAGGATAGCTTTTCCAAAACCGGATTTGAACTGGGCCACGTATTGTCTTGAGAGAGAATCTCACTAACAAGTCATAGAGAATGCACTTCCTGATATTGGATTCTAAGTACGTGATTAGGAACATCTTTGTATCTGAGTGGAAAACATTACTACAGCTGAGCTAAACTATATATAACACGCACTCCTGTAAATAGCTTCATGCCCAATAACGCTTCCTTCCAGCTGCTATGGATCACCTTGCCTAAGCATGTATGGAACAGTGGCTTGTAGGGTATTCAGGGAGGACCTCTTTCTAATGTGTTTGAGAACGCCTATTTTCAGCATGGTTAGTAAGTAGGTGGTAGATAAGAACCTTGTATCTGAGTGTCAAGAACTAGTACAGCTGAATTAAACTATGAATAACACCCTTTCAAGGAAGTAACATCCTGTCCAATACACCCTCCTTCAAGCTCCTCAGGATGGCCTACAGAAAGTAGATTTGGAGACAAGACTATGTAGGGACTTAAGAGAGAATATCACTCACATGCCTTACAGAAGGCACTTTCTTATCTCTGCTTGTTAGTAGATTTTAAGAAACATCTCTGTATCTGAGTGTCAATCGCTACTACAACTGAGTTAAACTATATATAAACCACATGCCTAGACGTAACTATTTGCCAAATATACCTTCCTTCAAGGTGCTATGTTTGACCACACCATTACATCTATAGAACAGGGCCTTATAGGTCCTTGAGACAGGACATCTCTCAAATCCCTTGGAAATCACACTTTCTTATAGTGGGTTGTAAGTCGATGGTTAGAAACATCTATGTATCTGAGTGTCAATCAGTACTACTGATGAGCTAAACTATTTATGACACCCACTCCTGCAAACAGCTTCAGGCCCAATCTTCTTGCTTTGCAGTTCCTATGAATTGCCTCACCAAAGCAGGTTTGGAACCAGGGCCATGTAGGGCCCTGAGAGAGACTATCACTCACATGGCTTAGAGAAGGAACTTTATTATCCCAGATTTTAATTAGATTCTAAGAAACATTTTGATATCTGAGTGGCAATCACTATTACACCTGAGTTCAACAACATATAACACTCATTTCTGGAAGCAACTTCATGAAAAATATCACTTCCTTCCAGCTCCTGAGTATCAGCTCCTCACAGCAGATTTGGCAACAGGAACGTGTATTGCCTTGAGAAATATCTCACTCAAAAGCCATAGAAAATGCACTTTCTGATACCACATTCTAGCTAGATCCTGTGGACATGTTTGTATATGATTGGGAACCGTTACCAGAGCTGAGATAAACTATGTGTAACACCAATTCCTGGAAATAACATCATACGCAATTTCCCTTCCTTCCAGGTGCTATGGATCTCCTTCCCAAAGCAGATGTGTAAAAGGGCTTTGTTGAGCCTTGAGACAGAATCTCACTGACTTGACTCAGAGATGTGGGTATCTGAGTGGCACTCATTACCAAAGCTGAGATAAACTTAGTATAACACCCTTTCCTGAAAATGACTTAGTTGCCAATCTCCCTTCCTCCCAGCACCTTAGAATCACCTTCCCAATGCAGGTATGGATAGAGGGCCATGTAGGCACGTGAGAAAAGATCTCTCTCAAATGTCTTAGGGAACACACATTCGTACCTTGGGTTATAAGTTGATGGTAAGAAACATCTGTTTCATAATGACAATCATTACTAGAGCTAATATTAACCATGTATAACACCTATACATGAAAGTAACTTCATGCTCAATCTCACTACCTAGAAGCTCCTAATTGCCTTCCCAAAGTATATTTGCCCTGGGCCACATAGGTTCTTGGGAGAGGATCTCACTGACATGCCTTAGAGAAGGCACTTTCTAAACCAGCTTGTAAGTAGATGGTAAGAGACATCTTTCTAGCTGAGTGGCAATCACTACTACTGCTGAGTTAAACTATGGATAACACCCATTCCTGAAATTAACTTCATGGCCAATCTCAATTCCTTCCAGTTCCTATGGATCACCTTCAGAAAGCAGGTTTGGAAACAGGGCCACATAGGGCCTTGCAAGAGAATCTGACTCACATTCCTTAGAGAAGGAACTTTCTTATCCTGGCTGGTAAGTACATTGTAAGAAACATCTTTGTATCTGAGTCGCAATCACTACTACAGTGGAATTAAACTATATGTAAACACATTCATAGAAATAAGTTCATGCCGAATCTGATTTTCTTCCTGCTCCTAAGGATCGCCTTCCCAAATCTGGTGTGGAAGAGGGCCTTGTAGTGCCCCGAGACTAATTCTCACTGACTTGTCTGAGAGGACACACTTTCAGATGCCAGATACTAAGTAGATGGTTAGCCACAAGTCTGTATCTGATTGGCAATCATTACCATAATTGAGCTAAACTCACTATAACACCCATATGTGGAAGTAACTTCATGCCCAATCTCCCTTGTGTCCAACACATTTGGATGTCCTACCCAATGCAGAGTTGGAAAGGTTCTCTCCTTTCCAACTCAGAGGTTCTCTCTCCCTTAAGAGAGAACCTCACGCACATGCCTTAGAGAAGACACTTTCTTCTCCTGGCTTGTAACCAGATTTCTAGAAACATCTTTGTTTGTGAGTGGCAATCATTACTACAGCTGAAGTAAACTATGTATAACACCCATTTCTGGAAATAACTTCATGCCAAATACCCCTTCCTTCCATCTGCTATGGATCGACTTCACAAAGCAGGAAAGGAACATGGACTTCTATGGCCTAGGGAGAGAATCTCACTCACTTTTCTGAGAGAATGCACCATCTATAACAGATTTTAAGTAGGTGGTAAGGAACATGATTGTATATGAGTGGCAATCATTACCATAGCTGAGTAAAACTCAGGATAACACCGATTCCTGGAAATAAATTTGTGCCCCATCTCTCTTCCATCCAGTTCCTAATGATCTCATTTCCAAAACAGCTTCTGAAAAAGGGCCATGGAAGATCTTCACACAGGACCACTCTTAAATTCCTTAGAAAACATATTTTCCTCTCCTTGCTTGTAAGTAGACAGTAAGAAACAACTTTGTTTCTGAGTGGCAATCAGTACTATGCTGGGTTAAACTTTGTAGAACACCCATTCCCGGAAATAACTTTATGTCCCATATACCTTACGTGCAACTCCTAAGGAACAACTTCCCAAAGCATGTTTGGAAACAGCACCTTGTAGATCCTTGAGAAAGAATCTCACTAAATACATTAGAGAAGATACTATCTTCATGCAACTTGTAAGTAGATGCTTAGAAATACCTTCTTTTTGAGTGGCAATCATTGTTCAAATTGAGTTAAGCTAAGTATAACACCAATTCGTGAGAACAACTTTGTGCCTAAAATCCCTTTCCACCAGCTCCTAAGTATCACCATGCAAAAGAAGATTTTCCACAGGAGTATGTCTGGAAAGACCTTAGTGTAGGACTGGGAATCCAGAGTAGAGCTGAGTCAAAGCAAGAATAGCTCCCATTTCTAAATAACTACATGCCATATATCTCTTACTTCCAGCTAGTTAGTATCACATAACACCTAAAGAAGTTTTGGCAAAGATTCCCATTTTGGGCCTCCAGAAGGAATCACACGTTCCTTTGAGATGACACTTTCTGATTCCAAGATCCAAGTGGCTGTCTAGCAACAAGTTTGTATGGGCTAGGCCATCATACATAGAGTTGAGATAAACTGTGTATGAGACAAATTCCTGGAAATAACTTTGTGACTGAAATCTCTCCCTTCCATCTCATAAGGATCACAAACCTAAACCAGGTTTAGAAATTGATCTCATTTACAGCCCTTGAGAAGGACTCTCACATGCCACTCAGAAGGCAGTGTTCTGATCTCAGCTTGTCGGGCAAACCTGGGAGGAGTTTTGTATATGACTGGGTATCCAGAGGAGAGCTGAGCCAAACCATTTCTATCGTCCATTTCTGGAAATAACTTCATGATCCATATCCTTTCCTTCAAGCTAGTAAGGATCACAAGATGCCTAAACAAATTTTGGCACAGATTCCCGATTTGGACCTTCAGAAGTTATCGAACGTTCCTTTGAGAAGGCACTTTCTGATTCCAAGTTCCAAGTTGCTGTCTAGCAACAAGTTTGTATAGGTCTTGGAATTATATCTAGAGCTGAGTTAAACTGTGTATGATACCCAATCCTGGAAAAAACTTTCTGCCTTATCTCTCTCCCTACCATCTCGTAAGGATCACATAACGAAACCAGTTTTAGAACATCATGCCATTTACGGCCTTTGAGAAGGATATGCACGTTCCTTTCAAAAGGCAGTGTTCTGACCCCAGCTTCTCAGGACATGTCTGGGAAGAGGTTTGTATAGGACTGGTAATCCAGAGTAGAGCTGAGCCAAACCATGTATAGCTCTCATTTCCGGAAATAACTTCAAGTCCCATATTCCTTCCTTCCAGCTACTTAGGATCACATAATACCTGAACAAGATGTGGCGGAGATTACCGTTTTGGGCCATCAGAAGGAATCACACATTGCTTTGAGAAGGAACTTTTCGATTCCAAGTCCAAGTTGCTGTCTACTAACAAATTTGTATAGGACTGGCAATCATACCTAGAGCTGAGCGAAACTGGGTATGACACCCATTCCTGGAAATAACTTGGTGCCTGATCTCTCTCCCTTCCATCTCCTAAGGATCACATACAAAATCTGGTTTAAAACATGGTGCCATTTATGGCACTTGAGAGGGATTCTCACATGCCATTCAGAAGGCAGTGTTCTGATCCTGGCTTGTCAGGGCATGTCAGGAAAAACGTTTGTATATTACTGGGAATTCAGAGTTGAGCTGAGCCAAACCGTGTCTAGCTCCCATTTCTGTAAATAACATCATGCTCAATATATTTCCTTCCAGCTGGTAAGGATCACATAACACCTAAACAAATTATGGCACAGATTCCACTTTTGAACTTCAGAAGGAATCGCACATTCCTTTGAGAAGGCACTATGTGATTTCAAATTACAAGTCGCTGTCTAGCAATAGGTTTGTATAGGACTGGCAATCATAACTAGACCTGAGCTAAACTGGGTATAGCACCCATTACTGGAAATAACTTGGTGCCACATCCCTCTCCCATCCATCTCATAAGTATCAAAGACCTAAACCAGGTTTAGAACATGATTAAATTTAGGTCCCCTGAGTTGGAATCTCTCTTGATTCTCAGAAGAAAGTGTTCTGATCCCAACAGGTGATGACATGTCTGGCAAGGGGTTTGTATAAGACTGGGAATCAAGAGTCAACCTTGGTTAAACCATGTCTACCTCCCATTGGTTGAAATAACTTCCTGCCCCATATCCCTTCATTCCAGCTAGTAAGGATCACATAATACCTAAACAAATTTTCCAACAGATTCTCATTTTGGGCCTTCAGAAGAAATTGCACTTTCCATTGAAAAGGCACTTTCTCATTCCACAATCGAAGTCGCTGTCTAGCAACAAGTTTGTATAGTACGGGCAATGAAACCTAGAGCTGAACTAAACTGTGTATGACAACCATTCCTGGAAATAACTTTGTGCCTGATCTCTCTCCCTTCCATCTCCTGAGGATCACACACATAAACCATGTTTTGAAAATGATGACATTTAAGGCTCATGAGAAGGAATCTCACATACCTTTCAGAAGGAAGTGTTCTGATCCTGGCTTGAAAGGGCAGGTATGGGAACAGGTTTGTATAGGATTGGGAATCCACAGTAGAGCTGAGCCAAACCATTTCTAGCACACATTCCAGGAAATAACTTCAGGTCACAACTCCCTTCCTTCCAGCTGGTAAGGATCACATAATACTTAAACAAGTCTTCGAAGAGATTCCCCTTAAGAAGGTATCAAACCTTCCTTTGTGAAGACACTTTCTGATTTCACCTTCGAAGTTGCTGTATAGAAACAAGTTTGTATAGGACTGGCAATCACCCCTGAAATAGAGCTAAACTTGGTATGACAGCCATTCCTGGAAATAACATTCTGTCTGTTCTCTCTCCCTTCCGTATCGTCAGGATCACACACTTAAAGTAGGTTTAGAACATGATGCCATTTAGGTCCCTTGAGAAAGAATCTCACTTGCATTTCCAAAGGCAATGTTGTGATCCTGGCTGACCAGGGCAGGTCAGGGAGCAGGTTTGAACAGGACTCAGAATTTGATTAGAGCTGAGCTAAACCATGTCTAGCACTGATTCCTGGAAATAACTTCATGCCCGATCTCCCTTCTTTCCAGCAAGTTACAATCAATAATACCTAAACAAGTTTGGGGAGAGATTCCCGTTGTGAGCCTTCAGAAGGAATCACACACCTCCTTCTGAAGGACATGTGAGATTCCTTCTCAAGGGAGCTAAATGTCATCAAGATCTATACCTGGTTTTGGAGTGTGATCTTTACAAGTTGGAAGGGAGAATAATCAGGCAGAAAGCAATTTACATGAATGGGTCTCATACTCAGTTTAGCACATCTCTTGGTATGATGGCCAGGACTATACAAACTTCTTGTTGGACAGCGACTTGGAACTTGGAATCAGAAAATGCCTTCTGAAAGGAAGGGGTGATTACTTCTGAAGGCCCAAAATGGGAAACTATCCCAAAATTTGGTTATGAATTATGTGATCACAACAAACTGGATGGAAAGGAGATGGGGCATGAAGTTATTTCCAGGAATGTGTGCCTGACATGGTTTCACTCAGATCTACTCTGGATACCCAGTCCTATACAAACCTGTTCCCAGACCTTCCCTGACAAGCCAGGATCATAAGACTGCCTTCTGAAAGGCATGTGAATTTCCCTCTCTATGTCCCTAAATGGCATTATGTTCTAAACTTGGTTTAGGTGTATGATCCTTAGGAGATGGAAGGGAGAGTGATCAGGCACAAATTTATTTCCAGGAATGGGTGTCATACCCACTTTACCTCAGCTCTAAGTATGACTGCCAGTCCAATACAAACTAGTTGCCAGATGGCCACTTCCAAATTACAATCAGAAAGTACCTTCTCAAAGAAACATGAGATTCCTTCTGAAGGCCCCAAACAGGAATCTGTCCCAAAAATTGTTTAGGTATTATCTGATACTTACAGGTTGGAAGGAAGGGAGATTGTGCATGAAATTATTTCCAGGAATGGAAGCTACACATGTTTTACCCCATCACTGCACTGGATTACCAATCCTATACAAATCTATTCCCAGACCTGCCCTGAGAATCTGGGATCAGAACACTGCATTCTGAAAGTCATGTGAAATTCCTTCTGAAGGTCTGTAAATGGCCTCAGGTTCTAAACATGGTTTAGGTGTGTGATCCTTCTGAGATGGAAGGGAGAGTGATCAGGCACAAATTTATTTCCAGGAATGGGTGTCATACCAAGTTTAACTCAGCTCCAGGTATTATTGCCAGTCCTATACAAACTTGTTGCTAGACGGTAACTTGCAACTTGGAATCAGAAAATGCCTTCTCAAAGGAAAGTCCAATTGCTTCTGAAGACCCAAAAGATGAATCTGTCTCAAAGTTGGTTTTATGTATTATGTGATCATTACTAGCTGGAAGGAAAAATGATTGGGCATGAAATTATTTCCAGGAATGGGTGCCAGACATGGTTTTGCTCAGCTCTACTCTGATGACACAGTCCTATACAATTCTGTTCCCACACCTGCCCTGACAAACTGGGATAAGACACAGCCTTCTGAAATTCATGTGAGATTCCTTCTCAAGTAACTTAAATGGCATCAAGTTCTAAACATGGTGTAGGTGTGCGATCATTTCGAGATGGAAGGGAGAGTGATCAGGCACAAAGTTATTTCCAGGAATGGTTGTCATACCAAGTTTCATAAGGTCTCGGTGTGTTTGCCAGTCTTATAAAAACTTGACCTGTTCCCCGACCTGCCCTGACAATAAGGGATCAACACACTGCCTTCTGAAAGGCATGTGAGATTCCTTCTCAAGGGCCCTAAATAGCATGATGTTCTAAACCATCTTTAGGTGTATTATTCCTTCAAGATGGAAGGGAGAGTGATCAGGCAAAAAATTATTTACAGGAATAGTTGTCATACCCCGTCTAGCTCAGATCAAGTTTTGATTGCTAGTCCTACACAAAGTTGAACTTTGTGTTCCCAGACATGCCCTTGCAATCCGGAATCAGAACGCTGCCTTTTGAAAGTCTTTTGAGATTCCTTGTCCAGGGACCTAAATAGCATCATGTTCTAAAGTTGGTTTAGGTGTGTCATCCTTATAAGATGGAAAAGAGAGATCAGGCACAAAGTTATTTCCAGAAATGTGTGTTATATGCAGTTTAGCTCAGGTCTTGTACGATTGCTAGTCCTAGACAAACATGGCCTATTCCCAGAGCTGCCTTGTCCATCCTGGATGAAAACACTCCTTCTGAAAGTCATGTGAGATTACTTCTCAAGGGCCTTATATGGCATCATGTTCTTAACTTGGTTTAGGTGTGAAATGCTTATGAGATGAAAAGGAAAGAGATCAGGCACAAGTTTATTTCCAGGAATGTGGGTCATACCCAGTTTAGCTCAACTCTATGTATGATTGACAGTCCTATTCAAACTTGTTGCTAGACTGTGATTTGGAACTTGGAATCAGAAAGTGCCTTCCCAAAAGGAAGGTGTGATTCCTTCCAAAGGTCAAGAATGTGAATCTGTGGGAAAACTTGTTTAGGTATAATATGATCCTTACTAGCTGGAAGGAAGGGAGATGGGGCATGAAGATATTTTCAGAAATATGTGCTAGACATGATTTGCCACAGCTATGCTCTGGATTCCCAGTCCTATACAAACCTCTTCCCAGACATACCCTGACAAGCAGGAATCAGAACACTGCTTTCTGAAGGGCATGTGAGAATCCTTCTCAAGGGACATAAATCACATCACGTTCTAATCCTGCTTTAGCTGTGTGATCCTTACGAGATGGATGGGAGAGCAATCAGTCAAAAAGTTGTTTCTAAGAATGGGTGTCTTACCCAGTTCAGCTCAGCTGTAGGTATGGTTGCCAGTCCTATACAAACTTGTAGATAGACAGCGAATTGGAACTTGGAATCATAAACTGCCTTCTCAAAGGAACGAGTGATTCCTTCTGAAGACCCAAAATGGGAATCTGTGCCAAAACGTGTTTAGGTATTATATGATCCTTACTGGTTGGTAGTATGGGATATGGGGCATGAAGTTATTTCCAGGAATAGGTGCTAAGCATATTCGGCTCAGCTCTACTTTGGATTCCCAGTCCTATACAAACCTCATCCCAGATCTGCCCTGACAAGCCGGGATCAGAACTTTTCCTTCTGAAAGTCATGTGAGAATCCTTCTCAATATTCCTAAATTTCATCAGGATCTAAACAGCGTTTAGGTGTGTGATCCATATGATTTGGAAGGATTTGAGATCAGGCACAAAGTCATTTCCCAGAATAGGTGTTATACCAAGTTTGGCTCAGCTTTATTTATGATTGCCAGTCCTAAACTAACTTGTTGCTAGACATTGACTTGGAACTTGGAATCAGGAAGTGTCTTCTCAAAGGAATGTGTGATTCCTTCTGAATGCCCAAAACAGGAATCTGTGCAAAATTTTGTTTAGGTATTATGTGATCCTTATTAGATGGAAGGAAGAGATATGGGGCATGATGTTATTTCCAATAATGTGTGCTAGATATGTTTTGGCTCAGCTCTACACTGGATTCCCAGTCCTAGACAAACCTCTTCCCATACATACCCTGACAAGCCAGGGTCAGAACACTCTTTTCTGAAATGCATGTGGAGAATCCTTCTTAAGAGCCCTAAATGGATCATGCTCTAAACTGTTTTAGGTGTGTGATCCTTACGATATGGAAAGGAGAGACATTAGGCACAATATTATTTCCAGGAATTGGTGTCAGAACCAGTTTATCTCAGCTCCAGGTATGATTGCTAGTTTTATACAAACCTGTTGGTAGACAGTGACTTGGAACTGGTATCAGAAAGTAACTTCTGAAAGGAACTCGTCATTCCTTCTGAAGGCATAAATGGAAATCTGTGCCAAAACATTTTAGGTGTCATGTGATCCTTACTAGCTGGAAGGAATGGGTACAACTCATGAAGTTATTTCTAGAAATGGGATATATACATGTTTTTGCTGAGCTCTATTCTGGATTCCCAAACCTATATAAACCTGTTCCCAGACCTTCCCTGACATGCAGGGGTAAAAACACTGTCTTCTGAAAGGCATGTTATACTTCTCCAGGTCCGTAAATGGCATCATGTTCTAAACTTGGATTAGGTGTTTGAACCTTATAAGAAGGAAGGGAGAGAGATCAAGCACAAAGTTATTTCCAAGAATGGGTGTCATATCCACATTAGCTCAGCTCTAGGTATGATTGCCAGTCTCATACAAACATGCTGCTACACAACGAATTGGAAGTGAAAATCAGAAAGTGCCTTCTCAAAGGAACGTGTGGTTAATTCTGAAGGCCCGAAAAGGGAATCTGTGCCAAAACATGTTTAGGTATTTTGTGCTCCTTACTAGCTGGAAGGAAGGGATTTGAGGCATGAAGTTATTTTCAGAAATGAGATCTATATATGGTTTGGCTCAGCTCTACTCGGGAGTCCCAGTCCTATACAAACCTCTTCTCATGTTTGCCCTGATAAGCTGAGATCAGAACACTGCCTTCTGAAAGGCATGTGAGATTCCTTCTTCAGGACCATAATTAGCATCAAGGTCTAAACCTGGTTTAGGTCTGTGATCCTTCCAAGAGAGAAAGGAGAGAGATGAGGCACAATGTTATTTCCAGAACTGGGTGTTATACCCAGTTTAGCTCAGCTCAATTTGTGATTGCCAATCCTATACAAAATTGTTTCTAGACAGCGACTTGGAAATTGGTATCAGAAAGTGCCTTCTAAACAGAAAGTACAATATCTCCTGATAGCCCAAAATGGGAATCTGTGCCAAAACCTGTTTAGGTATTATGCGTACCTTACTAGCTGAAAGGAAGGGATATGGGGCATGAAGTTATTTCCAGAAGTTGGAGCTAGACATGGTTTGGCTCTGCTATACACTGGAATGCCAGTCCTATACATTCCTGTTCCCAGACATGCCTTGACAAGCCTGGATGAGAACACTGCCTTCTGAGCAGGATCAGATATTCCTTCTCCATGGTCCTAAACGACAAGATGTTCTAAACCTGGTTTAGGTGCGGGATCATTACAAGATCTAAGGGAGAGATACCAGGCACAAAGTTACTTCAAAGAATGGGTGTCATAACCAGTTTAGCTCAGCTCTATGTATGATTGCCAGTCCCATACAAACTTGTTGCTAGACAGCGACTTGGAACTTGGAATCCGAAAGTGCCTTCTCAAAGGAACGTGTGATTCCTTCTGAAGGCCCAAAACGGGAATTTTTCCCAAAACTTGTTTAGGAATTATGTGATCCTTACTAGGTGGAAGGAGGGGATATGGGGCTTGAATTTATTTCCAGGCATGGGTGCTAGTCATGGTATGGATTAGAGTAGGCACTGTCTGTTTCCAAGATCCAAGTCACTGTGCAGCAAAAAGTTTGCATAGGACTGGCAATCATACCTAAAGCTGAGCTAATCAGGGTATGACAACCATTCATGGATATATCATTGTGCCAGAACACTCTCCCTTACATCGCATAAGGATCACAAACCTAAACCAGCTTTAGAACAATATTCCATTTAGGCTTCTTTAGAAGGAATCTCACATGCCTTTCAGAAGGCAGTGTTTTAATCCTGGCTTGTCCGGGCATGTCTGGGAATAGGTTTGTATTGGACTGGCGATAGAGAGTAGAGCTGAGAAAAATCATGTCTAGCTTCCATTTCTGGAAAAAACTTCATGCCCCATATTCCTTCCTCCCAGCCACTAAGAATCACATAATACCTAAACAAGTTTTGGCACAGATTCCCATTTTGGGCCTTCAGAAGGATTCACATGTTCCTTTGGAAGTCACTATCTGATTCAGAGTTCCAAGTCGCTGTCTAGCAACCAGATTGGCAATGGCTATCATTCCTAGAGCTGAACGAAACTGGGGATGACACCAATTCCTGGAAATAACTTTGTGCCTGATCTCTCTACATCCCATCTCATATGGATCACACCCTAAACCAGGTTTAGAACATGATACAATTTACCGCCCTTTTGAATGACTCTCACTTGTCTTTCAGAAGGCACTGTTCTCATCCCGCCTGGTGAGGGCGTGTATGGGAGTGCGTTTGTATAGGACTGGTAATCTAGAGTTGATATTGGTCAAACAGTGCCTACCTCCCTTTTCTGGAAATGACATCATGCACCATATCACTGGCTTCCAGCGACTAAAGATCACATAACACCTACACAAGATTAGGCACAGATTCCCATTTTATGCCTTCAGAAGGAATAAAATGTTCCTTTGAGAAGGAACTTTCTGATTCCAACATCCAAGTCGCTGTCCACCAACAAGTATATATGGAACTGAAAATCATACCTAGAGCTGAGCTAATCTGGATTTGACACCCAATCCTGGAAATAACTTTGTGCCAGATCTCTCTCCCTTCCAACTTGTAAAGATCACACAACTAACTAGGTCTAGAACATGATGACATTTAGGGCCATTGAGAAAGAATCTCCCATGCCTTTCAGAAGGCAGTGTTCTGATCCCGGCTTCCCAGGGCAGGCCTGGCCACAGGCTTGTATAGCACAGGCAATGAAGAGTAGAGCCGAGCCAAAACATGTTTGCACCCATTCCTGAAAATAATCTCATGCCACATGTCACTTCCTCCCAGCTAGTAAGGATCACTTAATACCTAAATAATTTTTGGCACAGAATCCCATTTCGAGCCTTCAGAATTAATCTCACCTTCCTTTGAGAATTCAATCTCTGATTCCTTGTTCCAAGTAGCTGTCAAGCAGCAAGTTTGTATAGGAGTGACAATCATACCTAGAGCTGAGAAATTCTTGGTATGAAACTCATTCCTGGAAACAACTTTGGCCTCATCACTCTCGATTTCACCTCTAAGGATCACACACCTAAACAGGGTGTAGAACATGATGCGATTTAAGGCCCTTGAGAAAGAATCTCAGATTCCTTTAAAAGGCATTGTTCTGATCCCACCTTATCAGTGCAGGTCTGGGATGAGGTTTGTATAGGACTGCGCATCCAGAGTAGAACTGAGCCAAATCATGTCTAGCTCCCATTTCTGGAAATAACTTCATACCTCATATACCTTCCTTCTAGCAAGAAAGGATCACATAATACCTAAACAATTTTTGACACAGATTCCTGTTTTGTGCATTCAGAAGAAATCACACGTTCCTTTGAGCAGAAACTTTCTGATTCCAAGCTGCAAGTGGCTGTGTAGCAACAAGTTTGGATAGGACTGGCAATCGTGCCTAGAGCTGAGCTAAACTGGTTATGATCCAAACGACTGGAAATAACTTCGTGCCCCATCTCCCTTCTTTCCAACTACTAATGATCACAGATTACATAAACAAGATATGGCACAGATTACTTTTTGGGGCCTTCAGAATAAATCACACATTCCTTTGAGGAAGCAATTTCTGATTCCAAGTTACAAGTTGCTGTCTAGAAAAATGTTTGTATAGGACTGGCCATCATAACTAGAGATGGGCTAAACAGGATATGAGACCCATTTCTGGAAAATCTTTGTGCCTGATCCCTCCCCCTTCCATCTTGTAAGGATCACACACCTAAACCAGGTTTAGAACATGATTCCATTTATGGACTTTGACAAGGATTCTCTCATGCCTTTCAGATGGCAGTGTTGTGAGGACGGCTTTTCAGGACATTTCTGTTAAGAGGTTGGTATAGGACTGGCAATCCAGAGTGGTGTTGAGCAAAACCATGTATAGCACACATTCCTGGAAATAACTTCATGTCCCATCTCCCTTCCTTCTAGCTAGTAAGGATCACGAATTACATAATCAAGACCTGGCACAGATTCCCATTTTGGGCCTTCAGATAGAATCGCATGTTCCTTTGACAAGGCACTTTCTGATTCCAAGTTCCAAGTCGCTGTCTGGCAACAATTTTGTAAATGACTGACAATCATACCTAGAGCCCAGCTAAACTGGGTATGGAACCCATTCCTGGAAATAACTTTGTGCCTCATCTCTCTCCCTTCCATCTCATAGGGATCACACATTTAAACCAGGTTTAGATCATGACACCATTTACGGCCATTAAGAAGGATTCTCACATGCCTTTCTGAAGGCAGTGTTGTGAACTCGGATTCTCAGTACACGTCTGTCAACAGGTTTGCATAGGATTGGCAACCCAGAGTGGATCCGAGCTACACCATGTCTAGCAAACATTCCTGGTAATAACTTCATGCCCCATCTCCCTTCCATCCAGCTAGTAAGGATCACATAATGCCATAACAATTTTGGCACATATTCCCATTTTGGTCCTTCAGAAGGAATCACACCTTCCTTTGCGAAGGCAATTTCTGATTCCCTGTTCCAAGTCGTTGTCTAACAGCAAGTTTTTATAGGAGTGGAAATTATACCTAGAAATGAGAAAAACTTGTTATGACACCCATTCCTGGAAACAAATTTGTGTCAGATCTCTCTCCCTTCCATCTCATAAAGATCACACACCTAAACCAGGTTTAGAACATGATGCCATTTAAGGCCCTTGAGAAAGAATCACACATGCCATCCAGAAGCAGTGTTCTGATCCCATCTTCACAGGGCAGGGCTATCAACAGGTTTGTATAAGACTGGCAATCAAGAATGGAGCTGAGCCAAACCCTGTATAGTACCCTTTTCCTGCAAGTAACTTCATACCCCAACTCCCTTCCTTCCAGCTAGTAAGGATCGCATAATACCTAAACAAGTTTTGGCACAGATTCCCATTTGGGGCCTTCAGAATGCATCACACCTTCCTTTGAGATGGCAATTTCTGATTCCATTTCCAAGTCGCTGTCTAGCAGCAAGTTTTTATAGGAGTGGCAATGATAACTAGAACTGAGAAAAAGTGGGTATGACACCTATTCCTGGAAACAACGTTGTGTCTGATCTCTCTCCCTTCCATCTACTAAGGACGACACACGTAAACCAGCTTTAGAACATGATGCCATTTAAGGCCCTTGAGAAAGAATCTCTCATGCCTTTCGGAAGGCAGTGTTCTGATCCCTGATGTCAGGCCAGCGCTATCAACAGGTTTGTATAGGACTGGCATGCAGATTTGAGCCGAGGCAAACCATGTATAGCACCCATTCCTGAAAATAACTTCATGCACCATCTCCCTTCCTTCCAGCTAGTAAGGATCACATAATATCTAAACAAGATTTGGCACAGATGCCCCTTTTGGGCCTTCTCAAAGATTCTTGAGTATGGTTGAGAGGATTCAATGATTATTGATGCATTTTTATGAATCACTTATTCTTAGAAACTACAGGGATTATTAAGTAGAAACCTGTAATTAGATTCAGAATGACAGTGATGATGATTTAGTTGGAAAGAAATCCTGCCATTTGTAGTCCCTCTACTTTGAGTCTTCTCTTTGTAATAAATCACCTTGCTCTTGATGGTGGGAAATATTACAACATTTCAGAAATTAAGGATTATCTTTTGTTTTACTTTAGTGGTTTACATTTATATATCAGCTTCCATACAGAATAAGTATATTCTGACTCTATCATGTGAGAAATGACTATATTATGTTCAAGTTCATACACATCTTTATACTTTCTGGCTGTCCAAAATGACATTATTTACTACTAAGTAATCAAAATAAATGACTTTTATACTATTCTCGGTTGACAAGTATCATTATACAGACCTGTGTTCCTACTGGTTTTGCAGAATTAGTAAAGTTTTGTTTTTTTTCCTCCCCAATGTATTTAGAAGACAGTTTATAGCAACATGTGGTTGCCTGTATTATTTTACAAAACATTTATTACTTATGAAAAAAAGAATAAAATTACGGGGAAAATCTCTGAAAACTCTCAGTAGTCACGATTTATCTGTGCTTTTGCTTTTTTTTCTCTATGTGTTCATTTTTGTCATTATCTACTACTTAATGAAGGAAATCATACAGTATTTGACATTCTCCCTCTGACTAATTTCACTTTGCATAATAGCCTCAGTGTCCATCCATGTTGTCACAAATGGCTGGATTTCATCGTTTCTTGTGGCTGAGTAGTATTTCATTGTGTATACATACCACCTCTTCTTTATCCATTCGTCCCTTGATGGGCACTTAGGTTGCTTCCAAGTCTTGCCTATTGTAAATAATGCTCCAATGAGCACAGGGATGCATGTGTCTTTACACATTGGTGTTTTCAAGTTCTTTGGATAAATACCCAGCAGTGGAATAGCTGGATCGTGTGGTAGTTCTATCCTTGATTTTTTGAGGAATCTCCATTCTGTTTTCCATAGAGGCTGCACCAGTTTGCACTCCCATGAGCAGTGTATGAGAGTTCAATTCTCTCCACATCCTCTCCTAAATATGTTGTTTCCTGTCTTGTTAATTATAGCCATTCTGACAGGCATGAGGTGATATCTCATTGTAGTTTTGATTTGCATTTCCCTGATAGTTAATGATTTTGAACATCTTTTCATGTTTCTGTTGCACATCTGTATATCTTCTTTGTAGAAATATCTGTTCAGGTCTTTTGACTGTTTTTTAATTGGGTTGGTAGTTTTTTTGTTGTTGAGATGCATGCATTACTTATATATTTTTGAGTTTCAGCCCTTATCAGATGTATGGTTTGCAAATATCTTCTCCCAATTTTTAGGTTGTCTTTTCGTTTTGTTGATGGTTTCCTGCGCTGTGAAGAAGATTTTTAGTTTCATGTAGTCCCATTTGTTTATTTTTTCTATTATTTCTCTTGCCCAGTCAGACATGGTGCTTGAAAATATGTTGCTAAGACCGATGGTGAAGAATGTACTGCCTATGTTTTCTTCTAGAAGTTTCATAGTTTCAGGTCTTACATTCAAGTCTTTAATCCATTTTGAGTTAATTTTTGTGTATGGTTTAAAGTAAGGGTCTACTTTCATTTATTTTGCATATGACTGTCCAGTTTTCCCAACACCATTTGTTGAAGAGACGTTCTTTTCTCCATTGTATGTTCTTGGCTCATTTGTCAAAGATTAGCTGTCCATAGATGGGTGGGTTTATTTCTGGGCTTTCGATTCTATTCCATTGATCTGTGTGTCTGTTTTTGTGCCAGTACCATGCTGTTTTTATTACTATAGCTTTGTAGTATATTTTGAAATCAGGGAGTGTGATACCTCCAGCTTTTTTCCTTTTTCTCAGGATTCCTTATCTATTCGGGGTCTTTTGTTGTTCCATATAAATTTTAGGATTCTTTGTTCCATTTTTATGAAAAGTGTTATTGGAACTTTGATAGGAATTGCACTGAATATATACATTGCTTTAGGAAGTATGGACACCATAACTATGTTAATTCTTCCAATCCAAGAGCACGGAATATCTTTCCATTTCTTTGTGTCTTCTTCAATTTCTTTAAGCAGTGTTTTATAGTTTTCCGTGTACAGATGTTTCACCTATTTTGTTAAGTTTATTCCTATGTATTTTATTCTTTTTGTTGCAATTGTAAATGGGATTGTATTCTTAATTTCTCTTTCTGCTACTTCTTTGTTAGTGTATAGAAATGCAACTGATTTTTGTATGTTGATTTTGTATCCTGCAACTTTACCATGTTCGTTTATTACTTGTAAAAGTTTTCTGGTGGATTCTTTAGGGTTTTCTATATATGAAATCAAGTCATCTGCAAAGAGTGACAGTTTCACTTATTCCTTTCCAATTTGGATCCCTTTTATTTCTTTTTTTGCCTGATTGTTCTAGCTAGGACTTCCAATACTATGTTAAATAGGAGTGCTGACAGTGGGCATCCTTGTCTGCTTCCTGTTCTTAGAGGGATAGGTTTCAGGTTTTCACCAATGAGGATGATATTAGCTATGGGTTTGTCATATATGGCCTTTATTATGTTGAGGTACTTTCATTCCATACCCATTTTATTCAGAGTTTTTATCATAAATGGATGCTGTATCTTGCCAAATGCTTTCTCTGCATCTATTGAGTTGATCATGTGATTTTTTTTTATAATTTTATTTATTTTTCCCCCAAAGCCCCAGTAGATAGTTGTATGTCATAGTTGCACATCCTTCTAGTTGCTGTACGTGGGACATGGCCTCAGCATGGCTGGACAAGCAGTGCGTCGGTGAGCGCCCAGGATCCGAACCCGCGCCGCCAGCAGCGGAGCGCACGCACTTAACCACTAAGCCACGGGGCCGGCCGGATCATGTGATTTTTATACTTCATTTTATTAATGTGGTGTATTATGTTGATTGATTTGCGTATGTTGAACCAACCCTGCATCCCTGGAATAAATCCCACTTGATCATGGTGTATAATCATTTAATTTTTTGTTATATGGGATTTGCTAGTATTTTGTTGAGGATTCTTGCATCGATGTTCATCAATGATATTGGCCTGTAATTTTTTTGTGTGTGTAAGTTGTTTTTGTCTGGTTTTGGCTTCATAGAATGAGTTAGGGAGCTTCCCACCCTCCTCACATTTTTGGAAGATTTTGAGAAGGATAAGTATTAAGTCTTCTTTGAGTGTTTGGTAGAATTCACCAACGAAGTCATCTGGTCCTGGACTTTATTTTTCTGGAGGTTTGTGATTACTGTTTCGATCTCCTTACTGGTGATTGGTCTATTCAAATTCTCTGCTCATTCTTGATCCTGTTTTCGAAAGTTGTTTGATTCTAACAATTTAACCATTTCCTCCAGATTGTCGGATTGGTTGGCATATAATTTTTCATAGTATTCTCTTATAATCTTTAGTATTTCTGAGGTGTCTGTTGTAATTTCTCCTATTTCTTTTCTGATTTTACTTATTTGTGCCTTCTCTCTTTTTTTCTCAGTGAGTCTAGTTAAAGGTTTATCAATTTTGTTGATCTTTTCAAAGAACGAACTCTTGGTTTTATTAATTTTTTGTATTTTTTTAGTCTCTATTTCATTTATTTCTTCTCTGATTTTTATTGTTTCCCTTATTCTACTGATTTGGGCTTTGTTTGTTCTTCTTTTTACAGTTCCTTTAGGTGCATTGTTTGATTGTTTATTTGAGATTTTTCTTGTTTGTTGAGATAGGTCTGTATCGCTATAAACTTCCCTCTTAGAACTGGTTTTCTGTATTCCATAAATTCTAGCATGATTTATTTTCATTTTCATTTGTCTCCAGGTATTTTTTGATTTCGTCTTTGATTTCTTCTTTGACCTTGTCATTGTTCAGTAGCATTTTGTTTAATCTCCACGTATTTGTGGCTTTTCTGAATTTTACTTCCTATAGTTGATTTCCAATATCATACTGTTGTGGTCAGAAAAGATGCTTGGTATTATTTCAATCTTAAATTTATATAGACTCGTTTTGTGTCCTAGTATGTGATCAATCCTGGAGAATGTTCCTTGTGCATTTGAGAAGAAAGTTTATTCTTCGGTTTTTGGATGGAATGCTCGGTATATATCTACTGGTTCCATCTGTTCTAGTGTGTCATTTAAGGCCAATGTTTCCTTATTGTTCTTCTCTTTGGATGATCTATCCTTTCGTGTAAGTGGAGTGTTAAAGTCCCCTACTATTATTGTGTTACTGTCTATATCTCTTTTTATGTCTGTTAATAATTGCTTTAAATATTTAGGTGCCCCTACATTGGGTTTCTGGATATTTACAAGTGTTATATGCTCTTGTTGGATTGTTCCCTTGATCATTATGTAATGCCCTTCTTTGTCTCTTTTTACAGTTTTTGTTTTAAAGTCTATTTTGTCTGATATCAGTACTGCTACACCAGCTTTCTTTTCATTTCCATTTGCATGGAGTATCTTTTTCCATCCCTTCACTTTCAGTTTGTTAGTGTCTTTAGGTCTGAAGTGTGTCTCTTCTATGCAGCATATATATGGGTCTTAGTGTTTTATCCAATCAGCCACCCTATGCCTTTTACTTGGGGCATTTAGTCTATTGACATTTAAAGTAGCTATGGATAAGTATGTACTTACTGCCATTTTTTAACTTTGTTTCACAGTGTTTTAGTAGTCCTTCTTTGTTCCTTTCTCCTTCTATACAGAATTGAAGGGCTCTTCAGTTTCACCTCTGTCTGAAACCTCTACTCTTTAACTCCCTTCCTCATTCATTTTATGTTTTTGATATCATATCTAATCCCTTTTTTCTGAATTTGTATAGATTGCCCTCTTATCATGGAAATAGATAATTTTTCCTATGTGTGGTCTTCTCTTTTCTTCTCTTTTCTCCTTAAATCACTCCCTTTAACATTTCTTGTAGCACTGGTTTCTTGGCGACAAACTCTAATTTTTGCTTTTCTTGGAAATTATTTATCTCTCCTTCCATTTTGAATGATTATCTTGCTGGGTAGAGTATTCTTGGCTGTAAGTTTTTTTTGTTTTAGCACTTTCAATATATCGTGCCACTCTTTTCTAGCTTGTAAGGTTTTCTGCTGTATAGTCGGCTGATGATAGCCTTATGGGGTTTCCCTTGTATGTTACTTTTCTTTCTCTGGCAGCTATTCGGATTCTCTCTTTATCTTTAATTCTGGACATTTTGATTATGATGTGTCTTGGTGTGGGCCTTTTGGGTTTATCTGGTTTGGGGCTCTCTGTGCTTCCTGTACCTGGATGTCTGCTTCCTTCCTTAGGTTAGGGAAGTTTTCATCAATTATTTCTTGAAATAGATTCTCTGCCCTTTTGTCTCGCTCTGCTTCTTCTGGGACACCTATAACACGGATGTTAGTGTGCTTGATGTTGTCCCAGATGTCCCTAAGACTGTCCCCACTCTTTATCATTCTTTTCTCTTTTACCTGTTCAGCTTGGGTAATTTCTTCTAGTCTTTCATCCACCTCACAGATCCGTTCTTCTGTATCCTCTATTCTGCTTTTGAGTCCCTCTAGCGAATTTTTCATTTCAAGTATCGTATTCTTCATTTCTGATTGGTTCCTTTTTATATATTCCCACTACATTGTTGACATTCTAACTGAGTTCATCTACTCTACTCCCCACATCAGTGACCATCCTTAACACTCTTAGTTTGAACTCTCTGTTGGCTAGGTTGTTCATTTCTGTTTCACTTTTCTGGAGTTTTGTCTTGTTCCCTTACTTGGAATGTATTCCTTTGCCACCTCATTTTGCCTCTTTCCTTGGGCTTGTGTCTACATATTAGGTAGGTCAGCTATGTATCCTGCTCTTGGATATGTGACCTTATATAAGTGATGCCTTAGGAGTCATGCAGTGTCATTCCCTCAGTTCTCAATATTCCAAGTGTGACCCGTATGTGGGCTAGGTGTGTCTTTCTGTTGTGGCCTGTTTGCTTTCCCTGTATGCACCCAGGTAGGCTGAGTTATGCTCGTAGTCAGCTGTTGTAATCCTCAGCTGTTTATAGTTGTTGTGGGCACTGCAGTCTCTTTATCATGCTTGGGGAGCCCCAGCACAAGTGGCTGGTAGTTCTAATACCACATTTGTGTTGCAGTATTTCTTGTAAGTGAGTAGGCCCCCCATCATGGCAGGTTGTTAGGCTCAGGGGACTACAATTGCTATAAGCCTCCAGCCTTTAGGTCTCTTGTCAGCTCTCTGAGGATTGCAGCTGGGTGGGGCTGGCCTCAGGGAGAGCAGCACCCAATTGTTTCAGATTCTGGAAGGTGGGGCAAACCCCATATGTGGTTCTTTGATATGCACAAGTCTTCTGCAGCTGACAAGCCCTGCCGCACACAGGTCCACTCACACAGTCAACACAGTCCTGTCCTGTGTGTGCACCCCGACCTCCCGAAGTGGACCCAGTCTCTCCATGGCAGGAGCCCCACACACTCCACAACTGACACACACTCTCAACCTGCTCCTTGTGCATGCCCTGACCCACTGAAATCGGCTCAGTTGCCAGGCTGCAGACAATCCCGTCACCAATCTGTGTAGGCCCACAAGTTGTATGAGGCCTTGTTATTGAGTGGGGCCAGTCTCTAGGGTGGGCTGCCACCCTGGCTGAGCTGGATTAAATCAGTGCTCCAGTTGGTGGGGTAGACCTGGACTAGCAGGCCCCAGGGAGAACTCCAATGGCGTCTGTGTCAGCACACCCACACCAGTTCCCAAGAATGGCTGCCACCAATGTCCCAGTCCCTGGAGAGGTCTCATGTCTCACCGAGATGCACTCAGGGCCTATCAGTTGAGTCTCTTTTCACCAAAGCAATATCCACCTTTCTTTCTGGTGATTTTAGGATGCTTTCTGAACTAGGTGAGTTTGCGTGTGGACCATTTAAGAGCGGGTTTTAATTTCTTTGTGAGCCAGCTTTTTTGGGGGTACTCCCCACTGTTTTAATAGCAGGCAAAGTCAGATATGAAGCCACTGGTCTCGATTGTGCTGGGTCCACAAAATGCCTACAGCGGGGGCGCTCCCCAGCTCAGGGTCCCGTGCCTCCATGGAAGCTGCATGCCTTTGGGCTGTTCCCAGCCAGCCATGAAGCTGGCGGCTTGTGAAGGCAGGGATTTTTATCTCCAGAAGGGAGTTTCTGCCTCTTCCACCACAATTAGGATTGTCCTCTGTTGTAGGAGTTCCTCTTATCCAGTTTTCAGTTCTGTCTCAGGGGTAATTTTTCCACGAGTAGATGTATATTGGCTGTGTGTGCGAGATGAGGTGAGTTCAGAGTCTGCCTACGCCCCCATCTTGACGTCTCCCCTGAGAAGGCACTTTCTGATTCCAAATTCCAAGTCGATGTCTAGCAACATGTTTCTATAGGAATGGCACTCATACCTAAGCCGAGCTAAACTTGGTATGAGACCCATTCCTGGAAATAATTTTGCACCTGGTCTCTCTCCCTTCCACCTCATAAGGATCACACACCTAAACCAGGTTTATAACATGATGCTATTTACAGCCATTGAGAAGGAATCACACATGCCTTTAAGAAGGCAGTGTTCTTATCCCAGCTTCTCAAGGCATATCTGGTTAACAGGTTTGTATAGGACTGGCAATCCAGTGTAGAGCCAAGCCAAACCGTGTCTAGCACCCATTCCCCAAAATAACTTGATGCCCCAACTCCCTTCCTTCCAGCTAGTAGGGATCACATAATACCTAAAGAAGTTTTTGCACAGATTCCAGTTTTGGGCCTTCAGGAGGAATCACACTTTCCTCTGAAACGCAATTTCTGATTCCATGTTCCAAGTCACTGTCTAACAGCATGTTTGTATAGGAGTGGCAATCATAGCTAGAGCTGAGAAAAAATGGATATCACAGCCATTCCTGGAAACAACTTTGTGCCTGATGTCTCTCTCTTCTGTCTCATAAGGATCACACACCAAAACCAGTTTTGTAATATGATGCCACTTAAGGCCATTGAGAAAGAATCTCACGTGCTTTTCAGCAGGCAGTGTTGTGATCCCAGCTTGTCAGGGCAGGTTTATAAACAGGTTTGTATAGGACTGGCAATGCAGAGTGGACACCAGCCAAACAGTTTATAGCACCCATTCATGAAAATAACTTTGTGCACCATCTTCCTTTCTTCTAGGAGTAAGGATCACATATTACCTAAACAAGTTTTGGCACAGATTTCCATTTTGGGCCTTGTCAAGGAATCACACGTTCCTTTGAGACGGGACTTTCTGATTCCAAGTTGCAAGTCGCTGTCTGGCAACAAGATTGTATAAGACTGACAATCATACCTAGAGCCGAGCTAAACTGGGTACAACACCCATATATGGAAACAACTTTGTGCCTGATGTCTCTCCCTCCCATCTCGTAAGGATCACACACCTAAACCAGGTTTAGAATATGATGCCATTTAAGGCCCTTGAGAAAGAATCTCACATGAGTTTCAGAGGTCACTCTTCTGATCCCAGCTTGTCAGGGCAGGTATATTAATGGGTTTGTATAGGACTGGCAATGAAGAGTAGAGCCAAGCCAAGACATTTAGAGCACCCATTCCTGAAAATAACTTCATAGCCCATCTCACATCCTTCCACCTAGTAAAGATCATATACTACCTAAACAAGTTTTGGCACAGATTCCTGTTGTGGCACTTCTCGAGAAATCACACGTTCCTCTGAGAAGGCACTTTCTGATTCTAAGCTCCAGTCGCTGTCTGGCCATGAGTTTGCATAGGACTGACACTCATATCTAGACCTGAGCTAAACTGGGTATGAGCCCCCTTCCTTGGAATAACATTGTGCTCGATCTCTCTCCATTCTATCTTGTAAAGATCACACACCTGAACCAGTTTTAGAACATGATGTGATTTATGGCCAATGAGAAGGAATGTCACATGTCTTTCAGGAGGCAGTGTTCTGATCCAGGCCAGTCAGTGCATGTCTGGGAAGAGGTTTGTATAAGACTGGGAATCCATAGTACAGCCGAGCCAAACCATGTCTAGCTCCCATTTCTGGAAATAAGTTACACAATACACACATGTGGGATTTGTCAGAGTGCAATTCGAGAGATTTCACAGAAACTTGGCTGTTATTTCGAACATAAAATCGGATGCCATGTCACATTCAATAACGTAACTGCAGTCACACACAATAGGTGTGATATCACACAATTTGAGAGATGTGACTGGCTACCCTAGTGTTATCACAATCATGGGGTGTGGTATCCAAAAATTGGTGTGATGTCACACATAATGATTGCAATGATGTCGCATATAGAATGTGAATGATGTCACAACCGAAACGTTGGATTGATGTCAAACACACTATCAGAATTATGTCACACTCAATTGTTGTGATGTCATACATAATACTGGGAGTGACACCAACATAATATCTGTTGGGATATCATAAGCCAATTAAGGTTGATGTCACACACAATTGATGTGTTGTGACACACGATGAGGATGTTGTCACAAACACAAGTTGTGTCATGTCACCCATAACAATGTGTGTCACGTCACATATAACAATGGGAGGGGATATACATGCACACCATGGGAGTGATGTCACACTATGAAATGTGAGTTATGTGAAAAGGGACACAACGATGTCACACATATCAGTGGGAGTGTTGCCACACAATACATGTGATGTCACCCATAGTGTGAGTGATGTCACACAGAAACATGTGAGTAATATAGCAAAGGACTCATGACTGATGTCACACGGGTGTCAGTGATGTCACACTATTGGTGTGATGTCATAAACACAACAGGCATGTTATCTCAAATTACAGAGAGTTGTCACTCCAAATATATGAGTCAAGTGACAGAAAAACTGTGAGAGTGATGTCACAACACGAGTTGAGTGATGGTCTCGCTAATTAATGTGACATCACAAACAATATTGGGAGTGACAGCACACATAACAATAACGATTTGATTTGCTAAATTGCATTCATTTCACACGCAATTGGTGTGCTGTCAACATCTGTGAATGTTGTCACTCTCATAATATGTGTGATATCATACATAAAAATGTGTCTTTTGTCACCAAATGTGAATGGTGTCACACATATCAATGGGTGTGTTTTCACACACAAATGTGAGCCCTGTCACAAATACAACATTGGTGTGATGCCACAAACACGTTGAGTGATGTCAGACACACAATGTGTTTGAAGGCTCACACCAAGCTGTTGATGTCACAGACAATAGGAGTGGTGGCTCTAAGTAAAATGAGTGTATAGTCCCACATAGCAGTGAGAGTGACACAAAACATACCAGTGTGATATGTCAGAGTGAAATGTGAAAGAATTCACAGAAACCTGGAAGTGACTTCATACAACACAGTGAATGTCACATCACAATTAGAATATGACTGCCATCACGCACAATGGGAGTGATATCACACAATTTGAGAGATGTGACCGTCTATCCTAGTGTTATGACACTCAATGTGTGCGGTATCCCAAAATGGGTGTGATGTCAGACACAGTATTTGAGCCATGTCACATAGTGTTGGAGTGATGTCAAACAGTATCAGAGTGATGCCACACACAATTGGTGTGGCGTCATACATAACACTGGGAGTGACACCACACATAATAATGGTTGGGATATCATATGGTAATTAAGGTTGATGTCACACACAATTGCTGTGATGTGACACACAGTGAGGATGTTGTCACACTCAAACAATTGATGTGATGTCACCAATAAGCATGTGGTCACGCCATGCAATCAGTGGTAGTGATATCACATGCAAACAATGGGAGTGATATCACACTTTAAAATGTGAGTTATGTAACTAGGGACATGTCAGTGATGTCATACTTAGTGGGAGTGATGTCACACATAATGAGAGTGATGAGACACAGAAACATGTGAGTAATATCACAAAGGACACATGACTGATATCACACATAAGCAATTAAGTGTCTACACTCAGGTTTTTATCCAATGTATTGAAAGAGCACTTCAGCTGAACTCAGCTTGCCAGTAGCTATAGGGAACATACTCTAATGAGACATTCTATACTTTTCACTACAACTGGTACAGATGATCTGTAACATCCATTCACAAATGAAATCACAGTGTGAAGAAAAACTCCTTTTTCTTATGTTTATGATAGTCTTGAAAAGTCCCTCCTCAAAGTTTGCCATTCATGTCTTTCATTCAGGCTTTCTCTTACATGGAAAGGAAAAATGTGCTGGTTGAACTCAGTTTGCCAGTAGCTGTTAGGAAGCATCTTCCTATGAGATGGCTTACACTTTTCACTAAACAAGGAAGAGACTATCTATAATATCCATTTACAAAAAGCACAGTGTGGAGATAAACACTTGCTTGTACCTGTTGAGCATCTGCACTGAAAAGTAATTTTTAAAACAGCAGCTCCCGACATTTATTCAGGCTCTCTCTCACATTAAATGAAAGAATGTTCTTACTGAGCAAGGGTTGCCATTAACTATAAGAGCTTCCCATGAGAGCTTTTAAATTTTTCACCACTGCTGGGAGAAAATATCTGTAACATCCACTGAAATAATATACACAGTGGAAAAATTCATTTACGGTGTTGAGAATCATCTTGATGAGTGAACTTTTCAATCATTTATCTTCATGGCCTGCACTCTGGCTTTCCCTCAAATATAATGAAAGAACACTCGTTCTGAACTCAACAGCCCTGTAGCTGTAAGTCAGCTCTTCCTTGGAGGGCTTTGAAACTTGTCACTACAGCTTGGAGAGAGTATCTGTAACATCCCTAAAATGGAAGTCAACTGTGGAGAAAATCTCTGGCTGGTATTTGTATAGGATCCCCCTGCAAATTGCCTTTTTCATCATTGTAGTTAGAGATTGTCACTCTGGCTCTCTCGCCTATGTAATGCGAGAAAGTACTAGCTGAACTCACCTGGCAAGGAGCTTTAAGCAGGATCCTCCTTTGAGAGCTCATTTACCTGCACTGCAGCTGCAAGAGATTATCTGTAACATCCATTCCATGTAAGGTCTCCGTGGAGGAAATTCTTCCTCTTAGTTTTGTAGGATCATATTGTAAACTGATTTTCATCTTTGCAGTTCATTGCATGCAATCAGACATCCTTCCTGATATAAAAGAAAACACTCCTGCTAAACCTACTTTGCCAGTAGCTGTTAGGATCACCTTCCTAGCAGAGTTTTGAATTTTCACCACAGCTCAGAAAGAAGCTGTATCACATCCATTCAATGAATGTACACTGTGAAGAATACCTCCTCTTGTAAGTGTTTATGATCATCTTCTTAAGTGACTTTAAGTACACTGCAGTTCATCTGCATTCAGGGTCTCACTAGCATATCAAGATGACCAGTATTGCTTGACACAGCTTGCCAATGTCTGTTAACAACAGCTTCATATGAGAGGATTTGAAATTTCAGTACAACTGGGAAAGGGTACCTAAACATCCATAAAACGAAAGTCCAGTATGTATAAAATTTCTTGTTTCTATCTGTATATGACTATCATGATAATTGCCTTTACCAACATTGCAGTTAACGACCTTTAATCAGGAATTCTTTCCCATGTAAAGCAAGAAAATTCTTGCTGAACTCTGCTTGCAAGTACTTTACAGGAGCATCGGCCTCTGAGAGCTTTTAAACTTCCACTGCAGTGGGGCGAGTATTTCTCTAACATCCATTCCATGAACCTTCTCTGTGGTGAGAAACTCTTAGGGTTAGCATTTTAGGATATGTTAAAGTGCCTTTTCATCTTTGCCACTCATTGCCTGCACTGAAGCTCCCTTCCCAATAGAAAGAAAAATCACCACTGCTCAAACAAGTTTGAAAGTAGCTGTTAGGGACAACGTCCTATGACAGTGTTCCAACTATCACTACAGGTGGTGCAGATTATCACTACCATCCATTCAATGAAAGTTGCCTTTTCAGAGCAACTCCTGTTTTTAGGTGTTTAGGATCACCTTGAGAAGAGTCTTTTAATTAGTGAAGTTCAATCTGCATTCTGGGTCTGAGTAGCATATCATGACGAACACTATTGAGTAACACGGGTGGCCCATATCCGTAGGTTATATCTTCATATGAGAGGTTTTACAGTTTCATTGCATCTAGGGCAAAGTATCTATGACATCCATAACATGAAAGTCAAATGAGGAGAATGTCTCTTCCTGGCATCTATGTAGGATCATCTTGCAAATTTCCTTTTCCCTCTTTGCAGTTAACGATCTTCACTCAGGCTCGTTCTCCCAAGGCATGCAAGAAAATGTTTGCTGAACTCAGCTTGCAAGTATCTTTATGGAGCACGTTCCTCTGAGAGCTTTTAAAGTTTCCATTGCTGCTGGGAGATAATATCTATAACATCCATTCCATGAACATACAGTGTGGTGTAAAAGTCTTCCTTCTAGTTATTTGGATCACATAGTAAAGTGCTTTTTCCTCTTTTGTCGTTCATGTCCTTCACTGAGGCCTCCTTCTCAAAGGAAAGACAAAACACCACTGCTCAGTTTACCAGTAGCTGTTTGAAACATTCCTAAGACAGCTTTCAAACTATCACTACATGTGGTGCAGATTATCATTACCCTCCATTCAATGAAAGTGGACTCTTCAGAGACACTCTGTTTGTAGCTGTTTGGGATCGTCTTGAGAAGAGACTTTGACTACACTGCAGGTTATTCTGCATTCAGGTTCTCAGTAACCTGAATCATGACGAACACTATTGCTTGTCACAGTTGGCCAATATCTGTATGTAACATCTTCATGTTAGAGGATTTCAAATGTCAATACAGCTGGGAAAGGGTATCTATAGCATCCATACATTGAAATTCAGGTGTGGAGAAAATCTTTTGTGTGTATCTGTATAGGACTATTCTGAAAATTGCCTTTTCCAACATTGCAGCAAAGGACCTTAACCCATACTCTCTCTCCCAAGTCAGCTTGGAATTATCTTTAAGTAACACTTTCCTCTGAGAGCTTTTCAACATTTCACTGCAGCTGAGGGAACTTAGGGATAAAATACACTCCATGTAAGTACCATGTGGAGGGGCACTTGCTTTTAGCTTCTTCAGATCATATTGTCAATTGTATTTTTATCTTTTCATTTCATTGCCTGCATTTACATCTCCTTCCCGATGTAGAGAGAAAACACTACTGCTAAACCTACTGTGCCAGTAGCTGTTAGGAACATCTTCCTATGAGAGTTTCAACTTTTCAACACACCTCGGAAAGAAGCTGTATCAAATCCATTCAATGAAAGTATACGTGAAGAAAACCTCTTCTTGTGCCTGATTAGGGTTATCTTCATGTATGACTTTAAAGGCACTGCAGTTCAGCCTGAATTTAGGGTATTATTAGCATAGCATGATGAACAGTATTGCTTAACACAGATTGCCAATATCTGTTAGTAACATCCACATATGAGAGGTTTTAAAATTTCAGTACAGCTGGGAGAGAGTGTCTATGACATCTATCAAATGAGAGTTCAGTGTGGAGAAAATCTCTTGGTTGTATGTGTAGAGAACTATCATGAAAATTGCCTTTTCCACCATTGCAGTTAACGACCTTCACTTAGGAATTCGCTGCCATGTAATGCAAGAAATATCTTGCTGAACTCAGATTCCAAGTAGCTTTCAGCAGATCTGCCTCTGTGAGCTTTTAAACTTTCCACTGCAGCTGGGAGAGAATATCTACACCATAGATTCCTTGGAAGTACTCTGTGGAGGAAAATATGTCCGTTAGGTTTTTAAGATCATCTTGCAAAGTGCCTTTTCATCACTGCAGTTCATTGCTTGCACTCAGGCATCCTCCCCAATATAAAGACAAAACACCACTGTAAACCTATGTTGCCAGTTGCTCCTAGGAGCATATTCTTCTGAGATGTTAAAGTTGTCACCACAGCTGGGAAAGAAACACTTTTCCATCCATTCAAGCAAAGTAATATGTGAAGAATACCTTTCTTTTCACTGTTTGGAATCAGATTCATGAGTGACATTAAATATATTGTGTTTCATGCATTGTTCAGTCTACCTTCAGAGTCTCACTAGCATATCATTATCAACACTATTGCTTAACACACGTTGCCAATATGTGTTAGGAACACCTTCATATGAGAGCTTTCAAAATTTCAGGACAGATGGGAGTATCTTTTACATCCATAAAATGAAAATTCACTGTAGAGAAAATTTCTTGCTAATATCTGTATAGGACAGTCCTGAAAATTGCCTTTCCATGCTTGCAGTTAACAACCTTCACTTAGTAATTCTCTCCCTATGTAATGCAAGGAAGACATTGCTGAACTCAGATTGCAAGTAGCTTTCTGTACGATCTGCCTCTGAGAGCTTTTAAAGTTTCCACTGCAGCTGGGACCCAATATCTATAACATCCAGTACATGAAACTACACTGTGCTGAACAAATCTTCTTTGTAGATTTTTGGATCATGTGCTTTAGTGCCTTTTCCTTTTGCTGTTCATTGTCTGTCCTGAGGTTGTCTTCCAAATGGAATGACAAAACACCAGTAATCAACCAAGATTGCCAGTACCTTTCAGGAACATCTTCCTATGAGGACTATCACTACAGGTGGTGCAGATTATGCTTACCATCCATTCAATGAATGTTGACTCTTCAGAGAAACTCCTCCTTGTAGCTGTTTAGGATCATCTGGACAATTTGAATACACTGCAGTTCAATCTACATTCCGGGTCTCACTAGCATATCATGAAAAACAATTTTACTTAATACAGGTATCCAGAAATTGTAAGTAACATCTTCATATGAAAGGTTTTAAAATTTCAGTACAGCTGGGAAACAGTATCTATATCATCTGTAAAAGGAAAGGCCAGGCTGGAGAAAAATTCTGGCTTGCATCTGTAGAGGACAATCCTGAAAATTGCCTTTCCCAACATTGCTGTAAATGACATTCGCTTAAGAATTTTCTCCCCGGGGCCTGGCCAGTGGTGCAAGCTGTTGAGTGTGCATGCTCCACTTTGGTGGCCTGGGGTTCGCAGTTTTCCAACACCAAACATGCACCAACGCATCGCTTGCCACAGTATGCTGTGGTGGCATCCACATAAAGTAGAGGAAGATGGGCACAAATGTTAGCTCAGGGACAATATTTCTCAGCAAGAAAGAGGATTATCAGCATCCTATGTTGCCTCAGGGATGATCTTACTCACGCAAAAAAATAGAATTCTCTCCCATTTAATGCCAGCAAGTTCTTGCTTAACTCTGCTTTCAAGTAGGTTTAAGGAGAATCTACCCCTGAGAGCTTTAAACTTTCCACTGCAGATGGGAGAGAATATCTATAGTATCCATCTACTGAACGTAGTCGGTGGAGAAAAACATTTCCTTTTAGTTTTTGAGGATCATAATGGAAAGTGCCTTTTCCTTTTTTTGGTTCATTGCCTGCACTGAGGCTGTCTTCCCAATGGAAAGACAAAAGACCACTGCTCAACCACTTTTGCCAATAGCAAGTAAGGCAATAACTTTGTGCTCTGTCTGTCTTCCTTCCAGCTAATGAGGTCCACCTTCCTTAACCAACTTTGGGACTTATTGCCATTTCAGGCCTTGAGAAGGAATATCACATTCCTTTGAGAAGGCACTTTTTCATCCCGGGTTCTAAGTAGAGCTCTAGGAACATATTGGTAAATGGGTTTCAGTGATTACTAGAACTTAGCTAAACTATGTATAACACCCATTGCTGGAAATACCTTCATGCCCAGTCTCACTTCCTTCCATGTCGTAAGGATAAGAAACCTAAAAGAGGTATGTAACAGGCTGTATCGAGCCTTGAGATTGAATCTCAAATTCCTTTGAGACGGCACTTGCTGACCAAGGCTTATAAGTAAATGTCTAGAAATGACTTTGTATGTGTGTGGCAATCGTTACTTCAGTTTAGCTAAACTATGGATAACACTCATTTCTGGAAATATTTTCATGTCCAATCACTCCACCTTCCAGCTCTGAAGCTTGACATTCTTAAAACAGGTTTTGAACATATTGTTGTTTCGAGCCTTAGGAAGGAATATCACACTCCTTTGAGAAGGCAATTTCTCACCCCAGCTTGTAAGTAGATGTCTAGGAACAAGTTAGTATATGAGTAGCAATCATCACTACAGCTCAGCTCAACTGTATAAAATACCCATTCCTGGGAGTGTCTTTGTGCTCACTCGCTCTTCCTTTCAGCTCATGAGAATCACCTTCCTAAACCAGGTTTAGAACATAATGCTATTTCGGTCGTTGAGATTAAATCTCTCAATCCTTTGTGAAGACACTTACTGATAACTATCACAAGTAGATGTCTAGGAACAGGTTTATATTGGAGCATCAATCAGTACTACAGCTGAGTAAAATGATTTATAATACCCATTCCTCAAAATAACTGCATGCACAAGCTCTCTTCCTTCTAGCACTAAACATAACTAAACTAAACTAGTTTTGGACAATATTGCCATGTTGGGGCTTGAGAAGGAATCTCGCATTCCTGTGAGAAGGCACTTTCTGATCCCAGAGTGTAAGTAGATATCTAGGAACAAGTTTGCATATGAGTGGCAAGCATTAATACGGCTGAACTAAGCTATGTGTAATACCTATTCCTGGAAATAACTTTATGCCTCATCTCTCTTCCCTTCAACTCATAAGGATAACAATGTTAAACCTGGTTTGGAACATATTGACATTTCACTACTTGAGTTGGAATCTCACATTCCTTTGAGAAGGCACTTTCTGATCCTGTCCAGAATGTTGAAGTCTTAGAATAAGTTTGTATATGAGTGTTAATCATTACTAGATCTCAGGTAAACTATGTACAACAACAATTCCTGGAAATAATTTTTGCCTCATCTCTCCTCTTTCAATCTTATATGAATCACAAATATAAACCAGGTTTCATACATCAGGCCATTTCGGGCCTTGAGAACTAATCACACACTTCTTTGAAGGCACTTTCTGATCCCTGCTTCTAAGTATATGTTCAGGAACAAGATTCTACATAAGTGGCAATCGTTACTATAACTGAGCTATTCTATGAATAACATCAATTCTTGGAAAAAAGCTTCATGCTCAATCTCTCTTAATTCCAACTTGTAAGTACCATCTTCCTTGAGCAAGTATGGAACATATTGCTGTTTCAGGCCTAGAGAAGGAAGATCACAATCCTTTGAGAATTCACTTTCTGATTCTGGAGTTATGTAGATGTCTAGGAACAAGTTTGTATATGACTGTCAATCATTACTATACCTGAGTTACTCTATGTATAAAACCCATTAATGGAAATATCATTGTGCCCAATTTATCTTCTTCCAGCCAGTAAGGATCACAAACCTAAGCCAGGTTTGTAACATATTTCCATTTGGGGCCCTGAGAAAGAATGTCACATTCCTTTGTGAAGTCACTTTCTGTTCCGGGCCTGTATGTAGATTTCCATGAACAAGTTTGCATATGAGTGGCAATCATGACTACAGGAGCTAAAGCATTTATAACAGCCATTGTGGAAATCAATTTGTGTCTAATCTCTCTTCCTTCATCTCATCAGGATCAGCTTGCTCAACCACTTTTGGAACATCATGCTATTCGGGCCTTGAGAATAAACCTCATGGTGTCAAGTCCCGTGGTGTAGTTCTTAAGTGTGCACACTCTGCTGCTGGTGGCCCATGTTTGGATCTTGGGCACACATCAATGTAGTGCATGTCAGGCCATGATGTGTTAACATTTCACACAAAATGGAGAAAGATCGGGATGGATGTTAGCTCTAGGCCAGCCTTCCATAGCAAAGAGTGGAGGATTGGCATGGACATTAGCTCAGGGATGATCTTGCTCACAAAAAAAAAAAATGAGAGCGAGAGAAGGAACCTCATATTCCTTTCAGAAGGAAACTTTTTATCCCGGTTTCTAAGTAGAAGTCTGAGAACAAGTTTGTTTATGATTGGCAATCATTACTACAGCTGAGCACAAACTCTCTTCATTCCACCTGGTAAGGACCAACTCCGTCGCCCAGGTTTGGAATATAGTGCCCTTTCGGACCTTTAGAATGAATCACACATTCTGTTGAGTATGCATTCTGTGATACCAGCTTCCAAGTAGATATTTAGGAACAAGTTTGTATAGGCGTGAGAGTCATTACTACAGCTGACAAACTAGGTATAACACCCATTCCTGAAAATCACTTTGTGCCTAATCTCTCTTCCTTCCATCTCATAAGGATCACAAACCTAAACCAGATTTGGACCATAATGCCATTTCGGTCCTCAAGAAGGAGTCTCACATTGCTTTGAGAAGGAACAATCTGATCCTGGCATTTACATAGATGTCTAGGAACAAGTTTGTATATGATTGGCAATCATTACTATAGTTGAGGTAAATTTCATATGACACCCATTCTTGGAAGGAACTTTGTTTCTAATCTCTCTTCCTTCCATCTCATAAAGATCACAAACCTAAACCAGATTTTGAACATATTGCCATTTTGCACCTTGAGAAAAAATCGCACATTCCCTTGACAAGGCACTTTCTAATGCTGACTTCTAAATAGATGTCTAGGAAAAAGTTGGTGTATGAGTTTCAATCATTAGTAGAGGTGAGCTATATTATGTCTAACACTCATTACTAGAAATAACTTTCTCCCTTATCTCGCTTCCTTCAATCACGTGAGATCACAACCCGAGACTGGGTATAGTAAATAATGCCAATTCAGCCATTGAGAACAAATCTCACATTGCTTTAACAAGGCAATTTCTGATCCTGTCTTGTAAGTAAATGTCTAGGAGTAAGTTTGAATATGAGTGGGAATCATAACTACAGTGGAGATGATATATATATCACCTATACCTGAAAATAACTTGGTGCCCATTCTGTCTTCTTTCCATCTGGTAAGCATCACCAACCTAAACCAGGTTTGGAACATATTGTCATTTTGGACCCTAAGAATGTATCTCACACTCCTATGAGAAGGCACTTTCGAATCCCGGCCTATATGTGGATATGCAGGAACAAGTTTGTAAATGATTGACAATCATTATTAAAGCAGAGTTAAACCATGTACAACACCTCATCCTGGAAATAAATTTGTGCATAATCTCTCCCTCCCATGTTTTAAGTATCACCTTCCTCTACCAGGTTTGGGACATCATGCCATTTCTGGACCCGAGAATTAATCACACATTCCTTTGAGAAGGAAATTTCTGATGCAGATTTCTAAGTAGAAGTCCATGAACAAGCTTGTGTATGAGTGGCAATCATTCCTACATCTTAGCAAAAGTATATGTAAGGCCCATTCTTGGGAATAAATTTGTGTTTAACCTCTCTTCTTCCATCTTGTAATGGTGAAAAACCTGAAGGAGATTTAGACCATAATGATATTTTGTGCCCTGAGAACGAATCTCGTACTTCTTTGATAAGGCACTTTCTGAATCCCCTTGTAGCTAAATATCTAGGAACAAGTATCGATATGAGTGGCAATCATAACTACAGCTGAGATAAGCTGTGTATAGCACCTGTTCCTGGACATGACTTCATGCCCAATCTCCCTTCCTTCCAGCTGATACAGATCTCCTTCCCAAAGCAGGTTTATACACAGGGTCATCTAGAGTCTTGAGGCAGGATCACTCTCAAATGCCTTGGAAAACACAATTCTTCTCCCAGGTTGAAGGTAGACGGTATGAAACACCATTGTATCTGACAGGCGTTCATTACTACAGCTGAGTTTAACCCTGTATTACAACCATTCCTGATAGTAACTTCATGCCCAAACTGTCTTCCTTCCTGCTCCTAAGGATCACATTACCATAGCAGGTTTTGCACAGGGTCATGTAGGGCCTTGAGAGAGAATCTCACACACATGCCTTAGAGAAGGCACTTTCTTTTCCCTGCTTATTAGTAGGTGGTAAGAAACATCATTCTTTCTGAGTGGCATCACTACTACAGCTAAGTTAAACTATGGATAACACGAGTTCCTGGAACGAAGTTCAAGAAAAATATCCCTTTCTTCCGGCACATAAGGATTGCCTTCCTATAACAGTTATGGAAGGAGGACCACATAGTGGCTTGAGACAGTCTCACTCACAAGCCATAGAGAACACACTTATTGATAGCTAATTCTAAGTAGATGGTTAGGAACATATTTGTATCTTAGTGGGAATAATTGCTACAGCTGAGCTAAACTAAGTATAACACCCATTCCTGGAAATGACATCGTGCCCAGTCTCTCACCCTTCCAGCTCCTAAGGATCGCCTTCATAAAGCAGGTTTGGAAACTGGGCCGTGTTGTGCCTTGAGACAGGACACCTCTCAAATGCCTCAAGCAACACACTTTCTACTCCCAGCATGTAAGTAGATGATAAGAAATATCTTTTTATCTGAGTGGCAGTCATTACTATAGCTGAATTTCACGATGTATAACACCCATATCTGGAAGTAACCTCTTGCAAAATCTCCCATCATTCCACCTCCTAAGAATCTCCTTCCCAAAGAAGGTTTTGCACAGGTGCATGTAGAGCCTTCAGAGAGAAGCTCAGTCACATTCCTTGGAGAAAGAACAATCCTCTCCGGGCTTGTAAGTAGATGGTAAGAAACATCTGTCTGTCTTTGCAACAATCACTAATAGAGCTGAGTAAAATTATGGTTGACACCCACTCATGGAAGTAACTTCATGCTCCATCTCTCTTCCTTCCTACTCCTAAGGATCGCCTTCCCAAAATGGTTTTGCACAGGCCTACATAGCGCCTTCAGAGAGAATCTCACTCACATGCCTTAGAGAAGGCACTCTCTTATCCTGGAAAGTAAGTAGATGTTATGAAACATCTTTCTATCTTTGTGGCAATCACTATTAGAGCTGAGTGAAACGATGGATACCAGCCATACCAGTCTCCCTTCCTTCCAGCTCCTAAGGATTGCCTTGCCAAGGAAAGTTGTGCACAGCACCATGTAAGACCTTGAGACAGAATCTCACGCAAACTCCTTAGAGAAGGCACTTTCTTATCCCGGCTTGTGACAAGATGGCAAGAAACATCTTGGTATCTGAGAGGCAATCACTACTACAGCTGAGTTAAACAATGGGTAACACCCATTCCTGGAAGTAACTTCATGCCCCATCTCCCTTCCTTCCACCTGCTAATGATCACCTTCTGAAACGAGGTTTGGAAACAGGGCCCTGGAGTTCCTAGAGACAGGAATACTGTCAAATTTCTTAGAGAACACACTTTCTTCTCTCAGTTTGTAGGTTGACAGAAAGGAACATTTTTGTATCTGAGTGTGAATCATTACTATCTTTCGGGTTAAGGTTTGTGTTAGAGTTTGTGTTAGGGATCGGGTTAGGTTTAGGGTTAAGATTAGGGTTCGGGTTTGGGTTAGGGTTAGGGTTAAGGTTAGGCTTAGGGTTCTGTTGAGGGTTTCTGTATGGGTTTGGGTTAGTGTTAGTGCTAGGTTTAGTGTTAGTGTCAGGCTTAGGTTTAGGGTTAGGTTTCGGGTTCGGTTTCAGGTTAGGGTTAGGATTACTGTTAGGGTTAGTGTAGAGTTATTGTTGGGTTCTAGTTAGGGTTAGGGTTAGGGTTCAGGCTGGTTATGGTTAGGGTTACATTTAGGATTGGGGGTAAGTTTAGGTTTAGTGTTCTGGTCATTGTTATTGTTGGGTTAGGCTTCAGGTGAGAGTTAGAGTTATGGTACAGATTTGGGTTAGGGTTAGACTTAGGGTTAGTGTTACTGTTAGTCTTAGAATTAGGGTTGTCATTACCTTGCCTTTAGGATTAGGGTTAGGCATCGTGTTATGGTTCAGGTTAAGTTTCGGGTTACGGTTAGGGTTTGGGTTAGGGTAATGGTTACGGTTCAGGTTGGGGTTAGGTTTATGGTTCAGGTTCGTGTTTAGTTTAGGGTTAGTGTTAAGGTTAGTTTTGGGGTTAGGGTTATGGTTAAGTTTCTGGTTATGGTTAGCATTAGGGTTCGTGTACTGGTTTGGTTAAGATTTAGGGTTAGGGTTTGCCTTCAGGTCAGTAGTCGGGTTAGCTTTAGTTTAAGGTTAGTGTTAGGGTTCGGGTTATTGTTAGGGTTAGGTTTATTGGTCAGGGTAGGATTAGCATTAGGGTTTGGTACCAGGTTAGGGTTAGGTTTAGGGTCGGTTCAGGCTTTGGGTTAGGGTTAGGATTAGGGATCGGTTTAGGTTATGGATTAGTGTTAGGATTTGTGTCTGGGTTAGGGTTAGGTTTAGTGTTTGGGTTAGATTTAGGTTTAGGTTTAGTGGCAGGGTTGTGTTCGTTTTCAGGTTAGGGATAGGGGTCCGCTTAGGTTTAGGGGTCGGGTTTTGATTAGATTTAGCTTTAGTCTTCGGTTTAAGGTTAGGGTTAAGTTTAGGGTTACAGTTGGCTTCAGTTTAAGGTTATGATTACAGTTATGTTTAGTGTTAGGATTAGGTTTCGGTTTTGTTTAGGGTTAGTGTTAGCTTTAGAGTTCGGGTTAAGGTTATGGTTATTGCTAGTGTTAGGGTTAGGGTTGGGTTCGGATTAGAGTAAGAGTTAGGGTTAGGGTTCATTATGGTTAGTGTTATGGTTAACATTAGGGCTGGAATTAAGGTTACATTTCTGGGTAGAGTTAGGTTAAGGTTAGGTAAAGGGTTCTGGTTAGGATAAGGGTTAGGCGTAATGTTCGTGTTAGTGTTCAGGTTAGTGTTAGGTTTAGGGTTCAGCTTCGAGATTACATTAAGTTTAGGGTTAGTGTCACGCTAGGAGTAGGGTTACAGTTAGGGTTACAGTTCAGGTTACGGTTTCTGCTAGTGTTAAGGTTAATATTAGTGTTAGGATTATGGTTAGGTCTAGGGTGAGAGTTCGGTTTGGGTTAGGGTTTCTTATGGTGTTCGGGTTAATATTCGTGTGAGTGTTATGGTTAGGTATAGGGTTAGAATTTGCTTCGGGTTAGGGTTAAGTCTGGGGTTCGCGATAGGTTTGGGTTCAAATTCTTTTTGGCTTAGGGTTAGCATTTGTTTTATGTTTAGGGTTAGGATTAGGGTTACAGTTAGTGTTAGTGTTATTGTTACGTTTATGGAGAGCTTAGTGTTCGGATTAGGGTTAGGTTTAGGGTGCTTGTTCAGGATCAGGTTTGGTTTTGTGTTATTGGGTTAAGCTTCATGTTAGGGTTAGTTTTAGGGTTCAGTTTAGTGTAAGAGTTAGGGTGAGAGTTAAGTTTAGGGTTTGCTTTCAGGTTACTGTCAGGGTTCAGGTTAGAGTTAGGCTTTGGGCTAGTGCTAGGGTTAGGTTGAGGGTTGCATTGGGTTAGTATTAGGGTTCTTGTTATGGATAGGGTTAGGGCTGGGTTCGGGTTCGGGTTAGGATTAGGTTTAGTGTTAGTGTTTGGGTGATGGTTAGGCTTTGGGTTAGGGCTAGGGTTAGGTTTAGGGTTGGGTTGGGATACAGATAGCATTAGGGTTCAAGTTAGGGTTAGATTTAGGGCTCATGTTATTGTTAGGGTTGGAGTTAGGTTTATGGTTTGGGCTCGGGATCAGGTTAGTGTTGCTGTTAGTGTTCTAGTTATCCTTAGGCTTAGGGTTAGGACTAGGTTTAGTGTTAGTGTTTGGTTGGGTTAGAGTTAGGGTTAGGGTTCAGGTTAGTTTTCTTGTCATTGTTAGGTATTGTGTTCAGGTTAGGCTTAGTGTTAGCGATATTGTTCAGGTTAGTGTTAGGGCTAGGGTTCAGTTTAGGTTTACTTTCGGGTTATGGTTGGGGTTAGGCTTAAGGTTTGGATTAGTTTTATGGTTATCATTAGGGTTGTGTTTCGGGGTATAGTTAAGGTAACAGTTAGGGTTAGCGTTGTCATTAGGGCACAGGTTAGGTTTCTGGTTAGAGTTCGAGTTAGAGTAAGAGTTATGATTTGTGTTATTATTCGACTTCAGGTTAGGGTTCAAGTTAAGTTTCCTATTAGTGTAAGTTTCATGGTTAGGGTTAGGTTTAGTTTTAGTGTTAATGTTCACATTAGGTTGAGGGTTAAGTTTCAGGTTAGGGATTGGTTATGGTTAGGGTTAGAGTCTGGTTAAGCTTCAGGTTAGTGTTCCGTTCAAGGTAGAGTTTAGAGTTAGGGTTAGTATTCGGGTACAAGTTAGTGTTACAGTTAGGCCTAGGGTTAGTTTTAGTGTTGGGTACGGGTTCGATTTAGAGTTAGGGATAGGGCTACTCTTGGGGTTAGGTTTATGGTTATGGTTGGGTTCCAGTAAGTGTTAAGGTTAGGCTTCAGGTTAGAGTTCGAGTTAGGTTTAGGGTTGGGGTTATGGCTAGGGTTAGTGTTAGGGTTGGATTTGAGTTTGTGTTAGTGATAGGTTTAGGGTTACTGTTAGTGTTATGTGTAGGGTTATGTTTGGTTTCCGGTTAGGGTTTGGGTTAGGGTTCAGGTTATGTTTAGTGTTAGGGTTAGGTTTAGTGCTTGGGTTAGAGTTACATTAACAGTTCAGGTTAGGTATAGGGTTATGATTTCCCTTAATGTTATGGTTAGGGTTAGGGTTAGTGCTGGGTTTATGATTAGTGTTTCGTTTAGAGTTTGGGTTTGGGTTTGGGTCCAGGTTTGGGTTAGGGTTCAGCTTATGGTTAGGGTTCAGTTTTTGTTTACCTTTATGATCAGGTTAGGATTATGGTTAGGGTTAGCGTTAAGGTTAGGGTTCTGCTTAGGTTTAGGGTGTGGGCTCGGTACAGGTTTGTTATATGTGTAGGGTTAGGGTTAGTGTTTAGGGTTAGGGTTAGGGTTAGGTTCCGTGGTCGGGTTAGGTTTAGTCTTAGGGTTAGGTTTAGGGTTCGCGTTAGAGTTAGGTTTAGTTTTATGTTTAGTGTGAGTGTTAGTATTTGGGTTAGGGTTGGTGTTGGGGTTAGGGTTCGGTTTCAGTGTCAGTTTAGGCTTATGGTTAGGGTTGGGTTAGGTTTCAAGTTAGGGTCCGGGTTCGGCTTCGGGTTAGGGTTCTTGTTAGGGTTAGGATTCAGTTTATGGTTAGGGTGAGTGTTAGGCTTAGGTTTAGTGTTCAGTTTCTGGTTAGTGTTATTGTTAGTGTTCATGTTAGGGTTTGGGTTAGGGTTAAGGTTAGGGTTTGTGTTGGGGTTAGGTTATTATTAGCATTAGTGTTCGGATTAGGGTTATGATTAGGTTTCAGGTTCGGGAAAGGCTTAGCTTTAGAGTTAGGGTTCTTGTTAGGTTTAGCGTTAGAGTTAGGGCTAGAGTTAGGGTTAGGGTTAGTGTTGAGTTTGGTTTATGGTTACGGTTAGGTTTAGGGCTAGGGTTAGTGTTAGTCTTCACATTAATGTTAGGTCTAGGTTTTGGTTTTGGATTATGGTTAGGGTTGGCATTAGGGTTCAGTTTAGGGTTAGGGTTAGGGCTAGGGTTGGGTTCGGGTTAGCATTAGGGTTGGAATTATGGTTAGGGTTCGGGTTAAGCTTAGGGTTAGCATTAGGGTTCGGGTTAAGCTAAGGTTTAGTTTTAGTGTTGGGATTATTGTTCAGGTAAGCTTAGGGTTAAGTTTCAGGCTCTGGTTGTGTTTAGGGTTAAGGTCAGGCCAGGTTTAGGTTTATGGTTAGGGTTACGGTTCTGGTTAGGTTTTCTGATAAGGTTAGGGTTAATGTTCTTGTTAGTTTTAGGGTTAGGTTTAAGTCAGGGTTGTTTTTGGGTTAGGGTTATGGCTAGCATTCGGGTTTGTGTTGCAGTTAGGGTTAGGGTTAGGTTTTGGTTCTCGGTCACGGTTAGGATTACGGTTACTGTTAAGGTTAGGTTATGATTTAGGGTGATGTTAGTGTTTGGATGAGCGTTAGGGTTTGAGTTCTGGCTGGGTTTAGGTTTAAGGTCGGGTTAGGCTTTGGGTTAGGTTTACTTTTAGGATCAGGGTAAGGTTAGAATAAAAGTCAGGGTTAACTTTGGGGTTCGGATTAGGGTTAGAGTTAATTTTAGTGTTAGGGTTAGGTTTAGGATTCAGGTTAGTGTTTGTTTTCACGTTAGTGTTAGTGTTATCATTACAGTTTGGCTTCAGTTTAGTTTTAAGGTAGCGTTAGGGTTAGGGATAGCTTTAGGGTTCAGGTTAGGTTTAGGGTTAGTGTTAGGGTTACGATTAGGTTTAGAGTTAGGGTTTGGTTCAGGTTAGGGTTCGTGTTAGCGTTAGGTTCAGTGTTAGGATCAGTGTTCGAGTTAGGTTAGGGTTCTGTTTTGGTATCTGGTTAGGTTTAGTGTTAGGGTTCGAGTTAGTGTTTGGGTCAGGGTTAGAGTTAGAGTTCGGGTTCGTGTTAGTGTTAGATTTATGGTTAGGTTGAGTATTCGCCTTAGGGTTGGGTTGAGTATTCGCCTTAGGGTTAGGGTTATCATTAGGAGTAGGGTGGGTTTCTGGTTCGGGTTAATGCTAGGGTTAGTTTTAGGGTTAAGTTTCAGTTTGTCTTTGGCTTAGTGTTAGGGTTAGGTTTCAAGTTAAGGTTAGGGTTAGGATTAGGGTTACTATTAGGTTTAAGGTTAAGTTTACTGTGAGGTTTGCATTTGAATTAAGGTTAGAATTAGTGTTCGGGTTTGGGATACGATTAGGTTTAGGGTTATGGTAGGATTAGGCTTCACGTGCGGGTTAGGTTTGGTGTTTGGATTAGGGCTTTAGTTAGGGTTAGGCTTATGGTTAGTGCTAGGTTTAGGGTTAATATTGGGTTGGGTTAGTGTTACTGTTTGGGTTCATGTTAGGGTTAGGTTTAGTGTTAGAATTAGTGTTTGGATCAGTGTCAGGGTTAGATTTCAGGTTCGATTTAGGGTTAGAATTTATTGGTAGGGTTAGGGTTAGGTCTAGGGTTCAGGTTAGGGTTCGGTTATGGTTTGGGTTAGGGTTAGGGTTCGGATGAAGGTTAGAGTTAGTGATTGTTAGGGTTAGTTTTGGAGTTTTGGTTAGGCTTAGGGTTGGGGTTGGGTTTCAGATCAAGATCGGATTAGAGTTATGGTTAGGGTCAAGTTAGGCTTTAGGTCAGGTTTAGGTTTAGGGTTCGGGTTAGGGTTAAGGATAGTGTTAGGGTTAGAGTTTAGATTAGGGTTAGGATTAGTTTTAGGGTCTTGGTTAGGGTTAGGCTTAGGGTTAGTGTTTGGGTTAAGGTTAGGATTTGGTTGGTTAGGGTTAGGATTAAGGTTAAGATTCTTGTTAGCATTAGGGTTAGAGTTAGTGTTCAGATTAGGGTTAGGGTTAGGGTTAGTTTTCGTGTTCAGTTTAGGGTTAGGATTAGCAGTAGATTTCAGGTTAGTCTTATGGCTAGGGTTCAGTTTAGGTTTGCGTTCGTGTTAGGGTTAATGTTAGGGTTCGGGTGAGCATTAGGGTTAGTGTTAGAGTTAGGGTTAGGGTTAGGTTTATGTTTGTGGTCCAGTTAGGTTTAAGGTTAGGTTTCGGGTCCGGGTTCGGTTTAGTGTTAGGGTTAGTGTTAGGGTTAGGGTTCAGTTTAGGATTAGGTTTGGGGTTCAGGTTAGGGTTAAGGTTGAGTTTGGGTTTAGGGCTAGGGTTAGGCATCTGGTTAGTGTTAGTGTTAGATTTCGGGCACTGGTTTTGTTTAGGCTTAGGGTTAGTGTTTCGTTTTAGGGTTAGGTTTAAGGGTAGTGTTCAAGTTAAGGTTTGAGTTAGTGGTAGTGTTAAATCTAAGGTTCACATTCAGATTAGAGTTAGGTTTAGAATTAGTGTTAGAGTCAGTGTTTGGGTTAGGTTGGGGTTAAGGCTTGTTTTCAGGATCCGGTAAAGTTTAGATTTAGGGTTGGGTTTGGGTTCTGGTTAATGTTAGGGTTACGTCTTGGATTGGGTTATGGTTAGGCTAACCTCTAGGGCTAAGTTTAGCATTACGGTTGGGTTAAGTTAAGGTTAGCGTTATGGTTCATGTTTTGGTTAGGGTTAGGTTTTGTGTTAGTTTTCCAGCAAGCTTTATGGTTCAAGTTTTTGTTAGAGTTAGGGTTAGGCTGATGTTTGGGTTCCAGTTTGATTTAAGGTTAGGGTTCGATCTAGTGTTTAATTTAGTGTTGGGGTTCCGGTTTGGGTTAGTTTTAGTGTTCAGGTTAGGTTTAGAATTGGGGTTGTGGTAGGGCTAGGGTTAGGGGTCTGGTTAGTGTTAGGTTTAGGGTTGGTTTTAGGGTTTAGGGTTAGGGTTAGTGTTCTGGGTCGGGATAGGGTTGGGGTTCATGTTATTGTTCGGCTATGGTTTAGGATTAATGTTAGTGTTAGTGTTAGTGTTCGAGTTAGGGCTTGTGTTACAGTTCGTGTTTTGGATCAGGTAAGGTTTAGGGTTAGAGTCGGAGTAATATTCGGTTTAGTTTTAGGTTGAGGGTTCGGGTTAGCTTTTCTGTTAGGGTTAGGGTTAATGTTTGGTTCAGGGTTAGGATTAGGTTTAGGGTTAGGTTTGATTTCAGATTCGGGGTAGGGCTAGGGTTAGTGTTAGGGTTCGAGTTCAGCTTAGGGTTCTAGGTAGGGTTCGGGTTCAGCTAAGGGTTACACTCAGGGTTAGGATTAGGGTTAGTTTTCCTGATGGTGCTCGGGATTGTGATAAAGTTAGGTTTTGAGTTCGGGTTAGGGTTAGGTTCGTGTTAGCTTTCGTGTTAGGGTTTGTGTTAGTGTTATGTTCTGTGATGCTGGTTAGTTGTCGGGTTAGGTTTAGTTTTCGTGTTAGTGTTGGGGCTAGGTTTCTGGTTTGAGTTAGGTTCTAGGTTAGGGTTAGTGTTCAGGTTCGGTTTATCGTTTGGGTTAGTGTTTGGTTTGGATTCAGCTTAGGGTTCGAGTTAGGTTTAGGGTTATTTTTGGGGTGTGTTTTCGTTTAAGGTTTAGGGTTAAGTTAGAGATAGGTTTAATGTTGGGGTTTGCGTTCAGGTTAGGGTTAGTGTTATGGTTAAGTTTAGTTTTAGGTTTAGGGTTCGAGTTCACGTTACTGTTAGTGATAGGGTTAGGGTTATGGTCATGGTTAGGGTTCTGGTTAGGTTTAGGGTTATTGTTAAGATTGGGGTTCAGTTTAGTGTTAGGGTTAGCTTTAGGCTTAGAGTTAGCGTTGGGGTTCAGGTATGCATTCTGCTAATGTTTACTGTTAGGGTTAAATTTACTGTTCGTGTTACGCTTAGAGTTAGTTTTCATGTAGGTTTCGGGTTAGGGTAACTGTTAGAGTTAGGTTTTGCTTGAGAGTTCAGGTTGCGCCTAATGTTAAGGCTAGGGTTAGTGTTAGTGTTATGGTTAAGGTTTGGGTTAGAGTTCAGGTTACTGTTACGGTTAGGGTTAGGGTTAGTGTTCTGGTTTGGTTTAGGGTTATGTTTAGAGTAACTGTTATTGTTAGGGTTCTGGTTAGGGTTCAGTTTAGACTTAATGTTAGGGTTAATGCTACGGTTCAGGTTGGGATTAGGATTAGGGTTACAGGTAGGGTTAGTGTTAGGTGTTGGTTTTGAGTGAGATTCGTGTTATGATTCGGTTTATGGTTAGTGTTAGGTTTCAGGTTAGGGTTAGCGTTAGGGTTAGGGTTACTGTTATTGCTAGGGTTAGCATTAATGCAAAGGTTCTGGCTTTGTTTAGGGTTAGGGTTATGGTTAGGTGTAGAATTAGGGTTAGTGTTCGGCGTTACACTTCCAGTTTGCGTTCGGAAGTCATGTTAAGGTTAGGCTTCGTGTTAGTGTTAGGGTTCGTGTTATGTTTAGGGTTAGTGTTCGTGTTAGGGTTTTGCTGGGTTAGGGATAAGGATTAGTTTAGGTTTTGGGTTAGTTTTAGGATTAAGCTAAGATTTTGGGTTAAGGTTAGGTTAGTGTTAGGGTTCGGGTTCGGGTTAGTATTTCGGTTTGGTTTTGGTTTAGGGTTAAGTTTCAGGTTAGAGTTTCGATTAGGGTTAGAGTATAGGTTAAAGTTAGGGTTATGGTGCGGATTAGCATTAGGGTTAGGGTTCGTGTTAGGGTTAGGTTTCAGGTTCAGGTTAGGGTTACGGTTCAATTTTGTGTTAGGTGAAGTGTTAGGGTCGCGTTAGGATTAGGGTGATGATTAGGTTTAGTGTTACAGGTTTTTGGAATAGGGTTTTGGGTTGGATTCGGGTTCGTTTAAATTTAATGTTAGGGTTCGGGTTAGTGTTAGGTTTTGGGGTAGGGCTAGGGTTACGGTTAGGATTGGGTTCTGGTAAGGGTTAGTTTTAGGTTTCATGTTCGGGTGAGGGTTAATGTTAGGTTCCGGGTTAGCGTTAGGGTTATATTTAGGGTAATGTTAGCATTAAGGTTGAAGTTGTGGTTGGGTTCCACTTAGGGTTAGCTTTAGGGTTCAGGTTAAGGTTCGAGTAAGGGTTTCCTTTAGGGTTTTGGTTAGGATTGGTGTTAGGGTTCAGGTGGGCTATGTTTAAGTTTTAGGTTAGGGTTAGGGTTAGTGTTCAGGTTAGATTTAGGGTTCAGGTGAGCATTAGTGTTATGCTTAATGATAGGGTTAGGGTCCGCATTATGGTTAAGATTAGGGTTAGTTGTTCATGTTAGTTTTAGGCTTAGGGTTAGGGCTAGGCTTAGGGTTCGGATTAGTTTTAAGCTGTGGCTTAGTGTTACGGCTAGTGTTCTGTTTAGGCTAAGGGTTAGGTTTAGGGATCGTGTTTGGGTATGGGTTATAGTTAGCCTTATGTTTCATGTTAGGCTAAAATTAGGGTTAGGACTACTATTAAGGTTACGGTTAGGATTGGGTTGGGTTGGGTTAGGGTTCATGTTAGGGTTTGGGTTCAGGTTAGGTTTAGGGTTAGGTTTGGGGTTTGGGTTAGATTTAGAGTTAGGTTTGGGGTTCGGGTTAGTGTTAGGGTTACTGCTGGGGTGTGAGTTATGGTTAAGCTTAGGGTTGGGGCTAGGTTTAGGGTTATTGTTGTATTGTGTTTGGTTTATGGTTTTGGTTAGGGCTCGGGTTATGCTTAGGATTAGTGTTGGGTTTCAGGTTAGCGTTAGAGTTAGGGTTACTGTTAGGGTTAATTTTAGGCTTATGTTTGTGTTCCCATTAGCTTTAAGGTTAGGGTTCAGGTTAGGGTTTGGTTTAGTGTTAGTGTTAGGGTTCAGATTAGGGTTATGTTTAGAGTTCATGTTAGGGTTCAGGTTGGGGCTGGTGTTAGGGCTATGGTTATGGTCTCCTTAGTGTTAGGTTAAGGTTCGGGCACTGCTTTGGTTTAGGCTTAGGCTTAGTGTTAAGGTTTAGAGTTCATGTTCACATTAGTGCTAGTGGTAGGGTTAGGGTTATGGTTAGGGTTAGGGTGTTCATTTGGTTTAGGAGTAGTGTTAAGTTTAGGGTTCTGGTTATAGTTAGTGTTAGGGTTATGGTTAGTGTTAGGGCAAGAATTAGGACTCAGTTTCAGGTTAGGGTTAAGCTTAGCTGTAGGATTAGAGTTAGTGTTCTGATTGGGGTTCTGGTTCTGGTTCGGTTTCGGGAATCAGGTTAGGGTTAGTGTAGGATTAGGCTTCAGGTTAGGTTTAGGGTTAGGATTTGCGTTAGGATTAGGGTTAGTGTTAGGTTTAGGGTTAGGGTTGGGGTTAGGGTTAGGATTAGCGTTAGGGTGGGGTTATGATTTGGGTTATGGTTTCAATTTGGTTTGGATTAGGGTTTGGGTTAGGTCTAGGGTTCTGGTTAAGTGTAGGGTTACTGTTCGGGTTAGGGTTTGGTTGGGTTACGGCTGGTGTTTGGTTTAGGTTTAGGGTTAGATTTAGGGTTAGGTTAATTGTTGGGGTTAGGGTGAGGTTAGGGTTAGGGTTTGTGTTTGGGTTAGTATTTACATTCTGGTTCAGTTTAGGGTTAGGTTTCGGGTTACAGTCCAGTTTAGGGTTAGGATATGTGTTAGGATTAGGGTGACCCTGCGGGTTAGTATTAGTGTTAGAGTTTGGGTAAAGATTCATGTTAGGTTTAGGTTTAGGTTTATGGTTAGGATTAGGGTTATCATTCAGGTCAGTTAGTGTTAGGGTTCCTGTTAGTGTTATGCTTAGGTTTAGTTTTAGGGTTAGCATTCAGGTTAGGTTTACTGTTAGGATTAGGGTTATGCTTCAGGTTAGAATTAGGTTTAAGGATCGGTTTAAGGTTAGGGATAGGGTGAGGTTCAGGATTAGGGTTCAGTTTTGGGTTAGGTTAGTTTTCGTTTCAGGGTTTGGGTTCAGGTTAGGCCTAGGGTTTGGTTCAGGTTAGGGTTAGGGTTAGGATTAGGCTTCTTGCTAAGGTTAGGTCTAGGGTTCAGAATAGGTTTTAGTTTTATGATTTGTTTTAGGCTTAGTGTTAGGGTTAGGTTTGTGGCTTAGCTTATGGATAGGATTATGATTCACGTTAATGTTATGTTTAGGGGAGGGTTAGTTTTAGTGTTGTTAAGTTTAGTGTTGGGGTTATGGTTCCGGTTATGGTTATGTTTAGGGTTCTGGTTAGGGTTAGAGTTTGGGTTTGGGGTCAGTTTCTGGTTAGATTTCATATTAAATTTAGGATTCAGTTGGGGTTAGTGTTATGATTAGTTTAGTGTTAGGGTGAGTGTTACTGTTGGGGTTAGGGTTAGGTTCAGGCTTCTGGTTAGGGTAATGGATACTATTCCGGATAGGGTTAGGTTTGCAGTTAGGGTTAGGGTTCACTTTCAGTTTAAAGTTAGGGTTGCGTTCGGGCTAGGTCTGAGGGACAGGCTTAGTGTTTGAGCTAGCTTTATGTTAAGGTTTTGATTTCTATTTCAGTTTAGAGTTAGCTTTCAGGCTCTGTATCGGATTAGTGTGAGGATTACATTTTTGTTACCATTTGGACTTAGTTTTCAAGCTGGGATTAGCGTTAGTCTTTGGTTTATGCTAAGGTTGATGGTTCCAGGAAGAGTTCAGGTAATCCTTAAGGTTCGGTTCAGATTAGGGTTAGTGGTGCCTTTGGGACAGTGTTAGGTTTAGGCCACTCTTCGGGTACTCTTTAGGGTTAGGTTTAGGTTTTATGTTTGGTTTAGATTTTGATATTCGTTTTGGTTATGTTGGATTTATGTTGAGGGTATTTATTAGGATTAAGATTTTTATAAGCCTTAGTCTTAGTGTTAGGTATAGACATAGGTTTAGGATTTAGGTTATGGATAAGATTTGCATTCAGCGTTGGGTTAAAGTTAGTGTTAAACCTAACCTTGGGCACTTGGAACCCCAGGGCTTCACAACTCCAGAGAAGAGATTGGGACCTGTTGATGGAAGGGCTTGCCCAGTGTGGCCCCGGGTTTCTATGCCTGCGGCCTGCTGGTGCCACATTCACTACTTGGCCATATGCCTATCTTGGCCCTTCTGAATCCACAGAGCCCTTCCAGCACCTGGCTGCAGTCAAAAGTGCAGGCATGGGGTGAGAACATGATTTTGTATTTCCAGGAAAAAATGAGGCCCATGATGAATCAGCTGGCCGAGGCAGAGCCTTGACTTTGCATTCCAGTCCTCCTGTGGCCACCAGGGCCTGACCACCACTTCCAAGGAAGGGAAGTGGCCTGCGAGCTGAGTGGATGTGGGGGAGGTGAAGGAGACAACAGCTGAAGCCAAGTCAAGAAAGGCGGCGATCCTTCAGATGCAGCTGGCAGGTGCCCCAGGGACGCCCCAGCCAGTCAGATATTGGCGGGTGGGCAGGGCCATCATGGAGGACCCCCCAGGTCCGCTGTATGCCCCTTGGCAGCCATGCATGCACCCTTGACCTGAGGGAGTGGACCCACATGGTTATGGGTGACATCACACCACTTTTGTGTGTGACAACATCCTCCTTGTGTGTCTCATCACATCAATTGCGTGTGACATCAACCTTCATAAGCATATAATATCCTAAACATTATTATGTTGGAGTCACTCCCAGTATTATGTATGACATCACACCAATTGAGTGTGGCTTCACTCTGATAGCGTATTTGACATCACTACAACGTTGTGCTTGTGACATCATTCTCATTTTCTTTGCAACATCACTGCAATCATTATGTGTGACATCACACCCATTTTTGGACATCACACAACTTGATTGTGATAACACTAGGATAGTCAGTCACATCTCTCAAATTGTGTGATGTCTCTCCCATTGTGTGTGACAGCAGTCATATCATTCACTGTTATGTGACGTGTGCTCTTATGTACAAAATAGCATACAGGTTTCTGTGAAATACCTCACATTTTACTCTGACTTATATGCCACGTGTGTGTATGGTGTAACTCTCATTATGTGTGAATTCACCCCCATTTTCGTGAGAGACACAACGCCCATTTTCTGTGACTTCACCAGGTTGGTGTATGCCTTCACACACATTGTGTGTCTGACATCACTCAGTGTGTATGACATCACACCAATGGTGTATGTGTGAAAAGCCTCACATTTGTGTGTGAAAACACACCCATTGATATGTGACATCATTCACCTTTTTGTGAAATAATTCATATTTTTATGTATGACTTCAAACCTATTGTGTGTGACAACATTCACATAGGGTTAGGGTTAGGTGTAGGGGTAGGGTTATAGTTAGTACTAGGGTTAGGGTTAGGGCTTGTCCAGGGTTAGGCTTGTGTCTAGGGTTAGGTCTAGGGCTAGGTTTAGCGTTATTGCCGGGTTTATGGTTAGGGCTAGGGTTTGGTTTAGGTCTTGGGTTAGGGTTAGGCTAGGGTTAGTGTTAGGGTTGGCTTTAGGGCTAGGGATAGGTTTATGGTTAGTGTTAGGATTTGGGTTATGGTTACGGTTACTGCTAAGGCTAGGCTGAGGGCTAGGGTTAAGGTTATGGTTATGTTTAGTGCTAGTTTTAGTGTTACGAATAGGTTTACGGCTAGTTCTAAGATTAGGCTTAGGTTTCGGCCTTGGGTCAATGGTAGAGCTAGAGCTAGGGCTATTGTTAGGGTTACAACTAAGTTAGGGATAGTGTTATGGCTACGGCTATGTTTAGTATTAAGGCTAGGTTTAGGATTAGTGTTATGGTTATGGTTAGGGCTTATTTATGTTTCCAGTTATGGTTAGGGGTAGGAGTAGGATTAGGGTAAGTGTTGGGCTAGTGTTAGGGCTAGTGACAGTGGTAAGAGTTGGCTTAGAGTTAGGGTTAGAGGAGTGGTATGTTTAGGGGTATGGTGAGGGTTGGGTTAAGGTTAGAGTTACCGTGAGCTTTAGGGCTGGTGGTAGCACTGGAGTTAGCGTTAGGGCTAGAGATAGGGTTAGAGCTAGAGTTATGCTTAGGGCTAGGGTTAGGCCTAACATTATCGATAGGGTTCAGAGTAGTGCTAGAGTTAGGGTTACAGTTAATATTATGGGTAGGGAAGTTTTAGGGCTACAGCTAGAGATATTGGTAGGTTATGGTTGTGTTCTGTGTTAGGGTTTGGGTTAGGTATAGGTTTAGGTTTTGGTTCGGGTTTAGGGCTAGTGTCATAATTAGAAGTAGCATTAGGACTAGGGTTAGGGTTAGGGTTTGGACATGGGCTAGTGTTGGCATTAGGGCTATGTCTAAGATTAGGTCAGTGTTAACATTAGAGTTAAGGTTAATGTTGGGTTATGGTTATGGTTAGTGTTAGGGTCATCTCTAGGGCTAGGATTTGGGTGATGCCTAGGGCTAGAGTTAGAGTAGGATAAGATTTAGGTTTAGAGTTAGTCCTAGAGCTAGAGTTAGGTTTACTTTTAGTGGTAGGGTTAGCGTTAGAGGTAAGTATAGATTAGGGGTAGGGTTAGGGCAATGGCTGGTGCTAGGTTAGTGTTAGGGATAGAGTTACGGTTAGTGTTACGGATCAAACTAGGGTTAGGGTTGTGTCTCAGACTAAACTAAGGGGTTAGGGTAAGGGATAGCATAGGGCTGAGTGAGAGTTAGGTTTAATGTTAGGCTAAGGGGAATGGGTAGTGTTTGGGTTAGGGATGGTTTAAGGTTAGGTTTAGGGGTAGTTTTAGTGTTAGAGTTAGTGATAGGTCTAGTGTTAGGGTTACGTTTAGAGCCAGGGCTATGGACAGGGTTAGATTTAGCATTAGTGCTAGAGCTAGGTCTAGATATATGGTTAGGGTTAGTGTTAGGGTTAGAGCTAGGGTTAATGCTAGGGTTAGAGTTAAGGCTAGGGCTAGGGCTAAGTTTGGGGTCAGATCTAGGGCTAGGATTTGTGTTGGCTTAGGGCTAGCATTGATGGTTAGGTTTTAGTTAGGGTTAGAGTCAGGTTCAGGTGTATTGCTTGGCTTCGTGCAGGGTTAGGATTTGGGTTAAGGTTAGTACTAGTGTTAGGAATAGTGTTAGGTTTATAGTTAGGTCTAGGGTCAGAGATAGTGTTAGGTCTAGTGTTAGGGTTTGTGTTATGTCTAGCACTAGCTTTGTGTAGGACTAGGGCTAGGGTTAAGGTTAGGGGTTATGGTAAGGTAAGGGCTTGGTTTATAGTTAGGTGTAGTGTAGTAGCACGGTTAGGGTTAGGTTTAAGGTTAAGGGTAAGGTTAGTGTGAGGACGATAGGGATGGGTTGTTTTAGTGTTATGCTTAGGTTCAGGGTTAGCATTAGTGTTTGTGCTAGGGCTAGGGATAGTTTTAATGTTAGGGTTAAGGTTAAGGCCAAGACTATGTTTAGGGATAGGTCTAGGTTTAGGGCTATGGCTAGGCCTGGGTTTAGGGCTAGGTCTAGGACTAGGGTTAATTTCATGTGTAGGCCTTGGTTAATGTTAGGTCTAGAGCGATGGTTAGCATTAAGGTTACAATTGGGGTTAGTGCTAATGTTAGTACTAGGGTTAGGGTTACGGCTAGGGTTATGGTTACTGTGAGAGATAGTGCTAGGGATAGGGTTAGGTCTAGGGCTAAGATTAGTATTAGGGTTAGGGTTAGCTTTGTGGTTGTGTTGGGATTGTGTTAGGGTAAAAGTTAGTGCTTGGCGTAGCGTTAGAGTAATTGTTAGTGCAATGGTTAGGGCAGGACTATGGTTAGTGCTACGTTAAGTGTTAGGGTTAGGGCCTGGGTTAGTTCTAGGTGATGGTTACGGCTAGGGCTGTTGTTGGTTTTATGTTTAGGGCTATGGACAAGATTAAGGTTATGGGTATGGATTCGTTAGGGTTAGCGTTAGGGGTAGGGTTGGGGTAGAGCTGGTTTAGAGTTAGCATTATGTTTAGGGGTAGGGGTAGCAGCGGGGTTAGGGGTCAGTTTGGATTAGTGTTAGATTTAGAGTTAGTGTAGGTGCAGGACTCAGATTAGTGTTAAGGTAAGGTTTAGGGTTACGGTTAGGTTTGGGACAGGGTTACTGTTAGTTTTATGGTTAGCAATAGGGTTAGGGTTGGGGTTAGGCTTGTGTTAGGGTTAAGTTTAAGCTTAGGGAAGCGGTAGGGTTTGTATTAGGATTAGGGGAGAAGTAGGTGTAGGCTAGAGTTAGGCTTAGGCTTAGGGCTTGTCTTAGTGCAAGGACTCGGGTTAGGGTTAGTGTTAGGGTTCGATTAAGGTTAGGTTTAGCAGAGCAGTATGTGTAGGGATAGTGTTAGAATTAGGGTTAGTGATAAGCTTAGGGCTAGGACTAGGGTTAGAGTTAGTGGTAGGGCTAGAGTTAGGATTATGGCTAGTGCTTAGGAATAGTGTTATTGTTAGAGGTAGAGTTGGGGTTAAGTTTGGGTTTGGGTTAGGGTTAATTTTATGGTTAGTGGTAGTGTTGGGGTCAGGGTTGCATTCGAGTTAGGTTTAAGGTTACGAAGTGAGTGAGCTTTGGGTTAGCATTATGGTTGGGGAGGAGTAGGTGTAGGGACAGGTTTAAGTTAGGGTTAGGGTTAAGCTCAGTGGTAGTGGTAGGGATTGGGTTAGGGTTAGTTTTATGGTTAGGGTTCGGTTTAGGTTTACGGCTAGTGTTAGAGTTGGCATTAGGACCTAGAGCCACAGTTAGAGTTAAGGGTAGGTTTATGGTTAGCGTCAGGTCTGTGGTACAATTATGGTTAGATTTAGGGTTTGTCTTAGGTTTAGGTTTAAGGTTAAGCCTGGCTCTAGGGCTGATTTTAGGGTTAGGGCTAAGGTTAGGGCAAGGGTTTGGGTTAGGGTTAGTGTTAGGATTATTGTTGGGGTTAGGATTGTGGTTGCATTAGATTAAGGGTTAATGTTAGGGTTCAGGGTAATGGTAGGGCTAGGCGTAAAGTTAGGGTTAACTTTAGAGTTAGAGTTAGGGTTAGATTTAATGGTAGGGCGTGACTAAGATTTAGAGATATGGTTACAGTTAGACATAGGGTTAGGTTTGGGAGTAGGGGTAGGTTTAGAGTTAGGATTATGTTTAAGATTAGTCTTAGTGTTATCATTAGGGATTGGGTTCTGATTAGGCTGGAGGTAAGGGTTAGCTTTAGGGTTGGGTTAGGGTTGGGTTAGGGTTAGGGTCCATGTTACCTTAAGTCTTAGGGTCTGGGTAAAAGCTGTTTTAGGGATAGGGGTAGGGTTACAATTAAGGTTTGGGGTAGTTATACGGTTAGCATTGGGAATCGCATTAGGGTTAGCATTAGGGCCAGGGCTAGAGTTAGGACTATGGTTAAGTTTAGGGCTAGGACTTTGTCTAGGGCTAGGTTTAGGGCTTGGGCTAGGATTAGGTTCAGTTCTACTGATAGGGTTAGTTTCATGTCTAGGACTAAGCATAGGGCTGCTTTTTGTTTTAGTGTTCAGGGTTGAGCTAAGTGTTAGGCCTAGTTTTAGCGTTAGGGTTACAGTTAGCTTTGGGTCTAGGGCTGGGTCTCATGTTAGCATTATGACTAGCGTTAGGGTTAGTGTTAAGGTTAGGGATAGTCTTAGGGGTCAGGTGAGGTTAAGGATTAGGATTAGGGTTGTGGTTGTCCTTAGGGCTAGGTTTAGTGTAAGGCTTGGGTCAAGGTTAGGGTTAGGTTTAGGGTTAGAAGTAGATTTAGGTTTAAGGTAAGAGCTATGGTTAGGGTTAGTGTCAGGTTTAGTGCTAGGGTCAGGTTTAGGATTAGGTTTATGACTATGGCGAGGGTTAAGGATAGGTTTAGTGTTAGTTTTAGATTCATGGTTATGGTTAGGGTTTGGGCTAGGCGTTTGTTTAGGCTTAGTCAGTGCAGTAGGGTTAGGGCTAGGTTTTGGAGTAAGTATATGGCTAAGGTTAGAGTTAACATTAGTTTCACGATTAGAGGTAGGGGTAGGAATGGGGTGGGGTTGGATTAGGGTTAGGGTTCGGGTTAGGGTTAAGTTTTGGGTTAGTGTAATTGTTAAAGTTATGGCTACGGATATGGCTAGGTTTAGGGTTATGACTAGTGTTATGGTTAGTGTTAGAACTAATGTTAGGGTTAGGATTAGAGCTAGGGCTAGGATTAGTGTTAAGGTTTGGATTAGGGTTAGGTTATGCTTAGTGTTAGGTGTAGGGGTAGGGGTAGACGTTTGGTTAGTTTTAGGTCTAGATGATGGTTAGGTGTAGGGGTAGGGTATGGTTAGGGTTGCATTAGGGATAGGGTTAAAAATAAGGTTAAGGCTAGGGCTAGGGTTCAGGTTAGGGCTAGGGCTAGGGTGCGAATTAGTGTTCAGGTTAGGCTTAGTGTTAGCATTAGGTTTAGGGTTAACTTTAGGTTTAGTTTAGGGGTAGGGTTAGGGGTAGGTTTAGGGTTATACCTAGGGTCCGGGGTAGTGACAGGGGTTGGCTTAGGGCTAGGTTTAGTGTTTGGCTTAGGGTAGGGCTAAGGTTAGTGTTAGGATTAGGTTTAGGTTTGGGTTTAGGGCCAGAGCAAGAGCCAGCATTAGGGTTAGGGCTAGCATTAGGTCTAGGATAAGCAGTATTTTAAGGCTATGGCTAAGATTAGGGTAGGGTTAGGGTTAAGTTTATGGCTAGTGACAGGTCTGTGTTTTAATGCTAACACTAGGGCTAGGATTAGTTTCAGGTGTAGGGTTGTGTTAACATTAGATCTAGGGCAAGAGTTATGTGTAGGGTTACGGTTAGGGTTAGGGCTAGGGCTAGTGCAAGGGTTAGGGAAAGGCTTGGACTAGGGTTAGTAATAGGGATAGGGCTAGGCTTAGGCTTAGTGCTAGGTCTTGGATTATTGTTAGTGTTAAGGTTAGTGTTTGGGCTGGGTTTGAGTTGAGGTAAGGCTCAGGTCTAATATTATTGGTAGGCGTGGTGTAAGTGTAGGGTTAGATTTAGGGTTAGGGTTAAGGATAAGGATCTATCTGGGGTCATGTTTAGGATTAGAGTTATGGTTATGGTTACCGTTAGATTTATGATGAGAATTAGTCTTCACGTTCAGATTAATGTTAGCATTAGTTTTAGGGCTAGGGTTGGGGTTTGTATCATGCACCCTAACCCAACTTTAGCTCTAACACTAAGACTAATCCAAAACCTAATACTAGCCTGAGCCCTAACCCTAATCGCATGCCTACCACTAACACTCACTCTAACTGTAACCCTAAGCCAACTCTAACTATAAATTTAAACCTAGTCGTAGCCCTAGCCATAACAGCAACCCTAACAGTAGCATAACACTAACTAACCTTAGTCCTAACCCAAACCAAAACCCTATGCCTACTCTTAACCTTTCCATTGCCCCAAACCTAAGGCACACCAAACACTAACATCAGACCTAACCCTAATCCTACTCCTAGACCTAACCCAAAAACCAGCTCCAATCCTAACTATAACAATAAATCTATCCATAAACCTAAAAAGAAACCTAGCCATATATGTAGTAACAAATCCTAGCCCTAAGCCTGGTGCTATTGATAACTGTTGCCATAACACTAACCCTAACACTACTCCCACCCCTAACACTCATCCTAACCCTACACATAATCCAACCCTAACCCTAACCCTAGCCCTAGCTGTAGCCCTAACCCAGTCCTAACACAAACCATAGCCCTATTGCTAATACTACCCCTACCGATAAACCTAAACTTAACTGAAACTCAAACCACCACCCTAACTCTAAGCCTAAACATAACACTAATCCTAGCCCTAGCCCTAATCATAACCCAGCCTTAGCCCTTACACTAACCCTAACCCTCACCCTAACCCTAGCCTGAAGCAACACAATCCCAGCCCCAATAGCAACTCTCACTCTAACCCTAACCCTAATATTAAACCTAACCTTAACCTTCACCTAGTCCTAGATATGACCTTAACACTAGCCCTAGCTAAAACCTTAATGCTTGACCAAGCCTTAGACCTAACCCTAACCTTAGCATTAACCCTAGCAATGGCCCTAACCCTAACACAAACCCTAACCCCAACCTTAGCCCTAACCAACAATAACCCTAACCCTACTCATAACAACAAGCTTACTCCTTGCCTTGTACCTAGCCATAAACCAGTCCTAGACCTGACTCTAACCAAGGCACTAGGTCAAAATGTAAACCTTGACCAAGCCCTAGACCTACCACTAACCTTGACACTAACACAAGCAATGGCCCTAATTGTAACCATAACACTAAAGGTATCTCTAACCATAAACAAAACCCTAACCCTAACAGTAACCACAATCTAACCCTAAGCCAAATTCTAACCAGAACTGTAACCTTGTCACAAACACGAATCCTAACTCTAACCCGAACCTGAAACCTAACCCTAACACCAACCCAAACCATAACACTAACCCGCACCATAAGCCTAACCCTAAGTTGTACCCTAACCCTAAGCCGAACCAAACCATAAACTGAACGCGAACCCAAATACTAACCCTAACCCAAACTCCAACCCTAACCTAACCCGAAATGAAACTTTATCCCAACCATAGACCTAAACCAAACTCTAGCCCTAACCCAACCAAACCTTAACCCGAACACTAACACTAACCCTAACCCAAACCCTAACTCTAAGCCTAATCCTAACCCAAACCCTAATCTGAACCAAATCATAACCATAACCCAAATCATAACCCCACATTAATACTAACTGTAACCGGAATCAAAACCCAAAACCTAACCCTAACCATAATCCTAATACATACAGTAACCCTAACCCTACCCGGAATCCCGAACCCGAACTAGAACCATAAACCCAATCCCAAAACTATCCCTAAACCTACACCTAAACATAACTTTAACCTGAAACCGAACCCGAACCCGAACGCTTGCCCTAACCCTAACCCTACAATAACCCTAACCCTAACATTAACCCTAACACAAAACCTAACAATAATCATAAACCGAGCCCTAAGCCAAGCCCTAACATTAATCCTTACTTGAACACTAACAAGAACCCTAACAATAACCATTACTCTAACCATAACACTAACCCTAACCGGAATCTGAACACGAACCTTAACTCTCAACTGAACCCTAACCATAACACGAGCCCTAACATTAAGCCTAACCTTAACTCTCACCTGAACACTAACAGTTACCATAACCCGAACTCTAACCCGAACGTTTTCCTGAAAACTAACAATAAGCTTAACCCGAACCCTAAATTTACAAGTAAACCTAACCCTAAACATAAGTAGAATGCGAACCCGAACTCAAACATTAACTCTAACCCTAAACCTAACCCAAACACTAACAAGAACCCTAACCTTAACACTACCCCTAAACCTAACCTGAACCCTAACCATAAACATAACACTAACCCTACCACTAGCACTAATGTGAACCCGAACTCTAAACCTAAAACTAACCATAACCCTAACACTAACACTAAACCTAGCCCAAACCTGAAACCCAACAACAAACCTATCAATAACTTAACCCTAAACCTAACTCGAATAGACACCCCAACAATATGTCTAAACCTAACCCAAACTCTAACCCGAACCAGAACCTAAACTCAGAAAAAACACTAACCTGAACCCAAGCTCTAACCCAAAACGTAACTCAAACCGGACCCCAAAACCCAACCCTGAACCTAACACAAACTGTAAGACTAAAACTAACCCGCACAACAAAACATAACACTAACACAAACCATAATACGACCCGAACCCAAAGCTAACCCTAACCTGAACAGGAGCTCTAACTCTAATCCAACCTCAAACCCTATCAGGAACGCTAACTCTTACCCTAACACTAACCCTAACCTGAACACTAACGTGAACCCTAAACCTAAGAATAAACTCTAACACTAAGCCTAACCCTAAATAAAACTGGTGCCGGTACCCTAACCATAACACTAGCCATAACACCAACCTCAACCTTAACACTAACCTGAATCCTAAACCTAACTGTAACCTAAACCCTAATCCTAAAATGAACCCTAACACAAACACAAACCTTAAACATAACTGGAACACAAACATGAGCCTAACACTAACCCTAACAGTAACCTTAAACCAAAAACCAGCCTGAAGCCTATCACTAAACCTAACCATAACCCTAGCCCAACCCTAACGCTAACCCAACCCAAACCTAACCCTAAACATAGCCCTAACTCTAAGTTTAACCATAATCAAACCCTAGCAGTAAGCCTAACCCTAACCTGAACCAGAAACCGAACCCTCACCTGAGCTCTAAACCTAAATCCAACCTTACATATAACCCTAATACTAACCCAAACCCAACCCAATCCTAACCCTAACCCTAGCCCTAACCCTAATTCTAACCCTAAACTTTACTCAAATATGAAACCTAACAATAGCCACAACCTGTACCTGAAACCTAACACTGACACTAATATTAACACTAACCTTAACAAGAACACTAGTCGTAACACTAAGCCCCACTCTAACCTTAAATGCAAAACTACCCCTAGCCTTAAACTTAAGCCTAAACCTAACCTGAATCCTAAACCTAATCCCAAACATAATCCTGAACCTAACACTAACCTTAACACTAACCCTAACACTCAACCGAATCCTAAGCCAAACCCTAACCCAAAACCAAATCGTAACAGTAACCCAAAGCATAACCCCACCCTAACACTAACCCTAACCCGAACCTGAACACTATCCCCACCCCTAACCCTAAATGTAACTCTAATCCTAACACGAACCCTAACGCTAACATGAAGCCTAACTCTAACCTGAATTCCGAACCAGAACCAGAACCGGAACCCCAATCCAAACACTAACCCTAATACCACAACTAAACATAACCCTAACCCGAACCCGAACCCTAACAATAACCCTAACCTTAACCCTAACCTGAAAACTAACACTAACCATAAACCAAAAGCTAACCCGAACCCTCAACCTAAACCGAACCCTAACACTAAGCATATCCATAACCCTAATGTTAACCCTAATCTTAGCACTCAGCCTAGCGTTACGTCTAACCTGAACCCTAACCAGAACCCTAACAATAACAGTTACTCTAACCATAACCCTAAACCGAACTGGAACCCTAGCCCTAAGACAAACCGTAAGACTAGCCTGAACCCTAACCATAACACGAACCCTAACCCTAGCCCTAACATTAAGCGTAACCTGAACCCTCACTCGAACCCTAACTCTAACAGTTACCCTAGGCCTAACTCTAACCAGAACCCTTATACAAAAACTAAGCCTAAGTGTAACCCGAACCTAAATTTAACCCTAACCCTAAACAAAAGCAGAACTCGAACCAGAACCCAAAAGCTAACTCTAAGCCTAAACCTAACCCTAACCATAAACCGAACCCTAAACTTAAAATTACCCCTAAACATAACCAGAACCCTAACCCTAAACATAAACATAAGCCTATCACTAGCACTAACGTGAACCCAAACCCTAAACCTAAAACTAACCCTAACCCTAACACTAACCCTAACCTGAATGCAAACCACAACATTAAACCTATCCCTAACTTAACCCTAAACCTCACTCGAACACACACCCCAACAATTCCCCTAAGCCTAACCTGAACCCTAAGCTGAATCCAAACCAAACACTAACCTGAACCATAAACCGAACCTAAATCTTAACCCTAAGCCAAAACCTAACTCAAACTGGAAACCTAATCCCAACATTAACCCAAACATTAACCCTAAACCTAAAACTAACCAGCACCACAGAACATAACACTAACACAAACCCTAACAAGAACCAAACCCTAATCCAAACCCAAAACCTAACTCTAACCCAAACCCGAGCCCTATCAGGAAACCTAAACTTAACCCTAACCCTGACTGTAAACCTTAGCTGAACCCGAAACCTAATCAGAACCCTAAGCTGAAGATGAAGCCTAAGACTAACCCTAGCCTTATCCCTAAAACAAACCCAAACCAAACACTAACCTTAAATCCAGTATTAACCCTAACCCTAACAGAAAACCTAACCCGAACCCTCAACCTAAACCTAACAAGAATACTAACCTGACCCTAATCCTAAACCTTACACGATCCCGAACAAGAACCCTAACCCAAACCCTAATCTGAACACTACACTAACACTAATCCTAAACCAAATGCTATACATAACACGAAGCCCAATCCTAACCCTAAGCCGACAACTAACCGTAACCCTAAACCCTAACACTAACCCTAACCCTAAACAAAACCTGTTCCTGAACCATAACCCTAACACTAACCAGACTCCTAACCCTAGCCCTAAGCACAACCCCAATTCTAAACCTAACCTGAACCCTAAATCTAACCCTAACCTGAACCCTAACCTTAAAGCTAACCCTAACACTAAACCAAAAACTAACTCAAATCCTAAACTTAAACCTAACTGGAACCCAAACATCAGCCTACTCTATCTCTAACAACAACACGAACCCTAACGCTTGCATGAAAACTAACAATAAACCTAACCCTAACCCCAACCCGAATCATAACTCTCACCCTAACCTAACCTAGCCCTAATGCTAAACTGTCATAAACCTTAGCCTAAGCATAACCCAAAGCCCAGCAGCAACCCTAACATTAACCACAACCCAAACCCCAAACCTAACCCTTACCTGATTCTGAAAACGAACCCACCCCAACCCTAACCAAAACACTATGCCTGACACTAAGTCTAAAACTAACCCTAAACCCAACGTGAACACTAACACTAACTCGAACCCTAAACTTATCGTGAACACTAACCCTAACCCTAAACTGAAACCCTAACACTAACCATAAGCCTAAACAAAAGTGGTCCCCAAACTCTAACTCTAACACTAACCAGACAACTAGCCATAGAACTAACACAAACCCCAGCCATAAATCTAAGCCTAACCCAAAGCCAAAACCTAACCCTAACCTGAAATCTAACCTTAACACTAACACTAACACTAAACTGAACCCTAACACGAACTCTAACCTTAAACAAGTTGGAACACACATATAAGCCTATTCCTAACCCTAACCCTAACACTAACCCTAATACTCACCAGAACCTTAACCCAAGCCTAAGCCTAACCCTGCCCTAACCCAAACCCAAACCTAACCTGAACACTAGCAATAACCCGAACATGAACCCTAGCGCTAATCCTAAGAATAACCTGAACCCGAATCGTAAGTCTAATCTGAACACTAACTCTAACCCTAAAGCTAACCATAACCATAATGCTAATATGAACCCTAACCCTAACTCTAAACCTAACCAACCCAATCCTAACTCTAACAATAGCAATAACCCTAAGCCAAACCCTAACGCAAACCCTAATGCTAAAGCTAACCCTAACCCTAACTCGAAACCTAACACAAACACTATCCTAACCCGAACCCGAACCCTAAAAGTAACCCTGACCCAAAGCCTAACCTGACCCTAACCGTAACTCTAGTCCGATCTTGAACCTGAAATCGAACCCTACCCTAAGCATAACCATAAAACCAACCCTAACACTAACCCTAACCTTCAACCGAAACCTAACCATAACCCTAAGTCAAACCCAACCCTAACCCGAAACCTAATCCTAACTCTAGCCCAAACCCTACCACTAATCCTAACCCTAAAGTGAACCTGAACTCTAACCCTGACCCTAATCCTAACACTAATTCTAAAACTAATCCTAACACTGACCCTAACATGAACTCTAACAGTAACCCTAACCCAACCCAATACTAACCTTAAACCTAGGCCTAACCATAAGCCTAACCCTAAGACAAGCCCTAATCTGAACAACAAACCTAACCCTGACCTGAAGCCTAATACTACACTAACCCTAAACCTAATCATATCCAGAACCAGAACCCTAACCCTAAACCTAATCTAAATGCAAACCTCACAGTAAACCTAAACATAAACCTAACAGTAATCCTAACCCTAACCCTAATGCGAAACCTAACCATAACCCTAAGCCAAACACGAAACTGAACGCTAACCCTATACTGAACCCGAGACATAACCCAAGTCAGAACCCCACCCTACCCCTAATTTTGATCCTAACCCTAAGGTGAACACTCAACCTAACCATAACCCTAACACTAACACAAACCCCAACACTAAACCTAACCCTAACCCGAACCCGAACACTAAGCCTGACCCTAAACCTAACCATAACCATAAACCAAACCCAACACTAACCTTAACACTAACATTTTCCCTAACTCTAACCCTAAAAATAACAAGAACCCTAACGCTAAACCTAAGCATTTGCCAAAACCAAAAACTAACCATATACCTAATCCGAAAACCAACGCCAATCCTAAACCTAACCCTAACCCTTACCCTGACACCAACACTAACAATAACCCTAACTGGAACCTGAACCCTAAACCTACGCCTAACACTCACCTTAACCCTAAACTGAATCCTAACCTTAATAAGAACCCTAACCCGAAACCGAACCCTAACACTAAACGGAAGCATAACCCGAACCTAAACTTAAGCCTAAACTGATACCGAAACCGAACCCTAACCCCAACCCCATCTCTAATATGAATACTCACACTAACACTAAACATAAAACTAACCATAACTCTAATGCAAACTCTAAACCTAACTCTAATGCAAACCTAACCTAACCCGACCACTGAACCTAACCCAACCCTAACACTAACCCTACACTCTAACCCTAACCCTACACGTAAAATAAACCTGTACCGAACCTAAATCTTAACTCTAACCAGAACACTAAACCTAACCCTAAACCTAACCTGATCATAACACTAGCCCTAAACTGAACCCTAACCCTAACCTGAAACCTAACCCAAACCTGGACCCAAACCCAAACCCTAACCCTAACCAAAACCCTAAACCTATCCATAAGACAAAATGTAACCAGAATCCTAACCTGAAAACTAACTGGAAACCAAACATAACCCTAAACTTAACATTAACAGTAAGCCTAAACCTAACAGTAACACGAACCAAAACCCAACCCTAACACTAACCCCTACTGGAACCAAAACATAACCATAAACCTTACCTTAAGAGTAACCATATCCCTAACCCTAAAGCGAACCTGTACCCAACTCTAACATTAACTCTACGCTTAACCATAACACTAACTTGTACTCCAACACCAACCCTAACCCTAACCCGAAGCCTAACCAGACCCTAACCTTAACCATAAACAACCCCTAACCTGAAAACTAACCCTCACTCTAATCCAAACACTAATCCTAAAATTAAACCTAATACTAAACCTAACCTTAACCCAAATTGTAACACTTACCCTAACACGAACCCTAACCTGAAGTCAAATAATAACACACCTTAACTCTTACTCTAACTTGACCTCTAAACATAAACCTAAGCTATACCCTAACCCTAAGACTAACCATAACTGTAAACTTAACCCTAACCCTAATCTTAAACTGAAACATAACCTTAACGCTAACCATAAAACTAATCCGAAGCATAACCCTAACCCTAAACCAAACCTAAACCTAACACTGACCCTAACACTAACCTGAACACTATCGCTAAGCCTAACCTTAATTCAAACCCGAAACCTAACAATGACACAAACATTAACCTGAACCCTAACCCTAATTTAACCTAAACAAAGCCTAACACTAAAACTAGCCTTAAGCCTAATTTTAACAACTCAAACTCTAACAGCAACCCTAACTCTAACCCGAACCTGAACTGTAACCCTAACTCCAGCCCTAACCCTAATATGAACCCTAAAGTTAACCCAAACTTGAATACTAATCCTATCCGTAACCCAACCCAACCCTAACCCTAAGCCTATCACTAACCCAAAGCCTAAACCTAAGCCAAACCCTATCATTAACCCTAATCCTGACCCAAAACCTAACCCTAATCCAGTGCTAACCCTAACACTAACCCTAACAGTAACTCAACACAACCATAACCGTGACCCTAGCACTAGCCCGAAGCCTAACCCTAACCTGATCCCTAACAGTAACCCGAAAGCAAACCCTAAACTTAACTCTCACCCTAACAGTTACACTAAACTGAACCCTAAACCTCAGCCTAACATAAAGCTTAAACCAACAAAACCCAAACCCTAACTTGATCCAGAACCCGAGCCCTAAAACTAAATCTCATCAAAACACCCTCTCCTTAAGGTAACACTAACACTAACTGTAACCCTAATCTTGACCCAAAGCCTAACACTAATGCTAACCTGAACAAGAACTTGAAACCTAAACCTAACCCGAACCCCAGACCTAACCCTAACCAGAACCGAAATCTAACCTTAACCTGAATCCTAGCCTGACAATAACCCTAAACCTAATGTGATCTCAAACCTGAACCCTAAACCTAACACTAACCCGAAAACTAACCCTAACACTAAACCTAGCCCTTACCCTAACCCGAGCCCTTAACCTAAACTTAACCCTAACCCTACCCCAAAACATGACCTTAAATCCAGCCCTAATGCAAAACCTAAACCTAACCCGAACCTGAAACCTAACCCCAACCCTAATCCGAACCCAACCCTAATCCTAACACTAGAACTAACCCTAACCCTAACTTGAACCCTTTTTTTTCATGAGTCTCTTGCCTAAATGGTTTTAGAAAATGACCTGGCCCTAGACTGGCTATACCAGCCAAGGTAGGAGGGGTTTGTGCCTTTCCTAGAACCACTTGCTGAACGTACATCAACACACAAGTTCAAACCTACCTCCACCAAATGGCCTAAGAGGTTAAAATATTGCATAATATTACCCACATCTTTTAAAAGATACCCAAGGCCTCCGAGATCACTGACCTACTTTCATGGCTGGTCTCTCCAAGCTGGGAACAATGGAAAATGACTGGATTTTAGACTGTTGCTTGTACAATTATTGGATTTGTTACTATAGCCCAGATCGGATGTTTACTCTCTTGGCTACAACGTGCCCTACCCCTAATAACTCCATTAATTACCCTTATTAAATATCTCAACCAACTTAAAATTAACTAAATTAAAATTAATCAATATCCTGATTAATTTTAAAAATTCAAAATTTTTATGGAGGAAAATCTGCTTAACACAGAATACACCACTGTAAGCACTTTAAAGTACACAGTTAACTGGTTTTTAGTACAATGATTGAGTCGTGTGGCTATCACCTCTATCTAATTCCAGAACATTTTGAACACCCCCAAACAAATCCATATTCATTCACACTTAATTTTCTCCTAACCCAAGCCCATGGAAACAACTCATCTGTTTTCTCCCCCTATGGATTTGTCTATTCTGGACAGATCATTCAAATGACATCATGCTATCTGTGGCCTTTGTGGATGGCTTCAGTGAGCACACATGTTTCAAGGTTCATCCATGGCCAAGCATGTAGCAGTACCTTATCCCTTTTTATGGCTCTATAATATCCTATATTATGAATAGGTCACATTTGGTTTATGCAGTCATAACTGGATAGCAATTTGGGTTTGCTCCTAACATTAATCCGAACACTAAACATAACCCTAAACATAAATGCAATCTTAACCCTAAATGGAAGCCAACTGTAACTCTAACCCTAGCCCTAAATCTAACCCTAAACCGAACCCGACTCCTGACTCTAACCCAATCCCTAAGCCTAACCCAAATTCGAACCCAACTCTGCCACTAAACCTAACCCTAAACCTAACCCGAACACTAGCCCTAACCCTAACCATAACCCAGATTCCAACACAAACCCTAACACATACCCTAAACTGATACATAACCCAAACCCTAACACTAACCAGAAGCCTGAAATGACCATAACCCAACCCTAATCTGATACCAAACCCGAATCCTAAATCTAACCCAACCACTAAACCTAACCTTAACCTTAACACGAACCCTAACACTAACTTTAAACTAAAGCTAACTCGACCACTGACCTGAAGGCTGAACCTAACCCTATACATAAACAAAACCAGTACACGAACCCTAACACTAACCCTATCCAGAACCTTAACCATAACCCTAATCCAAACCCTAACACTAACCCCAACTCTAACCTGAACCCTAAACATTACCCTAACCCAAACCCTAACCGTAACCAGAAGCCTAACCCTAACCTTAACGGGAAGGCAATGACAACCCTAATTCTAACTCTAACAGTTACCCTAACTCTTAGACTAACAATAACACAAATATGAACTCTAACTCTAACACTCACCTGAAGCCTAACCCGACATTAACACTGACCAGAACACTAAACCCAACCTTAATTCCAACCTAAAAGTAACCCTAACCATGACAAGCCTGAATCCTAACCCTAACCGGATCCAAACCATAACCATAACACTAACCCTAACAGTAACCCTAACACTAACCCGAACCTGAACCCTAAAGCTTACGCTAAACCTAAGCCTGATCCTAACCCTAACCCTAGCCCTAACCATAAGCCTAACCCTAAACATAACCCAGACCCTAACCCGAATCCTAACCCTAAAACTAAACCAAACCCATACACAAAACCTAACCCGAACACTAAGCATAACCTTAAACCTAACATTTAATGGAACCCGAACCATATTCCTAACCCTAACGCTAACCCGATCCCTAACCCAAAACCTGACACGAACCTTAAGGCGAAAGCTAGTAATGATTCACACTCGGATACAAAGATGTTTCTTCCTGTCAACCTACAAACCGAGAGAAGAAAGTGTGATCTCTAAGGAATTTGAGAGTGTTTCTGTCTCTAGAAACTCGACAGCCCTGTTTCCAAACCTCCTTTCGGAAGGTGATCATTAGCAGGTGGAAGGAAGGGAGATGGGGCATGTAGTTACTTCCAGGAATGAGTGTTAACCACAGTTTAACTTAGCTGTAGTAATGATTGCCCCTCAGATACCATCTTGTCACAAGCCGGGATAAGAAAGTGCCTTCTCTAAGGAATTTGAGTGAGATTCTGTCTCAAGGCCCTACATGGTGCTGTGCACAACTTTCTATGGGAAGGCAATATTTAGGAGTTGGAAGAAAGGGAGAATGGGAACCAAGTTGTTTCCAGGAATGGGTCTTATAAGAACAATGCCTTCTGAAAGGCATGTGAGATTACTTCTCAACGGCCCTAAATGGCATCATGTTCTTGACCGTGTTTAGGTGTCT
>CM053518.1:1791904-1814268 GCA_028646465.1 Rhinoceros unicornis
TATATACCACATCTTCTTTATCCATTCGTCCCTTGATGGGCACTTAGGTTGCTTCCAAGTCTTGGCTATTGTAAATAATGCTCCAATGAACACGTGTGCATGTATCTTTACGCTTTGGTGTTTTCAAGTTCTTTGGATAAATACCCAGCAGTGGAATAGCTGGATCATATGGTTGTTCTAGCCTTGATTTCTTGAGGAATCTCCATACTGTTTTCCATAGTGGCTGCATCAGTTTGCACTCCCAGCAGCAGTGTATGAGAGTTCCCTTCTCTCCACATCCTCTCCAACACATGTTGTTTCCTGTCCTGTTAATTATAGCCATTCTGACTGGCGTGAGGTGATATCTCATTATAGTTTTGATTTGCATTTCCCTGATTGTTAATGATTTTGAACATCTTTTCATGTACCTGTTGGCCATCTGTATATCTTCTTTGGAGAAATGTCTGTTCAGGTCTTTTGCCCATTTGTTAATTGGGTTGTTAGCTTTTTTGTCCTTGAGATGTAACTGTTCTTTGTATATTTAGGAGATTAAGCCCTTATCAGATGTATGGTTTGCAAATTTCTTCTCCCAATTGTTAGGTTGTGTTTTCGTTTTGTTGATGGTTTCTTTTGCTGTGCAGAAGTTTTTTGGTTTGCTGTAGTCCCATTTGTTTATTTTTTCTATTGTTTCTCTTGCCCGGTCAGACATGGTGCTTGAAAATATTTTGCAAAGACTGATGTAGAAGAGCGTACTGCCTAGGTTTTCTTCTAGAAGTTTCATAGTTTCAGGTCTTTCATTCAAGTCTTTAATCCATTTTGAGTTAGTTTTTGTGTATGGTGTAAGGTAAGGGTCTACTTTCAATTGTTTGCATGTGGCTGTCCAGTTTTCCAAACACCATTTGTTGAAGAGACACTCTTTTCTCCATTGTATGTTCTTGGCTCCTTTTCAAAGATTAGCTGCCCATAGATGTGTGGGTTTATTTTTGGGATTTTCATTCTATTTCATTTATCTGTGTGTCTGTTTTTGTGCCAGTACCATGCTGTTTTGGTTACTATAGCATTGTAGTATATTTTGAAATCAAGGAGTGTGATACCTCCAGCTTTGTTCTTTGTTCTCAGGATTCCTTTAGCTTTTAGGGTTCTTTTGTTGTTCCAGCAACTTGCAAATATTAATAAGAAAGTGTTTCCTCAATGGAACGTGCAATTTCTTCTCAAGGCCCCTCAATGGGAATCCGTGCCATAACTAGTTTAGGTATTATGTGAACTTTAATAGCTGGAAGGAAGAGAGATGGGGCATGAAGTGAATTCCAGGAGTTGGTGTCACACGCAGTTTAGCCCAGCTCTAGGTATGATTGCCATTCCTATACAAACTTGTGGCTACACAGCGACTTGCAACTTGGAATCAGAAAGTGCCTGCTCAAAGGAATGTGTGATTCCTTCTGAATGCCCAAAAGGGGAATCTGTGCCAAAACTTGTTTTGGTATTATGTGATGCCTACTATCAAGAAGGAAGGGAGAGGGGGCATGAAGCCATTGTCAGGAATGGGTGCCATACATGGCTTGGCTCAGCTCCACTCTGGATTGCCAGTCCTATACAAACCTGTTGATAGGCCTACCCTGAACAAGACCAGATCGGAACGCTGCCTTCTGAAAAGATTCTGAGATTCCTTCTAAACATCCCAAAATGGTATCCTGTTCTTAAGGTAGTTTAGGTGTGTTATCCTTATGATTTTAAAGGTAGAGAGGTCAGGAAAAGTTATTCCCAGGAATGGGTGTCATACCCAGTTTAGCTCAGCCGTAGGTATGATTGACACTCCTATAGAAACTTGCTGTTAGACAGCTACATGGAACATGGAATCAGAAATTGCCTTCTCAAAGGAATGTAAGATTCCTTTTGAATGCCCAAATTGGGAGTCTGTGCCAAAGCTTCTTTGTGTATTATGTAATCCTTAATAGTTGGAAGGAAGGTAAATGGGGCGTGAAATTATTTCCAGGAGTTTATGTCATAACCACTTTAACTGAGCTATAGGAATCATTGCCAATCCTATACAAACTTGTTGCTAGACAGCAACTTGATACATGGAATAAGAAAGTGCTTCCTCAAAGGAAGGTGCAATTTCGTCTCCAGAACCCAAATAGAAATCTGTGCCAAAACTTCTTTATGTTGTATGTGATCCTTACTAGCTTGAAAGAAGGAAGATGTTGCTTGAAGTTATTTCCAGGAGCTGGTGTCATACCAGTTTAGATCAGCTCTAAGAATCACTGCCAGCCCTATAAAAACCTGTTGCTAGACAGCAAGTTGCAACTTGGAATCAGAAAGTGCTTCCTCAGAGGAACGTGCAATTTCTTTCAAAGGCCCCAAACAGAAATCTTTGCCAAAACTTGTTTAGGTAATATGTGATCCTTACTAGCCGCAAGGAAGGGAGCTGGTGCATGCAGTTATTTACAGGAATGTGAGCTATACAGGGTTTGGCTCAGCTCCAATCTGGATTGCCAGGCCTATAACAACCTAGTCCCAGACGTGCACTGAAAGCAGGCATCAGATCATTGCCTTCTGAAAGGCAAGAGAGAATCCTTCTCTAGTGCTGTAAATGGCATCTTGTTCTAAACATGGGTTTGGTGTCTGACCCTTACGAGATGGAAGTGAGAGGGAGCAGGCAGAAATATTTATCCAGGAAGATGATTCATACCCAGTTTAGCTCAGCGCTAGGTAAGATTGCCAGTCCTATACAAAACTGATGCTAGAGAGCAACTTGCAACTTGGAATAAGAAAGTGCTTCCTCAAAGGAACGTGCAATTTCTTCTCAAGGCCCAAAAATGGGAACCTGTGCCAAACTTGTTTAGGTATTATATGATCCTTACTTGCTGGTAGGAATGGAGTTGGGGCATGAAGTTACTTTCAGGAATGGGTGCTATATATGGTTTGGCTCAGTTCCACTCTGGATTCCCAATGCTGTACAAACCTGTTGCTTGACCTGCCCACAGAATCCGAGATCAGAACTCTTCCTTCTGAAAGGCATGTGAGATTCCTGCTCAATGGCTGTAATTATCATCATGTTCTAAAACTGGTTTAGGTATGTGATCCTTACGAGCTGGAAGGGAGAGAGATCAGGCAGAAACTTATTTCCATGAATGGTTGTCATACCCAGTTTGGCTCGGATCTAGGGATGAATGCCAGCCCTATAAACACTGCTTTCTAGACACCGACTTGGAAGTTGGAACTTGTAATCAGAAAGTACCTTACCAAAGGAACATGCAATTCCTTGTGAATGTCAAAAACTCGAATTTGTGCTTAAAATATCTTTGGTATTACTTGATCCTAAAATGATGGAAGGATGGATGATGGGGCATGAAGTCATTTCCAGGTTTGGGTGCTATACATTGTTTGGCTCTGCTACACTGTGGACTGCCTGTCCTATACAAAACTAGTCCCAGACATGCACTGGCAAGGTGGCATCAGAACAAGGTCTTCTGAAAAGCATGACACAATCCTTCTCAAGGGCCATAAATCGTGTCACTTTCTAAACCCGGTTTTGGTGTGTCATCCTAACAAGATGGAAAGTAGAGTAATCAGGCACAAAGTTTTTTCCAGGACTGGGTTTCATAACCAGTTTAACTCTGCACTAGGTATGATTGCCAGTCTTATACAAAATAGATGCTAGACAGCAACTTGCAAATTGGAATAAGAAATGTTTTCTCAAAGGAACGGGTAATTTCTTCTCAATGCCCCAAAATGTGAATCTGTTTTAAAACTTGTTTAGGTAGTAGGTGATCCTTAATTGCTGGAAGGATGGGAAATGGGGATGAAGTTATTTCCAAGAGTTGGTCTCATACCCAGTTTAGCTGAGCTCTAGGTATGATTTCCACTCCTATAAAAACTTGCTGTTAGAGAGCTACTTGGAATATGGAATCAGATATTGCCTTCTCAAAGCCAGGTGTGATTCCTTCTGAAAGCCAAAATGGGAATCTGTGCCAAAACTTGTTTAGGTATTATATGATCCTTACTAGCTGGCAGGAAGGGAGATTTGGGATGAAGTTATTTCGAGGAGTTGTTGTCATAAGCAGTTTATCTCAGCTCTGGGATTCACTGCCAGTCCTATATAAGCTTGTTGTTAGACAGGAACTTCCATCATGGAATCAGAACGTGCTTCCTCAAAGGGACGTGCAATTTCTTCTCAAGTCCCAAAATGGGAATGTGTGCCAAATCTTCTTTAGGTATTACGTGATGCTTATTAGCAGGAAAGAAGGGAGAAGTGGCATGAAGTTATTTCCAGGAGTTAGTGTCATATCCAGATTTGCTCAGCTCTAGGTATGATTGACACTCCTATAGAATCTTGCTGTTAGACAGGTACTTGGAACATGGAACGAGAAATTGCCTTCTCAATGGAAGTTTTGATTCCTTCTGAAGGCCCAAAAAGGGAATCTGTGCCAAAACTTGTTTAAGTATTATGTCATCCATACTAGCTGGAAGGAAGTGAGATGGGGCATTAATCCATTTTCAGGAATGACTGCTATACTTATTTGGCTTAGCTCCACTCTGGACTGCCAGTCCTATAAAAACTTGTTGATAGTCCTGCCCTGACTAGCCGGGACAAGAACACTGCCTTCTGAACCTGGTTTAGTTGTGTGATCCTTACGAGTTGTATGTGCAAGAGATCAGGTAGAAAGATATTTCCAGGAATGGCTGTCATGACCACTTTAGCTCAGTTGTAGATATGAATGCCAGTCCTATAGAACCTTCTTTGTAGACACTGACTTGGAACATGGAATGAGAAACTGTCTTATCAAAGGTACATCAGAATCCTTGTGAAGGTCCCTTCCATGTTTGTTATAGGTGGGTTGGCTCAACTCCACTCTGGATTGCCAGTCCTATACAAACCAGGTCCCAGACATGCACTGACAAGCCGGCATCATGACACTGTCTTCTAAAAGTCATGAGAGAATCCTACTCAAGGGCCGTTAATGGCATCATCTTCTAAACCTGGTTTAGCAGTGTGATCCTTACGAAATGGAAGGGAGGGTGCTCAGGGACATAGTTTTTTCTGGGAATGGGTGTCATACCCAGGTTATCTCAGTGCTAGGTATGATTGCTACCCCAAACAAAATTGTTGTTAGACAGCAACTTGCAACTTGGAATAAGAAAGTACATCCTCAAAATTATCTATTTCCATGATAAGAGGGCAATGGATACAAATGCACAAAAAAGAGGTTAGATATGACATCAAAAACGTAAAATGAGAAAAGAGGTGAGTTAAAGAGTAGAGCTTTCAGAATATATCAAACTAAAGAAACCATCAGTTCTGTATAGAAGAAGAAAGGATCAGAGAAGGACTACTAAAACACTGAGAAATAAGTTAAAAAATGGCAGTAATTACATACTTATCAATAGCTACTTTAAACGTCTATGGACTAAAACCTCCAATTAAAAGGCATAGGGTTGCTGACTGGATAAAACACCAAGTCCCATATATATGCTGCATACAAGACACACACTTCAGACCTAAAGACTCTCACAAACTCAAAGTGAAGTGATGGAAAAAGGTACTCCTCGCAAATGGTAATGAAAAGAACCTGGGATAGCAGTACTCATATCAGACAAAATAGAATTTAAAACAAAAACTGTAAAAAGAGACAAAGAAGGGCATTACATAATTATCAAGGGAACAATCCAACAAGGGGATATAACACTTGTAAATATCCACAAACCCAAAGTAGGGGATTCTAAATATATAAAGCAATTATTAACAGACATAAAAAGAGAAATAGACAGTAACACAATAATAGTAGGAGACTTTAACACTCCACTTACACCAACGGATAGATCATCCAAGCAGATTATCAATAAGGAAATATTGGCCTTAAATGAAACACTAGAGAAGATGGACCTAGTACATATATACAGAGCATTCCATCCAAAAACTGAAGAATACAGGTTCTTTTCAATGCACATGAAACATTCTCCAGGATTGAACACATATTAGGCCACAAAACGAATCTCCATAAATTTAAGAAGATAGAAATAATACCAAGTGTCTTTTCTGATAACAACAGTATGAGAATGGAAATCAACTATAGGAAGAAAATCAGAAAAGCCACAAATACGTGGAGATTAAACAAAATGCTACTGAACAACGACTGGGTCAAGGAAGAAATCAAAAAATATCTGGAGACAAAAGAAAATGAAAATACGACATGTCAGAATTTATGGGATACAGCAAAAGCAGTTCTAAGAGGGAAGTTTATAGCAATACAGGCCTATCTCAACAAACAAGAAAAATCTCAAATAAACAATCTAAAAATGCACCTAAAGGAACTGGAAAAAGAAGAACAAACAAAGCCCAAAATCAGTAGAAGAAGGGAAATAATAAAAATCAGAGCAGAAATAAATGAAATAGAGACTAGAAAAAATTAATAAAACCAAGAGCTGGTTCTTTGAAAAGATCAACAAAATTGACAAACCTTTAGCTAGACTCACCAAGAAAAAAAGAGAGAAGGCACAAATAAATAAAATCAGAAATGAAAGAGTAGAAATTACAACAGACACCTCAGAAATACGAAAGATTATAAGAGAATACTATGAAAAGATATGCCAACAAATTCGACAATCTGGTAGAAAAGGATAAATTCTTAGAATCATACAACCTTCTGAAACTGGATCAAGAAGAAGCAGAGAAGTTGAATAGACCAATCACCAGTAAGGAGATCAAAAGGGTAATCACAAAACTCCCCAAAAATAAAAGTCCAGGACCAGACGGCTTCCCTGGTGAATTCTACCAAACATTCACAGAAGAATTAATACCTATCATTCTCAAACTCTTCCAAAAAATTGAGGAGGGGGGAAGCTCCCTAACTCATTCTACGAAACCGACATTACCCTGATACCAAAACCAGACAAGGAAAACACAGAAAAAGAAAATTACAGGCCCATATCACTGATGAACATCGATGCAAAACACCTCAACAAAATACTAGCAAACCACATAAAAAAATACCTTAAAAAGATTACACACCATGATCAAGTAGGATTTATTCCAGGTATGCAGGGATGGTTCAACATTCTCAAATCAATCAACGTAATACACCACATTAATAAAATGAAGAATAAAAATCACAGGATCATCTCAATAGATGCAGAGAAAGCATTTCACAAGATAGAGCATCCATTTATGATAGAAACTGTGAATAAGATGGGGATAGAAGGAAAGTACCTCAACGTAATAAAGGCCATATATGACAAACCCACAGCTAATATCATCCTCAATGGTGAAAAACTGAAACCTATCCCTCTAAGAGCAGGAACCAGAGAAGGATGCCCACTGTCAGCATTCCTATTTAACATAGTACTGGAAGTCCTAGCCAGAGCAATCAGGCAAGAGATAGAAATAAAAGGGATCCAAATTGGAAAGAAGAAGTGAAACTCTCACTATTTGCAGATGACATGATTTTATATATAGAAAACCCTAAATAATACACCAGAAAACTTTTAGAAGTAATAAATGAATACGGTAAATTTGCAGGTTACAAAATCAACGTACAAAAATAAGTTGTATTTCTATAGACTAACAAATTTGTAGCAGAAAGAGAAATTAAGAATACCATCTCATTTACAATTGCAACAAAAAGAATAAAATACCTAGGAATAAACTTAACCAAAGAGGTGAAAGATCTGTACATCGAAAACTATAAAACATTTCTAAAAGAAATTGAAGAAGACACAAAGAAATGGAGAGATATTCCATGCTCTTGGATTGGAAGAATTAACATAGCTAAGATGTCCATACTTCCTAAAACTATGTATAGATTCAATGCATTCCCTATCAAAGTTGCAACAATATTTTTGAGAGAAATAGAACAAAGTGTCCTAAAATTCACATAGAACAACAAAAGACCTCAAATAGTTAAAGGAATCCTGAGAAAAAGGACAAAGCTGGAGGTACCACACACCTTGATTTCAAAATATACTACAAAACAGCATGGTACTGACACAAAAACTGACACACAGATCAATGGAATAGAAACAAAAGCCCAGAAATAAACCCACACATCTATGGACAGCTAATCTTTGACAAAATAGCCAAGAACATACAATGGAGAAAAGAAAGCCTCTTCAACAAATGGTGTTGGGAAAACTGGATAGCCATATGCAAAAAAATGAAAGTAGTCCCTTACCTTACACCATACACAAAAATTAACTCATAATGGATTAAAGATTTGAATGTAAGACCTGAAAATATGAAACTTCTAGAAGAAAACTTGGGCAGTACACTCTTTGACATCGGTCTTAGCAAAATATTTACAAGCACCATGTCTGACTGGGTAAGAGAAACAATAGAAAAAATAAACAGATGAGAATACATCAAACTAAAAAGCTTCTGGACAGCAAAGGAAAACCATCAATAAAAGGAAAAGACAACCTAACAATTGGGAGAAAATATTTGCAAACCATACATCTGATAAGGGGTTAATCTCTAAAATATATAAAGAACTCATGTGTCTAAACACCAAAAAACTAACAAACCAATTAAAAAATGGACAAAAGACCTGAACAGACATTTCTCCAAAGATATACAGATGGCCAACAGACACACGAAATGATGTTCAAAATCATTAACTATAAGGGAAATGCAAATCAAAACTACAATGAGATATCACCTCACGCCCGTCAAAATGGCTATAATGAACAAGACATGAAACAACATGTGTTGGAGAGGATGTGGAGAGAAGGGAACAATCATACACTGCTGGTGCGTGTGCCAACTGGTGCAGCCACTATGGAAAACAGTGTGGAGATTCCTCAAAAAATCAAGGATAGAACTACCATATGATCCAGCTATTCCACTGCTGGGTATTTATACAAAGAAATTGAAAACACCAATGCATAAAGAAACATGCACCACTGTGTTCATTGCAGTGTTATTCACAATAGTCAAGACTTGGAAGCAACATAAGTGACCATCAAGGGACGAATGGATAAAGAAGATATGGTATATAAAGTAAATGGAGTACTACTCAGCCATAACAAAAGATGAAATCCAGCCATTTGTGACTACATGAATGGACAATAAAGGTATTAAGAAAAGTGAAATAAGTCAGAGGGAGAAGGTCAAATATGGTATGATTTCCTTCATTAAGTAGTATATAATAAAAAAAAATAAAACACTTAGAGACAGAGATTGGATTGGTGGTTACCAGAAGGGAAGGGGGGAGGGAGGAGGGCGAAAGGGATAATTTGTCACGTGTGTGTGGTGATGAGTTGTAATTAGTATTTGGGTGGTGAACATGATGGAATCTATGCAGAAATAGAAGTATAACGATGTACAACTGAAATTTGTACAATGTTGTAAATCAATGTTACTGAAATAAAAATAATTAAAAAAAATAAGACAGTGCCAGCTCAAAGGAAGGTGTGATTAATTCTGATGGCCCAAAATGGGAATCTGTGCTAAAACTTGTTTAGGTATTATGTGATCCTTACTAGCTGGAAAGAAGGGAGATGTGGCATCGAGTTATTTTCACGACTGGGTGCTATACATGGTTTGGATCAGCTCCACTCTGGATTGCCAATCCTGTAGAAACCTGTTGCCAGACCTGCCCTGAGAAGACGGGATCAGAACACTGCCTTCTGAAAGCCATGTGAGAATTATTCACAAAGGCCTTAAATATCATTATGTTCTAAACCTGATTTAGCTGTGCGATCCTTACTAGCTGAAAGTTAGAGAGATGGGGCATCAAGTTATTTCCAGGAATGGGTGTCATACCTAGGTATGCTCAGCTGTGGGAATCATTGCCAGTCCTATACAAAAATTACTAGACAGCATCTTGCAACATTTAATAAGAAAGTGCTTCCTCAAAGAAACGTGTTCTTTTTTATCAAGTCCTCAATATGAGATTTTGTGTCCAAACATGTTTAGGTGTGATGTGATCTTTACTAACTGGAAGTAAGGGAGATGGGTCACGAAGTTATTTCCAGGAGTTGGTGTCATACCCAGTTTAGCTCAACTCTGGGAATCATTGCCATTCCTACGCAAACATGTTGCCAGACAGCAGCATGCAACTTTGAATCAGAAAGTGCTTCCTCAAAGGAATGTGCATTTTCTTCTCAAGGCCCAAATCATTAATCTCTGCCAAAACTTCTTTCGGTATTATGTGATCCTTACTAGATGGAAGTAAACAAGATGGGGCATGAAGTTATTTCCAGGAGTTGGTGTCATACCCACTTTGGCTCAGCTCTGGGAATCCTTGCCACAGTCAAACAAACTTGTTGTTAGACAGCAACATGCAACTTGTAATAAGAAAGTGCTTTCTCAAAGCAACGTGCTATTTCTTCTTAAGGCCCAAAAATGGGAATCTCTGCCAAATCATGTTTAGGTATTATGCAATCCTTATTAGGTGGAAGTAAGGGAGATGGGTCATGAAGTTATTTCCAGCAGTTGGTATCATACCATGTTTAGCTCAGCTCTGGGAATCATTGCCAGTCCTATATAAACTTGTTGCTAGACAGCAACTTGCAACTTGGAATCAGAAAATGCTTCCTCAATGGAACGTGCAATTTCTTCTAAAGTCTCCATCATTAATGAGTGACAAAACATCTTTAGGTTTTATTTGATCCTTACTAGCGGCAAGTAACGGAGATGGGGAATGAAGTTATTTTCAGGAAAGCATAATATTCATGGTTTGGCTCATCTTCACAGTGGATTGCCAAACCTATGCAAACCTGTTGCCAGAACTGCCCTGAGATGACAGTATCAGAATACCATCTTATGAAAGGCATGTGACATTCCTTCTCAATGGCCATAAATATCATCATGTTCTAAAGCTGGTTTAGGTGTGAGATCCTTATTTGCTGAAAGTAAGGGACATGGGGAATGAAGTTGTTTCCGGGAATAGGTGTCATACTCAGTTTAGCTCAGCTCTGGAAATCATTGTCAGTCCTATAAAAAAATGATGCTAGACAGCAACTTGCAACTTGGAATCAGAAAGTCCTTCCTCAAAGGAATGCACAATTACTTCTCATGGCCCCAAACATTAAACTATTCCAAAACTTCTATAGGTATTATTTCATCCTTACTAGCTGGAAGTAAGGGAGATGGGGTATTGGGTTATTTTAAGGAATGGGTAATAGTCATGGACTGGCTCAGCTCCACACTGGAATGCCAATCTTATACAAACCTATTGCCAGACCCATCCTGAGAATCCAGGATCAGAACACTGCCTTCTGAAAGGCATGTGTGATTCCTTCTCAATGGCCGTAAATATCACCATGTTCTAAACCTGGTTTAAGTGTGAGATCCTTACTAGCTGAAAGTAAAGGAGATGGGGAATGAAGTTCTTTACAGGAATAGGTGTAATATCCAGTTTAGCTCAGCTCTGGGAATCATTCCGGTCCTATAGAAACTTGTTGCTAGACTGTAACTTGCAACATGTTATCAGAAAGTGCTTGTTCAAAGGATAAGTTAATTTCTTGTCAAGGTCCTTAACATTAATCTGTGTGAAAACTTGTTTAGGTATTATGTGATCATTACTAGCGGGAATTAAGGGGGATGGGGCCTGAAGTTATTTCCTGGAGTTGGTGTCATACCCAGTTTTGATCAACTCTGGGTCATCTGTGCCAGTCCTTTTCAAACTTGTTGCTTGACAGCAACTTGCAACTTGGTATCAGAAAGTGCTTCCTCAAAGGATCACGTAATTTTTTCACCAGGCCCTAAACGGTAATCTGGACCAAAAATTCTTTAAGTATTATATTATCCTTACTAGCTGGAAGTAAGGGAGTTGGGGAATGAAATTATTTTCAGGAATGAGTAATATCCATGCTTTGCTTCATCTCCACTCTGGGTTGACAATCCTATACAAACCTGTTGCCACAACATCCCTGAGAAGCCAGGAACAAAACACTGCCTTCTGAAAGACATGTGAGATTCCTTCTCAATATCCACAAATATCACCATGTACTAAACCTGGTTTAGGTATGACAATCTTACTAGATTAAAGTTAGTGAGATGGGACATGAATTTATTTCCAGAAATGTGTGTCATACCCTGTTTAGCTCAGCTCGGGAAATCATTGCAATACCTATACAAGCTTGTTGCTAGACAGCAACTTGCAATGTGGAATCAGAAACTGCTTTCTCCTAGGTACATGCAAATTCTTCTCAGTGCCCCAACGTGAATCTGTGCCAATTCGTGCTTAGGTATTTTTTGATCCTTTCTAGATGGATATAAGGGAGATTGGGCATGAAGTTATTTTCAGGAATGGGTAATATTCATGGTTTGGCTCAGCTCCACACTGGATTGGCAATCCTAGAGAAATCTGTTTCCAGACCTGCCCTGTGAAACCAGGATCGGAACACTTCCCTATGAAAGGCTTTTGATTTTCCTTCTCAATGGCCTTAAGTATTATCATGTTGTAAAACTGGTTTAGGTGTGTGATCCTTACTAGCTGAAAGCAAGGGAGATGGGGCGTGAAGTTACTTCCAGGTGTTGGTGTCATACCCAGATTAGCTCAGCTCTGGGATTTATTGCCAGAGCTATGCAAATGTGCTGCTAGACAGCAACTTGAAACGTGGAATCAGAAAGTGCTTCCTAAAAGGAACGTGCTATTTCTTCACAAGGCCGCAAACATTAAAATATTTGGGATTTATGTGTTCATTGTTAGCTGGAGGTAAGGGAGATGGGGCATGAAGTTATTTCCAAGAGTTTGTGTGATACCCAGCTTACCTCAGCTCTGGTAATCATTGTGAATCTTATACAAACTTGTTGCCAGACAGCAACATGCAACTTGGAATCAGAAAGTGCTTCCTCAAAGGAACGTGCTATTTCTTCTCAAGGCCCCATAATGTGAATCCGTGCAAAAACTTGTGTAAGTGTTATGTGATTCTTACTAGCTTGAAGAAAGGGAGATAGGGCAAGAAGTTATTTTCAGGTATGGGTAATATTCATGGTCAGGCTCAGCTCCACTTTGGATTGCAAATACTATAGAAACCTGTTGCCAGACCTTCCCTAAGAAACCACGATCAGAACTCTGCCTTCTGAAAGGCATGTGAGATTCCTTCTCAACATCTGTAAATATCATCATGTTGTAAACCTGGTTTATGTTTGAGATCCTTGTTAGCTGGAAGTAAGTGAGATAGGGCATGAAGTTATTTCTAGGAAAGTGTGTCATACACAGTTTTGCTCAGCTCTGGAAATCATTCCCAGTCCTATTCAAACCTGTTGCTACACAGCAACTTGTAACTTGGAATCTTAAAGTGTTTCCTCAAAGGAACAAGAAATTTCTTCTCAAGGCCCCAAACATTAATCTGTGCCAAATCTTCTTTAGGTATTATGTGATCCTTATTAGCTGGAACTAGGGAGATGGGGCATGAAGTTATTTCCAGGATTTGGCGTCATAGCCAGTTTAGCTCAGCTCTGGCAATCATTTACACTCCTATACATACGTTGCTAGACAGCAACTTGCAACTTGGCATCAGAAAGTGCTTCCTGAAAGGAAAGTTCAAATTCCTCTAAAGGCCCCAAACACTAATCTGTGCAAAAACTTCTTTATGTGTTATGTGACCCTTAGAGATGGAAGTAGGGGAGATGGGCCATGAAGTTATTTCCCGGTCTTGGTGTCATACCCAGTTTAGCTCAGCTTTGGTAATCATACCAGTCCTATGCAAACGTGTTGCTAGAAAGAAACATGCAACTTGGAATCAGAAAGTGCTTCCTCAAACGAGCGTTCTATTTCTTCTCAAGGCCGTGAAATGGGTATTTCTGCCAAAACTTCTCAAGGTATCATGTGATCCTTACTAGATGCTAGTAGGGGATATGGGACATGACGTTATTTCCAGGAGATGGTGTCATACCAAGATTAGCTCATCTCTGGTAATCATTGCCAGTCCTATGAAAACTTGTTACTAGACAGCAACTTTCAACTTGTAATAAGAAATTACTTCCTCTAAGAAATGTGCTATTTCTTCTCACTGACCCAATAAGAGAATCTGTGCCAAATCTTGTTTAGGTTTTATGCGATCCATACTAGCTAGAAGTAAGTGAGATGAGGCACGAAGGTATTTCCGGGAGTTTTTGTCATAACCAGTTTACCTCAGATCTGGGATTCCTTGTCACTCATATACAAACTTGTTGCTAGACAGCAACATGCAACCTGGAATCACAACTTGCTTCTTCAAAGGAACATGCAATTTTTTTCTCAAGGCCCCAAAATGGGAATCTGTGCCAAAACTTGTTTAAGTATTATGTGATCCTTACTAGCTGGAACTAAGGGAGATGGGGCATGAAGTTATTTCCAGGAGTTGGTCTCATACCCAATTTTGCTCAGCTCTGGGAATCATTGCCAATCCTTTGCGAACTTGTTGCTAGACAGCAACTTGCAACATGTAATCAGAAAGTGCTTCCTCAAAGGAACGTGCAAGTTCTTCTAAAGGCCACATATATTTTCTTTCCCAAAACTTCGTTAGGTATTATGTGATTCTTCCTAGCTGGAAGTAAGGGAGATGGGGCATGAAGTCATTTCCAGAAGTTGGTGTCATATCCAGTTTAGCTCAGCTCTGGGATTCAGTTGTAGTCATTTACAAACATGTTGGTAGAGAGCAACTTACAGCATGGTATCAGAAAGTGTTTCCTCAAAGCAACGTGCAATTTATTTTTAAGACCACAAACATTAATCTATGCCAAAACTTCTTTAGATATTATGTGATCCTTACTAGCTGGAAGTAAGGAAGATGGGGCATGAAAATATTTCCAGGAATGTGTGCCATACACAGTTTTGCTCAGCTCTGGGGATCATTGCCAGTCTTATACAAACTTGTTGCTAGACAGCAACATGCAACTTGTATTAAGAAAGTGCTTCCACAAAGAGACATGCTATTTCTTCTCAAGGCCCTAATATGGGATTCTGGGCCAAAATGTGTTTAGATATCATGTGATCCTTACTAGCTCTATGTAAGAGAGATGGGCATGAAGATATTTCCAGTAGCTCATGTCATACCCAGAGTAGCTCATCTCTTAGAATCATTGCCAGGCCTATGCAAACTTGTTACTAGACAGCAAATTGCAACTTGTAATCAGAAAGTGCTTCCTCAAAGGAATGTGCAATTTCTTCTCAAGGCCCCAACTTTAATGTTTGGGAAATCTTGTTTAGGTATTATGTGATCATTACTAGATCGAGGTAAGTGAGTTGTGTCATGAAATTATTTTAAGGAATGTGTAATATTCATCCTTTTGATCAGCTCCACAGTGGATTGCGAATATTATACAATTCTGTTGCGAGACCTGCCCTGAGAAGCCAGGATCAGAACATTGTCATCTGAAAGTCATGTGATATTCCTTGTCAATGGCCATAAATATCATCACATTCTAAATCTGGTCTAGATGTAAGATCCTTAATAGCTGAAATTAAGGTTGATGGGGCATGAAACTATTTCCAGGAATGGGTGTCATAAACAGTTTGGCTCAGATCTAGGAATCCTTGCCAGTCCTATAAATACTTGTTGATAGACAGCAACTTGCAACATGTAATAAGAATTTGCTTCCCCAAAGGACAGTACAAGTTCTACTCAAGGCCACAAACATTAATCTGTGCCAAAACTTGTTTAGGTATTATGTGATGCTTAATAGCTGGAAGTAAGGGTGATTTGGCATGAATTTATTTCTAGGAGTTTGTGTCATACCTAGTTTAGCTCAGCTCTGGATATCTTTGCCATAACTTGCAAACTTGTTGCTAGACAGCAACTTGCAAAATGGAATCAGAAAGCGCTTCCTCAAAGGAACGTGCAATTTCTACTCAAGGGCCAAACATTAATCTGTTCCAAAACTACTTTAGGTATTATGTGATCCTTACTAGCTGGAAGGAAGGGAGATAGGGCATGAAGTTATTTTAAGGAATGGGTAATATACATCATTTGACTCAGCTCCACTCTGGATTGCCAATCCTATACAAAGCTGTTGCCGGACCTGCCCTGAGAAGCCAGAGTCATAACCCTGCCTTCTGAAATTCATGTGAGAATCCTTCTCAATAACCGTAAATATCATCATGTTCTCAACCTGGTTTAAGTGTGATATCCTTACTAGCTGTATGTAAGCGAGATGGGGCATGAATTTATTTCCAGGAATGGGTCTTATACCCAGTTTACCTCAGGTCTGGAAATCATTGCCAGTCCTATAAAAACTTGTTTCTAGAAAGCAAATTGCAACTTGGAATCAGAAAGTGCTTCCTCAAAGGAAAGTGCAATTTCTTCTCAAGGCCGAACTAATTAATCTCAGCCAAATCTTCTTTTTTATTGTGTGATCCTTACTAGCTGATATGAAGGGAGATGGGGCATGAAGTTATTTCCAGGAGTTGGTTTCATACACAGTTGAGCTCAGCTCTGAAATTCATTGCCAGTCCTTTAAAAACTTGTTGGTAGACAGCAGCAAATTGCAAAATGGTATCAGACATTCTTTCCTCAAAGCAATGTTCAATTTCTTCTAAAGGCCCCAAATATTAATGTGTTCCAACACTTATTTAGATAATATTTGATCCTTAGTATTTGGAAGTATGGGAGATGTTGCATGAAGTTATTTCCAGGAATGTGTATCATAGACAGTTTCGTTCATATCTGGGAATCATTGCCAGTCCTATACAAACTTGTTGCTAGACAGCAACATGCAACTTGTATTAAGAACGTGGTTCCTCAAAGAAACGTGCTATTTCTTCTCAAGGCCCCAATATAGGATTCTCTGCCAAAACTTGTTTATGTATCATGTGATCATTACTAACTGGAAGTAAGGGAGATGAGGCAAGAAGTTATTTCATGGAGTTGGTGTCATACCCAGATTAGCTCAGCTCTCAGATTCATTGCCAATCCTATACAAACTTGTGGCTAGAAAGCAACTCCCAACTTGAAGTCTGAAAGTATTTCCTCAAAGGAACATGGAATTTTTTCTCAAGGCCTGAAACATTAACTCGTGCCAAAACTTCTTTAAGTATTATGTGATCCTTACTAGCTGGAAGTAAGGGAGATGGGGCATGAACTTATTTTCAGGAATGGATAATATTCATGGTTTGGCTCAGCTCTACTCTGGATTGCCAATGATATGCAGACCTGTTGAAAGACATGCCCTGAAAAGCCAGAATGGGAACAATGCCTTCTGCCAGGCATGTGAGATTCCTTCTCAATGGCCATAAATATCATCTTGTTCTAAACATGGTTTAGGTGTGAGATACTTACTAGGTGAATGCAAGGGAAATGGGGCATGAAGTTATTTCCAGGACTGTGTGTTATACCCAGTTTATCTCAGCTCTTGGAATTTTTGTCAGTCCTGTACAAACTTGTTGCTAGCCAGCAACTTGTAACTTGGAATCAGAAAGTGCTTCCGCAAAGGAATGTGCATTTTATTCTCAATGCCCAAAACATTAATTTGTGACACAACTTCTTTAGGTATTATGTGTTCCTTACTAGATTTAAGTCAGGGAGATTGGGCATTAGGTTATTTCCAGGAGTTGGTGTCATACCTTGTTTAGCTTAGCAAGGGAATCATTGCCCTGTCCTATATAATCTTGTTGCTAGACAGCCACTTGCCACTTGGAATCACAATGTGCTTCCTGCAAGGAACATGCTATTCCTTCTCAATGTCCCAAAATGGGAATTTATGCCAAAACTTCTTTAGGTATTATGTGATCCTTACTAGCTGTGAGTAAGGAAGATGGGTCTGAATTTGTTTTCAGGAATGGGTAATACTCATGGTTTGGCTCAGCTCTACTCTTTATAGCCAATCGTATATAAACCTGTTGCCAGACCTGCCCTGAGAAGCCAGGATCACTACAATTCCTTCTGAAAGGCATGTGACATTCCTTCTCAAGGGTCGTAAATATCATCATGTTCTAAACCTGGTTGAGTGTGAGATCCTTACTAGCTGAAAGCAATGGATGTGGGACATGAAGTTTTTTCCAGGAATGGGTATCATAACCAGATTAGCTCAGCTCGGGGAAACATTGTCAGTTCTATACAAACATTGCTAGACAGCAACTTGCAACTTCGAATCAGAAAATGCCTCCTCAAAGGAACATCCAATTTCTACTCAAGGCAGAAATCTTTATTCTTTGCCCAAACTTGTTTAGCTATTATGTGAACGTTACCAGCTGGAAGCATGGGAGATGGGGCATGAAGTTATTTCCAGGGGCTGGTGTCATATCCAGTTCAGCTCAGCTCTGGGAATCATTGCTATTCCTATACAAACTTGTTGCTATACAGCAACTTGCAACTTGGAATCCAAAGGTGCTTCCTCAAAGAAACGTTCAATTACTTCTTAAGGCATATAACATTAATATGTGCCAAAACTTCTTTACTTTTATGTGATCCTTACTAGCTGGAATGCAGGGAGATGGGGTATGAAGTTATTTCCAGAATTTGGTGTCATACCCTCTTTAGCTAAGCTTTGGCAATCATTGCCTGTCCTATGCAAACTCGTTCTTCGACAGCAACTTGCAACTTGTATGGAGAAAGTGATTCCTCAAAGCAACGTGCTGTTCCTTCTCAACGCCCCAATATGGGAATCTGTGCCAAAACTTGCTTAGGTATTATGTGATACTTACAAGCTGGAAGAAAGGGAGATGTGGTAGGAAGTTATATCCAGGAGTTGGTGTGAAAGCCAGTTTAGCTCAGCTCTGGGTATCATTGCCTGTCCTATGCAAACTTGATCCTAGACTGCAACTTGCAAGTTGGAATTAGAAAGTGCTTCCTCAAAGGAACGTGCAATATCATCTCAAGGCCCAAACATTAATCTGTGCCAAAACTTCTTTAGATATTTTGTGATCCTTACTAGCTGGAAGTAAGGGAGATGGGGTATGAAGTTATTTCCCGGAGTTGGTGTCTTTCCCAGTTTAGCTCAGCTCTGGGAATCATTGCCTGTCCTGTACAAACATGTTGCTAGACAGCAACTTGCAACATGGAATCGGAAAGTGCTTCCTCAAAGGAACGTGCTATTACTTTTCAAGGCCACAAATATTAACCTGTGCCAAAACTTGTTTAGGTATTATGTAAACCTTATTAGCTGGAAGTAAGGGAGACGGGGCATGAAGTTATTTCGAGGAGATCGTATCATACCCAGTTTAGCTCACCTCTGGGAATCATTGCCAGACCTATGCAAACTTATTGCTAGGCAGCAATTTGCAACCTAAAATCAGAAAATGCTTCCCCAAAGTAACGTGCAATGTCTTCGGAAGGCCCCATACATTAATGTGTGTCCAAACTTCATTAGTTATTACATCATCCTTACTAGCTGGAAGTAAGGAACTTGGCGCAGGAAGATATTTCCGTGAGTTGGTGTCATGCCGAGTTTAGCTCAGCTCTGGGAATCATTGCCAGTCCAATACAAATGTTCCTTGACAGCAACTTTCAAATTGGAATCAGAAAGATCTTCCCAAAGGATCATGCAATTTCTTCTCAATGCCTCAAAGAGTAATTTGTGCCAAAACTTGTTTAGGCATTATGTGATCCTTAATAGCTGAGAGTAAGGAAGATGGGTCGTGAAGTTATTTCCCAGGAGTTGGTGTCATATCCTGTTTAGCTCAGGTGTGGCGATCACTGGCATTTCTATACACACGTCACTAGACAGCAGCTTGCAACTTGGAATCAGAAAGTGCTTACTCAAAGGAACGTGCAATTTCTTCTCAAGGCCCCAAACATTAATCTGTGCCAAAACTTGTTTAGGTATTTTGTGCTCCTTACTTGCTGGATGCAAGGGAGGTGGGGCATGAAATTATATCCAGGAGTTGGTGTCATACCCAGTTTAGCTCAGCTCTGAGAATCATTGCCAGTCCTATAGAAACTTGTTTCTAGACAGCAACTTGCTACTTGGTATCAGAATGTGCATCCTCAAAGGAACATTCAGTTACTACTCAAGCCCCCAAACAATAATCTCTACCAAAACATCTTTAGGTATTATGTGATCCTAACAAGCTGGAAGTATGGGAGAAGGGGTATGAAGGTATTTAAAAGAATGGGTAATATTCATGGTTTTGCTTAGCTCCACTCTGGATTGCCAAACCTATACAAAGCTTTTGCCATACCTGACCTAAGAAACCAGGTTCAGGACACTGCCTTCTGAAAGGAATGTTAGATTCATTCTCAATGACCCTAAATATCATCATGTTCTAAACCTGGTTTGGTATGAATTTTACTAGATTAAAGTAAGGGAGATGGGGCATGAAGTTATTTCCTGGAGTTGGTGTCACACACGGTTTAGCTCAGTTTTGGGAATCATTGCCAGTCCTATGCAAAATTGTTACTAGACAGCAACTTGCAACTTGTAATAAGAAAGTAATTCCTCAAAGCAAAGCACTATTTATTCTCAAGGCCCCAATATGGGAATCTGTGCCAAATCTTGTTTAGGTATTATGTGATCCTTACTGGCTGGAAGTAAGGGAGATGGGGGATGAAGTTGTTTCCAGGATTTTCTGTCATACCCAGTTTAGCTCAGCTCTGTGAATCATTGCCATCCTATACAAGCTTGTTCCTAGACAGCAACGTGTAACTTGGAATCAGATAATGGTTCCTCAAATGAACATGCAATTCTTTTTAAGGGCCCCAATTTGGGAATATGTGCCAAAAATTGTTTAGGTATTATGTGATCCTTAATAGCTGGAAGTAAGGGACATGGGGAATGAAGTTGTTTCCAGGAGTGTGTGTCATACCAAGATTAGCTCAGCTCAGTGAATCATTTCCAGTCCTATACAAGCTTGTTGCCATACAGCAACAAGCAACGTGTAATCAGAAATTGCTTCAGTAGAGGAACGTGTAATTTCTTCTCAAGGCCCCAAATATTAATCTGTGCCAAATCTTGATTTGGTACTCTTTGACCGTTACTAGCTGCAATTAAGGGAGATGGAGCATGAAGCTATTTCAAGGACTTGGTGTAATACCCAGTTGAGCTCAGCTCTCAGTATCATGGCCAGCACTATGCAAACTTCTTGCTAGACAGCAACTTGCAACGTGGAATCAGAAAGTGCTTCCTTACAGCAAGGAGCAATTTCTTCTCAAGGCCCCAAGCATTAAACTGTGCCAAATCTTGTTAGGTATTATGTGCTCCTTACTAGCTGGAAGTAAGACAGGTGTGGCATGAATTTATTTACAGGAATGGGGAATATTCATGGTTTGGCTCAGCTCCGTTCTGGTTTATCATGCAATTTCTTCTCAACGCCCCAAAATCGGAATCTCTGCCAAAACTTCTTTTGGTATTATGGGATAATTACTAGCTGGAAATCAGGGAGATGGCCCCTGAAAATACTTCTAGTAGTTGGTCTCATACCCAGTTTAGTTCAGCTCTCTGAAACATTGCCACTCCTATAGAAACATTGCTAGAGAGCTACTTGCAACTTGGAATCTGAAAGAGCTTCCTCAAATGAACGTCCAGTTACTTCTCAAGACCTCAACATTAATCTGTGCCAAAATTCTTTATGTACTATGTGATCCTCAATAGCTGGAAGTAAGGGAGATGGGGCATGAAGGTATTTCCCAGAGTTGGTGTCATACCCAATTTAGCTCAACTCTGGAAATCATTGCCAGATCTCTACAAGTTGTTGCTACACAGCAACTGGCTACTTGTAATCAGAAAGTGCTTCCTCAGATGATCGTGTATTTTCTTCTCAAGGCCCCAAACATTAATGTGTACCAAATCTCATAGAGGTATTATGTGGTCCTTACTTGTTGGAAGTAAGGGAGATGGGGAATGAAGTTATTTCCAGGAGTTAGTGTCATACCCAGTTTAGTATAGCTCTGGGAATCATTGCCAGACCTATGATAACTTGATGCTAGACAGCAACTTGCAACTTGGAATCAGAAAGTGGTTCCTGGAAGGAAGGTGCAGTTTCTTCTCAAGGCCCCAAACATTAATCTGTGCCAAAATTTCTATAGGTATTTTATGACCCTTACTAGCTGGAAGTAAGTGAGATGAGGCATGAAGTTATTTTCAGGAAGGGGCAATATACATGTTTTGGCTTGGCTCCACTCTGGATAGCCAATCCAATACAAACCTGTTGCCAGACCTGTCCTGAAAGGCCAGAATCAAAACACTGCCTGCTGAAAGGCATGTGGCATTCCTTCTCAATGGCCCTAAATATCATCTTTATTTTTTTTTTATTGATGTTTTAATGGTTTCTATCATTGTGAAATTTTGGGTTGTACAATTTTGTTTGTCCATCACCATATATATGTCTCCCTTCACCCCTTGTGCCCACTTGTTTGTCCATCACCATATATATGACTCCCTTCAACCCTTGTGCCCACCCCCCACCCCCCACTCCCACTGCCCCTGGTAACCACAGTCCAGTTTTCTCTGTCCATGTGTTGGTTTATATTCCACATATGAGTGAGATCATACAGTGTTTGTCTTTCTCTTTCTGGCTTATTTCACT
>CM053518.1:1814768-1862400 GCA_028646465.1 Rhinoceros unicornis
CTTTTTCCCTCTGGGTCCCTGACGTGGGAGGCTTCTCGTTTGTCCCTCTTTATCCGCTCTCTGGGGGGCTCAGATGTTGACGGTAAACAGTAGCAGTTCTGAGTCCTCTGCGCGGGAGTTTCCCACTGGCTGAGAGAGCCCGAAGAGCTGCAGTTTCCCCGCCGAGGGCCGCCCCTCCCCCCTCTCTGGGAGCCGCGCGTACCGGGATCGCTGATCTGATGGGGAGGGAGAGGAGTTCTCCTTACCTCTCCCCGCTGCCTCCGGGGGCCCAGCACGCTCCGCTCTCAGATGTGTGGCAGTGTGGCTCTTTCCGCTCTAGCTTTTCACTGTCTGGGATTCCATTGTTGGTCTGTGACTATTTCTTTTGTTGTATCTTGTCGGGGGAAGATTTCATGGAAAAGCTCACTCCGCCATGATGCTGACGTCACTCTCTCAATATCATCTTTTTTTAAAACTGGTTTAGGTATGAGATCCTTACTAGCTAAAAGTAAGGGAGATAGGGCATAAAGTTAATTCCAGGAATGGGTCTTATAACCACTTTAGCTCAGCTCTGAGAATCATTGCAAGTCCTATACGAACTTGTTGCTAAACAGTAACTTGCAACTTGGAATCAGAAAGTGCTTCCTTATAGACGTGCAATTTCTTCTCAAGTCCCGAAACACTAATATGTGCCAAATCTTGTTTGGTTGTTATGTGATCCTTACTAGCTGGAAGTAAGGGAGATTGGACATGAAATTATTTCCAGGAGTTGGGGTCATACCCGGTTTAGCTCAGCTCTGTTAATCATTGACAGTCCTATGCAAACTTGTTGCTAAACAGCAACTTGCAACTTGGAATTAGAAAGTGGTTCCTGGAAGGAAGGTGCAGTTTCTTCTCAAGGTCCCAAACATTAATCTGTGCCAAAATTTCTATAGGTATTTTATGACACTTACTAGCTGGAAGTAAGTGAGATGAGGCATGAAGTTATTTTCAGGAATGGGTAATATTCATGTTTTGGCTTGGCTGCACTCTGGTTAGCCAATCCAATACAAACCTGTTGCCAGACCTCTCCTGACCGGCCAGAATCAAAACACTGCCTGCTGAAAGGCATGTGGCATTCCTTCTCAATGGCCCTAAATATCATCTTTTTTTAAACCTGGTTTAGGTATGAGATCTTTACTAGCTGAAAGTAAGGGAGATAGTGCATAAAGTTAATTCCAGGAATGGGTCTTATAACCAGTTTAGCTCAGCTCTGAGAATCATTGCAAGTCCTATACGAACTTGTTGCTAAACAGTAACTTGCAACTTGGAAACAGAAAGTGCTTCCTCACAGACGTGCAATTTCTTCTCAAGGCCTGAAACACTAATCTGTGCCAAATCTTGTTTCGTTGTTATGTGATCCTTACTAGCTGGAAGTAAGGGAGATTGGCCATGAAGTTATTTCCAGGAGTTGGGGTCATACCCGGTTTAGCTCAGCTCTGGGAATCATTGCCAGTCCTATGCAAACTTGTTGCTAAACAGCAACTTGCAACTTGGAATCAGAAAGTTCTTCCTCAAAGGAACGTGCAATTTCTTCTTAAGGCCCAAAACTTTAATCAGTGCAAAAACTTAGACAGGTACTTTGTGATCCTTACTAGATGGAAGTAAGGCAGATGGGGCATGAGGTTATTTTCAGAAATGGGTAATATTCACCAATTAGCTCAGCTCTACTCTGGATTGTCAATCCTATACTAACCTGTTGCCAGACTTGCCTTTAAAAGGCAGGATCAGAATACTGTCTTCTGAAAGGAATGTGAGATTATTCACAATGGCCGTATATATCATCATGTTCTACACCTGGTTTAGGTTTGAAATCCTTACTAGCTGAAAGCAAGCGAGATGGGGCATGAAATTATTTCCAGGAATAGTTGTCATACCAAGTTGCACTCAGTTCTGGCAATCTTTGCCACTCCTGTACAAACTTACAGCTAGACAGCAACTTGCAACTTGTAATAGGAAAGTGCTTCCTTCAAGGAATATGTAATTTATTCTCAAGGACAAAAAAGATTACTCTGTACCAAAACTTCTTTAGTTATTATGTGATCCTTACCAGCTGGAAGTAAGAGAGATGTGGCTTGAAGTTATTTCCATTAGTTAGTTTCATACCCAGTTTAGCTCAGTTTATGAATCATTTCCAGTGCTATACAAACATCTTGCTACACTGAAAATTGCAACTTTTTCAGAAAGTGCTTCCTCAAAGGAAGGTGCAAGATCTTCACAAAGCCCCAAACATTAAATTGTGCCAAAACTTGTTTACATGTTTTGTTATATTTACTAGCTTTAAGTAAGGTAGAGGGGCAATGAAGATATTTTCACGAATGGGTGTGAAACCTGTTTAACTCAGATTTGGCTATCATGGCCAGCCCAATACATACTTGTTGTTAGACAAGAATGTTCAAAATGTAATAAGAAAGTGCCTCCTAAAAGGAACGTGCAATTTCTTGTCAATGCCCCAAACATTAATCTGTGCCAAAACATGTAGGTTTTATGTGATCCTCACTAGCTGGAAGTAAGGGATATGGAGCATGAAAATATTTCCAAGATTTCCTGTCATACCCAGTTTAGCTCAGCTCTAGAAATCATTGCCAGTCCTATAGAGACGTGTTTCTAGACAGCAACTTGAAACATGGTATCAGAAAGTGCTTCCTCAAAGGAATGTGCAATTTCTTCTCAAGACACCAAACTTTATTCTGTATTAAAACTTCTTTATGTATCACGTGATGATTAGTAGCTGGAAGTAAGGAAGCTGGGGCATGAAGTTGTTTCTAGGAGTTGATGTCATACCCAGTTTAGCTCAGCTCTGGGAATCATGCCAGTCCTATACAAACTTGTTGCTAGACAGCAATGAACAACATGGAATCACAAAGTGCTTCCTCAAAGTAATGTCCAATTTCTTCCCAAGGCCCAAAACATTAATCTGTGCCAAAACATCTTCAGGTTTTATGTGATCATTACTATCTTGAATTAAGTGAGATGGGGCATGAAGTTATTTCCAGGAGTTGGTGTCATACCAGGTTTAGCTCAGGTCTGGGTATCATCATTACCAGTCCCATACTAACTTGTTGTTAGACATCTACTTGCAACTTGTAATAAGAAATTTCTTGCTCAAGGCAACGTGCAATTTCTTCTCAAGGACCCAAAATGAGAATCTGTGCCAAAACTTGTTTTGGTATTATGTGATCCTTACTAGTTGGAAGTAAGGGAGATGGGGCTTGAAGTTACTTCAAGGAGTTGGTGTCATACCGAGATTACCTCAGCTCTGGGAATCATTGCCAGTCTTATACAAACTTGTTGCTAGAGAGCAACTTGCAACTGGGACGCAGAAATTTCTTCCTCAAAGGAGCGTGCTATTTCTTCTTAAGGCCCCCAAAATTAAAATGTGCCAAATCATCTTTAGGTAATATGTGATCCTTATTGGCTTGAAGCAAGGGAAATGGGGAATGAAGTTATTTTCAGGAATGGGAAATATTCATGATTTGGCTCAGCTCCACTTTGGATTGCCAATCCTATACAAACCTGTTGCCAGACCTGCCGTGAGAAGCCAGAATCAGAACATTGCCTTCTGAAACACCTGTGAGATTTCTTCTCAACTGCCATAAAAATCATCATTTACTAAACCTGTTTTATGTGTGAGATCCTTACAAGCTGGAATTAAGGGAGATGGGGCATGAAGTTATTTCCTGGAGTTGGTGTCATTCCAGATTAGCTCAACTTTGGGAATTATTGCCAGTCCTATGCAAACTTGTTCCTAGACAGTAACTTGTAACTTAGAAATAGAAAGTGCTTCCTCAAAGGAACATGCAATTTCTGCTCAAGGTCCCAAAGCTTACTCTGTGCCAAAACTTGTTTAGGTATTATGTGATCCTTACAATCTGGAATTAAGGGAGATGGGGCATGAAATTTTTTCCAGGAATGGGTTTCATACCCGGTTTATCTCAGCTCTTGGAATAATTTCCAGTCCTTTACATACTTGTTGCTAGACTGCAATTTGCAACTTGGAATCAGAAAGTGCTTCCTCAAAGGATCGTGCAATTTCTTCTCAAGGCCTCAAACATTAATCTGTGCCAATACATGTTTAGGAAATATATGATAAATATTATCTGGAAGTAAGGTAGTTGGAGCCTGAATGTATTTGCAGGAATGGGTAATATTCATGGTTATGTTCAGCTCCAATCTGGGTAGCCAAGCACATACAAACATTTGGCCAGACCTGCCCTGAGAAGCCAGCATCAAAACACGGCCTTCTGAAAGGCATGTGAGATTACATGGCAATGGCGATAAATATCATCATGTTCAAAACCTCGTTTAACTGTGAGATCCTTAGTAGCTGAAAGTAAGTGAGATGGGACATGAACTTGTTTCCAGGAATGCGTGTCGTACCCAATTGGGCTCAGCTCTGGTAATTTTTGCCAGTTCTTTACATTGTTGTTACTAGACAGCAACTTGTAACTTGTAACAAGAAAGTGCTTCCTCAAAGCAACCTTATTTAATCTCAAGGCCTCAATATGGGAATCTGTGCCAAGACTTGTTTAGGTATTATGTGATCCTTACTAGCTAGAAGTAAGGGAGATGGGGAATGAAGTTACTTTCAGGAATGGGTAGCAATCATGAATTGTCTCACTCCACTATGGATTGCCAATGCTATACAAATATGTTGCAAGACCTGCCCTGAGAATCTAGGATCAGAACACTGACTTCTGAAAGCTTTGTGAGATTCCTTCTCAATGGCTGTAAATATCGTCATGTTCTAAACTTTGTTTAGTTGAGAGCTCCTTACTGGCTGAAAGTAAGTGAGTTGGGGAATGAAGTTATGTCCAGGAATGGGTGTCATACCCAGTTTCCTTCAGCTCTGGAAATCACTACCAGCCCTGTGCAAACATTCCTAGACAGCAACTTGCTACTTGGAATCAGAAAGTGCTTCCTCAAAGGAATGTGAAATTTCTTCTCAAGGCCACAAACATTATTCTTTGCCCAAACTTAATTAGGTATTATATGATCCTTACTTAGTTGGAAGTAAGGGAGATTGGGCAAGAGGTTATTTCCAAGAGTTCGTTTCATACCCAGTTTAGATCAGGTCTGGGAATCAATGCCAGTCCTATACAAACTTGTTGCTAGAGAACAGATTGCACCTTGGAATGAGAAAACGTTTCCTCAAAGGAACGTGCAATTTATTCTCACGGCCCCAAACATTAATATATGCCAAATCGTCTTAAGGTAATATGTGATCCTTACCAGCTAGAAGTAAGGGATGTGTGGTATGAAGTTATTTGCAGGAGTTGGTGTCATACTAAGTATAACTCAGCTCTGGTAATAATTGCCAGTCCTATAGAAACTTGTTGCTAGACAGTAACTTCCAAATTGGAATAAAAAAGTGCTTCCTCAACGGAACGTTCATTTTCATCTCAAGGACCCACCCTAAAGCTGTGCCATAACTTCTCTAGGTATAAGGTAATCCTTACTAGCTGGAATTAAGGGAGATAGGGCATGAAGTTATTTTCAGGAATGGGTAATATTCATGATTTTTCTAAGCTGCACTCTGGATTGCCAATCCTATACAAACCTGCTGCCAGACATGCCGTTAGAAGCCAGAAGAAGAACACTGCCTTATGAAAGACATGTGATATTCTTTCTCAATGGCCATAAATATTATCATGTTGTAAACCTGGTTTAGGTGTGAGACCCTAACTAGCTGAAAGGAAGGGAGATGGGGCATGAAGTTATTTCCAGGAATGGGTGTCATACCCAGATTAGCTCAGCTTTCGGAATCAGTGCCAGTCCTATACAAATTTGTTGCTTGACAGCAACTTGCAACTTGGAATCACAAAGTGCTTCAACAAAGGAAAGTGCAATTACTTCTCAAGGCCCGAAATGTTAAAGTGTGCCAAAACTTCTTTTGGTATTAAGTGATCGTTAATAGCTGGAAGAAAGGGAGATGGTGCATGAAGATATTTCCAGGTGTTGGTGTCATACCCAGTTTAGCTCAACTCTGGGAATCATTGCCAGACCTATACAAACTTGTTGCAAGACGGCAACCTTCAACTTGGAATCAGAAAGTGCTTCCTCAAAGGAATGTTCAATTACTTCTCAAGGCCCCAAACATTAATCTTTGCCAAAACTTCTCTGTGTATTATGTGATTCTTACCAGCTGGTGATAAGTGAGATGTGGAATGAAGTTGTTTCTATGAGTTGGTGTCATACCCAGTTTAGCTCAGCTCTGGGTATCATTGCCAGTCCCATGCAAACTTGTTGCTAGACAGCAACTTGCATCTTTAATAAGAATGTGCTTCTTCAAAGCAATGTGCTCTTTATTCTCAAGGCCCCAAATTGGGAATCTGTGTCAAAAATTCATTAGGTATTTTGTGATCCTTACTAGCAGGATATAAGGGAGATGGGGCATGAAGTTATTTCCAGGAGTTAGATCTCACACCCAGTTCAACTCAGGTCCGGTAATCATTGCCAGTCATACGCAAACTTCTTGCTAGACAGCATCTTGCAACTTGGAATCAGAAAGGGATTCCTCAAGGGAATGTGCAATTTCTTCTCAAGGCCACAAATATTAATCTGTTCAAAAACTTCTTTACGTATATTGTGATCCTTACTAGCTGCAAGTAAGGGAGATGGGGCATGAAGTTATTTCCAGGGGTTGGTGTTGTACCCAGTTCAGTTCAGCTCAGCCCTGGGAATCATTGGCAATCCTACAGAAACTTGGTGCTAGACAGCAACGTGCAACTGGGAATCAGAAAGTGCTTACTCAAAGGAATGTGCAATTACTTCTCAAGGCCCCAAACCTTAATATGTGTCAAAACATCTTTAGATATTATGTGATCCTTTCCAGCTGGAAGTAAGGGAGATAGTACAAGAAGTTATTTCCAGGATTTCGTTTCATACCCAGTTTAGCTCAGCTCTTGGAATCATTGCAACTCCTATACAAAAGTTTCTAGACAGAAAATTGCGACTTGAAATCAGAAACCACTTCCTCAAGGGAACATACAATTTCTTCTGAAGGCCCCAAACATTAATCTGTGCCATAAACTTGTTTAAGTAATATGTTTTATTATTTGCTGGAAGTGAGTTAGGGCATGAAATTATTTCCAGGAGTTGGTGTCATACCCTGTTTAGCTCAGCTCTGAAAATCATTGCCAGTCCTATAGAAACTTGTTGCTAGACAGCAACTTGCTACTTGGAATCAGAAAGTGCTTCCTCAAAGGAACGTACAATTTTTTCTCAAGCCCCCAAACATTAATCTGTGCCTTAACTTGTTTAGGTAATATGTGATCCTTACTAGCTGAAAGTAAGGGGGATGTAGCATCACGTGTTTTTAGGAATGGGTAATATTCATGGTTTGGCACAGCTCCATTCTGTATTACCATCGTATACAAACCTGTTGCCAGACCTGCCCTGAGATTTCAGCATAAGAACACTGCCTTCTTAAAGGCATGTGAGATTCCTTCTCAACGGCCATACATATCATCATGTTTTAAACCTGCTTTAGGTGTGAGATCCTTACTAGAGGGAAGTAAGGGAGATGGAGTATGAAGTTATTTCCAGGAATGTGTGTTAATCCCAGTTTAGCTCAGCTCCGGCAATCATTGCCAGTCCTATATATGCTTGTTGCCCTATGGCAAATTGCAACTAGGAATTAAAAATTGCTTCCTCAAAGGAACGTGCAATTTCTTCTCAAGGCCCAAAACATTAACCTGTGCCGAAACATCTATAGGTGTTAGGTGATCCTTACTAGCTGGAAGTAAGAGAGATAGAGCATGAAGTTATTTTCAGGAATGGGTAATAGCCATGAATTGGCTCAGCTCCACTCTGGATTGCCAATTTATACAAACCTCTTGCCAGACCTGCCCTGAGAAGACAGGATCTGTTCACTGCCTTCTGAATGGCATGTGAGATCCTTCTCAAGGGCCGTAAATATCATCATATTCTATACCAGGTTTAGGTGTGTGATCCTAACTAGCTGGAATTCATTTAGATGGGGCCTGAAGTTATATTCCTTAGTTAGTGTCACACCCAGATTAGCTCACCTCTGAGAATCATTGTCAGTCCTATACAAACTTATTGCTAGACAGCAACTTGCAAATAGGAATCAGAATGTGCTTCCTCAAACGAGGGTGCAATATCTTCTCGAGGCCCCAAACCTTAATCTGTGCCAAAAGTTCTCTAAGTGTATGTGATCCTTCCAAACTGGAATTAAGGTATATGGGGCATGAATTTTCTTCCCGGAGTAGTAGTCATAACGAGTTTATCTCAGCTCTCGAATCATTGCCCGTCTTATGCAAACTTGATGCTTGACAGCAACTAGACACTTCGACTCAGACAGAGCTTTATCAAAGGAAGCTGCAATTTCTGCTCAAGGCCCCAAACATTAGTCTGTGCCAAAACTTATTTAGATATTATGTGATTCTTACTGGCTGATAGTAAATGAGATGTGGTATGAAGTTATTTCATTGAGTTGGTGTCATACCCAGTTTATATCACCTCTGGGAATCTTTGCCTGTCCTTTGCAAACTTGTTGCTAGACAGCAACTTGCATCATGGAATCAGAAATTGCTTCATCAAGGTAATGTGCAGTTTCTTCTCAAGGCCCCGGACATTAATCTGTGCCAAAACGTCTTTAGGTATTATGTGATCCTTACTAGCTGGAAGTAAAGGAGATGAGGCATGCAGATATTTCCAGGAGTTGGTGTCATACCCAGTTTAGCTCAGCTGTGGGAATCATTGCCAGACCTATGCAAACTTGTTGCTTGACAGCAACTTGCAACTTGGAATCAGAAATTGATTCCTCAAAGGAACGTATAATTTCTTCTCAAGGCCCCATGCATTAATCTCTGCCAAATTTTCTATAGGTAGTATGTGATTCTCACTAGCTGGTTGTAAGGGAGCTGGGGCATGAAGTTATTTTCAGGTTTGAGTTATACTCATGGTTTGGCTCAGCTCCACTCTGGATTGCTAAACATATACAAACCTGTTGCCAGACCTGCCTTGAGAAACCAAGATCAGACCACTGCCTTCTGAAAGGCATGTGGGATTCCTTCTCCATGACTGTAAATATCATCCTGTTCGAAACCTGGTTTAGGTGTGAGATCCTTGCTGCTGGAAGTTAGGGAGATGGCACATGAAGTTATATCCAGGAGTTGGTGTCATACCCGTTTCAGCTCAGCACTGGAAATCATTGCCAGACATATGCAAACTTGTTGCTAGACAGCCAGGATCACAACACTGCCTTCTGACAGTCGTGTGAGATTCCTTCTAAATGGCCATAAATATCCTCATATTATAAACCTGGTTTAGATGTGCCAACCTTACTAGTTGAATGTAAGGGTGTTGGGGCATGAAGTTATATCCAGGAATGGGTGTCATAACCAGTTTATCTCACCTCTGGGAATCTTTGCCTGTCCTATACAAACTTGTTGCAAGAAAGCAACTTGAAACATGTAATAAGAAAATGTTTACTCAAAGCAATGTGCAATTTATTCTCAAGGTCTTAATAACTAATCTGCCAAAATGTGTTAAGGTATTATGTGATCCTCACTAGCTGGAAGTAAGGGAGATGGGGCGAGAACTTACTTCCAGGAGTTGGTGTCTTTCCCAGTTTAGCTCAGCTCTGGGTATCATTGCCAGAGCTATGCAAACTTAATTCTAGAAAACTCCTTGCAACTTGGAATCAGAAACTACTTCCTGAAAGGAACGTGCAATTTCCTCACAAGGCCGCAAACATTAATCTGTGCCAAAACTTCTATAGGTATTTTATGACCCTTACTAGCTGGAAGAAATGGAGATGAGGCATGAAGTTACTTTCAGGAATGGGTAATATTCGTTAATTTCCTCAGCTCCACTCTGGATAGCCTATCCAATACAAATCTGTTGGCAGACCTGCCCTGGGAATCCAGGATCAGTACACTGCCTTCTGAAAGGCATGTGCTATTCCTTCTCAATGGCCTTAAATATCAGCTTGTTCTAGACCTGGTTTAAGTGTGAGATCCTTACTAGCTGAAAGTAAGGGAGATGGTGCATGAAGTTATTTTCAGAAATGGGTGTCATACCCAGTTTAACTCAGCTCTGGAAATCATTACCAGACCTATAAAAACGTTCATAGACAGCAACTTGCAACTTGGATTCAGAATGTGCTTCCTCAAACGAACGTGCAATTTCTTCTCGAGGCCCAAACATTAAACTGTGCCAAATATTCTCTAAGTATATACGATCCTTCAAAGCTTGAAGTAAGGTATATGTGTCATGAATTTCTTCCCGGTGTAGTGGGAATACCCAGTTTAGCTCATTTCTGCTAATCACTGTCAGTCCTATACAAAAATTTTGCTAGACGGCAACTTGCAACTTGGAATCAGAAAGTGCTTCCTCAAAAAACGTGCAATTTCTTCTCAAGGCCCAAAACATAAATCTGTGCCAAATCTTGTATAGTTATTATGTGATCCTTACTAGCTGGAAGTAAGGGAGATGGGGCATGAAGTTATTTCCTGCAGTTGGTGTCATACGCTGTTTAGCTCAGCTCTGGATATGATTGCCAGTCCTATGCAAACTTGTTACTAGTTAGCAACTTGCAAGTTCTAATAAGAAAGTGCTTCCTCAAAGCCAAGTGTTATTTGTTCTCCAGGCCCCAATATGGGAATCTGTTCCAAAACTTGTTTAAGTATTATGTGATTCTTACTAGCTGGAAGTAAGTGAGATGGGGCATGAAGTTGTTTCCAGGAGAGGTGTCATACCCAGATTTGCTCAGATCTGGGAATCATTGCCAGTGCTAAAGAAGCTTGTTGCTAGACAGAAACTTGCAACGTGGAATCAGAAGGTGCTTCTTCAAAGGAACGTGCAATTTCTTCTCAAGGCCCCAAAATGGGAATCTGTTCCAAAACTTGATTAAGTATTATGTGATCCTTACTAGCTGGAAGTAATGGAGATGGGGCATCAAGTTATTTCAAGGAGTTGGTGTCATACCCTTTTTAGCTCAGCTCTGGGAATCATTACCTGTCCTGCTAAAACATGTTGCTAGACAGCAAGTAGCAACGTGGAATCAGAAATTGCTTCGTCAAAGGAACGTGCTATTTCTTCTCAAGGCCCAAAACTTTAATCTCTGCCAAAATTTCCTTAGGCATTATGTGATCATTACTAGCTGGAAGTAATGGAGATGGAGCATGAAGTTATTTCCAGGAATGTGTGTCAACCCCGGTTTAGCTCAGCTCTGGGAATCATTGCCAGTCCTATACAACCTTTTTGCCAGAGAGCAAATTGCAACTTTTTATTAGAAAATGATTCCTCAAAGGAACGTGGAATTTCTTCTAAAGGCCCAAAACATTAATCTGTGCCAAAACATCTAAAGTTGTTATGTGATTATTACTAGCTGGAAGTAAGAATGGTGGGGTATGAGATTATATTCTGGAATGGAAAATAGTCATTGTTTGACTCAGCTCCACTCTGGATTGCTAATCCTATACAATCCTGTTGTCACACCTGCCCTGAGAAACCAGGATCAGAACACTGCCTTCTGAAAGGCGTGTGAGATTCCTTGTCAATGGCCATAAATATCATCATGTTCTAAATGTGGTTTAGCTCTGACATCCATACTACCTGGAATTAAGGGAGAAGTGGCCTGAAGTTAATTTCATAGTTGTTGTCATATCCTGTTTAGCTCAGCTCTGCTAATCATTGCCAATCCTATTAAAACTTTTGCTAGAGAGCATCTTGCAACTTGCAATCAGAAAATGCTTCCTCAAAGGAACGTGCCATTTCTTCACAAGTTCTGAAACATTAATCTGTGCCAAATCCTTTTTAGGTATTGTGTGATCCTTACTAGTTGGAAGCACGGAGATAGGGCATGAAGTTATTTCCAGGAGTTGGTATCATACCCAGTTAAACTCAGCTCTCAGAATAATTGCCAGTTCTATGCAAACTTGTTTCTAGTCAGCAACTTGGAACTTGTACTAAGAAATTCCTTCCTCAAAGCAACCAGCAATTTCTTCTCAAGGCCCCAATATGGGAATCTGTGCCAAATCTTGTTTAGGTATTATGTGATCCTTACAAGCTGGGAGTAAGGGAGAAGGGGCATGAAGTTATTTCCAGGAGCGGGTGTCATACCCAGTTTAGCTCAGCTCTGGGTATCATTGCCACTCATATACAAATGTTGCTAGACAGCTACTTGCAATTAGGAATCAGAAAGTGTTTCCTCAAAGGAACATGTAATTTCTTCTGAAGGCCACCAAATGAGAAATGTGACAAATCTTGTTTAGGAATTGTGTGATCCTTACTAGATGCAAGTAAGGGAGATGTGTCATGAAGTTATTTCCAGGAATGTGTGTCATATCCAGTTTAGCTCAGCTCTTGGAATCATTACCAGTCCTATACAAACTTGTTGCTAGACAGCAACTTGCTACTTGGTATCAGAAAATGCTTCCTCAATGGAAAGTGCAATTTCTTCTCAAGGCCACAAACATTAATGTCTGCCAAAACTTTTTTAGGTATTATGTGATCCTCACTAGCCGGAAGTCAGGGACACGGGGCATGAAGTTATTTCCAGGAGTTGGTGTTCTTGGGGAAGAGGGAGAGTCTCCCTTTGTCCTTTTCCTTAAGGTTCTTATGGCTGCCCAAATAATCAAGAAGACAGGTCAGCAGGAGAAAATAATACCAAGTCTAATATTATGTGTACATGGGAGAAACTCAGAAATGAGCAACTTGTCCCTCTGTCTAAGCTTCTTGCTTAAGTATTGCAGCTAAAGACGTGGAGCATGTTGGGGGTGGGTAGTGGCCATGGGACTTCAGAGTCCAGGAAGACAATTCTTTTCAGGGTCATCTATAGATAATGTGGTGCGGGAGAGACAGAGTTTTTGATAAAAGGGACTTTGTGCCTTTCCTATTGTAACCTCTATCCTTCATTATCTTTACAGCCATCAGGATAACAAGTCTTTCCTGAAAGAGATCTTTTGTTTTAAATTCTTTAGGCAGCTTGGGAGAGAAAACTCAAATATTCTTCCTGAGTTCTCTGAGTCCTTATTGTCTTCAGCTCGAAATAATCTGCATACCAGCGTGGTGCCTCCTGGGGTAGCTTGCCCTGAGCACCATCAGTTCCCTCCTCTGTAAATTCCCTAGAAGTTTCACAGTGCTTTTGAAACTTAAAGAAGCTGAGTTGGTAGATTGTTTCATCATACTGAACACATTGCTTAGTCCTTACAATAGATTAGTGAAACTAGGAATCAGAAAGTGCTTCCTAAAATAAACATACAATTACTTCTCAAGGCCCTAAACATTAATCTGTGCCAAATCTTCTTTATGTATTATGTGATCCTTACTTGCAGGAATTAAGGGAGATGGTGCATGAAGTTATTTCCCTGAGGTGGTGTCACACCCAGTTTAGCTCAGCTCTGGAAATACTTTCCAGTCCAATAGATACTTGTTGTTAGACATCAGCTAGCAACCTGTAATAAGAAAGTGCTTCCTCAAGGCAACGTGCAATTTCTTCTCAAAGACCCAAAATGGGAGTCTATGCCTAAATTGTTTAGGTATTATGAGATCCTTACTAGCTGGAAGTAAGGTATATGGGGCAGGAAGTTGTTTCTAGGAGTGGGTGTCATACCCAGTTTAGCTCAGGTCTCGGAATCATTGCCTGTCCTATAGAAACTTGTTGCAATACAAACTCTTGCAACTTTTAATGAGAATGTGCTTCCTCAAAGAAACGTGCAATTTCCTCTCAAGGTTCCAAACTTTAATGTGTGCAAAAACTGCTTTAGAGCTTTTATGATCCTTCCTAGCATGAAGTAAAGGAGATGGGACATGACATTATTTTCAGTAATAGGTAATATGAATGGTTTGGCTAAGCTCCACACTGTATTGCCAATAATATAAAAACTTGTTTCCACACCGGCCCTGAGAATCCAGGATCAGAACACTACCTTCTGAAAGGCATGTGTGATTCCTTCTCAATGGCCATAAATATCATCACGTTCTAAACCTTGTTGAGATGTGAGATCCTTACTAGCTGAAAGTAAGGGAGATGGGTAATGAAGTTTATTCCAGGAATGGGTGTCATAACCAGTTTCGTTCAGCTTGCTCAAAAGAACGTGAAATTTCTTCTCAAAGCCCCAAATATTAATCTGTGCCAAAATTTGTGTAGGCATTATGAGATCCTTACTAGCTCGAAGTAAGGGAGATGGGACACGAAGATATTTCCAGGAGTTGGTTTTATACCCAGTTTAGCTCACATCTGGGGATCATTGCCCATTATATACAAACTTGTTGCTAGACAGCAACTTGCAACAAGAAATCAGAAAGTGCTTCCTTACTACCTGGATTTAAGAAGGCTGTGTTCTGATGCTGTCTTCTCAGGGCAGGTCTGGCAACAGGTTTGTATACGATTGGTAATCCAGAATGGAGCTGAGCCAAACCATGTATATTATGCATTACTGGCAATGATTAACAGAGCTGAGCTAAACTGGGTATGACATCTATTCCTGGAAATAACTTCATGCCCCATCTCCCTTACTTCCAGCTAGTAGGGATCACATAATACCTAAACAAGTTTTGGCACAGATTAATGTTTGGGGCCTTGAGAAGTAATTTTGCGTTCCTTTGAGGAAGCTCTTTCTGATTCCAAGTTGCAAGTTTCTGTCTAGCCACAAGTTTGTATAGGACTGACAATGATTCCCAGAGCGGAGCTAACTTGCGTATGCCACCAACTCCATGTAATAACTTCATGCCCCATCTCCGTTAATTCCAGCTAGGAATTTTCACATAATACTTAAAGATGTTTTGGCAGAGATTAATGATTAGGGCCTTGAGACGAAATTGCACGTTACTTGGAGGAAGCACTTTCTCATTCCAAGATGCAAGTTGCAGTCTAGCATCAAGTTTTTATAGGACTTGAAATCATTCCCAAAGCTGAGCTAAACTGGGTATGACACACATTCCTGGAAAGAACATCATGCACCATCTCCCTTACTTTCAGCTAGTAAGGATCTTACACCTAAACCAGGTTTAGAGTATGATGATATTTACGGCCATTGTTAAGGGATCACACACGCCTTTCAGAAGGCAGTGTTCTGATCCAGGCTTATCAGGGCAGGTCTGGCAACAGGTTTATATAGGATTGGCAATCCAGAGTGGAGATGAGCCATACCATGAATATTGACCATTCCTGAAAATAACTTCATGTCCCATCTCCCTCACTGCAACCTATTAAGGATCACATAATATGTAAAGAAGTTTTGGCATAGATTAATGTTTGGGGACTTGAGAAGAAATTGCAACTTCCTTAGAGGAGTCAATTTATTATTCCAAGTTGCAAGTTGTTGTCTAGCAACAGGTATTTATAAGACTGGCAATGATTTCCAGAGCTGAGCTAAACTGGGTCTGACACACATTCCTGGAAATAACTTCATGCCCCACCTCCCTTACTTTCAGCTAGCAAGGATCTCACACCTAAACCATGTTTAGAACATGATTATATTTATGGCCATTGAGAAGGAATCTCACATGCTTTTCAGAAAGCAGTGTTTTGATCCTGGCTTCTCAGGGCAGGTCTGGCAACAGGTTTGTATAGGATTGGCAATTCAGAGTGTAGCTGAGCCAAACAAAGTTTATTACCAATTCCTGAAAATAACTTAATGCCCCATGTCCCTTACTTCCAGCTAGTAAGGGTCACAAAATAGCTAAAGTAGATTTGGTAAAGACTAATGTTTGCGGCCTTGACAAGAAATTGCATGTTCCTATGAGGAAGCACTTTCTGATTCCAAGTTGCAAGTTGCTGTCTAGCAACAAGAATATATAGAAGTGACAATGATTCCCAAAGCTGAGCTGAACTGGGTATAACACCAACTCCTGGAAATAACTTCATGCCCCAACTACTTTACTTAAAGCTAGTAAGTATCACATTAAACCTAAACAATTTTGTACACTGAATCCCATATTTGTACCTTGATAAGAGACAGCACATTCCTTAGAGGAAGCAGTTTCTTATTCCAAGTTGCAAGTTGCTGTCTAGCAACAATTTTTTATACCACTGGCAATCATACCTATCGCTGTGTTAAACTGGGTAAAACACCCATTCCTGGAAAAATGTTTGTGCTTGATTCCTCTCCCTACCATCTCATAAGGAGCACCCACCTACACCAGGTTTAGAACATGATGCCATTTACAGCCGTTGAGAGTATTCTCTCATGCCTTTCCGAAGTCATTGTTCTGATACTGGCATGTCAGTGCATTTCTTTCACTAGGATTGTATAAGACTGGCAATCCAGAATGCAGTGAGTGAAACCATGTATAGCACCCATTCCTGGAAATAACTTCATGCCCCATCTCCCTTAATCCAGCTAGATAGGATCACATAATAACTAGACAAGTTTTGGCACAGATTCCCGTTTTGCACCTTCACAAGTAATCTCATGTTCCTTTGATAAGGCAATTTCTGACTCCAAGATCCTAGTCGGTGTCTAGAAAGAAGATCCTATAGGACGGGTAAACATAGCTAGAGCCGAGCTGAACTGGGTATGACAACAATTCCTGGAAATAACTTTCTGTCTGATGTCTCTCCCTTGCATCTAGTAGGATCACACACGTAAACCAGGTTTAGAAAATAATGATATTGACAGCCGTTGAGAAGGAATCACAAATGCCTTGAAGAAGACAGTTTTCTGATCCTGGTTTCTCAGCACAGGTGTGACCACAGGTGTGTAAAGGATTGGCATTCCAGAGTGGAGCTGAGCCAAACCATGAATATTACCCATTCCTGAAAATAACTTCATTCCCCGTCTCCATTTACTTCAAGATAGTAAGGATCACTAAATATCTAAAGAAGATTTGGCACAGATTATTGTTTGTGGCCTTGAAAAGAAATTGCAAGTTCCTTTGAGGAAGCACTTTCTGTTTCCAAGTTGCAAGTTGCTGTCTAGGAAAAAGTTTGTATAGGACAGGCAATGATTCCCAGAACTGAGCTAAACTGGGTATGACACAAATTCCTGGAAATATCATCATGTCCCATGTCCCTTACTTCCAGCTAGCAGGGATCACAAAATACCTAACCAAGTTTTGGCACAGATTAATGATTAGGGCTTTGAGAAGAAATTTCACGTTCCCTTGAAGAAGCACTTTCTGATTCCAAGGTGCAAGCTGATGTATATCAAAAACTTTGTATAGGACTGGCTCTGATTCCTATAACTGAGAGAAAATGGTTATGACAACCATTCTTTGAAATAAATTCGTGCCCTATCTCCCTTAATTCCAGCTAGTAAGGATCTCAAACCTAAACCAGGTTTTGAACATGATGATATCTACGGAGGTTGAGCAGGAATCTCACATGTCTTACAGAAGTCAGTGTTCTGATCCTGGCTTCTCAGAGCAGGTCTGGCAACTGGTTTGTATGATTGTCAATCCAGATTGGAGCTAAGACAAAGTATGAATATGACCTATTTCTTAAAATAACTTCATGCCCCATCTCCCTTTCTTCCAACTAGTAAGGATCAGATAATACCTAAAAACGCTTTGGCACAGATTAATGTTTAGGGCATTGAGAAGAAATTGCATGTTCCTTTGAGGAAGCACTTTCTGATTCCAAGTTGCATGTTGCTGTGTAGCATCAAGTTTGTATAGTAGTGGCAATGAATACTTGAGCTGAGCTAAAGTGGGTATGACACCTATTCCTGGAAATATCTTCATGCCCTATCTCCCTTACTTCCAGCTAGTAAGGATCACGTAAAACCTAAACATGTGTTGGCACAGAGTCCCAATTTGGGGCCTTGTGAAGAAACAACACGTTGCTTAGAGGAAGGAATCTCTTACTACAAGATGCAGGTTGCTGTCTAGCAGCAAGCTTGGGTAGGACTGGCAATGATTTCCAAAGCTGAGCTAAAACGGTTATTACACCAACTCCTGGAAATAACTTCATGCCCCATCTCCCTTACTTCCAGATAGTAAGCTTCACATAATAGCTAAACAAGTTTTGGCATAGACTAATTTTGGGGGCCTTGAGAAGAATTTGCACGTTCCTTTGAGGAAGCTCTTTCTCATTCCAAGTTACAAGTTGCTGTCTAGCAACATGTTTGTATAGAACTGAAAGGCAATGATTTTCAGAGCTGAGCTAAACTGGGCATGACACCCATTCCTGCAAATAAATTTATGCCCCATCTCCCTTACTTCCAGCTAGTAAGTTTCACATAATACCTTAACAAGTTTTGACACAGATTCCCATTTTGGGGCCTTGAGAAGAAATAGCAGGTTGCTTTAAGCAAACACTTTCTGATTCCAAGTTGCAAGTTGCTTTCTTGTAACATGTTTCTATAGGACTGGCATGATTCCCAGAGCTGAGATAACTGGGCCTGACACCTGTTCCTGGAAATAACATCATGCCACATCTCCCTTATTTCCAGCTAGTAAGGTTCTCACATCTAAACCAGATTTAGAAAATGATGATATTTATGGTCGTTTAGAAGGAATATCACATGCCTTTCAGAAGGCAGTGTTCTGATCCTGGCTCCTCAGCGAAGGTCTGGCAACATATTTGTATAAGATTGGCAATCCAGAGTGGAGGTGAGCCAAAGCATGAATTTTCCCCATTCCTGATAATAAATTCATGCCCCATCTCCCTTAATTCCCGGTAGTAATGTTCACATAATAACTAAACAAGTCTTGCCACTGATTCCCATTTTGAGCAGTCAAAATGAATCACACCTTCCTTGAAGGCAATTTCTGATTCCATGTTCCATGTATCTGTCTAACAGCAAGTTTCTATAGGAGTGACAACCATACCTAGAGCTGAGCTAATCTGGGTATGACACCCATTCTTGGAAATTACTTTGTGTCTGACCTCTCTCCATTCCTTCTCATGAGGATCACACCTAAACAAGATTTAGAACATGATACAAGTTACGGCCCTTGAGAAAGATTCTCTCATGCCTTTCAGAAGGCAGTGTTCTGATGAGAGCTTATCAGTGCATGTCTGGGACTAAGTTTGTATAGGACAGGCAATCCAATGTGTAGCTGAGGCAAACCATGTATAGCACACTTTCCTGGAAATAACTTCATGACCCATCTCCCTTTATCCCACTAGTGAGGATCACTTCATAACAAAACATGTTTTGGAACAAATTCCCATTTTGGACTCAGAGGGAATCACATGTTCCTTTGAGGAGGCAATTTCTGTTTCCAAGTCTCTGTGAAGCAACAAGGTGGTATGGGAATGGCAATGAGACCTACAGCTGAGCCAAAATGGGTATGACACCACCTCCTGGAAATACCTTCATACCACATCTCCTTCCTTTCCAGCTAGTAAGGATCACATAATAACTAAACAAGTGCTGGCAGAGATTGCCATTTTGGGCTTTCAGAAGGAATCACACCTTCCTCTTATAAGGCATTATCTGATTCCATGTTCCAAGTAGCTGCTTAAGAGCAAGTTTCTATAGGAGTGGCAATCATAACTTGAGGAGAAGTAAACTGGTTATGACACCTACTGGAAATCACTTCATGCCACATCTCCCTTGCTTACCGCTAGTAAGGATCACATAGTACCTATACATGTTTTGGCACAGACTTCCATTTTGGGGCCTTGAGAAGAAGTTGCACGTTCCTTGGATGAAGCACTTTCTGATTCCAAGTTGCAAGTAACTGTGTAGCAACAAGTTTGTAGATTACTGACAATGAATCCTACAGTCGAGATAAACTGGGGATGACACCAACTCCTGAAAATAACTTCATGCCCCATCTACTTTCCTTCCAACTAGTAAGGATCACATAATACCTAACGAAGTTTGGGCACTGATTCCCATTATGGGAAGGCCCATAAAGCCCATAATTCCCATGGGCTTTAAGAAGGAATCACACCTTCCTTTGAGAAGGCAATTTCTGATTCCTTGTTCCAAGTAGCTGTCTCACAGCAAGTTTCTATAGGGGTGGCAATCATACCTAGTGCTTAGCTAAAGTGGGTATGAAACAAATTCTTGGAATAACTTCATTCCCCATCTCATTTCCTTCCATCTAGTAAGGCCCACATAATACCTAACAAAATTTTGGCACAGATTCCCATTTGTGAACCTTGAGAAGAAATCGAATGTTCCTTTGGTGAAACAATTTCTTACTCCAAGATTCAAGGTACTGTCTAGCAACAATTTTGTACAGGACTGGCACTAACCTAAGGCTAAACTAAACTTGGTGTGACAAACATTCTTGGAAAATTCTTTGTGCCTGCTCCCTCTCCCTACCATATTGTAAGGATCACACACCCAAACAAGGTGTAGAACTTGATGCCATTTATGGTCCTCCAGAAGGAATCTCTCTTGCCCTTCTGTTTGCAGTGTTCTCATGCCGGCTTGTCAGTTCATGTCTGTGACTAGGTTTGTATAGGACAGGCAATCAAGAGTGGGATGAGCGAAACCATGTATATCACCCATTCCTGGCAATAACTTCATGCCCCATCTGGCTTCCTTCCAGCTAGTTAAGATCACATAATACCTAAAAAATTTTTGGCTCACTTTCCCGGTTTGAACCTTCACAATGAATCTAAATTTCCTTTGATAAGGCACTTTCTGATTTCAAGATGCAAGTCCATGTCGAGAAAGAAGTTTCTTTAGGACTACTAACAATACCTAGATCCGAGCTAAATTGGGTATGACAACTACACCTGGAAATAACGTCATGCCACTTCTCCCTAGTTTTCAGCAAGTAAGGATCACATAATACCTAAAAAAGTTTGGCACAGATTCCCTTTTTGGGCTTTAAGACAGAATCACACCTTCCTCTGAGTATACAATTAATGATTCCATGTTCTGAGTAGCTGTCTTACTTCACGTTTCTATAGGAGTGGCAATCATACATAGCTGTGAGCTAAACTGCCTATGACTGCAACTCCTGGAAATAACTTCAAGCCCTATCTCACTTCTTTCCACATAGTAAGGACCACATAATACCAAAACAAGTTTTGGCACAGATTCCCATTTTGGGCTTTCATAAGGAATCATGCCCTCCTTGGAGAAGGCAATTTCTTATTTCATCTTCCAAGTAGCTTTCTAAAAGCAAGTTTCTATGGGACAGGCAATCATACCTAGAGCTGATCTAAACTGGGTATGACACCAACTCCTGGAAATAATTTCATGCCCCATCTCCCTTCCTTCCAGCTACTTAGGATCATATACTACCTAAAAATATATTGGCACAGATTCCCGTTTTGGATCTTAACAAGGAATCTCATGATCCTTTGATAAGGCACTTTCTGGTTCCATGTTCCAAGTCAGTGGCGAGAAAGAAGTTTCTATAGGACTGGAAATCATACCTAGAGACGAGCTAAACTGGGTATGACACCAATTCCTGGAAATAACATTCTGCCAGATCTCTCTCCCTTCCATCTCCTAAGGATTACACAATGAAACCAGTTTTAGAACAAGATGATGATTACGGCCATTGAGAAGGAATCTCCCATGCCTTTCAAAAGGCAGTGTGCTGATCCCGGCTTCTCAGGACAGGTCTGGCAAAAGTTTTGTATAAGATTAGTAATCCAGAGTGGAGCTGAGCCAAACTATGAATAGAACCCATTTCTAAAAATAACTTTATGCTTCATATTCATTCCTTCCGGCAAGTAAATATTATATAATACCTAAAGAAGTTTTGGCACAGATTCCATTTGGGGACCCTGAGTAGAAATTGCACGTTCCTTAGAGGAAGAACTTTCTGATTCCAAGTTTCAAGTTTCTGTTTAGGAACAAGTTTGTATAGGACTGGCATTGATTCCTAGAGGTGAGCTAAACTGGGTATGACACCAATTCCAGGAAATAACTTCATGCCCCGTCTCCCTTCCTTCCAGCTAGTAAGGATCACATAATACGTAAACAAGTTTTGCCACAATTCCACTTTTGGGGCTTGGAGAAGAAATCACACGTTCGTTTGCAGAAGTACTTTCTTATTCCAAGTTGCAAGATGCTGCCTAGAAAAAATTTTGTATAGGACTGTCAATCATCCCTAGCGCTGAGCTAAATTGTGTATGACAGCAACTCCTGGAATAACTACATGGTTCATCCCCCTTACTTCCCGCTAGTAAGGATCACATAATTACTAAACAAGATTTAGCACAGATTCCCTTTTTGGGTCCTTGAGAAGAAAGCGCACATTCCTTTAAGAAAACACTTTCTTGTTCCAAGTTGCCAATTGCTGTCCAGCAAAAATTTTTTATAGGATTGGCAATCATGCCTAGGGCTGAGCTAAACTGGGTATGATATCCCATTCCTGGAAAAAACTTTGTGCTTGATCCCTCTCCCTTCAATCTTGTAATGATCATACTCCTAAACCAGGTTTAGAACATGAGTATATTTATGGTCTTTGAGAATGAATCTCAAATGCCATTCAGAAGGCAGTGTTCTGAACACAGCTTGTCAGTGCAGGTCTATCAACAGGTTTGTATGGGACTGGCAATCCAGAGTAGAGATGAGCCAAACCAAATAGAGCACCCATTCATAAAAACGGCTTCATGCACCATCTCCATTACTTCCAGCTAGTAGGTATCACATAACACCAAAAGAAGTTTTGGCAGAGATTCCCCTTTTGGGCATTCATAAGGAATCTCACGTTCCTGTGAGCGGGCACTTTCTGACGCAAAGTTTCAGGTCACTGTGTAGCAACATGTTTGTTGAGGAGTATCAATCATACCTAGAGCTGAGCTAAAGTCGGTATGACACCACTTTCTGGAAATAACTTCATGCCCCATCTCTCTTCCCTCCAGCTAGTAAGGCTCACATAATACCTAAACCATTTTTGGCACAGACTCCCTTTTTGGGGCCTTGAGAATAAATCGCATGTTCTACTGAGGAAGCAATTTCTTGCACCGTGTTGCAAGTTGCTGTCTAGCAACAATTTTGTATAGGCCTGGAAATCATACATAGCACTGAGCTAAACTGGTTATGATACCCATTCCTGGAAAAACCTTTGTGCCTGATCCCACTCCCTTCCATTTTGTAAGGATCAGACTCCTAAACATGTTTTACAACATGCCATTTACAGCCCTTGACAATGATTCTCTCATGCCTTTCAGAAAGCAGTGTGTTGTAACCTTGTCAGTGCATGACTGGAACTCAGTTTGTATAGTACTGGCAATCAAGTGTGGAGCTGTGCCAACACCAGTTATAGCACCCTTTCCTGGAAATGACTTCTTGCCCCATCTCAATTCTTTCCAGCTAGTAAGGATCACATAATACTTAAATAAGATTTGGCACAGGGACCCATTTTGTGCCTTCAGAAGGAATCACACTTTCCTTTGGAAAAGCAATCACTGATGACATTCTCCAAGTAGTTGTCTAACAGAAAGTTTCTATAGGAGTGGAAATAATACCTAGAGCTGAGCTAAACTGGGTATGTTACCAACTCCTGGAAATAACTTAATGCATCATCTCCCTTCTTTCCAGCTAGTAAGGATCACAAAATACCTAAAGAAGTGTTGCCACAGATTCCCATTTGGGTGACTAAAGGAGAAATTGTACCTTCCTTAGGGGAAGAAATTTCTGATTCCAAGATGCAAGTTTCTGTCTAGCCAAAAGTTTTTATACAACTGGCAATGATTCCTAGAGCTGAGCTAAACTGGGTATGACACCAACTCCTGGAAATAACTTCATGCCCCATCTCCCTTCCCTCCAGCTAGTAAGGATCACGTACTACCTAAACAAATTTTGGCACAGATTCCTGTTATGGGGCCTGGAGAAGAAATCGCACTTATCTTTGAGAAAGCACTTTCTTATTCCAACTTGCAAGTGCTGTCTAGCATCTATTTTGTATAGGACTGGCAATCATACCTTGTGCAGAGCTAAACTGGTCATGACACCCATTCCTTGAAAAAACATTGTGCCTGATTACTCTCCCTTCTATCTTGTTAGGATGACACGCCAAAACCAGGTTTAGAATCTGACACCATTTACGGCCCTTGGTAAGGATTGTCTCATGCATTTCAGAAGACTTTGTTCTCATGCCAGCTTGCCAGTGCATATCTGGGACTAGGATTGTATAAGACAGGCAATGCAGAGTGAAGCAGAGCCAAACAATATATAGCACCCAAACCTAGAAATGACTCCATGCCCCATCATCCATCCTTCTATCAATTTAGGATCAAATATTACCAAATATGTTTTGGCGCAGATTCACGTTTCTGACATTCACAAGGAATCGTTTGTTCCTTTGATAAGGCACTTTCTGATTACATGTTCCAACTTCCACGTCGGTGTCTAGAAAGCAGTGTATATAGGACTGGCAATCATCCCTAGATCCGAGCTAAACTGGGTATGACTCCCATTCCTGGATAATTCTTTGTGCCTGCTCCCTCTCAATTCCAACTTGTAAGGATCACACACCTAACCCACATTTAGAACAATATGCCATTTATGGCACGTGAGAAGGATTCTCTCATGCCTTTCAGAAGGCAGTGACCTGATGCCTGCTTTCAGTCCCTGTCTGGGACTAGGTTTGTATAGGACTGGCAATCCAGATTGGAGCTGAGCCAAACCGTGTATAGCAACCAATTTTGGAAATCACTTCCTTCTACATTACCCTTCCTTCCAGCTAGTTAGGATAACATAATAACTAAAAAGTTTTTGGCACACATTCCCACTTTGGACCTTCACAAGTAATCTCATTTTCCTTTGATAAGGCACTTTCTGAATTCAAGTTCCAGATGGGTGTCTTGAAAGAAGTTTCCATAGGACTTCTAGTCATACCTAGAGCTGACCTAAACTGGGTATGCCACACATTTCTGGAAATAACTGTCAGCCTGATCTCACTCTTCCATCTTGTAAGGATCTCACACCTTAAGCATGTTTAGAACTTGATGATATTTATGGCCTTTGAGGAGAAACTTCACATGCCTTTCAGAAGGCAGTGTCCTCATCCCGGCATCACAAGACAGGCCTGGCAACATGTTTGTATAGGATTGGCAACCCAGAGTGGAGCTGAGCCAAACCTAGTATAACACAAATTCGTGAAAATAACTTCATGCTTCACCTCCCTTCCACACAGCTAGTAAGGATCACATAATTCCTAAACAAGATTTGGCACAGATTCCCATTTTGGCTCCTCGACAAGAAATCGCATGATCCTTTGAGGAATCACTTTCTTATTAAAAGTTGCATGTTGTGGCCTACTAACTATTTAGTCCAGAACACGCAATTCATACCTAGCGCTGAGTTAAACTGGGCATCACACCAATTCCTGGAAAAACTTGGTGCCTGATCCCTTTAACTTCCATCTGGTAATGATCAAACACCTAAAGTAGGTTTGAACAGGAGGCCATTATGGCCCTTGCAAAGAATTCTCTCATGCCTTTAAGAAGGCAGGGTTCTGATGCCCCATTTTCAGTTCATGTCTGGGACTAGGTTTGTGTAGGACTAGCAATCCAGAGTGGAGCTGAGACAAACCAAGTACACCTCCCATTCTTGGAAATAACTTCATGCCCCATCTACCTTCCTTCCAGCTAGTTAGGATCACATAATACCTAAACAAGTTTTGGCACTGATTCCTGGTTTAGACCTTCACCAGGTATCACATGTTCCTTTGAAAAGGCACTTTCTCATTGCAAGTACCAAGTCGGTCTCTAGCAAGAAGTTTCTATAGGACTTCCAGTCTTACCTAGAGCCCCCGAACTCAACTGGGCATGACAATCTTTCCTGGAAATAACTTTCTGCCTGATCACTCTCCCTTCCTTCTCGTAAGGATGACACACCTAAACCAGGTTTAGAACATGATGATATTATGGACATTGAGAAGGAATCTCACAACCCTTTCAGAGGGCAGTGTTCTGAACTTGGCTTTTCAGGGCAGGTCTGGCAACAAGTTTATATAGGATTAGCAATCCAGAGTGGAGAAGAGCCAAACCATGTATAGCACCCATTGCTGAAAATAGCTTCATGCCCCATCTGCCTTCCTTATAGCTAGTAATGATCACATAATACCTAAACAAGATTTGACACAGATTCCCATTCTGCCATCAGAAGGAATCACACCTTCCTTTGAAAAGGCAATTCTGATTCCATATTCCAAGTAGCTGTCTAGCAGCAAGTATCTATTTGTGGGGAAATCATACCGTGAACTGAGCTAAACTGGGTATGACAACCATTCCTGGAAATAACTTTGTTCCTGAACACTTTACCCACCATCTTGTAAGGATCACACACCTAATCCAAGTTAAGAACATGATGTCATTTATGGCCGTTGAGAAGGAATCTCACATGCCTTACAGAAGGCAGTGTTCTTATCCAGGCTTGTCAGTGCATGTGTCGGACTACGTTTGTATAGGACTGGCAATGAATCCTAGAGGTGAGCTAAACTGGGTATGACAACCACTCCTGGAAATAACTTCATGAACCATCTTTCACCCTTCCAGCAACTAAGGATCACAAAATACCAAAAGAAGTTTTGGCAGAGAATCCCCTTTTGGGACTACAGAAGAAATCAGACCTTCCTTTGTGAACGCAATTTCTAATTCCATGTTTCAAGTAGCTGTCTCACAAGAAGTTTCTATAGGAGTGGCAATCATACCTAGAGCTGAGCTAAACTGGTTATGACAACCATTCCTGGTAATAACTTTATCGTGACCTCTCTCCCTTCCAACTCATAAGGATAAAACATCTAAACTAAGTTAAGAACAGGATGCCATTTTGGGCCTTTGAGAAGGCATCTCAGAATCTTTTCAGAAGTCAGAGTTCTGATTCAGTCTTGTCAGGGTAGGCTTATCAACAGGTTTGTATAGGACTGGCAATCCAGAGTGGAGCTGAGCCAAACAAAGTATTGCACCCATTCCTGAAAAAGGCTTCAAGCCCCATCTCCCTACCTTCCAGATAGTAAGCATCACATAATACCAAAACAAGTTTTGGAACAGATTCCCTTTTTCGACGTTCAGAAGGAATTGCACATTCCTTTGAGCAGGCACTTTCTGATTCCAAGTTGCAAGTGACTGTGTAACCACAAGTTTGTATAGGAATGGTAATCACACCTAGAGCTGAGCTAAACTGGGTGTGACACCAACTCCTGGAATTAACTTCATGCCCCATCTCACTTCCTTCCAGCTATTAAAGTTCACATAATACCTAAACAAGTTTTGGCACGTATTCCCATTGAGGGGCCTTGAGAAGAAATTGCACGTTCCATTGAGGAAGCACTTTCTTATTAATACTTGCAAGTTGCTGGAACAACAAAAGACCCCAAAAAGCTAAAGGAATCCTAAGAATAAAAGAACAAAGCTGGAGGTATCACACTCCCTGATTTCAAAATATACTACAAAGTTATAGTAACCAAAACAGCATGGTACTGGCACAAAAACAGACACACAGATCAATGGAATAGAATCAAAATGCCAGAAATAAACCCACACGTCTATGGGCAGCTAATCTTTGACAAAGGAGCCAAGAACATACAATGGAGAAAAGAGTGTCTCTTCAACAAATTGTGTTGTGAAAACTGGACAGCCACATGCAAAATAATGAAAGTAGACCCTTACCTTACACCGTACAAAAAATTAACTCCAAATGGATTAAAGACTTGAATGTAAGACCTGAAACTATGAAACATCTAGAAGAATACCTAGGCAGTATGTTCTTCTACATCAGTCTTTGCAACATATTTTCTAGCACCATGTCTGACCGGGCAAGAGAAACAATAGAAAACATAAACAAATGGCATTACATCAAACTAAAAAGCTTCTGCACAGCAAAGTAAACCATCAACAAAACGCAAAACAACCTAGCAATTAGGAGAAGAATTTTGCAAACCATACATCTGATAAGGGCTTAATCTCCAATATATACCAAGAACTGATGCATCTCAAGGACAAAAACCTAACAACCCAATTAACAAATGGGCAAAAGACCGGAACAGACATTGCTTCAAAGAAGATATACAGATGGCCAACAGGCACATGAAAATATGTTCAAAATCATTAACTATCAGGGAAATGCAAATCAAAACTACAATGAGTTATCACCTAATGCCCGTCAGATTGGCTATAATTAACAAGACAGGAAACAACATGTGTTGGCGAGGATGTGGAGAGAAGGGAACTCTCATACACTGCTGGTGGGAGTGCAAACTGATGCAGCCACTATGGAAAACAGTATGGAGATTCCTCAAAAAATAAAGGCTGGAACTACCATACGATCCAGCTATTCCACTGTTGGGTATTTATCCAAAGAACTTGAAAACACCAATGCATAAAGATACATGCACCCCTGTGTTCATTGCAGTGTTATTCACTACAGCCAAGGCTTGGAAGGACCCTAAGTGCCCATCAAGGTATGAATGGATAAAGAAGATGTGGTATATATAGACAATGGAATACTACTCATCCATAAGAAAAGATGAAATGCAGCCAATTGTGACAACATGGATGGACATTGAGGGTATTATGCAAAGTGAATTACATCAGAGGGAAAAGGTCAAATACCATATGATTTCCTTCATTAAGTACTAGATATTAACAGCAATAAAGAAACACATAGAGACAGAGATTGGATTGGTGGTTACCAGATGTGAAAGGAGGAGGGAGGAATGCGAAATTGATAATTCGGCACATGTGTGTGGTGATGGGTTGTAATTAGTATTTGGGTGGTGAACATGATGTAATCTATGCACAAATAGAAGTATAATGATTTACACCTCAAATTTATACAATGTTATAAACCAATGTTACTGCTATAAACAAAAAATTAAAAAAAAATTGAAACAAACTGAGGCAATAAAAAAATATTAATGGAACAATAAGAACTTCTTGTCAAGGTTTAGATCTGAAAATCGTACCCAGGAATATTGAAATTGGTAGAGATAATGACCACAAAAGAAAACTCACAAGAATAGAAAGGAATCAATAGAAGTTGATATGACAAAATCCTTATTGAGGAACGAATTATAATTTTATTACTTGAACGGAAAATAAGTAATGTGAATATGATAGACTCAGATAGATAAAGAAAAAAATTGAAAAAAATTATTGAAAATGCTTACTTTACTATTTTGATCAAGGAAAAACTTTGGCTTAGTGGTATTGCTTTGGGAACTAATTTCTTGATGAAAATTTTATCAATACTGGCCTAATCTGATTAAAATGTTTGTATTATAATCATCCTTAGGGTCAAAATTTCCTCAGAATCAAAAATAGCTGGCTCAAAATGGTGGAATTGAAATGTCCTATATGTATTATTTAATAATCTGATTTTTATATGACAAATTATTTTGTAGAATATTTCATGTCATTAATAATTTTGGTCTTTAATAAAAAAAAACTTGGAAGTTGCTTTCTAGCAACAATTTTGTACAGGACTGGCAATCATAATTAGCGCTGAGCTAAACTGGGTATGACATCAACTCCGGGAAATAACTTCATGCCCAATCTCACTTCCTTCCCACTAGTAAGGATCACATAATAACTAAACAATGTTTAGCACAGATTCCCATTTTGGGCCTTGAGAAGAATTCGAACGTTCCTTTGAGGAAGCACTTTCTTATTCCAAGTTGCAAGTTGCTGTCTAGCAACTATTATGAATAGGATGGCTAATGATACTTAGCACTGAGCTAAACTGTGTATGACACCCATTCCTGGAAAAAACATTGTGCCTGATCCCTCTCCCTTCCATCTCATAAGGATCACTCAACTAAATCAGGTTTAGAACATGATGCCATTTAAGGCCCTTGAGACGGATTCTCTCATGCCTTTCAGAAGGCCATGTTCTGATGCTGGCTTATCAGTGCATGTTTTGGACTAGGTTTGTATAGGACTGGCAATCCAGAGTGTAACTGAGCCAAACCATGTATAGCACCCATTCCTGGAAATAACATCTTGAAACATCTCCCTTGCTTCCAGCTAGTAAGGTTCACATAAAACCTAAAGAAGTTTTGCGACAGTTTTCTGTTTGGTGCCTTGAGAAGAAATTGCACTTTCCTTTGAGGATGCACTTTCTGATTCCAAATTGCAAGTTTATCTCTAGGAACAAGTTTCTATAGGACTGGCATTTATTCCTTGAGCTGAGCTAATCTGGGTATTACACTAACTCCTGTCAATTCATGCCCCATCTCCATTCCTTCCAGCAGTTAGTATCATATTATAACTAAACAAGATTTGTACACATCACCGTTTTGGACCTTCACCAGGAATCTCTTGTTCCTTTGATAAGGCAGTTTGTGATTCCAAGTTCAAAGATGGTGTCTATAAACAAGTTTTTATAGGACTGACTGACATACTTAGAGCAGAGCTAAATTGGGTATGACATCCATTCGTGGAAATAACTTTCCGACTGTTCTCTCTCCCTTCCATCTCATAAGGACCACACTCCTAAAGCAAGTTTAGAACATGATGATAATTACGGCTCTTGAGAAGGAATCTCACATGACTTTCAGAAGGCAGTGTTCGGATCCTGGCTTCTCGGGCAGTTCTGGCAACAGGTTTGTATAGGATTGGCAATCCAGCCTGGAACTGAGCCAAAACGTGTATACTACCCATTCCTGAAAATAACTTAATGCAACATCTCCCTTCCTTCCAGCTAGTAACGATCACATAGTACCTAAATAAATTTTGGCACAGATTACCATTTTGGGCTTTCAGAAGGAATCACACCTTCCTTTTAAAGGAAATTTCTGATTCCATGTCTCAGGTAACTATCTAACTGCAAGATTCTATACGAATGGCAATCATTGCTAGACCTGAGCTAAACTGGGTATGACAACCATTGTGGAAATAAATGTATGCCTGACTTCTCTCTCTTACATCTAGTAAAGATCTCATACCTAAACCAGCTTAAGAACATAATACCATTTAGGGCCATTGAGAAGGAATCTCACATGCCTTTCAAAAGGCACTGTTCTGATAACGGCTTCTCAGGGCAGGCCTTGCAACTGGTTTCTATAGGATAGGCAATCCAGTGTGGTGCTGATGAAAACCATGTATAGCAAAAAGTTTTGGCACAGATTTCTGTTTGGGGTCTTCAGAAGAAATTGCACATTCATTTGAGGAAACACATTCAGATTCCAAGGTGTAATTTGCTGTCTAGCAACAAGTTTCTATAGTAATGGCAATGATTCCTGGAGCTGAGTTAAACGAGGTATGACACTAAAACCTGGAACAACTTCATGCCTTATCTCCCTTATTTCCAGTTGGTAAGGATCACATAATACCTAAACAGGTTTTGGTACAGATTCCTCTTTTGGACCTTCACAAGGAATATCATGTTTCCCTGATAAGGCACTTTCTGATTCCAAGATCCAAGTCGGTGTCTAGAAAGAATGTTCTATAGGACTGGCAATCATACATAGAACCGAGATAAAGTGGGTATGACACCCATTCCTGGAAATAACATTCTGCCTGATCTCTCTACCTTCCAACTCTTAAGAATCACAAGACTAAATCATGTTAAGAAAATTACGCCATTCATGGCCACTGAGAACTAATTTCACATGCCTTTCAGAAGGCAGTGTTCTGATCACTGTTTGTCAAGGAAGATCTATCAACATGTTTGGGTAGGACTGGGTACCCCAAGTGGAGCTGAGCCAAACCAAGTATAGCACTGCTTCCTGAAATTGGCTTCATGCCCCATCTCCAATCCTTCCAGCTAGTAAGGATAACATAGTACCAAAACAAGTTTTGGATCCGATTTCTGGTTTGGGCTCTCAGAAGGAATCGCACATACCTGGAGCAGACATTTTATGATTCCAATTTGTAAGTTGTTGTGTAGCAACAATTTTGTATAGGAATGGCCATCATACCTAGAGCTGAGCTAAACTGAGTATGAAACTAACTCCCGGAAATAAATTCATGCCACATCTCCGTTCTTTCCAGCTAGTAAGGATCACATATTCGGTAAGAATATTTGGCACAGATTTTTATTTGGGGTCTTGAGAAGAAAAGGCACGTTCCTTAGAGGAAGCACTTTCTGATTCCAAGTTGCAAGTTGCTGTCTGGCAAAAAAATATTATAGAAAACTGGCAATGATTCCTAGATCTTAACTAAATTTGTTATGACAACAACTCCTAAAATTAGCTTCATGCCCCATCTCAATTCCATCCAGTTAGTAAGGGTCACATTGTACCTTAACAAGAATTGACACAGATTCCTATTTTGGGCTTTCAGAAGGAATCACATCTGCCTTTGAGAAGGTAATTTCTGATTCCATGTTCCAAGTAGCTGTCTAGCATCAAGTTTCTATTCGAGGCGCAATCATACCTAGACCTGAGCTAAACTGGGTATGAAACGCATTCCTAGAAATACATTGTTGCCTGACCTCTCTCCATTCCACCTCGTAAGGATAACACACCTAAACCAGCTTAAGAACATGGTGCCACTTTGGGCCGTTGAGAAAGAATCTCACATGCCTTTCAGAAGGCAGTGTTCTGATCCTTTCTTCTCAGGGTAGGTCTATCAACAGGTTTGTAAAGGACTGGCAATCCAGAGTGGAGCTGAGGCAAAACAATATAGCACCCATTCCTGAAAATGGCTTCATGTCCCATCTCACTTCCTTCAAGCCAATAAGGATCAAATAATATGAAAACAAGTTTTGGCACAGATTCCCAATTTGCGACTTCAGAAACAATCGGACGTTCCTTTGAGCAGGCACTTGGTCATTCCAAGTTGCAAAATCCTGTGTAGCAACAAGTTTGTATAGGAACGGCAATCGTAGCTAGAGTTGAGCTAAACTGTGTATGACACCATGTCCTGGAAATAACTTCATCAAAAAACTCCCTTCTTTCCATCTATTAAGGATCACATTCTATCTAAATAAGTTTTGGCACAGCTTTCTGTTTTGGGCCTTGAGAAGTAATAGCACGTTCCTTTGAGGAAGTACTTTCTGATTCTAAGTTGCAAGTTGCTGTCTAGCAACAAGTTTTTTATAGGACTGGCAATGATTCCTAGAGCTGAGCTAAACTGGGTATGACACAAACTTCTGGAAATAACTTCATCCCACTTCTCCCATCCTTCCAGCTAGTAAGGATCACATTATACCAAAATGAGTTTTGGCACAGATTCCCGTTTTGGGCTTTAAAAAGGAATCACACCTTCCTTTGATAAGGCAATTTCTGATTCCATGTTCCCAGTAGCTGTCTGACAGCAAGTTTAAATAGGAGTGCGAACATACCTTGAGCTGAGTTAAACTGTGTATGGCACCCATTCCTGGAAAGAACTTTGTGCCTGACATCTCTCCAGTCCATTTTGTAAGGATCACACACCTAAACGAGGTTAAGAACATGATACCATTTAGGGCTGTTGGGAAGGAATCTCACATGCCTTTCAGAAGGCAGTGTTATGATCCCAGCTTGTCAGGGCAGGTCTATCAATAGGTTTATATAATTCTTGAAATCCAGAGTTGAGTTGAGCCAAACCAAGTATAGCACCCATTCCTGAAAATGGCTTCATGCCCCATCTTCCTTCCTTTCCCCTAGTAAGGATCACATAACACCAAAACAAGTTCTGGCACAGGTTTCCGTTTTTGGCCTTCAGAATTAATCACACTTTTCTTTTAGAAGGCACTTTCTGATTCCAAGTTTCAAGTTGGTGTCAGAAAGAAGTTTCTATAGGACTGGCAATCGTAGCTAGAGCCGAGCTACATTGGGTATGACACACATTCCTGGAAATAACATTCTGCCTGAACTCTCTCTCTTCAATCTCGTAAGGATGACACCTAAACCAAGTGTAAAAGATGATGATATTTACGGCATTTGTGAAGGAATTTTTCATGCCTTTCAGAAAACAATGATCTTATCCCGGCTACTCAGGGCAGGTCTGGCAGCAGGTATGTATGAGACTGACAATCCAGTTTGGAGCTGAGCCAAACCATTTATAGCATCCATTCCTTAAAATAACTGCATGTCCCATCTCCTTTCCTTCCAGCTAGTAAGGATCACATAATACCTTAAAACGTTTTGGAACTGATTTCCTTTTTGTGCCTTCAGCAGGTATCACAAATTTCTTTTAGAAGGCAATTTCTGATTTCATGTTCCAAGTAGCTGTACAGCAGCAAGTTTCTATAGGAGAATCAATCATACCTAGAACAGACCTGAACTCGGTATGACACCCATTTCTGGAAATAACTTTGTGCCACACCACTCTCCCTTCCAACTCGTGAGGATCACACACCTAAACCAGGTTAAGAACATGATGCCATTTAGGGCCATTGAGAAGGAATCTCACATGCTTTTCAGAAGGCAGTGTTCTGATCCCGCCTTGTCAGGGCAGGTCTATAAACAGTTGTGTATAGGACTGCCAATCCAGAGTGGAGCTGAGCCACGCCATGTATAGCACACATTCCTTAAAATGGCTGAGTGTCCTTTCTCCCTCACCCCCAGCTAGTAATGTTTACACTATGACAAGCAAGATTTGGCACAGATTCTCATTTTGTGCCTTCTGAAGGAATCACACGTTCTTTGAGCAGGAACTTTCTGATTCCATGTTGCAAGTCGCTGTGTAGCAACAAGTTTGTATAGGAATGGCCCTCATACCTAGAGCTGAGCTAAATTGGGTGTGACACCAACTCATGGAAATAACTTCAAACCACACCTCCCTTCCTTCCAACTATTTAGGATCACATAATAACTAAACAAAACTTTAACAGATTTTGGTTTGGTGCCTTGAGGAGTAATTGCATGTTCCTTTGAGGAAGCGCTTTCTGATTCCAATTTGCAAGTTGCTTTCTAGCAACAAGTTTGTATAGGATTCTCAATGATTCCTTGACCTGAGTTAAACTGGGTATGACACCAACTCCTGGAAATAACTTCATGTCCCATCTTCCTTCCTTCCAGCTAGTAAGGATCACATCTATCTAAGAAAGTATTGGCACAGATTCCCTTTTGAGGCCTTGAGAATAAATCGCACCTTCTTTTGAGGAAGCACTTTCTTATTCCAAATTGCACGTTGCTGTCTAGCAACTATTTTGTGTAGGACTGGCAATCATATCTAGTGCTGAGATAAACTAGGTATGACACGCATTCCTGGAAAAAACATTGTGCCTGATCTCTCTCCCTTCCATCTCCTAAGGATCACACACCGAAACCAGGTTTAGGACATGATGCAATTTTCAGACCTTTGGAAGGATTCTCTCAGGTCTTTCAGAAGGCAGTGTTCTGATGCTGGCTTCTCAGTGCATTTCTGGGACTAGGTTTGTATGGATTTGGCAATCCAGTCTGGAGCTTAGGAAAACCATGTTTAGCACCCATTTATGGAAATAACTTTGTACCTGACCTCTCTCCATTCCATCTAGTAAGGATCATAGACCTAAACCTGGTTAAATACATGATGCCGATTTGGGCCATGGAGAAGGAATCTCACATGCCTTTCAGAAGGCAGTGTTCTGATGCCAGCTTCAGTGCATGTGTGGGACTAGGTTTGTATAGGACTGGCAGTCCAGAGTGGAGCTTCCAAGCCCTGTATACCACTCATTTCAGAAAATAATTTCAAGCCCCATCTGCATTCCTCCCAAAATGAATCGCACGTTCATTTGAGCAGGCATGTTCTGACTCCAAGATGCAAGTCGTTGTGTTGAAACTAGTTTGTATAGCAATGGCAATCATACCTGGATGTGAGCTAAAGCGGGTATGACACCAACTCCTGTAAATAATTTCATTCCAAGTCTCCCTTCATTACAGCAGGAATGGACCCCATAAAACCTAAAGAAGATTCGGCACAGATATCTTTTTGGGGTCTTGAGAAGAAATTGCGTGTTCCACTGAGGAAGCACTTTCTTATTCCAAGTTGCAAGTTGCTGCCTAGCAACAAGGTTGTATAGGACTGGCAATCATACCTAGGGATGAGCAAAACTTGGTATGACACACATTCCCGCATAAAACTTTGTGCCTGATCCCTCTCCCTTCCATCTCGTAAGGGTCACACAGCTAAACCAGGTTTAGAACATGATGCCATTTACGGACCTTGAGAATGATTCACCCATGCCTTTCAGAAGGCAGTGTGCTGATCCAGGCTTGTCATGGCAAGTCTATCAACATGATTGTGTTGGACATAGTACCCAATGTGGAGCTCAGCCAACAAAAGTATAGCACTGATTCCTGAAAATGGCATCATGCCCCATCTCTCTTCCTTCCAGCTAGTAAGGATCACATAATACCAAAACAAGTTTTGGCACCAATTTCCGTTTTAGGCCCTCAGAAGGAATTGTACATACATTGAGCAGGCATTTTATGTTTCCAAGATGTAAGTCACTGTGAAGCAACAAATTTGTGTAGGAAAGGCTATCATACCTAGAGCTGAGCTAAACTGGGTATGACAGCAACTCCTGGAAATAACTTCTTGCCACATCTCCATTCTTTCCAGCTCGTAAGGTTCACATAATCCTTAAGAATATTTGGCACAGATTCCTGTTTGGTCCTTGGGAAGAAATTGCACATTCCATAAGGAAGCATTTTCTGATTTCAAGTTGCATGTTGCTGTCTAGCAAAAAATTTGTAGAGAACTGGCAATGATTTCTAGAGCTGAGCTAAACTTGTTATGACACCAACTGCTAGAAATAGCTTCATTCCTCATCTCACTTCCATCCAGCTACTAAGATTCACATAGTACCTAAACAAGTTTTGGCACAGATTCCCAATTTGGGCTTTCAGAAAGAATCACACTTTCCTCTGAGAAGGCAATTTATGATTCCATTTTCCAAGTAGCTGACTAACAGCAAGATTCTATAGTAGTTGCAATCATAGTAGAGCTGGACTACACCGGGTATGACACCCATTTCTGGAAATAAATTTGTGCCTTACCTATCTCACGTACTTCTCATAAGGATCACACACCTAAACCAGGTTAAGAACATGATGCCATGTAGGGCCGTAGAGAAGGAATCTCACATGCTTTTCAGAGGGCAGTGTTCTGATCCCAGCATGTCAGGGCAGGTCTAACAACAGGTTGGAATAGGACTGGCAAACCATAGTGTAGCTGAGCCAAACCAAGTATAGCAACCATTTCTGAAAATGGCTTCATGCACCATCCACCCTCCTTCCAGCTAGTAAGGATCACATAATACCAACACCAGTTTTGGCACAGATTCCCATTTTTTGCTGTCAGAAAGAATCGCACGTTCCTTTGAACAGGCATTTTCTGATTCCAAGTTGCAAGCCGAGGTCAAGAAAGTAGTTTCTAGAGGACTGGCAATCATACCTAGAGCCGAGATAACTGAGTGTGACACCCATTCCTGGAAATAAAACTCTGCCTGATCTCTCTGCCTGCCATCTCGTAAGGATCACACACCTAAACCAGGTTAAGAACATGATGATATTTACGGCTATTGAGAAGGAATCTCAGATGCCTTTCAGAAGTCAGGTGTTCTGATCCTGGTTTCTCAGGGCAGGTCTACCAACAGGTTTGTATAGGATGGCAATCAATTGTGGTGCTGAGCAAAACCATGTATAGCACCATTTTCCTGAAAATATCTTCATGCCCCATCACCCTTCCTTCCAGGTAGTTAGGATCACATAGTATCTAAACAAGTTTTGGCACAGATTACTGTTTTGGACCTGCAGCAGGAATGTCATGTTCCTTTGATAAGGAACTTTCTGATTCCAAGTTCCAATTCGGGGTCTAGAAAGAAGTTTCTATAGGACTGGCATTCATATCTAGAGCTGAGCTCATTTCACTATGACACCCATGCCTTTAAATAACATTCTGCCTTATCTCTCTCCCTTCCATCTCGTAGATCACACTCCTAAAGCAAGTTTAAAACATGATGATATTTATGGTCATTAGGAAGGAATCTCACAGGTCTTTCAGAAGGCACTGTTCTGATGCTGCCTTCTCAGGGCAGGTCTATCAACAGATTTGTATAGGATTGGAAATCCAGAGTGGAGCTGAGAAAAAACATGTATAGCAACCCCTCCTGAACATAACTTCGTGACACATCTCCCTTTCTTCCAGCTAGTAAGGATCACATATTACGTAAACATGTTTTTGGACAGATTCACATTTTCAGACTTCACAATGATTCAACCTTCCATTGAGTAGGCACTTTCTGATTTCATCTTTCAAGTAGATATCTATCAGCAAGTTCCTATAAGAGTGGCAATCATACCTAGAGCTGAGCTAAAATGGGTATGACACAAACTACTGGAAATAAGGTCATATCACGTCTCCCTTCTTTCCAGCTAGTAAGGATCACATAATGCCTAAAGAAGTTTTGGCACAGATTTATATTTCAGGACTTGAGAAGAAATTGCACCATCTATTGAGGAAGCAATTTCTGATTCCAAGATGCAAGTTTCTGCCTAGCAGCAAGTTTGTATAAGACTGGCAATGATTCTTAGAGCTGAGCTAAACTGGGTATGGCACCCCCATTCCGGGAAAACACTTTGTTCCTGATCCATCTCCTTTCCATCTCGTTAGGATCACACACCTAAACCAGGTTTAGAACTTGGTGATATTTACAGCCATTGAGAAGAAATCTCACATGCCTTTCAGAAGGCAGTGTTCTGCTACTGGCTTCACAGTGCAGGTCTGGCAACTGGTTTGTATGGGATTGGCAATCCAGATTGGAGCTAATGCAAATCATGTATAGCCAACATTCCTGCAAATAACTTGATGCCCAATCTCTCTTCCTTCCAGCTAGTAAGTGTCACATAATACCTAAACAAGTTTTGGCACAGATTCCCATTTTGTGCCTTCTGAAGGAAGGGTATGACACACATTCCTGGCAATAACTTTCTGCCTGATTTATCTCCCTTCCATCTCGTAAGGATCCCACACCAAATCAAGGTTAAAAACATGACGCCTTTTGGGGCTGTTGAAAAGGAATCTCAGAAGGCAGTGTTCTGATCCTGGCTTGTCAGGACACATCGATCAAAAGATTTGTATAAGATTGGCAATCCAGAGAGGAGCTGAGCTAAACCAAGAATAGCACCCATTCCAGAAAATGGCTTCTTGCCCCATGTCCATTCCTTCCAGCTAGTAAAGATCACATAATACCATGCAAGTTTTGGAACAGTTTCCCGGTTTGGGCCTTCAGAAATAGTCGCACGTTCCTGTGAGCATTCACTTTCTGATTCCAAGATGCAAGTCGGTATGTAGCAACAAATTCGCATACGATTGGCTACTTTGCATACTTTGAGCTGTGCTGAACTGAGTATGATACCAACTCAGGGATATAACTTCATGCCCCAACTCCCTTCTTTTCAACTGTTAAGGATCAATTAATACCTAAAAACCTTTTGACATAGATTTCCATTTTGGGCTGTCAGAAGGACTCACACCTTCCTTTGAGAAGGCAATTTCTGATTCAATGTTCCAAGTAACTGTCTAACACCAAGTTTCTAAAGGAGTGGCAATCATATCTAGAGCTCAGCTAAACTGGTTATGACACAAACTCCTGGAAATAACTTCACACTCCATCTCACTTTCTTCCATGTAGTAAGGATTGCATAATACCTAAAAAAGTTTTGGCACAGATTCCCATGTTGGGGCCTTGATAAGAAATTGCACGTTCTTTTGAGGAAGATCTTTCTTATTCCAAGTTGTATCTGGCTATCTAGCAACAATTTTGTATATGACAGACAATCATACCTAGTGTTGCGCTAAACTGGGCATGACACCCATTCCTGGAAAAAACTTTGTGCCTGATCCCTCTCCTTTATATCTCATAAGGATAACACACCTAAACCAGGTTTAGAACATGTTGATATTTACAGCCATTGAGAAGGAATCTCATATGCCTTTCAGAAGGCAGTGTTCTGATCCCGGCTTCTCAGGGCAGGTCTGGAAAAGGTTTGTATAGGATTAGCAATCCAGAGTGGAGCTGAGCTAAACATCGTATGACACCAACTCCTGGAAATAACACCATGCCCCATCTCCCTTACTTCCAGCTAGTAAGGATCACATAATACCTAAAGATCTTTTTGCACAGATTCCCATTATGGGGCCTTGAGAAGAAATTGCACGTTCCTTTGAAGAAGCACTTTCTGATTTCAAGTTGCAAGTTGCTGTCTAACAACAGTTTTGTATAGGACTGGCAATGATCCCTAGAGCTTATCAAAACTCGGTATGACACCAACTCCTGGATATAACTGCATGCTCCAACTATGTTCCTTCCAGCTACTAAGGATCACATAATACGTAAACAAGTTTGGCACAGATTCTCATTTGGGGGCCTTGAGAAGAATTTTCACGTTCCTTTGAGGAAGCATTATATTATTCCATGTTGCAAGTTGCTGTCTTTCAAATATTTTTTATAGGACTGGTAATCATACCTAGAAGTGAACTAAACTGAGTATGACACCTGATGGTGCTCAGGGCAAACTAGCTCAGGAGGCACCCCTCTGGTATGTGGATTATTTCAAGATGAAGGTAATAAGGACTCAGAGAACTCAAGAACAATATTTCAGTTTCTCTTCCCAAACTGCCTAAAGAATTTAAAACAAAATATCTGTTTCAGGAAGGATTTATTATCATGATGGCTGTAAAAATAATGTGGGATTGAGGTACAATAGGAAAGGCACCAAGCACAATTTATCAAAAAACTCTATCTCTCCCTGACTACATTATCTATAGATTACCTTTAAAAGAATTGTCTTCTTGCTTTCTGAAGGTCCAGACCACTACTCACCCCCAAACCTTCCTCATCTTTAGCCACAATACTTAACCAAGCAGCTTAGACAGAGGGATGTGTTGCTCATTTCTGAGTTTCTCCCATGTATACACGTTATTAAACTTGGTATTATTATCTTCTGCTAACCTGTCTTGTTAAGAACATGATTCTCTAGAGCTGAGCTAAACTGGATATGACACCGATTCCTGGAAAATTCTTTGTGCCTGTCCACTTTCCCTTTAATCTCATAAGGATCACAATAGTAAAACAGATTAATAACAGGATGCCATTTAGGGCTGTTGAGAAGGAATCTCACATGACTTTCAGAAGGCTGTTTTCTGATACCGGCATTTCAGCGCGTGTCTGGGACTAGGTTTGTATAGGATTGGTAATCCAGACTGGAGCTGAGCCAAACCATGTATACCACTCATTCCTGGAAATAACTTCATTAACCCTCTCACTTCCTTCCAGCTAGTAAGGATCACATAATATCTAAACAAGATTTGGCATAGATTACCGTATTGGACCTTCACAAGGAATCACATGTTCCTTTGATAAGACACTTTCTGATTTCAAGTCCCAAACCATGTCTAGAAAGAAGTTTCTATAGGACTGGCAATCATACCTAGAGCTGATCAAACTGGGTTTGACACCAATTCCTGGAAATAACTTCATACCATATCACCCTTCTACCCAGCTAGTAAGGATCACATAATAACTAAAGAAGTTTTGACACAGATTTGGGTTTGGGGCCTTGAGAAGAAATTGCACCTTCCTTCGAGGAAGCACTTTCTTATACCAAGTTCAAACTTTCTGTGTAGCAACAACTTTGTATAGCACTGGCAATGATTCCTAGAGCTGAGCTAAACTGGCTATGACACAGATTCCTTTATATAACTTCATGCCCCATCTCCCTTCATTCCAGATATTAAGGATCTCATAATACCTAAAGAAGTTTTAGCACAGCATCCCATTTTGGATGTTCACAAGTAATCACATGTTCCTTTGATAAGACACTTTCTGATTCCAAGTTCCAAGTCCGTGTCGAGAAAGAAGTTTCTATAGGACTTGCAATTATACCTAGAGCAGAGCTCAACTGGGTATGACGCCGATTCCCGGAATATAAATTTCGGCCTGATAACGCTCCCTTCCATCTTGCAAGAATCACACACCTAAACCAGGTCTAGAACATGTTGCCATTTACGACCCTTGAGAAAGATTCACACATGTCTTTCAGAAGGCAGTGTACTGATGCTGGCTGGTCAGTACATGTTTGGAGTAGGTTTGTTGGGGACTGGCAGTCCAGAGTGGAGCTAGCCAAACCATGTATAGCACCCATTCTTGGAAATGTCTTCATGCCCCATCTCCGTTCCTTCCTGCTATTAAGGATCACATATTACTTAAGAAGTTTTGGCACCTATTCCCATTTTGGTACCTTGAGAAGAAATTGCATGTTCCTTTGTGGAAGCACTTTCTTGCTCCATGTTGCAAGTTGCTGTGTAGGAACAATTATGTATAGGCCTGGCAATCATACTTAGCCCTGTGCTAAACTGGCAATCATACCTAACCCTGAGCTAAACACCCATTCCTGGAAAAAAACTTGTGCCTGGTCCCTCTCCTTTCCATCTTGTAAGGATCACACACCTAAAACAGGTTTAGAACATGTTGCCATTTATGGCCCTTGTGAAGGATTCTCTCATGCAATTCAGAAGGCATTGTTCTGATACCACCTTGTCAATACATGTTCGGGACTAGGTTTGTAGAGGACTGGGAAGCCAGAGTGGAGATAGCAAAACCATGTATAGCAACCATTTCTGGAAATAACTTCATGCCACATCTCCCTTCCTTCCAGCTAGTTAAGGTCACATAATACCTAAAGAAGTTTTGGCACAGATTTCTGTTTGGGGCCTTGAGAAGTAATTGCACTTTCCTTTGAGGAAGCACTTTCTGTTTCCATGTTGCAAGTTGGTGCCTAGAAACAAGTTTGTACAGGATTGGCAATGATTCCTAGAGCTAAGCTAAACTGGGTGTGACACCAGCTCCTGGAAATAACTTCATGCCTCATCTCCATTCCATCCTGCTAGTAATGATCACATAATACTTAAACAAGTAATGACACAGATTCCTATTTTGGGGTCTTGAGAAGAAATCGCACTTTCCTTTGAGGAAGCACTTTCTTATTCCAAGTGGCAAGTTGCTGTCTAGCAACAATTTTATATAGGACTAGCAATCAAACCTAGCGCTGAGCTAAACTGACACCTAATGGTGCTCAGGGCAAGATAACCCAGAAGGCACCACACTTGTATGTGGATTATTTCGAGGTGAAGTCAATAAGGACTTAGAGGAATCCGGAAGAATATGTCAGTTTCACCTCCCAAGCTGCCTAATGTATTTAAAACAAAAGATCTGTTTCAGGAAGCTGTTATTATCATGATGGCCGTAAAGAGAATTTGGGATGTGGGTAACAATAGGAAAGGCACCAAGCCCCTTTTCTCAAAAACTCTATCTCTCACTGACCACATTGTCTATAGATGACCCTGAAAAGAATTGTCTTCTTGCCTTCTGAAGTCCCAGACCACTAGCCACCCCCAACAGCTTCCTCACCTTTCGCCAAAATAGTTGAGCAAGCAGCTTAGACAGAGGGTGAGTTGCTCATTTCTGAGTTTCTCCCATGTATACATGTTATTAAACTTCATATTATATTCTGCTACCTTGTCATCTTAATTTTTTGGCCAGCCATAAGAACCTTAAGGAAAAGGGCAGAGGGAGAGTCTCCCTCTCTCCTGACACACCCATTCCAGGAAAAATCTTTGTACCTGATCGCTCTCCCATCCATCTCGTATCGATCACACACCTAAACCAGGTTTAAAACATGATGCCATTTACGGCCCTTGAGAAGGATTCTCTCATACCTTTCGGAAGGCAGTGTTCTGATGCTGGCTTGTCAGTGTATGTCTGGGAATAGGTTTGAAGAAGAATGGCAATCCAGTATGGAGTAAACAATCCAAGTGTTGCAACAATTCCTGGAAATAACTTCATGCCCCATATACCTTCCTTCTAGCTAGTCGTATCTCATAATAACTAAACAAGTTTTGGCACAGATTCCCATTTTGGGTCTTCAGAAGTAATCACATCTTCCTTTGAGAAGGGAATTTCTGATTTCATGATCCAAGTAGTTGTCTAGTAGCAAGTTTCTATAGGAGTTGTCATCATACCTAGATCTGAGCTAAATTGGGTATGACACCAACTCTGGAATATAACTTCATGCCCCATCTCCCTTCCTTCCAGCTAGTTAGGATCACATAATACCTAAACAAGATTTGGCAGAGATTACCCTTTTGGACCATCACAAGGAATCTCATGTGCCATTTATAAGGCACTTTCTGATTCCAAGTTCCAAGTTGGTGTCTAGAAAGAAGTTTCTATAAGACTGGCAATCATACCTAGAGCCGAGCTAAACTGGATATGACACACATTCCTGGAAATATCTTTCTGGCTGAACCCTCTGCCTTCCATCTCGTAAGGATCACAACCCTAAACCAGTCTAAGAACATGAGGCCATTTAGGGATATTGAAAAGATATCTCACATGTCTTTCAGAAGGCAGTGTTCTGATCTCAGATTATCAGGGCAGGTCTATCAACAGGTTTGTATAGGACATGCAATCCACAATGGAACTGAGCAAATCCAATTATCGCACTCATTCTTTAAAATGGTTTCATGTTCCATGCTCATCCTTCCAGCTAGTAAGATTCACATAATACCTAGACAAGATTTGGCACAGATTTCCTTTTTGAGCTTTCAGAAGCAATCACACCTTCCTTTGAGAAAGCAATTTCTGATTCCACGTTCCAAGTAGCTGTCTAGCAGCAAGTTTCTATAGGAGTGGTGATCATACCTAGAGCTGAGTGAAACTGGGTATGACATCCATTTCTGGAAATAACTTTGTGCCGGACCTCGCTCCCTTCCATGTTGTAAGGATCACACACCTAAACCAGGTCAAGAACAGGATGGAATTTAGCGCCATAGAGAAGGAATCTCACATGCCTTTCAGAAGGCTGTGTTCTGATCCTGTCATGTCAGGGCAGGTCTATCAAGATTGTGTGGAGGGGAGATTGGAAGTCAAGATGGCAGCATAAGCAGGCCCAGAACTCACCTCCTCTCGTGGACACAGCCAATTTACAACTACTCGTGGAAAAATTACCCCTGAGACAGAACTGAAAACTGAATAAGAGGAACTCCTGCAACAACGGACAATCCTAACTGAAGCAGAAGAGGCAGAGACTCCCTTTAGGAGAGGAGGGATGTCGTCTTCAAAAGCCGCCAGCTTCACAGCTGCCGGGAGCAGCTCACAGGTACACAGCCCTCCCTGGAAGAGCGGGGACCTGAGCTGGGTAGTGCCCCCGCTGTGGGCATTTTGTGGACCCAGCACATTCGAGATGAGTGGCATAATATCTGACTTTGCCTGCTGCTAAAACATTGGGGAGTCCCCCCAGAAAACCCAGTTCACAAAGAAACTAAAACCAGCTCTTAAACGGCCCACATGCAAAATCACCCATTTCAGAAAGCAACCTAAAATCACCAGAAAGAAAGGTGCACAGTGCTGTGCTGAAAAGAGACTCACCTAAAAGGCCCTGAGTGCATCTTGGTGAGAGGTGAGACCTCTCCAGGGACTGAGACATTGGCGGCAGCCATGGTTGTGGATTGGTGTGGGTGTGCTGACACCCATTGGAGTTCCCCTGAGGCATGCTAGCCCAGGGTCTGTCCCACCCACTAGAGCACTGATTTAATCCAGCTCAGCCAGGGCAGGCAGCCCACCCTAGAGACTGGCCTCACCCAACAACAAGCCCTCAGGCAACTTCTGGGCCTGCATAGATCGGTGACTGGATTCTCTGCAGCCTGGCAACTGAGCCGACTTTATTGGGGCAGGGCATGCAAAAGGAGTGGGTGGAGAGTGTGGGGCGGTGGCAGAGTGTGTGGGGTCCCACTGTGGAGACACTGGGTCTGCTTGGGGAGGTCGGGGGGTGCACACAGGGCAGGACTGTGTTGACTGTGTGTGTGGACCTGTGGGCAGTAGAGCTTGTCAACTGCAGAAGACTTGTGCTTCTCAAAGACTCACATAGGGGGTTTGCCCCACCTTCCAAAGCCTGAAATAATTGGGTGCTCCTGTGCCTGAGGCCAGCCCCACCCAGCTGCAATCCTCAGAGAGCTGACAAGAGACCAAATAGGCTAGAGGCTTACAGCAATTGTAAGGCCCTGAGCCTAACAACTTGCCATGCTGGGGGCCTACTCACTTAAAAGAAATACTGCAACACAAATGTGCTATTAGAACTTGCAGCCAACTGTGCGGGGGCTCCCAACACCTGATAAAGAGACTGAAGGGCCCACACCAACTACAAGTAGCTGAGCATTACAACAGCTGGCTAGGAACATAACGTGGCCTCCCTGGGTGCCTACAGGGAGAGGGAATAGGCCACAACAGAAGGACACATGTAGCCCACATAGAGGTCACCCCTGGAACATTGAGAACTGAGGGAAGCACACTGGAAGGCTCCTAAGGCATCACTTACGTAAGGTCACCTATGCAAGAGCAGGAGACGTAGCTGACCTACATAACACGTAGACACAAGCACAGGGAAAGAGGCAAAATGAGGAGGGAAAAGACTACATTCCAAGTAAGGGAACAGGACATAACTCCAGAAAAGGAATTAAGTGAAACAGAAATGAACAACCTACCCAACAGAGAGTTCAAACTAAGAGTGTTAAGGATGCTCACTGATCTGGGGAGAAGAATAGATAAACTCAGTGTGAATGTCAACAAAGAAATGGAAGATATAAAAAAGAACCAATCAGAAATGAAGAATACAATACTGGAAATGAAAAATTCATTAGAGGGACTCAAAAACAGAGTAGAGGATACAGAAGAATGGATCTGTGAGCTGGACAAAAGACTAGAAGAAATTATCCAAAGTGAACAGGTAAAAGAGAAAAGCATTAAAAAGAGTGAGGACAGTCTAACGGACCTCTGGGACAACATCAAGCACACTAACATCTGTGTTATAGGTGTCCCAGAAGGAGTAGAGCAAGACAAGGGGGCAGAGAATCTATTTCAAGAAATAATAGATGAAAACTTCCTTAACCTAGAGGGAGGAAACAGACATCCAGGTACAGGAAGCACAGAGAGCCCCAAGCAAGATAAACCCAAAGAGGCCCACACCAAGAAACATCATAATCAAAATGTCCAGAATTAAAGATAAAGAGAGAATCCTAAAAGCCGCAAGAGAATATCAAGTTACATACAAAGGAAACCCCATAATTCTATCAGCTGACTTCTCAGCAGAACCCTTACCGGCTAGAAGAGAATGGCACGATATATTTGAAGTGCTACAAGGAAAAAACTTACAGCCAAGATTACTCTACCCAGCAAGGTTATCATTCAAAATGGAAGGAGAGATCAAAAATTTCCCAGACAAGCAAAAATTAAAGGAGTTTGTCACCAAGAAACCAGTGCTACAAAAAAGGATAAAGGGAATGATTTGAGGGGGAAAGAGATGACCACAAACAGGAAAAATTATATATTTCCATGATAAGAATGTAACGGATACAAATGCACAAAAAAGAGGTTAGATATGATATCAAAAACATAAAAGGAGGGAGGAGGGGTGTTAAAGAGTACAGCTTTCAGACAGAGGTCAAACTAAAGTGACCATCAATTCTGTATAGAATAAGAAAGGCACAGAGAACGACTACTAAAACACTGAGGAAAAAAAAAGTTAAAAAATGGCAGTAAGTACATACTTATCAATAGATACTTTAAACATCAATGGACTGAATGCTCCAATTAAAAGGCATAGGGTGGCTGATTGGATAAAAAAATCAAGACCCATATATATGCTGCATACAAAAGACACACTTCAGACCTAAAGACATTCTCAAACTGAAAGTGAAGGGATGGAAAAAGATACTCCACACCAACGGCAATGAAAAGAAAGCTGGGGTAGCAGTCCTCATATCAGAAAAAATAGACTTTAAAATAAAAACTGTAAAAAGAGACAAAGAAGGCTATTACATAATGATCAAGGGAACAATCCAGCAAGAGGATATAACACT
>CM053518.1:1862900-1913886 GCA_028646465.1 Rhinoceros unicornis
TATATATACACAATGAATACTACTCAGCCATAAGAAATGATGAAATCCAGCCATTTGTGACAACATGGATGGACATTGTGGGTATAATGCAAAGTGAAATAAGTCAGAGGGAGAAGGTCAAATACCATATAATTTCCTTCATTAAGTAGTAGATAATAACAACAATAAACAAACACATAGGGACAGAGAATGGATTGGTAGTTACCAGAGGGGAAGGGGGAGGGAGGAGGGTGAAAGTGATAATTCGGTACATGTGTGTGGTGATGGGTTGTAATCAGTATTTTGGTGGTGAATATGATGTAATCTATGCAGAAATAGAAGTATAATGATGTACACCTGAAATTTTTACAATGTTACATACCAATGTTACTGCAATGAACAAAAGATTTAAAATAAATAAATAAAGGAAATAAAAGCTAAAAAAAAAAGAGTTTGTATAGGATTGACAATCGAGAGTGGAGCTAAGGCAAACCAAGTATAGCACCCATTCCTGAATACGGTTTAATGCCACATCTCCCTTCCAACCAGTTAGTAAGGATCACATAATACCAAAACAAGTTTTGGCTTATATTCTTGTTTAGTCTTCAGAAGGAATAGCAGGTTCCTTTGAGCATGCACTTTCTGATTCCAAGTTGCAAGTCGCTGTGTAGCAACAAGTTTGTATTGGAACGACCATTTAGTTCAACCTACAGCTGAGCTAAACTCGATATGACACCAACACTTGAAAACAAATTCACGCCACATCTCCTTTCTTTCTAGCTAGAAATGATGACAAAAACCTAAAGTATTATTGGCACAGATTTCTCTTTGAAGCCTTGGGAATAAATTGCACGTTCCTTTGAGCAGGCACTTTCTGATCCCATGTTGCAAGTTGCTCTCTAGTAACAATTTTATATAGGTCTGGCAATCATACCTAGTGCTGAGCTAATCTGGGTATGACACCTATTCCAGGAAATAACTTTGTGCATGGTCCCTTTCCCTTTAAACTCATAATGATGACACACCTAAATCAGGTTTAGAACATGATGCCATTTACAGACCTTGAGAAGGATACACTCATGCCTTTCAGAAGACAGTGTTCAGACACCGGCTTATAAGTGCATGTCTGGGACTAGGTTTGTATAGGACTGGCAATCCTGAGTGGAGCCGAGTCAAACCATATATAGGACACATTAATGAATATAACTTCATGCCACCTTTTCCTTCTTTCAAGCAAGTAAGGTTCACATAATACCTAAAGAAGTTTTGGCAAAGATTTCTGTTTGGGGCCTTGAGAAGAAATAGCACGTTCCTTTGAGGAAGCACTTTCTGATTCCAAGGTGTAAGTTGTTGTCTAACAACAAGTTTGTATAGGACTGGCAGTGATTACTAGAGCTGAGGTAACCTGGGTATGACAACAATCCTGGATATAACTTCATTCCACATCTCCCATCTTTCCAGGTAGAAATTATCTCATAATACCGAAAGAAGATTTGGCACAGATTTCAGTTGGGGCCTTGAGAAGAAATTGCACGTTCCTTTGAGGACTGTCAATGATTCCTAGAGCTGAGGTAAACTGTGTATGAGACTAACTCCTTGAAATACCTTCATCCCCATCTCCCTTCCTTCCAACTAGTAATGATCGCATAATACCTAAACAAGTTTTGGCACAGATGCCAAATTTGGGTTTTCAGAAGGCATCACACCTTCCCTTTTGAAGGCAATTTCTGATTCCATGTCCCAAGTAGCAGTTTAATAGCATGTTTCTATAGGATTGGCAGTCATACCTAGAGCTGAGCTAAACTGTGTATGAGACATATTTGTGGAAATAACTTTCTGCCTGACCTGTCTCCATTCGATCATGTAAGAATCACACACCCAAACCAGGTTAAGTACATGATGCCAGTTAGGGAGAGAAGGAATCTCACATCCCTTTCAGAAGGCAGTGTTCTGATCACAGTGTGTCAGGGCAAGTCTATCAACAGGTTTGTATAAGATTGCCAATCTAGATTGTAGCTGAACAAAATCATGTACAGCACCCATTCCTGAAAATGTGTTCATGCCCAATCACCTTCCTCCCAGCTAGTAAGGATCACATAATAAAAAAACAAATTTGGCTCATATTCTGGTTTTGGGCGTTCAGAAGGAACGCACGTTACTTTGAACAGGTACTTTCTGATTCCAGGTTCAAGTCGCTGTGTAGCAACAAGTTTGTATAGGAATGGCAATCATGCCTAAAGCTGAGCTACTCTGGGTATGACACCAACTCCTAGAAATAACTTCTTGCCCCATCTCCCTTCCTTCCAGCTAGTAAGGATCACATAATACCTAAACTAGTTTTAGCACAGATTCCCATTTGTGGACAGAAGAAGAAATCGCACTTTGCATTGAGCAGGCACTTTCTGATTCCAAGTTGCAAGTTGCTGTCTAGCATCAACTTTGTCTAGGACTGGCAATCATACCTAGCGCTGAGCAAAACTGGGTATGACATGAATTTCTAGAAATAACTTCATGCCCCATGTCCCTTCCATCCAGCAAGTAATGATCACACAATACCTAAACAATTTTTGGCACAGATTTCCATTTTGGGCTTTCAGAAGGCATCACAGCTTGATTTGAGAAGCCAATTTCTGATTCCATGTTCAAAGTAGCTGTATATCAGCAAAATTCTATAGGAGTGACAATCATACCTACAGCTGAGCTTAACTGGATATGAAACCCATTCCTGGATATAACTTTTTGCCTGTCATTTCTCCCTTCCATCTCGTATGGATCGACACCTAAACCAGGTTTAGTACATGATGATATTTATGGCCATCGAGAAGGAACCTCACATGCATTAAAGAAGGCAATGTTTTGATCCCGGCATCTCAGGGAAGGTCTGGCAACAGGTTTGTATAGGATTGGCAATCAAGATTGGAGCTGAGCAAAACCACGCATAGCATACATTCCTGAAAATAACTTCATGCCTCATCTCCCTTCCTTCCAGCTTATAAGGATTAAAGAATATCTAAACAAGTTTTATCACAGATTCCCATTTTGGGCCTTCCTCAGGAATAAAATATTCCTTTTAGAAGGAAATTTCTGATTACATGTTCCAAGGAGCTTTCTAGCAGGAAGTTTCTACTGGAGTGGTAATCATACATAGAGCTGAGCTAAATTGGGTATGACACCCATTCCTGGAATTAATTTTGTGTCTGACCACTCTTTATTCCACCTCGTAAAGATCACACTCCTAAACCAGGTTAAGAACAAGATGTCATTTACGGCCATTGATAAGGAAGCCCATATGCTTTCAGAAAGTAGTGTTCTGATCCCAGCTTGTCAAGGCAGGTCTATCAACAGGTTTGTATAGGACGGGCAATCCACAGTGGAGCTGAGGCAAACCAAGTATAGCACCCATTCCTGAAAATGGCTTCATGTCCCATCTCAATTACTTCCAGCTAGTAAGGATCACATAATAGCAAAACAAGTTTTGGCACAGAACCTCGTTTTGGACCTTCAGAAGGAATCGCAGATTCCTTTGAGTAGGCACATTCTGATTCCATGTTCCAAGTCGCTGTGTAGCAACAAGTTTGTATAGGAATAACAACCATACCTGGAGCTGAGCTAAAATGGGGATGACACCAACTCCTGGATATAACATCATGCCGAGTCTAGCTTCTTTCCAGCTAGTGAGGATCACATAATACCTAAATAAGTTTTGGCACATATTTCTGTTTGGGGCCTTTAGTAGAAATTGCATTTTCTTTTGTGGAAGATCTTTCTGATTCCAAATTGCATGTTGCTGTCTAACAACAAGATTGTATAGGACTGAAAACGATTACTAGAGCAGAGCTAAACTGGGTAAGACAGCAACTCCTGGAAATAACTTCATTCCTGATCTCCATTCCTTCCAGCTAGTAAGGATCACATAGTTTCTAAAGAAGTTTTGGCACAGATTCCCATTTTAGTTCCTTGAGAATAATTCACACACTCCTTTGAGAAGTCTCTTTCTCATTCCAACAATGAAGTTGCTCTCTAGGAATTATTTGTATAGGACTGGCAATCATAACTAGCAGTGAACAAATCTGGGTATGACACGAACTCATGGAACTATCTTCATACCCAATCTGACTTCCTTCCAGCCAGTAAAGATCTCATAATACATAAACAAGTTTAGGCACAGATTCCCAATTTGTGCGTTCAGAAGGAATCAAACCTTCCATTGAGAAAGTAGTTTCTGATTCCATGTTCCAAGTAGCTGTCTAACAGTAAGTTTCTATAGGAATTGCAACCGTACCTAGAGCTGAGCGAAACTGAGTATGACACCAACTCCTGGAATTACTTCATGCTCCATCACACTTCCTTCCATCTATTAAGGATCACATAATACCTAAAGACGTTTTGGCACAGATTTCCATTTTGGGGCCTTGAGAAGATATCGCACATTCTGTTGAGGAAGAACTTTCTTATTCCAAGTTGCAAGTTGCTCTCTAGCAACAATTTTGTATAAGAGTTGAAATGATTCCTGGAGCTGAACTGAACTGGGTTTGACACCAACTACTGGAAATAACTTCATGCCCCATCTTCTTTCTTTCAGCTAGTAAGGATCATTTAGTAACTACACAAGTTTTGGCACAGATTTCTCTTTGTGGCCTTGTGAATAAATCGCACGTTCCTTTGAGAAGGCACATTCTTATTCCAAGTTGTATCTTGCTGTCTAGCAACACTGTTGTATAGGACTGGCAGTCATATCTAGCGCTGTGCTAAACTGTGTATGAGCCCATTCATGGAAATCTTTGTGCCTTATCCCTCTCCCTTACATCTCCTGAGGATCACACACCTAAACCTGGTTTAGAACACAATGCCATTCATGACCCTGAGAAGGATTCTCTCATGTGTTTCAGAAGGCAGTGTTCTGATGCTGGCTTCTCAGGGCATGTCTGGGAAGAGATTTGTATAAGACTTGCAATCCAGTGTGGAGCTGAGCCAACTACGTATAGCACCCATTCCTGGAAATAACTTTGTGCCCCATCTCTCTTCCTTCCAGCTTGTAATAATCACATAATACCTAAACAACATTTTGCACAGATTCCCATTTTGGACCTTCACAAGAATCACATGTTTCTTTGATAAGGCTCTTTCTGATTCCAGGTCCTAGTCGGTGTCTAGAACGAAGTTACTATAGGACTGGCAATCATATCTAAAGCCGAGTTAAACTGGCTTTGACATCCATTCCTGGAAATAAGTTTCTGCCTGATCTCTCTCCCTTCCATCTCGTAAAGATCACACTCCTAAACCAGGTTTAGAACCTCATAATATTTATGGCCATTGAGAAGGTCTCACATGCCTTTCAGAAGGCAATGTTCTGATCCCAGCTTCTCAGGGGATGTCTCGGAGCAGGTTTGTATAAGACTGGCAATCCAGATTGGAGCTGAGCCAAACATGTATAGCACCAATTCCTGAATATAACTTCATTCTCCATCTCCCTTCCTAACAGCTTGTTAGGATCACCTTATACCTAAAGCAATTTTGGCACAGATTCCCACTTTGGGACATCAGAAGGAATCACACCTTCTTTTGAGAAGATAATTTCTGATTCCATGTTCCAAGTAGCTGTTTAGAGGCAAGTTTCTATAGGAGTGGCCATCATACCTAGAGCTGAGCTACTCTGTGTGTGACACCCATTAATTGACATATCTTTATGCCTGACCTCTCTCCCTTCCATCTTGTAAGGATTCCACTCATAATCCAGGTTAATAACATGATGCCATTTAGGGTCATTGAGCAGGAATCTCACATGCCTTTCAGAAGGCAGTTATCTGATCCCGGCTTGTCAGGGCAGCTCTATCAACAAGTTTGTATAAGACTGGCAATCGTACCTAGAGCTGAGCTATACCTAGAGCTGAGCTAACCTGGGTATGACACCCATTCCTGGAAAGAACTCTCTGCCTGACCTCTCTCCCTTCCATCTCGTAAGGATCAGACTCCTAAACACGGTCAAGAACATGATGCCATTTAGCGCCGTTGAGAAGTAATCTCACATGCCTTTCAGAAGGCATTGTTCTTATAAGACCCATTCCTGGAAACAACTTTGTTCCCAATCTCCCTTTCTTCAAACTCCTAAGGATTGCCTTTCCATAGAAAGTTGTGCACAACACCATGTAGGGCCTTGAGACAGAATCTCACTCAAATTCCTTAGAGAAGGTACTTTCTTATCCCGGCTTGTGACAAGATGGTAAGAAACATCTTGGTATCTGAGGGACAATCATTACTACAGCTGAGTTAAACTATGGTTAACACTTATTCCTGGAAGTAAGTACATGCCCCATCTGCTTTCCTTCCACCTGCTAATGATCACCTTCCGAAAGGAGGTTTGGAAACAGGGCCGTGGAGTTTCTAGAGACAGAAACACTCTCAAATTCCTTAGAGAACACACTTTCTTCTCTCGGTTTGCAAGTTGACAGGAAGAAACATCTTTGTATCCGAGTGTGAATTATTACTAGCTTTCAGCTTATGTTTCCTGTTAGGTTTGGGGTTAGAGTTCAGGTTAGCTTTAGGGTTAGGATTATGGTTCGGGTTCCGCTTAATGTTAGGGTTAAGGTTAGGCTTAGGTTTCGGTTTAGGGTTTGTGTATGTGTTTGGTATAGTTTTAGGGTTAGTGTTTGGGTTAGGGTCCAGGTTATGTTTATGGTTAGGCTTAGGGTTAGGGCTAGGGTTAGGGTTAGGGTCAGGCTTAGGTTTAGGGTTAGCTTTTGGGTTCAGGTTCAGGTTAGTGTTAGGGTTCCTGTTAGGGTTAGTGTTAGGGTTATGCTTTGGTTCCGGTTAGGGTTAGGGTTAAGATTCAGGCTTGTCATGGTTTGGGTTACATTGAGGTTGGAATTAAGGTTAGGTTTAGTGTTCTGGTCAGTGTTAATGTCTGGTTAGGCTTCAGGTGAGTGTTAGAGTTAGGGTTCAGGTTTGTGTTCCTGTTAGGCTAAGGGTTAGTGTTACTGTTCGAGTTAGAATTAGGGTTGTCATTGCCTTCCCATTAAGGTTAGGGTCAGGTTTCTGGTTTCGGTTAGGGTTTGGGTTAGGGTAATGGTTAGAGTTAGGGTTAGTGCTAGGGATACGGTGAGGGTTAGGGTTAAGGTTCTGCTTAGGGTTAGTGTTAGGGTTCGTGTCCTGGTTTTGTTTAGGTATAGGGTTAGGTTAGCCTTCAGGTCAGTGGTCGAGTTAGCTTTAGTTTAAAGTTAGTGTTAGGGTTCGTGTTAAGGTTAGGGTTAGATTTAGTGGTCAGGTTAGATTTAGGATTCGGCTTTGGCATCAGGTTAGGGTTGTGTTGTGGTCGTTTCAGTCTTCTGTTTATGGTTAGGGTTAGTGTTAGGGATCAGTTTAGGGTATGGGTTAGAGTTTGTGTTGGAGTCTGGGTTAGGGTTATGGTTAGGGCTAGTGTTCGGGTTAGGTTTAGTGTTAGCTTTAGTGGCATGTTTGGGTTCGTTTTTGCGTTAGGCATAGGGTTTGGGTTTCGGTTAGGGTTAGGAGTCGGGTTCTCTTTAGGGTTAGTTTTAAGGCTAGTGTTAGGGTTACAGTTGGCTTCCATTTAGGGTTAAGATTGTGTTTATGTATAGGGTTATGTTTAGTGTTCGGATTATTGTTAGGATTAGGTTTCAGTTTCTGTTTAGGGTTAGAGTTAGCTTTAGGGTTCGAGTTAGGGTTAGAGTTAGTTATAGCGTTAGGGTTAGGGTTGGGTTCATATTAGGGTTAGAGTTAGGTTTCAGGTTCAGGTTCGGTTTAGGATTTGCATTAGGGCTGGAATTAATGTTTTGGTGTAGGGTTAGTGTTAAGTTTAGGTTAAGGCCTCGGGTTAGGATAAGGGTTAGGTTTAGTGTTAGGATTAGTGTTCGGGTTAGTATTAGGGTTAGGGTTCATCTTCGAGATCACATTAGGTTTAGGGTTATTGTCGTGCTAGGATTCAGTTTAAGGTTAGATTTGCGTTCACTTTACGGTTAGGTCTGGGGTTCGGGTTAGGTTTAGTTTTCAAGTTCTTGTTAAGGTTAGCATTAGTGATAGGTTTTGGCTCAAGATTAGGGATACAGTTAGTGTTAGTGTTATTGTTACGTTTAAGGAGAGCGTATTTGGATTACGGTTAGGGTTAGAATTTGGGTTCTGGATCAGGTTAGGGTTTGGGTTATTGTCGGGTTAACCTTCATGTTAGGCTTAGGTTTAGGGTTCAGTTTAGTGTAACTGTTAAGGTGAGAGTTAAGTTTCGGTTTCGGTTTCAGGTTACTATTAGGGTTCAGGTTAGGGTTAGGCTTCGGGTTAGTGCTAGGCTTAGGGCTAGGTTTGCGTTGAGTTACTGTTAGGGTTAGTGTTAGGGTTAGGGTTAGCCCTGGATTAGGGATAGGTTTCAGGTTGTGATTAGGGATAATGTTAGGGTTTGGGTTAGGGTTACTCTTTGGGTTAGGGATAGGCTTAGGGTTAGGATTGAGTTAGGTTACGGATAGCATTAGCATTCAAGTTTGGGTTAGCTTTAGGGTTCATATTAGGGTTAGGGCTGGAGTTAGGGTTACAGTTCAAGTTCGGGTTAGGGTTAGGGTTGCTGTTAGAGTTCGAGTTATTAAAGTTAGGCTTAGGGCTAGTTTTAGTGTTTGGCTTTGGTTAGGTTAAACTTAGGGTTAGGGTTCAGGTTAATGTTCTTGTCACTGTTAGGTTTCTGGTTTTGGTAAAGGTTAGGATTAGCGATAGTGTTCATGTTAGTGTTAGGGTCAGGTTTAGGTTTAGGTTTGGTTTCGGGATAAGGTTAGTGTTCGGATTAGTTTTATGGTAATCTTAGGGTTATGTTTCTGGTTAGGATTTGGGTTATGGTTTAGATTACAGTTAGGGTTAGTCTTAGGGTTAGGGTAAAGTTTAGATTTATGGTTAGAAAATCGAGTTAGAGTAAGAGTTAGGGTTGTGATGTTATTCGACTTCAGGTTAGGTTTCGGTTTAGGATGTGAGTTATGGTTTGGGTTATGGTTAGCTTTAGCATTAGGTTTAATTTAAGGATTAGTGTTTGTATTGGGATGAGGGTTAGGTTTCAGGTTAGGGGCTGTTTATGGTTATTGTTAGGGTCTGGTTACGCTTCGGGTTACAGTTAGTCTTAGGGTACAGGTTATGGTTAGGTTTCGTGTTCGAGTTAAAGTTAATGGTATGGTTCGGCCTAGGGTTAACTTTAGAGTTGGGTACAGGTTCGGTTTAGTGTTAGGGATATGGTTACTATTAAGATTAGTTTTATGGTTATGTTTTGGTTCCAGTAGGCGTTAGTGTTAGAGTTGGGTATGGGTTCGTGTTACTGTTAGTTTTAGGCTTACTGTTAGTGTTAGTTTTAGGGATATGTTTGGTTTCCGGTTAGGTTTCAGGTTAGGATTCAGGTTACATTTAGTGTTATGGTTTGGTTTAGAGTTCTGGTTAGGGTTAGCGTTTGGGTTTAGGTCCAGGTTTGGGTTAAGATTCAGGTTAGGCTTAGGGTTCATTTTAGGGCTAGGGTTATTATCAGGTTAGGTTTATGGTTAGGTTTAGTGTTCTGGTTAGAGTTAAGGTTTAGGTTCGGTACAGGTTTATTTTACGTGTAGCATTAGGGTTAGAGTTTAGGGTTACTGTTAGGGTTAGGGTTAGTTTCAGTGGTTGGGTTAGGTTAGTGTTAGGGTTAGGTTTAGCGTTTGCATTAGAGTTAGGGTTAGTTTTATGTTTAGTGTTAGTGTGAGTATTCGTAATAGAGATGGGGTTAGAGTTAGGGTTCTGTTTCGGTATCAGTTTAGGCTTAGTGTTATGGTCGGGTTAGGCTTCTGTTTAGTGTTAGGGTTAGGGTTTGGGTTAGGGTTTTGCTAAGGTTAGGATTCAGGTTAGGTTTAAGATGAGTGTTAGGTGTAGGTTTAGAGTTCAGTTTCCAGTTAGGGTTACGGTTAGTGTTGGTGTCAGTGTAAGGGTTAGGGTTAGGTTTAGGATTAACGTTGGTATTCGGATTAGGAATATGGTTAGTTTTCGCATTCGGCTAAGGCTTAGCTTTCGCGTTAGGGTGCTTGTTATGTTTATGTTTAGATTTAGGTCTAGAGTTAGGGTTAGGGTTAGTGTTGGGTTTGGTTCATGGTTAGGTTTAGGGTTAGGGTTAGTGTTCGGCTTCGGGTTCGGGCAAGGTTTAGGGTTCGGGTTTGCGTTAGTGTTAGGGTTATGGTTAAGTTGAGTGTTCATCTTATGGTTAGGGTTAAAATTAAGGGTAGGGTGGGGTTCTGATTTGGGTTAGGGCTATGGTTCTGTTTAGGGTTAGGGTTCAGTTTCGTGTTTGGCTTAGGGTTATGGTTAGGTTTCGGGTTAGGGTTAGGGTTAGCATTACTGTTACTTTTATGTTTAGGTTTACTGTGATGTTTGTGTTCGGATTAGGGTTAGGGTTAGGGTTCGGGTTCTGGATGCAATTAGGTTTAGGGTTAGCATTGTATTAGGCTTCAGGTCAGGGTTATGTTTGTTGTTCATATTAGGGCTTGTCTTAGTGTTAGGCTTATGGTTAGCCCTAAGTTTAAGGTTAGTATTGGGTTGGGTTAGGGTTACTTTTAGGGTTCATGTTTGGGTTAGAGTTAGGTTTAGTGTTAGAATTATTGTTTGGATTAGGGTCAGGGCTAGATTTCAGGTTCACCTTAATGTTAGGATTAGTTGTAGTGTTCGATCTAGTGTTAGGATTAGGGGTCAGGTTAGTGTTGGGTTTGACTTAGGGTTACGGTTAAGTTTCGAGTGAAGGTTAGGGTTAGTGTTAGGGTTGGTTTTATGGTTAGGTTTAGGGTAGGGTTCTGTTTCAGATTCAAGATCGGATTAGAGTTATGGTTAGGGTCAGGTTAGGCTTCGGGTCAGGGTTAGTTTTAGGGTTAGGGTTAGGGTTAGGATAGTGTTAGGGTTAGGGTTCAAGTTAGGGTTAGGGTTAGCTGTAGCGCTAGGGTTTGAGTTAGGATTTGGCTTAGGGTTATTGCTAGGGTTAGAGTTAGGTTTGAGTTGGTTATGTTTAGGGTTAGGGTTAGGCTTCATGGTAGCATTAAGGTAGGGTTAGGCTTAGAGTTAGTGTTCAGATTAGAGTTAGGTTTCCGGTTCAGGTTCTTGTTAGGATTAGCTCTTGGGTTCATGTTAGGGTCATTGCTATGGTTCAGGTTAGGTGTGGGTTTGGGTCAGCGTAGGTTAAGGCTTAGGCTAGTGTTAGGGTTTTGGTGAGTATAGGGTTAGTGTTAGGGTTAGGGTTAGTGTTAGGATTAGGCTTATGTTTGGGTTCCAATTAGTTTTAAGTTTAGAGATCGTGATAGGATTCAGTTTAGTGTTAGTGTTAGTGTTAAGGTTAGAGATCAGGTTAGGGTTAGGATTCGGGTTTGCATTAGGCTTAGAGTTATGGTTGGGTTTGGGTTTAGGTCTATGGCTAGTTGTCTGGTTATTGTTAGAGTTAGAGTTTGGGGACCAGTTTTGTTTAGGTTTATGGTTAGTGCTAGTGTTTCGGTTTACGTCTGAGCTTAGTGTTCACGATAAGTTTAGGGTTAGGTTTAGGGTTAGTGTTAGGCTTCACGTTGGGGTTAGGGTTAGGTTTAGACTTAGTGTTAGTCTTAGTGTTTGGTTTAGGGTTGGGGTGTGTTTGTTTTCAGGATCAGGTAAGGTTTAGGTTTGGGGTTTGGGTTCTAGTTAATGTTAGGGTTACTGCTGGGCTTTGGGTTATGGTTAGGCTAAGGTTTATGGCTAAGTTTAGCATTAGGTCTGTGTTAGGTTAAGGTGAGCATTATGGTTCTGGTTTGTGTTAGGGTTAGGGTTAGTGTTCGTTTTCAGGCAAGCATTAGAGTGAGGGTTATTGTTAGGGATAGGGTAGGCTGATGTTTGGGTTCCAGTTATGTTTAAGTTTAGGGTTTGATTTAGTTTTTGGTTTAGTGTTAGGGTTAGATTTAGGGTTAGGGTTCAGGTTAGGGTTAGGTTTAGGGTTCAGTTTAGAGTTAGAATTGGGGTTGTGGTTAGGGCTAGGTTTAGTGGACTGGTTAGTGTTAGGTTTAGGGTTCAGGGACAGGTTTTGTTTAGAGTTAGCATTAGTGTTAGGGTTTAGGGTTATGTTTAGTGTTCGGGTTAGGGTTAGGATCGTGGTTCATGTTATGTTTAGCTTTTGGTTTAGGATTAGTGTTAGTGTTAGTGTTCGTGTTAGGGTTTGGGTTAGGTTCCGTGTTCGGGATCGTGTAATGTTTAGGGTTAGGGTCGGGTTAGTATTCGTGTTAGGTTTAGGTTGATGGTTCGGGTTATGTTTTCTTTTAGTGTTAAGGTTAATACTGGGTTTAGGGTTAGTGTTAGGTTTAGTGTTAGGTTTGGGTTCAGTTTATGAGTGGGGCTAGGGTTAGTCTTAGGCTTCATGTTCAGCTTAGGGTTCTGGTTAGGTTTTGGGTTCAGATAAGGTTTACTGTCCGGGTTAGGGTTAAAGTTAGTTTTCCTGATAGGGGTCGGGTTTGGATTAGAGTTAGGGTTTGGGTTTGGATTATGGTTAGGTTCATGTTAGGGTTTCTGTTAGTGTTATGTTCTCTGGTGCTGGTTAGTTTTAGGTTTAGTGTTAGTGTTAGGGTTAGTGTTGGGATTAGGTTTCCGGTTTGAGTTAGGTTTTGGCTTAGGGTTAAGATTTAGTTTCGGTTTATCGTTCAGGTTAGTAGTTGGTTTGGATTCAGCTTAGGGTTCGGCTTAGGCTTAGGGGAATTGTTGGGGTGTGTGTTTGATTAAGGTTTAGGCTTAACTTAGGGATAGGTTTAGTGTTGGGGTTTGCATTCAGGTTAGATTTACTGTTAGGTTTAGGGTTAGTTTTAGGTTTAGGGTTTGGGTTCACGTTAGTGCTAGTGGTAGGGTGATGGTTATGGTTAGGGTTATGGTTCTGGTTATGTTTAGGGTTAATCTTAAGTTTAGGGTTCGGTTTAGTGTTAGGGTTATGTTTAGGCTTAGAGTTAGCTTTTGGGTTCTGGTTCGAGTTCTTATGTTTAGGGTTAGGGTTAAATTTAGGGTTCGGGTTATGCTTAGGCTTAGTCTTTGGGTAAGGGTTGAGTTTAGGGTTAGGCTTAGGGTAACTGTTAGAGTTAGGGTTCAGGTGAGCGTTCAGGTTATGCTTAATGTTAGGGCTATGTTTAGGGTTCATGTTATGGTTAGGGTTCATGTTAGTGTTACGGTTTTGGTTAGGGTTCGGGTTCCAGTTCGGTTTAGGGTTATTGATAGAGTCTCCTTAATTTTTAGGGTTCTGGTTAGGATTCAGTTTAGACATAACTTTAGGGTGAGTGCTAGGATTATGGTTCGCATTAGGGCTTTGGATATGGTTAGGGTTAGGGGTCGGTTTAGGGTGAGGGTTCAGGTTAGGGTTTGGTTTATGGTTAATGTTAGGTTTCGGTTTAGGGTTATTGTTAGGATTCAGTTTAGGCTTAGGGTAATGGTTAGGCTTTGGGTTCGGGTTAGGGTTATGGTTAGGTGTGGGATTAGGGTTAGTGTTTGGATTGGGGTTCTGGTTCTGGTTTGGGTTCGGATTTCAGGTTAGAGTTAGGCTTCGTGTTAGCATTAGGGTTCGTGTTAGGATTAGAGTTACTGTTAGGGCTAGGATTGCGGATAGGGCTCAGTTTCGGGTTAGGGTTAGTGTTAGGGTAGGGTTAAGCTTTGGGTTACTGTTACGATTTGGTTTTGGGTTATGGTTAGGCTTGGGTTAGGGTTCATGTTATGTTCAGAGTTAGTGTTCTGGTTAGGGTTTTGTTGGGTTAGGGCTAAGGTTAATTTAGTTTTAGTGTTAGATTTAGGGTTAGGGTAACTGTTCGTCCTAGGCTTAAGTTAGGGTTAGGGTTTGGGTTCAGGCTAGTATTTGGGTTCGAGTTTGCTTTAGGGTTAAGTTGCAGGTTAGTGTTCGAGTTATGCTTAGGGTATAGTTTATGCTTAGTGTTCACATTTGGGCTAGGGTTAGGGTTCTGGTTCAGTATACGGTTAGCATTAGATTTAAGGTTAGACTTCTTGTTAGGGTTAGGGCTAGGTTTCAGGTTAGGTTTTAGTTTTATGGTTATGTTTAGTGTTAGTGTTGGGGTAAGTTTTATGGCTCAGTTCATGGATAAGGTTATGATTCACGTTAATGTTATGTTTAGGGTGAGAGTTAGTGTTACTGTAGGGGTTATGTTTCGGGTTATGGTTATGGTTAGGATTCTGGTTAGGGTTAGGGTTAGTTTTAGGGTTCACTTTCAGGTTACAGCTAGGATTGCATTCAGTTTAGGTATTAGGGACAGGTTTAGGCTTTGAGGTAATTTTATGGTAAGGGTTAAGGTTCTGTTTCAGTTTAGAGTTAGCTTTCATGCTCATGTTAGGTTTAGGGTGTGGGTTCGTTTTTGGGTACAGTTGAGACTTAGTGTTCAAGCTGGGATTAGCATTAGATTTCGGTTTACGAAAATGATGAGTGTTCTGGTAAGGGTTCAGGTCATAGACTTCTGTGCAGATTAGGTTAAGGGGTGGCTTTAAGGCACTGTTAGGTTTAGGACACAGTTTGGGTTACATTTAGTGTTAGGTTTAGGGTTCGGGATTGGATTAGATTTAGGTTTTGGGTTCGGTTAGTTTGGATTAAGGGTGAGGGAAGAGTTTAGACTTAAGATTTGTATACGGGTTAGTGTTAGTGTTAGGTATAAACATAGGGTTAAAGTTTAAGTTATGGAAGGGGTTTGCATTCAGCATTCAGTTAGGGTTAGGGTTAGGGCTAAGGTTAGGATTAAACATAACGTTGGGCACTAGGAAGGACAGGACTTCAGGACTCAAGAGAAGATTCTGGGACCTCTCAATGGAAGGGATTGCCCATTGTGGCCCCGGTTCCCTAGACCTGCGACCTGCTGGGACCACACTCACTGCATGGCCATATGCCTGTTTCGGCCCTTCTGACTCCACAGAGACTTTCCTCCAACTGGCTAGAGTTGAAATGTGTGGGCATGGGGTTAGGCCGTGGTTTTGCCTTTCCAGGAAGAAATAAGGCCTGGGACGAAGAAGCTGGCCGAGGGAGAGCCTTGACCTGGCACCCCAGTCCGCCTTTGGCCACCAGGTCTAGACCACCACTTCCAAAGAAGGGAAGCAGCATGCGAGCTGAGTGGAAGTGGGGGATGTGAGGGAGACAACAGTTGAAGCCAAGTCAAGCACAGCGATGTTCCTTCTTCAGCTGCACCTGGCAGGAACTAGACAGCACCCCTGCTGGTAAGAGCCTGGCTGGCAGTGGGGGCCTTGACTAAGGACCCCCGAGGCCTGCCCTAGGCCCCAGCAGCCCCGCATGTGTCCTTGGCATGAGGGGCTGAACCCCAGACCGCAGGGCTTCTGGAAAGGCCAGAGAAAGAAGGGCCCCTGGGAGGTGTAGTTGAGGTGGGTAAGGAGCGTCAAACTCCTCTCGTCAGGTCCCCGAGAGATAGAGAAAGAGAGAGAGACAGAGAGAGACAGAGATCACTCACCTCTGAGTCACTGCCACCACCATTGGTGCCAACTCACACACCATCCCACTTCCACCCACCATACCCAACCCCGCCCTGTGGCCTGCCCCACAACAGAGAGGCCAGTTCCTGGTCACCTCCATGCTGTCCCTTCTTGAAGTGACCCCAGTGCAGGGGAAATGCTTCAGACAAGCCTTTACACATCCCTCTCCATGACAATTGTCTTCTTCCCCTCTCACATCCCACAAGCCCACCCGCAACATCCTCCTTTGTCTTGAGCAGAAGATAGTATTTAATAGGAGAGTCTCTGCCATTGTGGTGAGAGACTCATTTTCCAGAGTTTCTCCCATGTACACATATTCTTTAGCTTCGTATTATTTTCTCCAGCAAAATTGTCTTTTAATAATTTGTCCAGCCATGAGAACCTTAAGGGAAAAGGCAGAGGGGTATTCTCTCTCTGACCCTGACAGTCCTGAGCTGGGTGGGTCCCTCAGACCTAGCCAGGGTCAGCCCATCCCCAGGCGCTCTCTCCCAGGACATCCAAGGAAAGGCTCAGCATGAACCCCACCTCACTCGCCACTGCCAAGACCATCGTCCTCACTCAGGAGGCCTGGCAGGGGAGGGACCCTGGTGTGTGAGGCTGCCAGATCCCAGGTCTGTCAAACCAGTTGCCAGGCAGTTTCCTCCTCTGACGGGACCCAGGACAGGCCTCAGAAATCTTGGCGGCAGGCCCCAGGGCTCTTTCCTCAGAACTTCTCATGTTGAAAGTGGTCTGGCCCAGGTGGCTGGACTGCTCGTCCTGCCAGCCGGCCAGCCATCCTCCTTTGGACAAAGGAGGCTAATTGATCCACTCTTCGCATTGCCCTGGGCGTGGCACCAGCGCACTCAGGTTGAGGGTTTCACCCGTGCCCTGTATCGTGGATTTCTCCCCAGAGACTTGGCCTGGGAAACTGTTAGTGTTAGATTAGAGTTATGGTTGGTTTCTGCTTATGGTTCAAGTTAAGTTGGGGTTAGGGGTAGGTTTAGGGTTAGTGTTGGGGTTAAGTTTGCAGCTCAGGTTAGAGATAGGGTTATGATTCATGTTAATGTTATGGTTGGGTTAGGGTTAGTGTTAGAGTTAGTGTTGGGGTTAGGGTTAGGGCTAGAGTTCGGTTTTGGATTAGGGTTAGGGTTAGGGTGGGTATTAGGTTTAGGGTTCTGGTTAGGGTTAGGGTTCAGGTCCAGGTTGGGGTTAGGTTTCAGGTTAGGTTAGTGTTCAGTTTAGGGTTAGGATTACGATGACATTATGGTTCGGGTTAAAGTTAGTGTTACTGTTGCTATTACGGCTAGGGTTAGCATAGGCTTAGGGATCTGTCTAGGGTAGCGTTTGGGTTTGGTACAGGTTTGTTTTACGTATACTTTTAGGGTTAGAGTTTAGGGTTAGGGTGAGGGTCAGTCTTCAGGTTAGGTTTTGTGTTAGGTTTAATATTAGGGTTCAGGTTAGACAGCGTTAGGGTTACGTTTAGTGTTATTGTTACTTTTCGGGTTAGAGTTAGTGGTAGAGTTCAGTTTCGGTATCGGTTTAGGCTTAGGGTTAGGGTCAGATTAGACTTCAGGTCACGATTAGGGTTTGGCTTCTTGTTAGGTTTAGGATTCAGGTTAGAGTTTGGGTTAGGGTTAGGTTTAGGTTTTGGGTTAGTGTTTGTATTAGGGTGATGATTAGGTTTCAGGTTTGCGAAAGGCTTAGCTTTAGCTTTAGGGTTCTTGTTTGGTTAGGGTTAGTGTTAGGTCTAGACTTAGTGTTAGGGTTAGGGTTGTGTTTGGGTTATGGTTAGTTTTAGGGTTAGGGTTTGTTTTCACATTAGGGTTATGGTTAGGTCTAGGTCTAGGGCTAGGTTTAGTGTTAGGATTCGGTTTGCATTAGGATTAGGGTTAGGGTTCAGGTTCTGGTTTGGCTTAGGGTTAGAATTATGGTTAGAGTTCGGGTTAGCATTAGGATTTGGGTGAGGGTATGCTTTAAGTTTAGTGTTAGGGTTAGTGTTCGATTTAGGGTTAGGGTTATGCTTCTGGTTTGGTATTGGGTTTCTGTTAGGTTTAGAGTTGATTTAGGATTAGATTTATTGTTAGGGTTACGGTTCCAGGTAGGGGTGCTGATAGGGTTATGGTTAATATTCGTTTTAGGTTTAGGTTTCTTTTTAAGGTTAGAGATTTTTTGGGTTTGAGGTTACTGCTAGGGTTTGGGTTCATGTTCCAGTTAGAATTAGGGTTATGTTATGGTTTATGTTCACGTTTAGGATTAGGGTTACTGCTAGCATTAGGTTAAAGCTTCAGGAGAGGTTAATGTTCAGATTAGGGTTAGGCTTAGTGTTTGTGTTCTGGATGGGCTTAGCATTAGTGTTGGGTTAGTCTTCGGGATACTGTTACTTTTAGGGTAAGTGTTAATGTCATTCTTAGAGTCAGGGTTAGGGTTGGGTTTCAGGTTTGATTTAGGGTTACTGTTAGGTTTCGGGTTAAGTTTAGGCTTAGGGTTAGGGCTAAGTTTAAGGTTAATTTTGGATTAAGAATAGGGCTGGGTTCAGCTTGCATTTGGGTTTGGGTTATAGTTAGGTTTAGGATTCAGGTTCTGGTTACAGTTAGGGTTAATTTTTGCATTACAGTTAGCATTATGGTTATGGTTAGGGTTCGAGTTAGTGTTAAAGTTAGAGTTAGTGTTAGGGTTAGGATTAGAGTTAAGTTTAGGTATAGGGTTGGGTTTGGCATAGTGTTAAGTGTTAGGCTTAGCGTTAGATTTTGTCATTGGATTAGTGTTTTGTTTAGGATTAGGGTTAGTGTTCAGTTTCAGTATCAGGTTAGGGTTAGTGTTAGGGTTCCGGTTTGGGTTAGGACTAGGGTTCAGGTTATGGTTAGTGTTAGGCTTAGCGATAGGGTTGAGGTTATGGTTAGGATTAGGGTTAGAGTTCGGTTACGGGTTCAATCTTTTATTAAGGTTAAGGTTAGGGTCTGATTATGGTTAGAGTTGGGGGTTTTTATTAGGGTGAGGTTTAGGGGTAGCATTAGTTTTAGGTTTTGGGTTAGTGTTAGGGTTATGGTTAGCATTAAGATTTGGGTTAGGGTTAGGCTTATTTCTAGGTTTGGGTGGGGTTAGGGTTAGGGCTATGTTCATGTTAGTGTTAGGGTTAGGGTTAGGTTTAGGGTTATACTTAGTGTTCAGTTTAGGGTTAGGGTTAGGTTTCAGGTTACGGTTAGTGTTAGGATTAGCAGTAGGGTTCGTTTTAGGGTTATGGCTAGGTTTCAAGTTAGGTTTTGTTTTGGGTTAGGGTTAGGCTTAGGATTCGGTTGAGAGTTATGGTTAGTGTTAGGGTTAGTGTTAGGGTCAGGATTATGTTTAGCATTAGGTTTAGGATTCAGGTTAGGTTTAGGCTTAAGGTTAGGGCTAGGGGTAGTGTTGAATTTAAGGTTAGGGTGGGGCTTAGAGTTAGGACTCGTGTTTTGGTTAAGGTTAGTGTTAGGTTCAGGGTTAGGGTTCAGGTACAGTTTGTGGCTAGTGTTAGGTATCATATTTGGTTAAAGGTTAGTGTTAGAATTAGGGTTAGGTCTAGGGTTGGGGATAGGATTGGGTTGGGTTTGGGTTAGGGTTGGGCTAGGGTTACGATTAGGTTTAGTGTTAGGTTTCAGGCTGGTGTTAAGTTTAAGGTTACTGTTAGGGTTAGTGTTAGGCTCATGTTTCTGTTCCACTTATGTTTAAGGTTTGTTTTTGGGTGAAGGTTCATTTTAGAGTTAGTGTTAGTGTTAGGGTTCAGGTTATAGTTAAGTTTAGGGTTTAGGTTAATTTTAGGGTTGGGGTTGGTGTTTGGGCTAGGGTTAGGGTTAGAGTTATGCTACTGTTAGGGTTATTGTTAGGGCTATGTCTAGGACTAGGTTTAAAGTTAGGGTTAGAGATGGCTTAGGGTTACAGTTACAGTGAGTGTTAGTGGTAAGCATACGATTAGCATTAGGGCTCAAGCTAGTTTTAGGTTTTCGGGTAGGTTTATGGTTAGAGCTAAAGTTGGGTTAGGGTTCTTGATACAAACCCTAACACAAGCCCTAAAACTAATGCTAATATTAATGAGAATGTCATGGCTAATTCTCACCATAACTCTAGCCCTGACCATAACCATAACTCTAATCCTAACCATGGACCTAGATATATCCTTATCCTTATCCCTAACCCTAAATCTAACCCTAAACTTACTCCTACACTTACACTACACCTACCACTAATATTATACCTAAGCCTTACCTCAACCCAAACCCAGCCTAAACACTAATCTTAACACTAACAATAATCCAAGACCTAACACTAAGCCTAAGCCTAGCCCTATCCCTAATACTAACCCTATTCCAAGCCTTATCCTGACCCTGGCACTAGTCCAAGCCCTAACCCTAACCCAACTGCAACCCTACCTATAAACCTTGCCCTAGATCTAATGCTAACACAACCCTACTCCTGAAACTAATCCTAACCCTAGCGATAGCCTTAAAACCCAGACCTGTCACTAGCCATTACCTTAAACCTAACCCTACCTCTAAACCTAGACCTGGCACAAAGCTTAACCCTAAAACTAACACTATACTAACTCTTGTACAAACACTAATGCTAACACTATCCATAATTCTAACCCAAACAATAACCCTAACCATAACACTAATCCAACACTAAACCTAAGCCTAAATGTAAACCAAACCCTTTTCCTATCCCTAACATTAAACCTAAGCCTAATGTACCCCTAACCCCAATGCTACTGGCCCTTCTCTCCATAAAACAAACTATAATGCTAACCCAAACCTAACCCTAACCCTATCCTTAACCCTAACACTAATCCTAGCCCTACTCCTACACTCACCCAGACACTGACACTAGCCCTAATCCAACCCGAAGCCTAATCCTACGCCTACCCCTAACACTAACCATAAGAAGAACCCTAAAGCTAGCACAAACACTAATATTAACAAATAACACTAAAACAAGACCTCCACCATGCCTAACTTTGTAGCCAACATTAACCCTAAACCTAACCCTAGTCATGCCCTTATCCCAAAACTACACTTAAACCAAACACTTAGCCTAACCCTAACCTTAACCCTAACCATACCCTAATCGTAACCATGGCCTTAAAATAATGCTTATCCTAGACATAATGCTAGCCCTAAACCTAAATCTGCTTCTAGCTCCGGCCCTAACGCCAAACCTAAACCTAAACATAACACTAACCCCAGCCCTACCCTAACACAAACACTAAACCTAGCGCTAAGCCAACCGCTGTCACTACCCTGAACCCTAGTCATAACCTTAACCCTAACCCTAGCCCTAACCCTTACTCTAAACCAAACGTATCCCTAACCCTAAGCCTAACCCTAATCCTAGACAGAATCCTAACACAAACACTTGCCCTAGCTCTAACACTAACACTAACCCTATACTTAACCCTAAGTCAAACCCAAACCCTAAACATAATGGTCACCCTAACACTAAACCTACTCCTAAACCTAACACTAAACCTAACATCAGCCCTAGCCTTAACCCAATTACTAAGCCTAATGTTAGGCTTAACCAAAATGCTAGCCCTACACATAACACTAACCTTAATGCTAGCATTAACCCTAACACTAGCCCTAGCACTAGACCTACCCCTACACCTAACCATAACACTCCACACAAGCCCTAAACCTAACACAAATCTGAGCCCTAGACCTGACCCTAAACGAAGCCCCAGACATAACCATATCCCTAACCCTACCCTCGCTCTAGCCCTAACTGTAACCCTAAGAATAACTATAGAACTAGGAAGAATAACTGTAGATCTAGGCCTAGCCTTAAGGATACTCTAGCCCTTTCAGTAGCTCTGGCCCTAATGCTAACTCTAACACTAGCAATATCCCTATACTTAGCACTAACACTAAGGCTAACCTTCACCATAGCCCTAAACCCCACCCTAGCCCTAGCCATAACCCTAACCTTAAGCCTAGATATAAGCCTAACGCTAAATCTAACCCTAGCCCTAATCCAAACATTAACATTAACTGTAACAATAAGGTGGCAATAAGCTTAGCTGTAGCCCTAAAACTACCCCTAAGCCAAACCCTAACACTAACCCACCCTAACCCTAGTCCTAACTCTATCCATAAAACTATGCCTAACATGAGTTCTAACCCTAACCCTAGCCCTAACCTGAACTCTAGCCTTAACTCTAACACTAAAACTAACCCTAACACTCACCATAACCCTAACTATAACACAACCTCAGAACTAACCCTAACTCTAGTCTTAGGAATAACACTAACTCTAACACTAACCCTACCCCAACACTAACAGCAACCTTAACGGAAACCGTACCCCTCCCCTAACCAAAAAACTAACCAAACACCTACCCCTATGACTACACCTACCCTTAAAACTAACCCAATACTAACCCTAACCCTACCCCTAACCCTACCCCTAAACTAAACCTAATGTTAACCCTAACCCTAATGCTAACACTAATCCTAACCTGAAGCCTAATTCGCACCCTAGCCCTAGCTCTAACCCTAACACTAACCCTAGCCTTAACCTTATCTTTAACCCGAACCCTAACGCAGCCCTAACCATACCCTACCCCTACACCTACCGTTCTTCTAAACCTAAACCTAACCAAACGTCTACCCATACCCCTACCCCTAACACCAAACACAACCTAACCCTAATTCAAATCTTTATACTAATCCTAGATCTAGCTCTAATCCTAACCCTAACACTAGATCTAACACTTACCATAACACTAGTCATAACCCTAAACCTAGCCCTATCCCTATCCCTAACCTTTACCATTACACTAACCCAAAACCTAACCCTAACCCTAACCCTAACACTAATCCAACCCCACCCCCTCCCTAACCCTACCTCTAATCTTAAAACTAATGCTAACTCTAACCTTAGCCCTATATGTACCCCGAAACCTAGCCCTAACATTACTGCTGTGACTAATCCTAAACAAATGCCTAGCCCTAACTCTAACCATAGCCATGAACCTAAAACTAACACTAAACCTATCCCTAACCGTAGCCATAGTCATAAACCGAATCCAAAACCTTACCCTAGCACTAACCCTAAAACTAACCTTGACCATAGCACTTACCTTAAAGATAAATCTACTTCTAACCCAGCCCTAATCCTAACCTTGAACCAAGCCTTACACTAAACCTAGCCCTAAGGCCAACTCCAACCCTAATCCTAATCCTTAACCTCACCTGACCCCAACACTATCCCTAACCATAACACTAACCCTAATGCTAGCCATAATCCTAACATAAGACCCAGCCATAGACCCAAAGCTAAATGTAACCCTAAACCTAAAACTGGGCCTAACACTTAGCCCAACTCTGAACACTAACACTAAAAGCAGCCCTATGCCTACTCCTAGTTCTGAAACTAACCCTAATAGTAGAACTGAACCTAACCCTAGCCCAAGCCCTAAACCTAGCCCTAGACAAAGTCCTAGCTTAAACTTAACCTTAGCCCTAAATCTAGCCCTGGCCCTAATGCTAACCCTAATGCAAATCCCAAAGCTAACTGTAACACTACACTTAACCTTAACTGTAACCCTATCCGTATCCCTAAAACAGCCTTTATCCAGACCCTAAGACTTAAGGTAACATGGATCCTAACCCTAACCCAACCCTAAACCCAACCCTAAACCTAAACCTTACCTTAAGCCTAATCAGAACTCAATCCCTAATGATAACACTAACACCAATCTTAAGAATAAACCTAACGCTAAACCTACCCCTACTCCCAAACCTAACCCTATGTATAACTGTAACCATAAATCTAAATCTTAGTCAAGCTCTACAATTACATCTAAACCTAACCCTAACTCTAAAGTTAACCCTAAATTAGGCCTACCCCTACCACTACCCTGAACCCTAACATTAACCCTTAATCTAATGCAACCACAACCCTAACCCCAACAATATTCCTAGCCCTAACCGTAACCCAAACCCTTGCCCTAACCCTAGCCCTAACCCTAAAACTAGCCCTAGAGCCAGCCTTATCCCTAACCCTAAACCCAAGACAAACCCAAACTCTAAACGTAAGTATACCCCAGACCAGACTCTAACCATAAACCTACGCTTAACCCTAACTGTGGCTTTAGGTCCTAATGCCAACTCTAACACTAGCCGTAAACCTAAACATAATGCTAACCCTAAAACTAACCCTAACCCAATCCCTACAACTACCACTGACCTTAACCCTAACCCTAACCCTAAAGCGATCCTTACACCTACTTCTCCCCTAACCATAATGCTAACCAAAATCTCACCCACTTTGCACCCTTAAACCTAACTCGAATGCAACCCTAACCCCAACACTACCACTAACCATAAAACTAACCCTAACCCAAACCCAAACTTAACCCCAACTCTACCTCTAACACTAACACTATTCCTATGCACTAGCCGTAATCCTAACTCTAGCCCTACCCATAACCCTAACCCTAGTCCTAGCCCTAACCTTATCACTAACCCTAACTCTAACACTATCCCTACATGTACTGCTCTGATAAACCCAAACTTAACCCCACCCTAGCACTATCCATAACACGAGTCCTAGCCCTAAGACAAGCCCTAACCCTAAGCCTAACTCTACTCCTACATCTACTCCTCCCCTAATCCTAATGCAAACCCTACCAGATCCCTAAGCTTAAACCTAAACCTCACGCAAGCCTAACCCCTACCCAAACCCTAAAGCTAACCATAAAATTAACAATAACGCTGTCTCAAACCAAACCTTAACCCTAAACCTTACCCTAACACTAATCTGAGTCCTGCACCTACACTAACTCTAAATCTAACCCTAATCCAAACTGACCCCTAAACCCACTCCACACCTACACTTAAATATAATGCTAACTCTAAACCAGCACTACCACTCACCCTACCCCTAACGCTAACCCTAACCCATCCGTACCCATAAACTTAATCTTAGCTATAGCCCTAAACATAAAACCAACACCAGCCTTAGCCCTAACCCTGACCTAGAACTAACCCAGGCCCTAACCCTAACATTTAATGTAGCACTAACAATAGTCCTGCCCAAATAATTGCACTAACACTTACTCTAACGCTACCCCAAGCCCTAACTGTCACCCTAACAAAACCCCAACACAACCACAAAGCTAACCCTAACCCTAATACTAATCTTAGCCCTAGACCTAACCCTAAACCTAGCACTATCACTCTCAGTAACCATAAGCCTAGCCGTAACCCTAACCCTAGCACTAACATTAGCACTAACCCCAATTGTAACATTAATGCTAACCATTGCTATACACTTAACATTAAAACAGCCCTACACATGAAATTAACCCTAGTCCTAGACCTAACCCTAAACGCAGGCCTAGCCATAGCCCTAAACCTAGATCTAGCCCTAACCATAGCTTTGGCCCTAACCTAAACCCTAACATTAAACTATCCCTAACCCAGGCACAAAGACTAATGCTAACCCTGAACCTAACCATAACACTAAAACAACCCATCCCCATACCCCTAAAAGTAACCATACCCTTAACCCTAAACCTAAACCTAACCGGGCTAGTAGCCTACACCTAACTGTAAACCAAACTCTTACCTTACCATAACCTCTAACCTTAACCCTAGCAGTATTCCTACACTAAAGCTAGCACTAGACCTAACACTAACCCTAATGCTAGCCCTAACCCTATCTCTAGCCCTAGCCCTAACTCTAAACCTAACCCTATTCCTAACACTAGTACTAACCTTAACCCAAATCCTAACCCTACACTAAGGCAACCACTACCCCTCAACCTGAATCTAACCCTAACCCTAACCATAACCCTCAATGCTAGCCCTAAGCCAACACAAATCCTAGGCCTAGATCTGACCCTAAACTTAGCCCTAGCCCTAGCCCTAACTGTAACACTAACATTAACCTTAGCTCTAACCCTAACCCTAACCATAAATCTAGACCTAGCACTAGCACTAAAACTAACCCTAATCATGTCCATAGCCCTGGCTCTAAACATAACCCTAACACTAGCCCTATCACTAACCCTAACCCTAAAACTACCCCTAAACCTAACCCTAAACCATCCCTAAACCCAACACTACACATTCCCCTTAGCCTAACATTAATCCTAACTCTAAGTTAGCCTTATGCTAACCCTGACCCTAACCCTTTATTCTAGTCTGAACCACAAACCTAACCCTAGTGTGATCACTAACACTAACCGTAACTCTATCCCTAACCCTAACCTATCACCAGCCATTGCCATAAACCTACCCCTAATCTAAACTTACATCTAACCTTAAGCCTACCACTAAAAGTAAACCTAACTGCAGCTCTAGGACTAACCATAAACCTAAAGCTTATCCTAACTCTAACTCTATCCATAGGCATAACGAAAATCCTAGCCCTAGAGATGACCCTAATGCTAACCATAACCATAACCCAACAATAACCCTAACCCTAATGTTAACACTGACCTAATCTTAGCCATAGCCCTAATGCCAATACTAGCCCATGTCCAAACCCAAACCCTAACCCTAGTCCTAATGCTACTCCTAAATATGACACTAGCCCTAAAGCCGATCCTAAACCTAAACGTATACCTAACCCAAACCCTAACCCTAAACATAACCATAACCTACCAGTAATGCTAGCTGTAGCCCTAAAACTTCCCCTAGCCATAATATTAACTGTAACCCTAATCCTAGCCCTACTATTAACCCTACCCCTAATGCTAGGCCTAACCCTAGCCATAAGCATAAACCTAGCCCTAACCCTAACTTTAGCCCTAATGCTAACTCCAATGGTACCACCAGCCCTAAAGCTAAGCGTAACTCTAACCCTAACACAACCCTCACCATACCCCTAAATATTCCACTCTTCTAACCCTAACACTAACCCAACTCCTACCACTGTCACTAGCCCAACACTTACCCTAATCTTACCTCTAACCCTAACCTTAACCGGAAACCTAAATAAGCCCTAACCAAAAGCATATCACTAATCCTAAGCCTAGCCTCAATACTAAGCATAGCCGTAGCCATAACACTATCCCGAACTTAGTTGTAACCCTAACAATAGCCCTAGCTTTAGCTCTAACCTTAAACCTAGGACTAAACCTAAGCCTAATCCTAACACTAGCCATAAACTTAATCATAACCCTAAAACAAGCACTAACCCTAACCATCACCTTAACCCTAGCCCTAAGCCTAGCCCTAGCTGTAACTGTGACCATAACCCAAATCCTAACCCTAACCCTAACTCTAACCCTAACCCTAGCCCTAGCCCTAATGCTAACCCTAACCCTAACCCTAGCCTAACCCTAACCCAAGACCTAACCCAAACCCTCGCCCTAACCATAACCCTGGCAATAAACCTAACCTAGCCCTAGACTTAACCATAGCCACAAGCCCCAAAGCTTACCTAGCACTAGCCATAACCCTACCATTAAACCTAAACCTAACCCGAGCCTTAGCCTTAGCCCTAACCCTAAACCTAACCTTAGCCCTAGCCCTAACCTTAAACCTAACCAAAACTCTAAAACTAACGCTAACACTAACCCTAACCCACACACAATTAGTTTGATGTCAACATATGTGAATGTTGTCATACACAATAGGTTTGAAGTCATACATAAAAATATGAATTGTCACAAAAAGGTGAATAATGTCACAAATAATGGGTGTGTTTTCACACACAAATGTGAGGCTTTTCACACATATACCCTTGGTGTGATGTCATACACACACTGAGTGGTGTCAAACACACAATGTGTGTGAAGGCACACACCAACCTGGTGAAGTCACAGAAAATGGGTGTTGTGTCTCTCACGAAAATGGCTATGAATTCACACATAATGAGAGTTACACCATAAACACACGTGGCATATAAGTTAGAGTAAAATGTGATATATTTCACAGAAACCTGTGTGCTATTTCGTACATAAGAGCGGATGTCACATCACAGTGAATGATATGACTGCTGTCACACACAATGGGAGAGACATCACACAATTTAAGTGATGTGACTGACTATCCTAGTGTTATCACAATCACGGTGTATGATGTCCAAAAATGGGTGTGGTGTCACACATAATGATTGCAGTGATGTTGCAAAGAAAATGTGAATGATGTCACAAGCACAACGTTGGAGTGATCTCAAACACACTATCAGAGTGAAGCCCCACTCAATTGGTGTGATGTCATAAAACAACTGGGAGTGACACCAACATAATAATGTTTAGGATATTATATGCTTATGAAGGTTGATATCACACACAATTGATGTGATGAGACACACAAGGAGGATGTTGTCACACACACAAGTCATGTGATGTCACCCATAACCATGTGTGTCACGTCATGCATAATGATGGGAGTGATATCACACGCACACAATGGGAGTGATGTCACACTGTAAAATGTAAGTTATGTCAAAGGGGGCAAAATGATGTCACACATAAGAGTGGGAGTGTTGTCAAACAAGTCATATGCTGTCACACATAATGGGAGTGATGTCACAGAAATATATGAGTTATAAAACAAAGAACACGTGACAGAACTCACACACGTGTGAAAGATGTCACCCTCTTGGTGTGATGTCATAAACACAATGAGCATGTTTTCACAACAGTGATGTCACCCCATATATATGAGTGAAGTCACAGAAACACCATGTGAGTGATGTCACAACAATAGTAGATTCATGTCATCAAGAATTTGTGTGATGTCACATGGAATATTGGGAATGACATAGCACATAACAATAGAGATTTCAAACCCTAAATTGCATTCATGTCACACGCAATTGGTGTGATGTCAACATCTGTGCATGTTGTCAAGTTTACAAAAGGTCTGATGTTGTACATAATGATTGGACTGATGTCACACACAAAATGTGAGCAATGTCACACTATTGGAGGGATGACAAATATACTATCGTAATGATGTCACACACAATAAGTATGATGTCCTACATAATATTGGGAGTGACACCACACACAATAATGGTTTGATATCATATGAAAATTAAGATTGACGTCACTCAAAATTGATGAGATGTGACACAAAATGAGAGCATTGTCAGAGACACAAGGAGTGCGATCTCACTCATAAACAAGTGTGTCACATCACTCATAAAAAAGGGTGTGATATCACATGCACACAATGGGAGTGAGGTCAAAAGTTACACATCACTGACATCGCAGATAGCAGTGGAAGTGGTCACACTAATGATACGATGTCACTCATAAGAATAGGAGCGATGTCACACATTCTGGAGGCTGAAAATGGGACTATGTTACAAAGTTGTTTGGTATTATGTGATCCTTACTGGATTGAAGGGAGAGAGATGGAGCATAAATTTATTTCCAAGAATGGAGGCTAGACATTGTTTGGCTCAGCTCTACTCCGGATTCTCAGTCCTATACAAATCTCTTCGCAGACCAGCCCTGAGACACTGGGATTGGAACACTGCCTTCTGAAAGACATGTAAGATTCCTTCTCAAGGGCCCTAAATGGCATAGTGTACTAAACCTCATTGCCTCGTGTGAACATTACAAGATGAAAGGGAGAGAGATCAGGCAGAAAGTTATTTCCAGGAATGGGTGTCATACCCAGTTTAGCTCAGCTTGAGGTATGATTGCCAGTGCTATACAAACTTGTTGCTAGAAAGCGACATGGAAGCTGGAATCAGAAAGTGACTTGTCAAAGCAACATGCAATATCATCACAATGCCTTAAAGAGGAATCTGTCCCAATGGTGGTCTAGTTATTATATGATCCTTACTAGCTGAAAGGAAGGGAGATGGGGCATGAAGTTATTTCCAGGAATGGATGCTTTACGTGGTTTGGCTAAACTCTACTCTGGACTGCCAGACCTATACAAACCTGTTGCCAAAGTTGCCCTGAGAAGCAGGGATCAAAACACTGCCTTCTGAAAGGCATGTGATATACCTTCTCAAGGGCCGAAAATGGCATCCTGTTCTAAACCAGGTTTAGGTGTGTGATCTTTACAAAATGGAAGGGAGTGAGATCAGGCACAAAGTTATTTCCAGGAATGGGTGTCATACCCAGTTTAGCTCAGCTCTAGATATGATTGCCCGTCCTATACAAAACTGTGGTAGGCAGCGACTTGCAGCTTGGAATCAGAAAGTGCTTCAACAAAAGAAAGTGTGATTTCTTCTCAATGCCGCCAACAGAAACCTGTGCCAAAATGTGTATAGATATTAGATCATTACTAGCTGGAATGAATGTAGATGGGGAATGAAGATATTTCCATGAATGGGTGCTAGACAACGGGTGGCTCAGCTCTACTCTGGACTCCCATTCCTATAAAACCTCCTCCCAGACCTGCTCTAACAAGCCACGATCAGAATACTGCCTTCTAAAAGGCATGTGACATTCCTTCTCAAGGGCTGCAAATAGCATCATGTCCTTACCTGGTTTAGGTGTGTGATCCTTAAGAGATAGATGGTAGAGAGATAAAGCAAAAATTTATTTCCAGGAATGGGCCACATACCCAGTTTAGCTCAGCTCCAGGTATGATTGCCAGTCCTATACAACTTGCCACTAGACAGCAGCTTGGAATTTGAAATCAGAACGTGCATTCTCAAAGGAATATGTGATTCTTATGGAACGCCCAAAGAGGAATCTGTGCTAAAGCTTGTTTAGATATTATGCGATCCTTACTAGCTGGAAGGAAGGTCTATGGGGCATGAAGTTATTTCCAGGAATGGGTGCTATACATGGATTGGCTCAGCTCAACTCTGGATTCCAAGGTCTTATACAAACTTGTTGCTACACCAAGCCTGACAAACCAGTATCACAACACTGCATTCTGTAAGGCATGTGAGATACATTCTCAAGGAGGCTAATTGGCATCATGTTCTAAACCTGGTTTATGTGTGTGATCCTTACAAGATGGAAGGGAGAGAGATCAGGGAAAAAGTTATTTCCAAGAATGGGTGTCGTACCCAGTATAGCTGAGCTCTAGGTATGAGTGTCTGCCCCATACAAACTTATTGCTCGACAGAGACTTGGAACTTGGAATCAGAAAGTGCGTCCACAAAGGAACGTGTGATTCTTTCTCAAGGCCCCCAAAAGACATCTTTGCCAAAACTTGTTTAGGTAGTATGTGATCCTTATTAACTAGAAGGAAGGGAGATGAGGCATGAAGTTACTTCCAGAAATAGGAGCAATACATGGCTTGGCTGAGCTCTACTTTGGATTACCTGTCCTATATAAATCTCTTCCCAAACATGCCCTGAGATGCATGGATCAGAAAAGTGCCTTCTAAATGGCATAAGAGATCTTATCAAAGGAGTTATATGGTATCATTTTCTAAACATGGTTTAGGTGTGTTATCCTTACAAGATGGAAGGGAGAGAGATCAGGCCCAATGTTATTGCCAGGAATGTGAGTCATACCCATTTTAGCACAGCTCTATTTAGGAGAGCCACTCCTATACACACTTGTTGCCAGAGGGTGAGTTAAAAGTTGGAATCAGAATGTGCCATCTCAAAGGAACATGTGATTCCTTCTGAAGGCCCCAAACGGGATCTGTTTTAAACCTTGTTTAGGTGTTATGTGATCCTTAGTAGCTGGAAGAAAGGGAGATGGGGCATGAAGTCATTTCTACGAATGGGTGTTAAACCACATGTGGCTCAGCTCTACTCTGGATTTCCAGTCCTATACACATCTCTTCCCAACCTGCCCTAACAGGCCAGGATCAGAACACCGCATTCTGAAAGACATGTGAGAATCCCTCTCAGTGGCCGTACATGGCATAGTATTGTAAAGCTGGTTCAGTTGTGTGCTCCTTACACGATGAAAGGGCGAGACATCAGGCACACAGTTATTTCTAGGTATAGGTGTCATACTCAGTTTACCTCAGCTCTAGGTATGATTGCCAGTCCTACAGAAACTTGTTGCTATACAGCGACTTTCAAATGGAATCATAAAGTGCCTCCTGGAAGGAGCGTGTGATTCCTTCTAAAGGAGACAATCAGAAATCTATGACAAAACCTGTTTTGCTATATTGTGATCCTTACAAACTGGAAGGAAGGGAATTGGGGCATGAATTGATTTCCAGAAATGGGTGCTAGACATGGTTTGGCTCAGGTTTACACTGGATTTCCACTGTTAAAGAAACCTGTTCCCTGGCCTAAGCTGACAAGCCGGTATCAGAAAACTGTCTTCTGAAAGGCGTGTGGGATTTCTTCTCAAGAACCCAAAATGACATCATGTTCTAAACCTGGTTTTGGTGTGTGAACATTACGAGATAGAAAGGAGAGAGATCATGCACAATGTTATTTCCAGGAATGGGTGTCATACCCTGTTTGGCTCAGCTCTAGGCAAGATTGCTTGTCCTATACAAACCTGCTGCTAGACAGCTACTTGGAACTTGGAATCAGAATTTGACTTCTCACAGGAAGGTGTGATCCCTTCTGAAGAGCCAAACCTGGAATCTGTGGGAAAACTTGTTTCCTTATTGTGAGATACTTACAAGGTGGAAGGAAGGGAGATGGGGCATGAAGTTATTTCCAGAAATGGGAGCTATACATGGTTTGATCAGCTCTACTCTGGATTCCCAGTCCTATACCAACCTGTTCCCAGACTTGCCCTGACAATCCAGGATCAAAACACTGCCTTCTGAAAGGCATGTGAGAATAGTTCTCAAGAGCCGTAAATAGCATCATGTTTTAAACCTGGTTTCCATGTGTTATCATTATGAGATGGAAGTGAGGGAGATCAGGCAAAAACTTAATAACAGGAATGGGTGTCATTCCTTGTTTAGCTCACCTCTAGGTATTATTGCCAGTCCTATACAAACTTGGTGCTAGACGGTGAATTGTAACTTGCAATCAGAAAGTGCATGCTCAAAGGAACCTGTGAATACTTCTGAAGGTTCAAAATGGGAATCTGCGCCAAAATTTGTTTAGGTATTATGTGATCATTACTATCTGGAAGTAAGGGAGATGGGGCATCAAGTTATTTCCAGGAATGGATGCTAGACATGATTTGGTTCATCACCATTCTGGATTTCCAGTCCTATACAAACCTGTCACCAGAACAGCCATGAGAAGCCCGGACGAGAACACTGCCTTCTGAAACGCATGTGAATTTCCTTCTCAATGGCCTTAAATAACATCATCTTCTAAACTTTGTTTAGGTGAGTAATCCTTAAGAGATGGAAGGGAGAATGATCAGGCACAAAGTTTTTTCCAGGAATAGGTTTCACACCCATTTCAGCTCACTTCTATGTATGATTGCTTGTCCTATACAAACCTCTTGCTACACAGCGACATTCAACTTGGCATCAGAAAGTGCCTGCTCAAAGGAAGGTGTGATTCCTTCTGAAGGCCCTGAACAGGAATCTGTGCCAAAACTGGTTTAGGTATCATGTGGTCCTTTCTAGCAGGAAGGAAGGGAGATGGGGCATGAAGCTATTTTCAGGAAAGGGTTCTATACATGCTTTGGCTTGACTCCACCCTGCATTGCCAGGCCTATACAAACCAGTAGATAGACCTGCCCTGAGAAGCCAACATCAGAACACTGCCTTCTTAAAGGCATGTGAGATCCTTTCTCAAACGCCTTAAATGACATCATGTTCTAAACCTGTTTTAAGTGTGTGATCCTTACAATTTGGAAGGAGAGAGATCAGGCACAATGTTGACTCCAAGAATGGGTGTCATATCCAGTTTTTCTTAGCTCTAGGTATGATTGCCACTCCTATAGAAACTTGTTGCTAGACAGCAACATGGAACATGGAATGAGAAATTGCCTTCTCAAAGTAAGGTGTGCTTCCTTCTGATGTCCCAAAACGGGAATCTGTTCCAAAACTTCTTTAGGTACCTTCATCAGGTGAATAGGGAAAGAAACTGTGTTGCATTGGGACATTAGAATACTACTTGGCAATAAAAAGGGTAAAATCTGGATTCACACAACAACATGGAGGAAGCTTGGCTGCATTTCTCTATGTGAAGGAAGCCCGATTCAAAAGGCTGTACAGTCTAAGATTTCATTTATTTGATTTTCTATAAATGTCAGAATAACAGAGATGGAAAATGATCAGTGTTTGCCAAGGGGTGGAATGGGGGAAGGGGTTGACTACAAAGGGATAGTGTGAGAGAATTTTTTGGAGGGGTGAAAAATAAAGCTCTGTATGGTAATGTGGACATGGATACCCGATCATAAAGTGTTCAATACCCATAGAACTGTACATCACAAAGAGTGAATATTCCTCGGCAAATTTTAAAAATCATTCAGGATGCTGGGGAACTCAGATGGAATGCAGTGACAAATGAATCTCACTCAATTACAAGCATGAGACATAACCACACAGAAGGTGTGGGGATGAAAGGTCTTGACCTATGTTACTTTGGAAGACAGTGTTTTGATGGGGTACTGTAAAACTAAAGGACTGGACACAAACACTGTACTCTAGGTGGTAAATTTGTTTTTCATAATGATATAGATTAGCAATTCTGAAACTAGTTGACACATTAGTAAATATATTGTAGCTACCTGGAGTTGAGTTTCTCACTGTTGGTGAAAGAAGTTAAAAATAAACAAAAGGAGAATGCTGGAATAAACTCTGTGCAGGATTGGAGTTGGAATTATCAGTATGGATCCCTGTCTCTTTTAATATATCTATCCAGATAGATAGATAGATTGATAGATTGATAAATGAATAGATAGATGTGTATACCTGAGTTTATATTCACACATACATTTCCAATCTCTGCTCAGAGAGTCTAGAAACAATGACACCATAGTATCAATGAGCACACATAACTCCCAGGTCTTGGATTCTAAATATCATTCTCTAATAAAAAGAACCATGTTGTCTTGGAGAAATGGCTAATTCCAGGGCTGCAGATGGAAAATACAAGATGAGCATGGGTCATCTTCTACTGCCAGAAAGTAGGAAAGTGCTTTAAGTAAAACACAGCAAATGATGAGTTGTGTGAAAAGGAATAAATCTGAAAGACTTCCCCATGGCTCAAGCTAGAAAACTGTGAGCAACAAAATAAATAATGGTAGCAATAGATTATTACCCAGAGAATAAAATAAATACCCATGAGTCTATACTAATATAAAATAGATTAAATAAGAAAGGATGAAAGATAGAGGAATAAAAAAGAATGAGAAAAAGAGAGAAAGAAAGGAAGAAGGAAGGGAGGGGGAGGGAGGGAATCTTCCTCACAGAATTCCAAATAATAATTGCGGCTGGATAGTATGAAATAGAAAATCGCCACTAGACCACCACAGTAACAATTACTGTGGGTTAGACTGACTGATGAATGTGAAAACTGTTGGTGAAACTTAAAGAGGAAACAGTACATTTGCAGAGCCTCAAATCATCTGTCTCCAAATAGTTAACGTTTTTCTGTTAATTTATTTAAAAGACCAATGACTATTTAAAGCAAAAATTATAACAGTGTGTTGTGGGATTTATAACATGGGAAGATGTAAAATTTATGACAACAATATCACAAAGGACAGACAGAAGTAAATTGAACTGTTCTGTAGCAAGTCTCCATATTTTACATTGATTAAACTGGTACACTATTAAGCCTATGTAGGCTGTGATATGTTAAAGATGCATTTTGTAATCTGGACCAACCACTAAAAAATGCAAAGCTGTGTCACTTAAATGCTAATAAAGGAATTAAATAGCATAAAAAAGGGTTTGTACAAATATATTTACAGAAGGTGACCTGCACGTTCCCAGGAGGAAGATGAGCACACTGCGGGGCATCCACAGAGCAGAACACCCTCAGTCGTGCCATGGAGCAAACGCTGACACACACATACTGGGTTACTCTCATCAACCTCATACCAAGGGAGGCAATCTGGACAGAAAACAATACACGTGTGATGATTTCAGCCAAGATGAACGTATGGTGAACAAACCAGAACAGCGGTTGCCTCGGGGAATGGAGAAAATTGACTAGGAAGGAACAGGAGGCAGTTTTCTGGGGGTGATGGAAATATCCTCTTCTTAAAGGGGTGAAGGTTCTATGGGCGTATTTACTTGCCCAAACTGTACGGTTGAGAATTGTGCCTTTCAGTGTGCATACATCTTACCCCACCCCCAGACACAAAGGACTAAAAGAATAATAAAGTGAGGTGGGAATGGGATGGAGTGTGGATGAAACAAAAATGGCAGACGATTACTAGATGTTGAAGCTGGGTGACGGGCCTACTATGATATTTTGATTGTTTTGTATATTGTTTAAATTGTTTTGTAATCAAACACTTGTATAAGAAGACAAACTCGATAAACAGTGTTCGCTGGTAAGATATCAGTTACCTTTGGGGAGGAAGTAGGAAGAAAGATTGTTGCAGCCTGAGTGAAGATGGTTCTAGTTCTTGGTCACACAAGTGTGTTCACATTGTAATAATTCTTTGAGGTTTACATGGATGACTTCTGCATATATTTCTGTATGCATGTTATACATCAATAAACATTTGAAATCCTGCATGTTTGCACAAAGATCCTAACTCAATATCTCAGAATCACAGTGGCATTTTGTTTTAAAGTGGAACACGTTCACTCATGACATCATCAGATTGATTTTAATACTATCAAGTATCTATTAATGCCCTCACCCTAGTGTGGCCCGCCTGGGTCATTCCATTTTGCCTCAATTTGGCAAGTGGCATGGCTTTGAGATTTTATGATGGGTATAGGGCCTTCAGGTGGGTGGGTTCCAAGGGCAGGATCTCCTCAGGGACCCTGATGATGGGGTCCAGAGGCAGGATCATGGTAGGCTGGAGGGATGGAAGGCATGGTAGGACAGGTGGCCTTGAAAAGGCAAATTCCAGGATCCCAGGTACCTGGTATTTCCATTTTAGATACTGAATTTGCATTTCAAATACTGGCCAGGGAGCTTCCACCAGGGCTGCAAGCATCCTCATCAATAGCCAGGCTGGTGAGCCCAACCCCTACCTGAGTACTGGCCTCAAAGGATGCAGCTCATCCACACTGCACAAACTCACGGTGATGGGTAGGGCATGGAGAGTTGGCGTGGTACAAAGAAGAGGCAGGGTAGAAGGTGGGGTATAGAAGCAGAGGGGCGTTGGCCAGGGGTGGAGGGACAGGTGGGAGTTGGGTACCCTAGCTGTGCATGCTGGGAACATTTGTCTCTTAACATTTCCTGGCTGGGAGCTTGCAGGACTGCAGGACTACAACCCCCAGGATGCTCTGGGCACTAGGCGGTGACTAGCCCTGGGGGGAGGAGGAGGGCGGTGAAGGTTTGGCCAAGGGTCAAACCTCCACTGACTCAGGACACTGGTCCTGCACCCGCTCCACGTGGACTAAGTCCCAGAAGGATGTGCCAGGACCAGAGGGACCAGGGAGTTAGGAGGGTGTGGTGGCTGCATGGGCAGCGGGGGCCTGCAGCGTGCAATTGCTTTTGTTCAAAATTGAAGCCAGACACCTGCCTCTTCTCCACGGCCTCCCTCTGTTGCTTGATTCCTCCTCCCACCTGTGTGTCTCTGGGTCATTCCACAGCCTCCTACCTAGTCCAGGACCAGGTGTTTCTTTAAACTGCTTATGGGAACTGGTATGACATCCCAGAATCTTTCTACTTTGCCTGCTGCCCTCTGCCTTCTCCAGACAATTGCTATCATTTCATCAGCTTTTGGGAGACATTTGCCCTTGTGGCCCCTCTTGGGAGCACAACATAAGAGCTTTGCAGGGTGTTAACGTTGGCTATCGCCTACCCATTTCACAAATGTGGAAGTTGAGGCATCTGTGAGGTTAATCACTGGGTTCCCCAGGATCCTCTAAGTGCAGAGGAGAACAAACCACTTCCCAGGAAAGTGTCTAGTAGGCCATTTTCATTAACCCATTCCAGTGCAGAGGCCTCCGAAACAGCACACTTAAGATGAGAATAGCCTAAGCATTTTACCCTTTAAATTAATAGCCTAATCTCAGCTCACGCCTGAGTGGCCAGTCTCTCAGGGACACAAGTGGTGACTCTGATCCCTCAGGAAGAGACTGGAGGTCCAGCATTGGGAGAGGGATGTTCATGGTAGACAGCACTTGGGCAGCATTTGAAACCCGTCAGCTTTAACATCGCAGCTTTGGATTCATGCAAGGTTCCTGAAAAAACACGCCTAGGGAGAGTTAGATGTACCGTATTCTTTAAAGATTCATTAGAGTGGTGAAAAGAACAGAACATAAAATATCCTGCTTATATGCAAAAGATAAAATGTAAGCAAAACCTTTCTGTTAATTTTTTTCTGCTGATTCTCTTGGCTGTACTGTACGCTTGAATGCAGAAAAAAAAAAAACTTGAATTGCCAAATTCTCTTTTCCTGAGATTGGTAAATTAACTTAAAAGTCTTATTGAAACCTGTGGCAGAATGGTTAGAAGCTTTCATGATTTATGTCCTCCCTAAAAATCTGGGCGTTGATCTAAATGAAACAAAGTCCTTGTTTATATTACACATCCCATATAAACCATATAAAGTCCCATTAGGTTACATTTCTGATTCCTGAAATTGGGATATTATCAAAACAACTGAAAAACCTGGTCATGGAAATTGGACCCTGTCCCTTTTCAAGAGTTTGCATCTTCATCAATTAAAGACACATGAATTCTTTAACATTTTTGTAAAGAATGTATTAGAAACTCTAGTGTCTCTGAATGTGGCAAGACTGGGAGGTGTCATTAGACCACATCCTTGGGTTCTTCTCTCGTGTTCAATAGGCCTGGGTGATAGTCTGTGTGGTCAGGTGAAGCCCCGCTCCCCCATCCCACAGTGTTCCCTCCTACTCTGGCCTGTGACCTCTTCGTGGTGTTCTTATGGCACTCGTCCACAGGTGTTGGAAGGAGATATTGTAACATGAGGATATTCATCATCTTGAAACAAGGATTAATGGAGAGGAAAGTCTCGAGGTCTGTGTGCTCTGATGCACTGCTATTGGGGTGTGGCTGCAGTGACCATTATGCTCCCAGCAGTCCCCACAAAGACTTCCTCAGACGTTTGATCTCCTGGTGCAACCACAGCAGCTGTTGACAGAGCTGGGTGCTCGTCATGGTTCAGTGTCTTCTGTCAGATTTTGTGGCTCTGACGATCCTATGCTCGCCCCCTTCCCATTCCTAACTGCTGTGTTGATTGCTTTGTAGTTGTTTCCGAGGAGCCACTGCATGTAACTTTATTTCACAGTGTCATTAGGGACCCACCCTCACTACAGCAGTCACGGTACAACAGACACTTATCTTGATGTAACCCATGTTCGTCCTCTCCCGGGGGCTGTGAAGAACGCTGTTTATTCGGAACTCCTCTCATTCTCATGCTGCTAGGGATGCTTATGAAGTTGGGCATGTCGTCTTTGGTCTCATCAACATTCTTCCTTTCATTGATTATTCTGAAGTCGCATACAAGTTTGTTAATAATGTGGACACTGGCTGTCACAGGCACGTTTATGTATCTTCCCTAACAGCTCTGTGAAGTAGGACTGTGATCCTCATTTTACAGGGGGAACACTGAGTCTTAGAGAGATCGAGTAGCTTCCTTCACACAGTTTCTTGGTACATTTTGAGTCTACACCTGGAACTCTGCCATTCAGGTGTCAGCACTTAGCTTGTGTTCCACTTTGTGCCTCTCTGCCAGCCGCCCCAAAGGCACAAGTCCCATCCTGAGTCCATTATCTGCTTGATGGTAGTCACCCTGCATGGGAGCCCTGCAGGTTTCGGTCCACTCCCTCAGGCCAAGGGCACATGCAGGGTCACCGAGGGACCTATGGTGGGCCTTGGGGGTCCTCAGTGAAGGCCCTGCCCCCCTACCAATATCTGACCCGCTGGGGTGTCCCTGTGGCATCTGACAGCTTCATCTGAAGCATCGCCACATTTCTTGACTTGGCTTCAGCTGTTGTCTCCCTCCCCTCCCCCACATCCACTCAGCACACAAGCCACTTCCCTTCCTTGGAAGTGGTGGTCAGGCCATGGTGGCCACAGGAGGACTGGGATGCGATGTCAAGGCTCTGCCTCGGCCAGCTGATTCGTCCTGAGCCTCATTTTTTCCTGGAAAGACAAAGCAATGTCCTCACCCCACGCCTGCACTTTTGACTGCAACCAGGTGGTGGAAGGGCTTTGTGGAGTCAGAAGGGCCAAGGCAGGCATATGGCCAAGCAGTAAGTGTGGCTCCAGCAGGCCACAGGCATAGGAAGCCGGGGCCACACTGGGCAAGCCCTTCCATTGAAAAGTCCCAGTCTCTTCTCTGGAGGTGTGAAGCCCTGGGTTTTCAAGTGCCCAAGATTAGGTTTAAATCTGACTTTAACCCAATGCCAAATGCAAATCTTATCCATATCCTAAATCCTAAACCTATGTCTATACCTAACACTAAGACTAAGGCTTATAATAATCTTAATCCTAAACCATACCCTCAACCTAAATCCAACCTACCTAAACCCAATATCAAAATCTAAACCGAACATGAAACCTAAACCTAACCCTAAATAGTACACGAAGCATGGCCTAAACTTGACACTGTCTCAAAGACACCACTAACCTTAATCTGAACCGAACATTAACGATGACCTGAACTCTTCCTGGAACCCTCAACCTTAGCATAAACCAAAGACTAATGCTAAGCCCAGCTTGAAAACTAAGTCTAAACAGTACCCAAAATGTAATCCTCACACTAACCCGATACAGAGCCTGAACGCTAATTCTAAACTGAATAGAAACCAAAACCGTAACATAAAGCTAGCTGAAACACTAAGGCTGTCCCTCTTACCTAACCCGAAGGCAACTCTAACTTCAAACTGAAAGTGAACCTTAACCCTAACCATAACCCTAACCATATACAGCATAGTATCCATTACCCTAACCAGAAGCCTGAACCTAACCGTAACACAAACAGTAATACTCATTCTAACACTAAACTGATCATAACCCCAACCCCAAACTGAACGCTAAATTTAATCTGAAACCTAACCAGAATCTGGACCCAAACCAAATTCTAACCCTAAAAAGAACACTAAACATAACCATAACCGGAACCATAACCCCAACCCTAAACTTAACACTAACACTAACCCTCACGCTAAACATAAAATTAACGTGAACCATAACCGTATCCATAAGCTAAGCCACAATACTAAAACTAACACTAAGCCTAAACCAAATCATAAAATTAAAACCTAACCTGAACCCCAGCTCTAACTCTAGCAAGAAGCCTAATCCTAACCCTAACCCTAACCCTAACCTGAACCAAACCCTAGGCCTAACCTGAACTCAAACCCTGAAACTAAATCTAACCTAAGACAAAACCGAACCCTAATCCTAACCCTCACCGTAACCCGATCCCTAAAACTAACTCTAACCGGAAACACTAACCCTAATCCTAACAATAAAACTAACCTGAATGATAATGCTAAACCCGAACATAACCCTAAAACTAAACCTAACCATAACACTAACAAGAACCCTAACCCTAAATCACCTGAATGATAACCCTAAACCTAACCATAACCCTAAACCTAACCCTATATCGAATCTTTACCCGAACCCTAACCCTAACACTAACCCGCAAGGTCATCCTAATCCTAACCCATATCCTAACCCTAAACTGAACTCTAACCCGAAACCTAACACTAAACTGAACCAGAATGTAAATACTAACCCAAACCCGAACCCTAACCCTAAACTCACCCTAATATCAACCATTATCCTAACCCTAAATCTAACCCTAACTCTAAACCAAACACTAGCTATAACCCAACCAAACCCTAACCGGAACAGTAACCCTACACTTAACCAGAACCCTAGACTTAACCCAAACCAAATCGAAACCATAACCCAAAGCATAACCCCACCATAACGCTAATCCTAACCCTAACCCAAAACCTATACCTAACACTAACCCTAGTCCTAACTCAAATCCTAACCCTAACCCGAAGCCTAATCCTACCCTAACCCTAACGTGATTCCTGAACCCAAACCAGAACCAGAACCCCAATCAGAACACTAAATCTTATCCTACAGCTAACCATAACCCTAACCCGAAACTGAGGCCTAACCCATGCCCTAACACTAACCCTAACCCTAACACTAAGAATAAGCAGAACCCTAAACTTAACACTACTCCTAAATCTAACCAAAACCTTAACCCTAACTATAACCCTAACCCTACCAGTAGCAGTAATGTGAACCTGAAGCCTAAACCTAAAACTAACTCTAGCCATAACAGTAACCATAACCCGAACCTGAAACCCAAGAATAAACCTATCACTAACTTAACCTTAAACATAACTCTAATACACACCTCAACAATACCCCTAAATTAACCCAAAACCTAACCCAAAACCTAACCTGAACCCAAACCAAACCCTAATGCAAACCATAAATCGAACCTGAACCTTAACTCTAACCGAAAACCTAACCCAAACCCTAACAGTAACCTTAAGCACAAACTAACATGCACCCCCAAAACAAAACACTATCCCAAACCATAACACGAACCCTAACCCAATCCTAAACCTAAACTGAAACTGAACCATAACTCTAACCCAATCCCAAGACCTATCAGGAACACTAAGCCTAAGTGTAAACCTTAACTGAACCCGAACCCTAACCTGAACAGTAGACTGAGCCCGAACCCTAACACTAACACCAGACCTACCACTAAACAGAGGCCAAATCTAAACCTAAACCTAAACCTAATCCTAAGCCAAACATTAACCTTAACCCTAAGAGAAAACCTAACTCAAAACTTCAACCTAAACCTGACCTGAATACGAACCCGAACCTAAACTTAAACCCTACCTGATCCCGAACACTAACCCCAACCTTAACCTGAACACTAAACCTAACACTAATCCTAAACCTAAACCTCATCCTAACGTGAACCCTAAGCCAAGCCTGAACACTAACACCTAACCCTAACCCTAAACCCTAACACTAACCTTAAGCCTAAACAAAGGGAGTGCCCGAACCTTAACCTAACACTAACGACAACCCTAACCATAGCCCTAACACCAAGCTCCACCTGAACCCTAACCTGAACCCTAAACATAACCCTAACCTGAACCCAGACCCTAAGACTAAACCAAATGCTAAACCGAACACAAAACTTAAAGCTAACGGGAACACAAACATAACTAAATATAACACTAACAGTAACCCTAACTCTAACGCTAGCCTTAAACCTCACACTAATCCTAACCATAACCCGAGCCCTAACCCTAACCATAAACCAAACCCAATACAACCATAACACTAAACCTAGCCCCAACCCTAAGCTTAACCATAACCCAAACCCTAGCAGTAACCCTAACACTAACCCGAACCCCAAACCTAACTCTAAACCTAACCCAAACCCCAAACCTAACACTAAATCTAACCCGAACCCAAACCCTAACATGAACCCTAACACAACACAAGCCTAAACCTAATCCTAATACTAGCCCTAACCCTAATTTTACCCTAACATGAAACCTAAGGCTAACCATAACCCATACCCGAACACTAATCCTAAACCTAACCATTAGCCTAACCAGAACACTAGCCCTAACACAAAGCCACAGCCTAACCCTAATCTAAACCCTAAGCCTAGCCCTAAGCCTAAGCCTAAAACTAACACTAACACGAACATTAACCCTAATCTTAACCATAATCCCGACCCTAACCCAATCCCTCACCATAACACAAATCCTCACCTGAACCCTAAATCTAACCCGAACACTGACCCTAACCCTAACCTAAAATTTAATCATAACCCACCTGAACCCTAACAACAATCCTAATCAAAACCCTAAAGGAAACCCTAACTCAAACCCTAACCTGAACCCTAAAGCTAACCCTAAGTGGAGCCCAACCAAAACTCTAACCCTAACGCTAGCATAACCTTAAATATAACCCTAACGATAAACCAGAACCTAAACTTAACCCTCATCCGAACCTGAAACCTAAAACTAAACCTTACCAGAACCCAATCCTAACCCTAACTCTAGCCCTAACCCAAACCCTAACACTAACCCGAACCCTAACATTAACCTTAACTGAACCCGTATCCAACCCAAAACTATATTCCAAAAACCTGTAACGTTAAACCTAACCATAACCCTAATGGTAACACGAACCCTAACACTTCACATAACATAAAATTGAACCCTAACACAAAATTGATCCCTAACTCTAACCCGAACCCGAAACCTAACCCTAACATGAACCCTAACCCTAACACTAATCCGCACCATAAACCTAACCCTAACCTATACCCTAACCCTAATCGGAACCCTAACCTGAAACTTAAGCCTAAACCGAAACCAAACCCAAATTCTAACTCAAACCCGAACCCTAACACTAACCTAACCCTAACCCAAAACCTTAGCCTAATCCTAAAACTAACCCTAAACCTAAACTAATCCTTAGCCCTAACCCAACAAAACCCAAACCCGAACACTATCCCTAAACATAAAACGAACCCTAAGCCTAAGCCTAACCCTAACAGGAACCAAATCACAACCGCAACCCAAAGCATAACCCCAAAATAAGGTTAACCCTAACCCAAACCTGAACAAGAACCACAATCCTAACCCGAGCACTAACCCTAAACCTAACACGAACCCTAACACTAACACTAACACTTAATGTGAATTCCGAACCCAAACCGGAAGCGTAAAGCCAATCTGAAAACTAAGCCTAATTCTACACCTAACCATCACTCTAACCCTAAACAAAGCCCTAACCTTTGCCCTAACGCTAAACCTAGCAATAACAGTTACCCGAACCCTAACACTAACCTTAACCCGAAAACTAACACTAACCATAAACCGAATACTAACACAAATCCTCACTGAAAACCGAACTCTAACACTAACCCTAACTGTAACCCTAATCCTAATCCTAACCTGAACCTTAGACTTAAACCTAACATTAAGTCTAACCTGAACACTAACCAGAATCCTAACAATAACAGTTACTCTAATCATAACCCTAAACTGAACCAGAACCCTAACCATAAACCTAACCGTAACAGTAAACTGAACTCTAACCCGAACCTTAACTATAACACTAACGCTAACCCTAACATTAAGTGTAACATGAACGCTCACCCGAACCCTAACTCTAACAGTTATGCTAAGCTGAAGCCTAACCCGAACACTTACATGAAAACTAATGCTAAGTGCAAACCGAACCCTAAATTTAATCCTAACCCTAAACATTAGCAGAATGCGAACCTGAACCCAAAGGCTAACTCTAGGCCTAAAACTAACCCTTGCCCTAAACCCAAGCCCAACCTTAACACTAACCCTAAACCTAACCAGAACCCTAACCATGACCAGAACCCTAACCCTACCACTAACAGTAATGTGAATGCGAACCCTAAACCTAAAACTAACCTTAACCCTAACACTAACCCTAACCTGACTCAAACCTCAACATTAAACCAATCTCTAACTTAACCCTAAACCTTACTCGAAAACACACCCCAACAACAACCCTAAACCTAACCGGAACCCTAAGCTGAATTCAAACCAAACACTAACCCGAACCATAAACTGAACCTGAACCCTAACCCTAACCCAAAATCTAACTCAAACCCGAAACCTAACCCCAAAACTAACCCTAACACTAAACCTAATCCGAAAACTAACCAGCATCACAGAACATAGCACTAACACAAACCCTTACACGAGCCCTAACACGAACCTAACCCTAACCCTAAGTCAAAACCTAACTTTATCCTAATCCCGAGCCCCATCACAAAAACTAACCCTAATCCTAACCCTGACTGTAACCCTTAGCTGAACGTGAACCCTACCCAGAACTCTGATGTGAACTCGAACCCTAACACTAACACTAGACCTACCCCAAAACTGAACCCAAACCTAACCCTAAACCTAACACTAACCCTAAACCAAACATTAGCCCTAACCCTAACAGAAAACCTAACCCGAACCCTCAACATAAACCTAAACCGAATACTACTCCGATTCTAATCCTAAACCTTACCTGATCCAAAACACGAAGCCTAACCCAAACCCTACCTCGAACACTAACACTAATATTAATCCTGAACCAAACACTAACAATAACATGAACCCCAATCCTAACCCGAGCCTGAACACTAACCCTAACCCTAAACACTAAAACAAACCCTAAACATAACACTAACCAGACCCCTAATACTAGCCCTACCACAACCCCAACTCTAAACCTAACTCAAACACTAAACCTAACCTTAACCCAGACTGAAAACCTAACACTAATCCATAACATAAACCGATCCCTAATCCTAAAACTAACCCTAACCCGAAGCCCGAACCGACACTAAACCTGACACTAACCTGGTACCAAACCCTAATCCTAATCCTACCCTGACCACTAAACCTAACCCTAACCATAACCCGAAGCCTAACACTAACCTTAATCTAAAGCTAACCCGAGTACTGACCCGAAGGCAAACACTAACCCTAAACCTTAACCAAACCAGTACACGAACACTAACACTGACCCTAACCAGAAACTTAATCATAATCCTAACCCCAAACCTAACCTTAACAGTAATCATAAACTAAACCCGAACCTGAACCATAACCCTAACCATTACCCTAACCCAAACCCTAACCGTAACCCAAAACTTAAACTGAACCCTAACCCGAAGCCTAACCCACACCCTAACGGGAAGGTAACGACAACCTTAATACTAAGACTAACAGTAACACTAACCCTAAGCCTAACCCGAACCCAAACATGCACAATAACTCTAACTTTCACCTGAAGCCTAACCTGACACTAACACTGACCAGAACACTATACCTAACCTTACCCCCAATCTTAAATGTAACCCTAACCATAACCAGCCTGAACCCTAACCCTAACTGGAACCCAACAATAACTCTAACACTAAACCTAACAGTAACCCTAACCCTAAACCGAACCCAAACCCGAAAACTAACCGTAAACCTAAGCCTGACTCTAACCCTAACCCTATCCATAACCCTAACCCTAAACCTAAACCAAACCCATACAGAAACCCTCAACCGAACCCTAAGCCTAACCTTAACCCTAACTCTAACCCAGATCCGAACCCTAATCTTAACCCTAAACCTAACCCGATCCCTAACACAAACTCTAACACGAACCTTAACCCGAAAGAGAGTAGTGATTCACACTCAGATACAAAGATATTTCTTTCTGTCAACTTACAAACCGAGAGAAGAATGTGTGTTCTCTAAGAAATTTGAGAGTATTCCTGTCTCTAGGAAATCCACGGCCCTGTTTGCAAACCTCGTTTTGGAAGGTGATCATTAGCAGGTTGAAGGAAGAGAGATGGGGTATGAAGTTACTTCCAGGAATGGGTGCTACCCATTGTTTAACTCAACTGTAGTAGTGATTGCCCCTCAGATACCAAGATGTTTCTTGCCATCTTCTCACAAGCCGGGATAAGAAAGTGCCTTCTCTAAGGAGTTTGCGTGAGATTCTGTCTGAAGGCCCTACATGGTGCTGTGCACAACTTTCCTTGGGAAGGCAATCCTTAGGAGCTGGGAGGAAGGGAGATTGGGCATGAAGTCACTTCCAGGAATGGCTGGTATCCATCATTTCACTCAGCTTGAATTGTGATTCCCACAAAGATAGAAAGACATTTCATAACATCTACTTACTTTCCAGGATAAGAAAGTGCCTTCTCTAAGGCACGTGAGTGAGATTCTCTCTGAAGGCCCTATGTAGGCCTGTGCAAAACCATTTTGGGAAGGCGATCCTTAGGAGTGGGAAGGAAGAGAGATGGGGCATGACGTTACTTCCCTGAATGGGTGTCAACCATAATTTTACTCAGTTCTATTAGTGATTGTTGCAAAGACAGACAGATGTTTCTTACCATCTACTTACAAGCCCAGACAGGAATGTTTTTTCTCCAAGGAATGTGACTGAGCTTCTCTCTGAAGGCTCTACATGCACCTGTGCAAAACCTTCTTTGGGAAGGAGATTCTTAGGAGGTGGAATGATGGGAGATTTTGCAAGAAGTTACTTCCAGATATGGATGTTATACATCGTGAAATTCAGCTATAGTAATGACTGCCACTCAGATAAAAAGATGTTTCTTATCATCAACTTACATGTTGGGAGTAGAAAGTGTGTTGTCTGAGGCATTAGAGAATGGTCCTGTCTTAAGGCCCTACACGGCCCAGTTTCCAAACCTGCTTTATGAATGCAATCCTTAGGAGCTGGAAGGGTGGGAGAATGGGCACAAAGTCATTACAGGAGTGTTATACTTAGGTTAGCTCAGTTGTAGCAATTCTTGCCACTCAGATACAAATATGTTCCTAACCATCTACTTAGAATTAGCTGTCAGTAAGTGTGTTCTCTATGGCTTGTGTGGGAGACTGTCTCAAGCCACTAAGTGGTCCTCATTCCATACCTACTTTAGGAAGGCAATCCTTATGTGCCAGAAGAAAGGGATATTGGGCATGAAATTCCTTCCAGGAACCGGTGTTATTCATAGTTTAACTCAGCTGTAGTCGTGATGCCACTCAGAGAGAATCATGTTTCTTACCATCAACTAATAAGCAGGGATAAGAAAGAGCCTTCTCTAAGGAATGTGCATGATATTCTCTCTCAAGGCGCTACATGGCCCTGTGCAAAGCCTGCTATGGGAATGTGATCCTTAGGAGCAGGAAGGAAGACAGTTTGGGCATGAAGTTAGTATCATGAATGGTTGTAAAACAGGATTAAACTCAGCTGTAGTAATGAACACCTGTCAGATACAATGGTGTTTCATACCGTCTACCTTCCAACTAGGAGAAGAATTGTGTTTTCCAAGGCATTTGAGAGTGATCCTGCCTCAAGTCTCTAGATGATGCTGTTTATAAACCTGCTTTGGGAAGGATATCTGGAGCAGCAGGAAGGAAGGGAGATTATACCCGAAGTCATGTCCAGGAACAGGTGCTATACACAGCTTATCACAGCTGTAGTAATGATTGCCACTCATATCGATAATTGTTCCTAGATATTTACCTACAAGAGGGTTCAGAAAGTGCCTTATCAAAGGAGTACGAGATTCATTCTCAGGGCACAAAATATCATTATGGTCTAAATCTCCTTCGGGTTTTTCACCATTACAATATGGAAGGAAGAGAGGTTAAGCACGTATTTATTTCCAGGAATGGGCCTTACATACACTTTTGCTAAGATGTAGGAACGATTGCCACTCATACACAAACTTGTACATGGACTTCTACTTAGAAATCTGCATCAGATATTTCCTTCTCAAAGGAATGTGAGATTAATTCTCGGGTCCAGAAATGGCAGTGTGTCCCAAACCTGACTGAGGAAGGTGATCCTTACAACATGGGAGGAAGAGAGATTATGCAAAATGTTATTTCCAGGATGAGGTGTTATACATGGTTTAACTCTGCTTTAATAATGATTGTCACTCATTTACGAACTTGTTCCTGCATATCCACATATAGGCTGGGATTTGAAAGTGCCTTCTCATAGGAGTGTGAGATACCTTCTCAGGGTCCGAAATGACAATATGTTCCATGCTGGTTTAGCTTGGTGATGCTCACCAGATGGAAAGAAGAGAGAATGGGCACCAAGTTATTCTCAGGTATAGGTGATATATATTTCACCTCCACTGTAGTAAAGATTGCCACTCATATTCAAACTTACTCCTAGACATTTACTTACAAGACGGGATCAGATATTGCCTTCTCAAAGAAATGTGAGATTCATTCTCAATGGCAGAATTGGTGTTATTTACTATACCTGGTCTTGGGTTGTGATCTTACGTGATGGAAGGAAGCGAGATAAGGCAGAAAGTTATTTCTAGGAATGAGTGTTATACAAAATATAGCTCACCTCTACTAATGATTGAAACTCATACACCAACTTTTTCCTAGACATCTATTTAGAAGTCAGCATTAGAAAGTGCCTTGTCAAGGGAATGTGCGATTTTTTCTCAAGGTGCAAAATGGCAATATGTTCAAAATCTGGTTTAGGTTTGTGATCTTTATGAGATGGAAGGAAGAGAGATTAGAAACAAAGTTCCTTCCAAGAATGGGTGTCATATGAAGTTTACCTCAACTGTAGTAATGATTGCCAATCATATACAAACTTGTTCCTAGACATCTACGTAAATGCCATGATCAGAAAGTTCCTTCTGAAAACAATGTGCGACTCCTTGAGGACTGAAATGGCATTATGTTCCAAATCTGGTTGAAGTTTGTGATCCTTATGAGGTGGAAGGAAGAGAGTTTAGGCACAAAGTGATTTCCAGGATGGGTGTTATACCTAGTTTGTCAGCTGTAGTAATGACTCTCATGCCTATACAAACTTGTTCCTAAATATCTACTTAGAAGCCAGTATCACAGAGTGCATTCTCAACGGAATGTGGGATTCCTTCTAAAGGCCTGAAAGGGCACTATTTTCCAAACCTGGTTGATGGAGTTGGTCCTTACCAGCTGGAATGAAGAGAGTTTGGGCTCAGCTGTAGTAATGATTGCCAATCATAAACAAACTTGTTCTCAGACTTGTACTTAGAAGCCAGGATAAAATGTTTCCTTCCGATAGGAATATAATGTTCCTTCTCTCTCTCTCTCTCTTTTTTTTGTGAGCAAGATCAGCCCTGAGCTAATATCTATGCCAATCCTCCTCTCTTTGCTATGGAAGGCTGGCCCAGAGGTAACATCCACCCCAATCTTCCTCCACTTTGTGTGAGATGCCGCCACAGCATGGCCTGACAAACACTACATTGGTGTGTGCCCGAGATACAAACGTGGGCCACCAGCAGGGGAGCATGCACACTTAACCACTACACCATGGGGCTGGACACCATGAGGTTTCTTCTCAAGGCCTGAATAGCATGATGTTCCAAAAATGGTTGAGCAAGCTGATCCTATGAGATGAAGGAAGAGAGATTAGGCACAAAGTGATTTCCACAATGGCTGTTATACATGCTTTAGCTCCTGTAGTCATGATTGCCACTCATATGCAAAGTTGTTCATAGAAATCTACATACAGGCTGGGAACAGAAAGGATCTTCACAAAGGAATGTGACATTCCTTCTCAGGGCCCCAAATGGAAATATGTTCCAAACCTGGTTAAGGTTTGTGATCCTTACTGGCTGGAAGGAAGATAAATTGGGCACCATGATATTTTCATTAATGGGTTTTATACATAGAGTAAATCAGGTATAGTAATGATTGCTACTCATATACAATCTTGTTCCTAGACATCTACATAACCCCAGGATCAGAAAGTGACTTCTCAAAGGAATGTGATCTTCCTTCTCAAGGCCTGAAACAGCAATATGTTCCATACTTGCTCAAGGAGGGTGGTACTTACCAGTTGGAAGTAAGAGAGATTGAGCATGAAGCTGTTTTACAGGAATTGATGTTATTCATAGAATAGCTCAGTTATACTAACAATTGCCACTTATATAGAATCTTGTTCCTGGACATATACTTAGAAGCAGGGATCAGAAAGTGCCTTCAAAGAAGGGTGTGATTAGTTTTCAAGGCCCGAAATGGCCTGATGTATGAAACCTGGTTTATGTTTGTGATCCATATGAGATTGAAAGAGGAGAGATGAGGCAAAAAGTATTTCCAGG